>CM077018.1:29866649-31066649 GCA_039090855.1 Macrothele yani | reverse complement strand
TGATACGCTGATAATATATGTACATCTTTTTTTTTTTTTTTTCAATTTGAACACTACTAACTGCGAATTTTGTAAAGAAAAATAACTATTACTTTATGGAAATGAAATGTTGAATGATTATTAATACCATTATTTAAACGACAATAAATGAGCTGATAATCGGAAGGCTAGCCCTTAAATTTTACTCCGTCAATAATAAAAAACAAAACAAAAACTACTAACAATTCACTAAATTATAATTGTATTTACAACGAAAGCAGAAAATGCTGTCATGAAAACTGAACTAACCTTTGAATTCACGGTGGGTTCAAAATTTTTCATTCGTACGGAAGAAATCCGCCTTCTTCTAAAGCTTTCACTTTCAGGAAAGCTGAAAACAGTGGTTTTTGGATGTGCTTTGTAATTAGATCTATATAAAGTCACTCAATATTTGCCAGGCATATTGTAAAAAAAGATGCTTACTCACGTGCACGGCTACCGAAAGCCAGTGGCGGCCCGTCAGATGAGGCAAGTGAGGCGCCGCCTCACCTGAAATTCCGCCGAATGAGAAGTGAAAGAAAAAAAAACCTTCTGTCAGTAACAAAGATATAAGAACTTTGCAGGATAAATGAAACACTGAAATTCACATTGTGATTCATAAATTAGGTTAAAGAAAGGCTTTCGAGAAGAAGAATGAATCATTATTTTTGCAAAGCAGCTGCATGCTTTAAGCGCTTAGAGGCGACCGGCTGAATCGTCTCGATGAGAAGCCGGTTTTGGGAACTGGGGATCAGAGAAGAGCCCTACAGACTGAATCCCCCACCCGCACGGTCCGAGGTCTACCTAAAGAGGTGCCAGACTTCCAGTAAGAGAAAGGAAATTTCTGAGGCGACCCTCCATTTCGCTTAAACTGGAATCGCATCTCCGCTGGTATTGGAGAACCCAAGGATTGTGTATCCAATGGGCGCGGGAAAATGAGCAGATGACCCTTGTGAAAAGTGGTTTCACAGGCGATGACGCCGTTCGCCTCTATACGCTTTGGAGTACGAAGATTTCTACGTAGCTTTAACTATTCGTCAGAGTGTATTTGAATCTAACTTTTTGTAGTGTGTTTTCAATTCTCTCTTCTGCGGGTGTTTGCTAGTTCATAGTAATGTTGAGTTTTTCTTTTTTTATTTTGTTATTGTTACTAAACAGCATATTTTGATTTTGGTTGGAAAATATGAATGGCCCAACAAACGACGTGATTTGTGTTCTGGAAGAAATTCCATTTAAACACTGGAAAGATTATGATAACAAGGATTTTCTCATATCTGGAAGACCGACACCTATAATAAGTTCAATATCTAAAGATAAGAAGTGCGGCAAATCGTTTTTTAGGTCTTTCAATAAATCATAGTACGAGATTTTTCCCTGGCTTTCTGGTGCTATTACAAGCAAACTCTCTTTTGCTGGCCATGTTTACTTTTGAGCAATAAGAAAAATGTGTGGAAAACAACGGGTTATTTTGATCTAAAAAACTTTTCTCGTAGTGCAAAATTGCACGAAAGCTCTAAAGAACATAGAACTAACCACGTAGGTCTAAAACGAATGAAAAAAAAACACTATTTCTGATATGCTCAAAGAAAATGCTGCTCTTCATAAAGTCAAGTTTAATGAAAAGGTCAGACTAAATAGGCTTTTTAGGGAACATATAATCGATTTAGTTGTCGTTCTAAGCAAGCAAGAACTGCATTTTCGAGGACAGGATGAAACTATTTCCTCATTAAATAAAGGTAATTTCAAGGAAATGTTTTTCAGAAAACCTTGAAAACAATGAAAGAAAACGAGCTGAAAGATGTGTTACCAGAAGCCTACAAATTATTTTCTCTTGTATTGACACTGGCGTCAACAAGTTCTTCTGCTGAAAGGAATTTTTTCTTGTTTGAAGAGAATTAAGACTTACCTCCGTAATACAAGGGCACAAGATCGTTTGTCTTCACTCGCTAAAATTTCAATCGAGAAAGAATTGCTGAACCATCTAATGTCCACTCAACCATTTTATGATCTGATCATAGACAAATTTGCAGCCAAAAAGGATCGCAGAATTGAACTTATTTATAAAAAATAAACTGAAAACATTCTTAGTTATATTTATTTTACCGTCTATACACGATGAAGATTTTGAATCTAAATATTCAAATCCGAAAAAGATCCTAAAACCACCTGCAACCAGATAAATATCTTTATTTGGTCATTCACACACTACTAGATCTTTCAAAACGCCTAGCGTTTCATCTTCAGGTATTAACTGATCAACAAAAATTAGAAACTTTATGTTTATATTACAGCAGTTCAAAAAATGGGTAACGTATTTTATAATCATTCGCGTGATGTCAATAGCGCGTGAGTTGTTACTGAGTATCATACAACTGCAAGTGTTATTGGCTCGTACATTAATTAACAAGTCAAAAGAAATTTTATAATCATTCGCTATTGACATCACGCGAATGATTATAAAATACGTTATCCATTTTTTGAACTGCTGTAATATAAACATAAAGTTTCTAATTTTTGTTGATCAGTTAATACCTGAAGATGAAACGCTTGGCGTTTTGAAAGATCTAGTAGTGTGTGAATGACCAAATAAAGATATTTATCTGGTTGCAGGTGGTTTTAAGATCTTTTTCGGATTTGAATATTTAGATTCAAAATCTTCATCGTGTATAGACGGTAAAATAAATATAACTAGGATCTCTGATGCACGAAATTAATTACTGTTGAAAGCATTCTGTTCGAGACCAAAGCAAATTAATATCGTATTCCCCTGTTTTTAATTCCTGGTTTAAATTATTTTATACTTTTTTTATATAGAAATGTGCTTCCTTAGCTTGACTTCTCCTGTACATAGTTATCACGAGCCTGTACTTCAGTTTGTGACCCGTGCTAAATGCACCTTTACTAATATGCCAATGGAACTGTTACTTTTATTCAAGCTCAAGAAACACTTCGTGAGAAAAAAAAATATATTCAAATGATTTACTTTGAATTTTTTAAGAAGTGGATCTCCGATTAGCGTTGGGATGTGAGTGACGCATTGACTAGCTAAAGAAACCGCGCAAATTGCGTATTTTCGCTCAAGTGTATTACATAAAAGAATACTGGTGAAATATTTCTTTCTTTGTTGTAAAATTATCGAATAATTGTTTTCATAAAAATATTGTTGCAAAAGTAGCGTATATTACACACACACATATATAGAGAGGTATATGTACATTTTTCTTCTAAAATTTTTGGATTTTTCTTGAAGAAAGCCTTCCCACGTCGTGTTTCATATATTTCTATAATTTTATTCCATTACTGTTGAATAATATTTGTATATAAGGGCTAAATGACATGGGATGGAGCCCTAAGGGATGGGGTTTACAGCTGTTAATAACAAGGCGCCGCCTACCCTGGACCAATGGCTTAACGAGACTTCCGAATCTCAGCGGATTTTAATGATTCAGCCGACTCGAACCCAGGACTTCAAAGATATCCAATGGGGGATACTGCCTTTGACATGAAACTTTTTGAAGGGGGGGGGGTTCTGCACTTCTGCTGTATAACTGTGTATAAGTACATATAACAATTGGGGGGGCGCTTCGACAAATATTTTCCTATTGGTACGTACGCACATCTTGAATATTAATACAAAATGAAGCTAATTTAATAAAAAGAAGAAAATGCAATACATTATAGTTGTTTTAATAAAAATTTAATAAAGCAACTTCTTTGGCCGCTTTGCTTTACTTTCTCTTCTATTATCAAGAAATTACATTGCTTTCCGAGTTATATAAAAATCAAAGAATTTAAATAGGGAAATTATCTATAAAACGTACTTAGAAAAAGCTAACTGTCTCGCCTAATAAGGGGGGTTGCAAACCCCGACCCCCCTGCTACGCCACTGATATATATATATATATATACAGGTGATGCGTAACATCACAGCCTCTCCTTGACAAATGTCAACCCCGCCTTCTCGTGGTGCATCCTGTTCCCACTAAAGGGGCTCTGACGACCGCCCATAGCGGTATAACTATACCATCGGGATCAGAGGAAATGCTATCCCACACTCACCAACCCGCTTGGCCAGCGTGGTGAGTTATGGCCAAACCCCTCCAAAATGATTCCACAACTTAAATCTTGGCCCTCAGTCTCCGGCAGCTGGAATGTACCTGGCCAAGGCAGCGGCCAGTGCGACATGAAGGCAGAGGGTGCTAAGAATCCCCGGAGGACCGGACTAGGCTGCCATCTGATGCTGACCTTGGCTACTTACAATGGACGCTCCCTATCTTCTGATTCAAGGCTTCTTGAATTGGAAGAGGAACTACAAAGGATCAAGTGGGACATCGTGGGGCTAAGTGAGGTAAGGAGAAAAGGAGAAGATCTCATCGAACTGAAAAGTGGACATCTCTTCTACTATCGTGGGACAGATACTGGCAGAACTAGTGGTGTTGGATTTATAATAAACAAGAAACTGAAGGACAAAGTTGTAGAAGTTGAAAGTCCCTCTGACAGAGCTGCACGACTTGTTATCCAACTCTCGAAAAGATACCAGGCTCAGATTATTCAAACTTATGCACCCACCACAAGTCATCCTGAAGAAGAAATTGAAGAATTTTATGAGGAAATTTGTCATCTAAATAATAAAGGTAAGCAGCATTTGAAGATAATTATGGGAGATTTCAATGCAAAAATAGGGCAACGGCAACAGAATGAAACTTCAGTAGGTAAATTCGGTCATGGCAACAGAAACCAGCGTGGAAATACTCTCGTTGAGTTTGCAGAGGCAGAAGGGTTTTTCATCTTGAACTCCTTCTTCAAGAAAAAGCCACACAGGAAATGGACATGGAGACATCCAAATGGGACGACAAGTGAAATTGATTTTATTATGTGTAACAAAAAATTCGTCATAGAAGACTGCAGTGTGCTAAACAAGTTCAACACAGGTAGTGACCATAGATTGGTGAGATGTAAGATGCACCTCAACACTAAACTTGAACGTGGCAAGCTCATAGGACAAACAAAATCTATTGACATAACCAACCTTAAAAAACACCATAATACCTTCAAGTTAGAACTGAAGAACAGGTTCTCTGCTTTAGAAGGCCTAACATCGGAAGAAGTGGACATCTCTGAAGTTAACAGAAAAGTAACCAAAGCTCTTATGGAAACAGCAACAAAATTAGCTGGGTCTAAGAACAAGTTGTATGTGAACAAATTATCAGTAAAAACCAAAATGTTGATGCAAAAAAGAAGAGAGATGAGGACAACTAAAGAAGATGTGACTTCCAAAGTGGAATATATAGAGCTATGCAAGACAGTAAGAAAAAGTATCACTGAAGACGTAAGGAAATTCAACTGTGAACTAGTGAGGAAAGCAATTGAAAACAACCAAAGCCTAAAGATAGCAAAGGGACATCTCAGTAAGGGAAGAAAACAGATTATGGCACTGAGAAAAGAAGATGGTTCTGTAACAAGAAATAAAGGCGAAATTTTGACAAGAGTGAAAGATTTCTACTCCAAATTATATGAAAGGGATGATATATGCACTCCAGACATCATGAAAGGTACCAGTACCAGAGTTCCTCCTGTCCTTCCAGCAGAAGTTGCACATGCAATCAAGAACATGAAGCGAGGAAAAGCTCCAGGAGAAGATGGAATTACTGTAGACATCATACAAGAAGCAAGTGGAGAAATCGAAACAGTACTCGCCCAAATTTTCACTCGATGCCTTAATAAAGGAAAGATTCCTGAGGATTGGAACACCGCTACAATGATCCTGCTACATAAGAAAGGTGACATTGAGGATCTCGGAAACTACAGACCTATCAGCCTCCTATCAGTAGTTTATAAAATCTTCACTAAAGTTCTTTCACACCGCTTGAAGGTAACACTGGACATGGCTCAACCGAGAGAACAAGCTGGATTCAGGAGTGGCTACAGCACAATAGATCATATCCACGTGCTGAGAGAACTAATTGAAAGAGCGAGGGAATATGAACTTCCATTGTGCATGGCTTTTATCGATTATGAAAAAGCCTTTGATTCGGTGAAACCATCAGCAGTTACAATGGCTCTGAAAACCTGCGGTATTGAAGATGCATACATTAATATTATTAATAACATCTATGAAAATGCAAGTGCAAAGATTCGGCTGTTTGAAAATACAACACACATAAAAATTGGAAAAGGAGTGAGACAAGGGGACACCATATCTCCGAAGCTCTTTAATGCCACATTGGAGGGTGTTTTTCAGTCACTGAGCTGGGAAAACAAGGGGATAAAGATTAATGGAGATTATCTAACCCACCTTCGTTTTGCTGATGACGTAGTCATTTTTGCAACTACCCCATCAGAGCTGCAGAGTATGATCCAGGAACTTGCTGACAAGAGTAAAGAAGTGGGATTAAAAATGAACTTTCAGAAGACAAAAGTGATGTTCAATGCTTTTTCAAGAAATGAAGATTTATCAATTGATGGAGAAAAGCTGGAGATAACAGATACGTATGTTTATCTTGGACAGCAGATATCAAGTGAGGGTCACATTGATGAAGAAATTAATCGGCGTACAAAACTTGCCTGGAGAGCTTTTGGAAGAAACAGCATAATTTTCAAGAGCAATATGCCATTATGTCTTAAAAGAAAAGTGTTTGATCAATGCATCCTTCCAGTGCTTACGTATGGTGCAGAGACGTGGACCTTAACTAAAAGAGACATACAAAGGCTGCAGACAACTCAAAGCAGCATGGAGAGGTGCATGCTTGGTGTAACCAGGAGAGATAAGAAGAGGAACTCGTGGATCCGAAAAATGACAAGAGTGGAAGACATCATGATCAGAGTTAAATCCCTGAAATGGCAATGGGCTGGACATACTGCCAGAAGGACAGATCATCGATGGACAGCCGAAATTTTAGATTGGATTCCAAGGGACAGGAAAAGACCCAGAAGAAGACCACATGGGAGATGGGTGGATGAAATTCGAAAGTATGCAGGGGTGACATGGAGGAGACTGGCACAAGACAGACCGTTGTGGAGGAAACTTGGGGAGACCTTCGTCCAGCAGTGGATTGATAATGGTTGACAATGATATATATATATATTCGTATAACGTTATACGAATTTATATATTTTTCAATAACATATGTTTTACTGTTTTACATTTATATCAAGACCGTTCGCCTCACCAGCATTTTACACCACGAGCCGCCACTGCCGAAAGCTCAATACTGATCAATGCTGCATGAACGCGAAGCTAATACCGGCATTCTCCTTACGTTTGCCCTCTGACCTCTCTGGAGAGAGGGATTGCGATGGCCCTCTGACCGTGACGTCACATCCCTTCGTAGTTCGCGCGCTGGGGCTTTCTCTCCAGGGGGTTTTGGCTGGACCATAGGGGCAACCGGGGCCGTTGCCCCGGGCCTCGCGCCTGTAAGGGGCCCCGCAGTTTAAGAAAAAAACAAATTGTTAGAATTTTTTAAAATTATTATTTTTTGTGTGTAAGTTTTCGGGTATGAGGTCCTTAAAAAGATGTTTCTTTCTTTTTAAGTTTTTTTGTTTGTTTGTTTCCATTCCCCCGGTTTTCGAATAGGTTATCGCCCTTCGCCGTACAAATACGGAGATCTGTAGATTTCAAGTGATTGTTGTAACGACCTTGATATTTTCCGAATTCATGAAATCGCAAATTTAATTTCATCATTTTGTGGCCCTTGCTTTTATATATATAACAATTTGCGTGCAAACCAGATACTTAAATTTAAATAAAATAAAAAAGAAGAATATCAAAGTTTGTTTCGGACTACACATGGAAGCCATTTATTCAGTGACTTTAAAAACATTACTAGAAATTAAAAAAAATCATATATGAGCGCGTATAAAAATTTAAAAAGTCACTAATTTGTCAGTTACTCCATTTTACATTAAAAATCAATCACTAAAGCATGTATCAGGAGAAAAAACTATTTATACGAATTTATTATTTAATATTTCTACACTAAAGTATTCGCAATCCAAAAAATTTCGCTACGCACGTAGCTTTTTGTAATTTTGTGAAGCAGTTTTTATACAATAAGGGAAAATACAACCTCAACCCCATCTCCTCGGAAAGAAAATCCTAGATTTTAACAGTTTTTACTCTCTCTCTCTCTCTCTCTGAACCTTCAATGCATATTTTGGTCTTTTTCTTGAGCTTAAAGCAAATGCTTCTTTGAGATAATCATTTTGTCTTTACGATAGCTTTCGTTTCGAAGTACTACAGAGGTGAAGCACATGTCAAAAAGGAAAAGTTACAGAGATAAATTCCGTCGGTGTACCTTAATCGGTAAAGCATTTAACTCCGGAGCAGAGGGATGCGAATACGTCGCCGTCACAGGCAGATTCGTGGGTTTCACATCCTGTGCATTACTTACGGACATCTTCACGTAACGACTTTATTAAAATATGGGATTTATTTCCTAGTGCAGGCACTAAAATTTTACTCCAGGGCCTTGCAATGAAATTTCGCCCCTGGCCGCGCAAAAGCTGCATCCGGCTCTGCTGAGGCTTAACCGTGTGCATGGAAAGTCGGCATCCCGAAGACTGGAAAAAAGATGAATGCCAGCTTCCAAAATATGATGATGTTTTGCAATGCAAACATCTCTACTGTGCGGAATTAGGTTTTATTGCGGAAGTAGTCCGAGTTGTCAGTGCTTGAAAAATTGTCCCTTCAGCGAGGACTGTTTAATGTTTTATTGAAGGATCATAGAAATTTCAGGTTGAAGTCCATGCGGATGTTGTAGTTGTTTTATTATTATAATATTTTTCCTCATTTTCTTAAATTTTTTTAAAATTAATATCTCCAAATATTCAGCTATAAACGAACACAATTAGACTAAATATAAGGGGAGATCGCCAAAAAACCTACGGAGGGCGTTCATGGATTTTCGGAGGGGGGGGGGTAAGTACCCTCGAGAAGATGCCTGAATACATCACTGGCCCCAACACCGAAAGTGGAATCTAAAGCTATAATACTATGCTGCCCCGATGGCGCAGTGGTCTAAGACTAATCCCGATGAAGTATGGATGATGTGTGGCCCTCTTTCTACCTTGGAAACAACAGCCCTAAATTAGGAACTGGGGACTGCTTATACCTCGTCGAGGAGTTGCTCACGGTGGCGTTAAACCTGCAAAAAAAAGGCATACCTGTGCTCTTACTCCTCTCAGGGACAATGAGGCAGCATGAGTAGTAGGAAATGCCGGGTTCTGCCTCAATGATGCATCCTTCTAGAGAAGGATGGGGGCGTGGCTTGAGGCAGAAGGATGGAGGCGTGGCACGTGACCGAAGGATATGGGGGCGTGGCAGATGACGCTAGTGTGTTGGGTCGATGTGCTGCCCCTAGCGGCGCTTTTTGGAACTTTCGATGAATCTTTGAGAGATGGCAACGACCGAGTCAGGGAAAGGAGATGTGCTGCCCCCTAGCGGTGCTTCTTGGAACTTTTAATGGACTTTTGTTTTTGAGGGATGGCAACGACCGAGTGGGGATGTGTACGTTGCCCCCCCTAGTGGTGCTTTTGGAACTTTTCACGGGAGATTTATTGGACGTTGACAAATTTTTAAGAAGTCTTTCCAATATTTTTTTTTTATTTTCTCGGGAAATTTACTGGACTTGGTCAAATTTTTGAAGGAAGTCTTTTTGTCGTTTCCAATTTTTTTTTACTCGTATTTTTTTTGTCCTATTTTTTTCTCTCTAATTTATTTTATTAAATTTATGTTTTCAGGAATTCCCTGAGGTATTATAATTTTTATAGACGTTGCATTATTTTTTTAATTTTCTCGAGAGATTTATTAGACTTTGTCAAATTTAATTTCAGGTTGAAGTCCATGCGGATGTTGTAGTTGTTTTATTATTATAATATTTTTCCTCATTTTCTTAAATTTTTTTAAAATTAATATCTCGAAATATTCAGCTATAAACGAACACAATTAGACTAAATATAAGGGGAGATCGCCAAAAAAACCTACGGAGGGCGTTCATGGATTTTCGGTGGGGGGAGGGGGGTAAGTACCCTCGAGAAGATGCCTGAATACATCACTGGCCCCAACACCGAAAGTGGAATCTAAAGCTATAATACTATGCTGCCCCGATGGCGCAGTGGTCTAAGACTTTAATCCCGATGAAGTATGGATGATGTGTGGCCCTCTTTCTACCTTGGAAACAACAGCCCTAAATTAGGAACTGGGGACTGCTTATACCTCGTCGAGGAGTTGCTCACGGTGGCGTTAAACCTGCAAAAAAGGCATACCTGTGCTCTTACTCCTCTCAGGGACAATGAGGCAGCATGAGTAGTAGGAAATGCCGGGTTCTGCCTCAATGATGCATCCTTCTAGAGAAGGATGGGGGCGTGGCTTGAGGCAGAAGGATGGAGGCGTGGCATGTGACCGAAGGATGTGGGGGCGTGGCAGATGACGCTAGTGTGTTGGGTCGATGTGCTGCCCCTAGCGGCGCTTTTTGGAACTTTCGATGAATCTTTGAGAGATGGCAACGACCGAGTCAGGGAAAGGAGATGTGCTGCCCCTAGCGGTGCTTCTTGGAACTTTTAATGGACTTTTGTTTTTGAGGGATGGCAACGACCGAGTGGGGATGTGTACGTTGCCCCCCTAGTGGTGCTTTTGGAACTTTTCACGGGAGATTTATTGGACGTTGACAAATTTTTAAGAAGTCTTTCCAATATTTTTATTTTTATTTTCTCGGGAAATTTACTGGACTTTGTCAAATTTTTGAAGGAAGTCTTTTTGTCGTTTCCAATTTTTTTTACTCGTATTTTTTTTGTCCTATTTTTTTCTCTCTAATTTATTTTATTAAATTTATATTTTCAGGAATTCCCTGAGGTATTATAATTTTTATAGACGTTGCATTATTTTTTTAATTTTCTCGGGAGATTTATTAGACTTTGTCAAATTTTTGAAGGAAGTTTTTTTGTCGTTTCCAATATGTTTTTTTTTTATTAAATTTATATTTTCAGGAATTCCCTGAGGTCTTATATTTTTCTTCCATACAATTTTAATTTAGACGAGGAAAGGGTTTGTTTGAAAAGATTTCGTTCCCGTTGATTCATGTTCCGCCATTTTAGTTTCACCACGTTGTCATTTTGTGAGCCATGTGTTTTGGGATGAGTCACCATTTTCTCTTTGACTCAGAAAATTTTGTATGACACGTGTTTTGGGATGAGTCATTATGATGGGTGACGCATTCGTGGTAGCAGACATGACATCAGCCAACGTTGTTTTCTCCTCAGCGGGGTCGGCGGTTGACGTCATTTGAGATTCTGTAGACACATTAAGTTCCAAGACTGATTTTTTTTTTCAATAACTTGATCATTTTGCAACGAATTTATTCCTTATTTTTTCCTCATAATTTCCCATTTTATATTCATAATTTTTCGACGTAACGTTTTTTTATTTTCTCGGGAGATTTACTGGACTTTGTCAAATTTTTGAAGGACGTTTTCTTTTGTCGTTTCCAATATTTTTTGTTTCCTCGAATTTATTTTATTAAACTTATAGTTTTAGAAATTCCGTGAGGTGTTATAATTTTTATAGACGTTGCATTATTTTTTTAATTCTTATATTTTTCTTCCCTACAGTTTTAATTTAGACGAGGAAAGGCTTTGTTTGAAAAGATTTCGTTCCTCTTGATTCATGTTCCGCTATCTTTTGTCCGCCATGTGTTTTGGGATGACTCACAATTTTCTCTTTGCCTCAGAAATTTTTGTATGACACGTGTTTTGGGACGAGTGACTATGATGGGTGACGCATGTCGTGATAGCAGACATGACATCAGCCAACGCCATTTCCTTCGGGGTCGGCGGTTGACGTCATTTGAGATTCTGTTAGACACATTAAGTTCCAAGACTGATTTTTTTTCAATAACTTGATCATTTTGCAACGAATTTATTCCTTATTTTTTCCTCATAATTTCCCATTTTATGTTCATAATTTTTCAACGTAACGATTTTTTTATTTTCTTTGAGGAGACTTCACGCATTTTCAACGGACGTTCCAACATAAAGACGTTTTCCAAAGTTTTGTGCTGCAGGCATAATCTTAAAACACGATTGTTTATTAACGTATTTACGTGTTCATGACATTTTCTGTTACATTTTTTTAACGTTGTACCTTTTTCCAACGTACAAAGCCACAACTTTTTATGCATAGTTAAAATGTTTATTTTTTCGTATTTTTTTATTTCTTCATGATTATTCAGTGAAATGTACCTTTCAATGCATTATCTTAATCTTTTTTTCTAAATGCTTGCATACTCGTTAAACTTCTCGATGTACCAACATTATTTTATATAGACTATTCTTTTTCGCTTGTTTACATCATTCACAGATTCCTTGTTCTTCTTCTTAGGGGTCTGTTTAAATTCTCTTGTCAGCCTCAAAGCATTTGGCGCGGTTATGTGGTATGAAATACATGCCTCTGCATTCGGAATATGTGGTGGGTCCCACTTCCTGAAAGTACGGAAAACACATAACTTAACTAACACTCCTTTGTCCTGCCAAGGTTCGGAGTAGCAAACGCCATAAGTTTCCTGATCTGTTGACACTTTAATGGCTATCCGACTTGATTGACACGCACTAAGGGGGCGACGCATCGCGTTCCCCACACCAGGCTAAAATTTCTCCGTTCCCTACCGATTTTTGGCATTAATGTCCCTCTTGAAATCGTCTTTATGAGAGTCTGAGTGCTTCTCAATTGCCGTCTGGTGTGGTCCCATGATGCTCACAGACCCCCAGAGATGATCCACTAATTCCTTTGTTCTCATTTAGACAAAGAGAATTACAACACTTCCCTAATTAAAATAAGTTAATTTCCCAATTAATTTGCAATAGGCCAAATATTTAATTTAATTATCAACATAATTTAACCAAGCCTATTAAGACCGTCCCCCCTTTTTAATAGTTACTAATTTAGACCCAATTTTCGCATCAGTATGTTGTGTTTCTGTAGTGCAGATAATTTGGGAAGTCACCAGCTTGGAGGTTTTTTGGAGAGTTTTTCTCCAAGTGTTCAACATATATGTAGATCGTGCTTAAATACAAGCTCTGAATTGCAGAAACAACTTTAGAGTGGGAGCATCTATGTTACGCACCCCGGAAAATTATGACAGACAAGCAGAAGCTGTTGAGAAGGATCCATCTCTTAGGAAAATATATGGCATAAAATGCAATTCTCCATTAAATCCGATTCCTGGCTTTCATGTTACCCGTGGACTTCCTCCTGATGTAATGCACGATCTACTAGAAGGGGTTGTTCCCTATGAAATTTGCCTTGTACTGCGTAAGCGTATAAGAGAAAACATAATTACATTGGATTATTCAAACCGTCGAATATCTTGCATGAGCTATGAATATTCAGATGCACGAAACAAGCCTGAGATGCAAAACCTAGACAGAGGAACTTTGGTAGGAACAGCATCGCAGAATGGGACTTTGCTGAGATCATTGCCTGTTCTGATTGCTAGTCGTATTCCAGAAAATAATTCAACATGGTATTTTTTCTTGCAGTTAAAGCTCATTGTGGAAATGGCACTTTCTCCAATATTTACCATTGGCCATGTAGATTTGTTACAGTCTGAGATTGAAAATCACTTGTAGGAATTCAAACACCTGTTCCCACAATCACCATTGAAACCAAAGCATCATTACCTTACGCATTATGGAAAACACATTATTAATTTTGGTCCACTTGTTACCTATTGGTGTTATAGATTTGAGGCTAAGCACAAGATACTGAAAATTATTGACCGACAAGCTAAGCAGTATAAAAATGTGCCATATACATTGGCATTTAGGCACCAGCCTGTATCATCAATCCTCACAAGGTCTTGTTAAAGAAGAATTTAAGGTTACTCAAACAGAGAATTTAAGTGTAACTGAATTGGAAGCTAATATTCAGGAAATTGTTAGGGGGAAAATATCATCAGACTGGATTACAAAAGCGCCTAAAGCGTAACATAGATGCTTCCACTCTAAAGTTGTTTTGCAATTCAGAGCTTGTAATTGAGCACGATCTACATATATGTTGAACATTTGGAGAAAAACTCTCCAAAAAACCTCCAAGCTGGTGACTTCCCAAATTATTTGCACTACAGAAACACAACATACAATCAAAAGCTCCAACATTAGGGATTTCAATACCTGTTGCAGCAAGTTCTTGCAATTCTGTAATGAGAGGGTCCAAGATTCTTTGCTAAAATTGAAATGATTATTTTGAATGAAAAAGATGTTTGGTTTGTTGTACAGAAATGTGACAGCAGCTTTATTGAACATTATGGAATATTTTCGATATCTGCAAATGGATATTATGACTGCATAGAACATATCAGTTTGACACACTGGAATCCGCCTTCCTGTTACAGACTTGGCAGCCACACCCACCTTTCACGTTCATTGAATTTGGTAATCTTAAAACACATGGTGTTTTGATTTAGGAAATTTTCTCGATTTTGAGCTAACTTCAAAGTAGATTGGTTCTTACTCAGTTTAGTAATATTTATAATTATTTTACCTCCGAAGAACTTAGCCTCGTGCAGAATGTTTTTGGAATTTGTATGTGGATAATTATTCAGAAAATGCACTCAGGAAAGAAATTGGAACTGTGATCTAAATTCTTTTTACGACTATATTGGACTGAATTAAATTTGTTTGATGAGACCATGTAGGCAATTTACTGCATACAGATTATCTCAGTTGCAAACAAACATCAATGGAGCAAAATTCGAACAATTCACGTGTGGCAACATAACTATATAAAAATTTATTATACTGAACTTTTATATGTATTTATATACTAGCTTATATAAATACTGTACATAGATAGTCTTATTTGGTTGAAGTACCATGCATCCATAAACAAAAAAAAAATAAAAAAAAATTATCTTCTCAAAAACTTTTAGATGCTCCCCGATTTTTTTCTCCACGTTTTTAAGTCATTTTTTATCTGCTTCTCATGAACAGTTGAAAATAGGTAGGGGGTCGGGGGACTGGACAAGTGGTTGTATATGCAGATAGATCTCCTTTCGTATTTTCAGAAATAAACCAAAATAAAAAACAAACCAAAGAAGCCGATTGAGGATAAAGTGATAAAATCCCAAAAATCAGTTTTCGTGCTGCTAAATTAGTAAAGTTATTCTTTATCTCAAAGATTACAGTCCTGTGATGATTATATATAGATTAAGATAATGCAACGTAATTGTCACAAATGTTTATTTTTTTAAGCCGACCATGGTTTCGCTGGGTATTGACCTAACTCCTTCAGGACGAATGGCACGTAAATATTCAAATTGTATATGACATCATACTGTAAATGGTGTTTACAGTCACGTGTTTTGGTTAGATGCTTCCACGCGTTTGATAGAAATGGCGTGGATGCCATGTCATTAACAAGTTGCGAAGACTTCTGATATATATGGAAAGCTTCCAAAATATCAAGTTTGGTGGTTGAATCTGGCTTGTCAATAAGTTTTGCTTCTTCAAAGAGAAATTTGTGGTCCTTTTCGTAACACTGTTACGACGACATTTGATCAGCGCTAAAAATGTTGCAGAAATAAAAAGTGTAATAGAAGAATTGCATAAAAGGTACGAAGTGACAAATTTAGGTGAAGTGCAGTACTACTTAGGAATTGAAATGCAGAAAAACGAAGATGGAAGTTTTCATTTAAGCCAAAGGAACAAAATTCAAGAAATGGTTAAAAATTTTGGGTTAAAGGAAGCATAACCAAGTAACACTCCCATGGAATACTGTGCGTCGTAAAAATAAAAAATTAGTGACGGGCGCCTGCTTATAGCCCACTGAGTTGCTTACGGTGGTCGTTAAATCTTCAATAAAAAAAAAATAATAATAATGTGTCGAACGTGGCTAAGGAAGCAGCCTTCGAAAAGACACCAGCACAAAGCGGTTTCTCGTGCTGTGCTATACAGCCAGATAGATGAAAACTGGCCGCAGTGATATTATTCCTTGGCCTGAAAGAAGATGCGAAACAATTTGATTGTTTTTTATATTGCTTCACTTTTTATGAAATGTACTCCCTTCTTGATTTGGCATGGGACAAAAAATTTTGATTCCTCTCAAAATGACGCTTTACATTAAATGTGCAACTGTTTCTGTACACAGGCACCAGAAAGCTTTACTGTTTTTTTCAATCACTCCGAACTCCGACGTCCACTGTTCTTGAAATACTCGGTCACTATCTTTGCTTTTTTCGGCCACTATCTCTGCAGTTCGTTTTTTCGGCACCGAAAACCTGTTTGCGCGGTCCAGATACAGAAACACCAGCAAAGAAACAATTCCAATACACAAGAGGAATAAGCAGCAGTTACCAACAAATCAAACTTGACAAACTGAAGTTCTGGACAGGCGTTGTAGTGTTGCCAAGTTATACATTTGAAATCTCCCAGTTCATTGTTCAAAGTTACTTTCAGTTCTCTCGGGAACTCGCCGTCTCACGTGCGACTTCCTGTCAGGTTGGTTTTCTCTCCCTCCTGAAAAGGTGGGGGAGAAGCATGAGAGAAAGAGGTTTGAGCCGATGAAGGTGTGGACGTCTCGTGGTGGAAGTCCGGAGGAGCGGAATGATAAAAAAAAATAATGATTGTGTGCGCGTGACGCTTGTCTTTTAGGAATTAATACATAAAGTGATTAAATAAAGTGAGTTTGATTTACTACCCCTTTGGAGGACACTTCTTGGCTAGATCAATTTTCATGTCAGAGCTCGGTTATTTTCTAGAACACACTACAAACATGCTGTAGAAACTATCTGTTTTCAAAAAATTAAATTTTTATTTAATGTTAATGTTTTCATATCGGCGTACCAGCCAAATCGTGTTCGTGGGCCACCCAGTGACACGCGTGCCAAAGGTTCGCCATCCCTTCCGTAGGCTATGAGCCCCTACCTCTAGCTGTTATAACCCGCTAGGGTTTAATCTATAGGGTAAGGCAGCGGCGTAGCCAGAAATTTCTTTAAGGGGGCGGGGGTCTATGGGTTTGGTTCATTGGTGAAAGCCTCGTATACACGTATATATCGCTTGAATTTCGTGCTCAGTCTCCCATCAAGGGATGGGTTAAAACCCCGACCTCCAACCCCCTTTGGCTACGCCACTGAGGTCAGGTAGGATTAAGGGATTTCAGGATTTTCTGTTAGAGACCACATGGAACTAAAATTCGAAGCAGTAAATTTGCGACCGGGGTTGAAATGGTAGTAAATGCGACGGGCTTAACGCAGAGGAATGCGGAAAGAAAGAAGGGAGGTCAGATGAAGGGGGGAGCTACTGACAATGCGGTGTGACGAAATGGGTAGTATTTGCGACCATCACGTGAACTACGGAAATGCGTTTTCTCTACACCGTAAAAGAAGTTGATTTGTACCAAAGTACGTACTACAGTTTTAACGCGACAGAACTTCAGTGTTTTGAACGCGTGTCTGGGGACTCGCGGCTTCTCCGACATGAATTTTAAATCTCCAAAAAATATTAAATACACTGGTGTGCAAAAATTAAGGACGAAGAGGAGAAATTAGCATAACAGCGCAACGAGCAGGCAGAACGGAACGAAAGACCACTCAAAAGATAGACTAGGTTCCGGTACGGTAGGGCATGCGCATATATGCAGCATGACGTAGATGGGGGAGTGTCGGAAGGGTATAAAGCACACGGGCGGTGTACGCTCAGCAATTCGGTGAAAGCTATTGCACGGTGTACATCGGTTTGAACGACGTCGAGTTGCTGCCACCGTGTGATATGGCCAACAGGTAATCCAGTAGACGACATCTGGAAGACTTTACCCGAGGTCACGTCATTGGGAAGTTGGAAGAAGGTCGAAGTGTGACTACTGTGGCCGACGGGTTCGGGATCGCTCACAGCATCGTTTCACGAGCTTGGAGAGCATTTCAAACGAGAGGAACAGCTGTCAGAGAGTTTAGCAGTGGTCGTCCACGAGCAACCACGGCTGCGGACGACCGGTATATTGTCCTACAGGCGAGAAGAGACAGACGGCAGACAGCGGCAGAAATCGCAACGCACATGCAACAGACAACTGGACGTCCGTTATCGCGTTTTACCGTTGCCAGGGGGCTGCACAAAGGTGGTCTATTTGCACGACGACTAGTACGGTGTGTACCATTAACGCCTGCTCATCGGAGACGGCGGTTTCTGTGGTGCTAGGAACACAAGAACTGAACACATCATCAATGGGGTCGAGTTCTCTTTACGGATGAGAGCCGATTTAGTCTGACGAGCGATTCTGGACGTATACACATCTGGAGAGAGCAGTGAACATGCAATCACACCTCAAACATCATCGAATGGGACCGGTTTGGAGGTGGCGAAGTTCTCGTTTGGGGCGGTATCATGCTTGGTAGCCGTACTGACCTCCACATTTTCGAAGGAGGTTCAGTCACTGGTGTCCGCTATTGTACCGAGGTTCTCCTGCCTCACGTGCGTCTGTTTAGAGGTGCTGTGGGTCCTGAGTTCCTCTTCATGGACGACAACGCTACACCTCATCTTACAGTGGCTGTCACAGAGCTGTTGGAGAGTGAAGATATTCAACGCATGGATTGGTCCGCAAGGTCCCCGGACCTAAATCCAATCGAACACGTGTGGGACCTTCTCGGTAGACGCTTGGCAGCACGTCACCAGCCGCCAGCAACGATTCCGCAGCTGCGATTGGCGCTACAAGGGGAATGGGCCGCGATGCCTCAACAGCTCTTTGACAACCTCGTCCTCAGCATGGACAGACGTTGTAAATCCTGCAACGCAGTCAGGGGTGATCATATCCTCTACTAAAGACTGGATTTTTCTTGGCAGCCGTCTGTCACATGAACGTTTCTGTCTTCTGTCCAGTTGTGCTCGAAGCTACCTTTTCAGTAAAGTGCCTTTGTATCCTTTGGATTCCTTGTTTGGATGGATTTGCTCACTTGTCCCATATTCTTACATCTTGGGGATCTTATGGTATGATTTGAGTCGATATGGAGCACTTCTGCACGACGTTACATTCGAAAAACTGTCTCGTCCTTAATATTTGCAAGCCAGTGTAATAATATGGCTTTGATTCATTTGTCATTTTTAAGAATGGCTTATTTATGCTCTGACTTTATTTCAGCCACATATTAACAATTGGTTAGAAGACGTAGAAAATATCATTCCCCAGAAAACATTCCTACCTTCAGGTATTGCTCTTTTAATTCCTTATAGATTATTTTACACGTATCCGGAATTATTATTCCCAAAAAATCTACAGAAATAGCTGTTGTAAATTTCAGATCTTCATACGAACGCTCAGTATCGGACTGCCGATCCACAAACAGCCCTGGAAGCAGATTTTTTTACTGCTCACTGTTTGCAAAAAATATCCAAGTGCCCCAAATCTAAAATTAGCGGTATGCTGACATCACTATTTCCTGTTTAATAGTCTTTTTAAGCAAAAGCCTAATAATTATGGTAATTATTGTATTGTTTGTATTTACGAAATAAGGTTTTGCTCATGTTTGTGGATTGCAGCTGAAGACACCCCTAGTAAAACTTGATCTGTATATAAAAAATAAAACACTTTCTTTTCCCAAGCAATTGCCTCTACGACAAACTGCCGGAGATTTTTTTCCCATACGTGTGCGAATTTTATTGCGATAGCTGCATTCAGAATTAATTGTAAGTTTATTTCCCTTTTAGTAAGAAAGGAAATCCAAATGTTCTCAATTATTTTTTTCGAGATATAAAAAACGATGTAATTACGAAAGCATCAAAACATCTATGACAAAATTTAAAATTTCTGTTACTGCAAGAATTTCAATGGTATTCACATATAAAGTGAGAGAAATTAAAGAGTGCGAAAATTATTTATTCAATTAATTCCTACAAACGTGATGTGCTCGGCGCTGGACCCACCACCATCTGACCTTTCAACCCCGGTCGCATTGACTAGTGTCTCTCAAGGGGTATATGATCAATGTACGAACAAGCATTCCGTTATCTCATTGGCAGCAGCTAAACGGCACCCACCAATTGGCGACCGCAATTGTGGTGAGCTTGGGTATGGGTATTTGGAAGTGTTTTGATTTTTAGCGGGGACAATGGCTACTGCGAAGAGGTAAAATGTTTCATGTATCTCGTGTTTTTTTTTTAATTTAGTACAATCACGATTTTTTTTTTGCCTTACCATCGGAACTCTGGAGGACTAATCCTTTTGAAGGAATAAACATGTATTTGTGGACCACATTGCATGCATTCGGTTTGTACCGTCATTTCGTGATTTTTTTGGTCTTCAGAATACACCGTCTCGATTGAAACGCTCTCTCGATTTTTTTCCCCTTCCCATCGGAACACTGGGGGACTAAGCCTTCTGAAGGAATGAACCTATACATTTCTGGACCATATTGCATGGGGTTCACAGTCGAAATTTTTATGATGTTTGTATATGTCATTCGTAGTTACAATTTCTGTTTGCACCCTCCTGAAAACAACAATGGCCACCCTGTTTGTGGTCAAAGGTATCAGAAGGTAAAAATGTTTTGAATTGGGTGTTTTCAACCAGAAATAAAAAAAAAATGACAGCACTGGCAGTCTTTTATGAACTCTTGGAGACTGGCTAATGTTATACAAAATCGTTAGTAACAGGTATCGGTGAAATTATTCAACATCCCCCTCCTTCTAGAATTCAATTTTGTTGCTGTCCTGAAGAGCTACACATTGTACTCGCGCTTTTATTTTCAATGAGACTTATTAATCGCATTGTTTGTTCACGTTTGAGGTTATTGTGGCTTTGCACTCATCATTATCTTATACAGGGCCGGATTGAACTTTTGCGAGGCCCAGGGCGAAATTTCATAGCGGGCCCTAGAAAATGAATCTCATAGTTTAATGAAATCGTGGCATGAAAAATGGAAATAGACAAAAATTATCATAAAGAAAAATGATTATCTCAAATTATTGTGAGCGTAAAAAAAAGATCATCATATGGATTGAAAATTCAGAGAGAGAGAGAGAGAGAGAGTAAACAGTTTCTTTATAATAATTTTTGTGTATTTTCATTTTTAAGAGACAGAGAGACAGACAGAGTGTGAGAGAGAGAGGGAGACGAACAGGTAGAGTGTGAGAGAGAGACAGACAAACAAACAGAGAGAGGGAGACGGACAGACTGACAGAGAGTGAGACAGACAGACATTGAGTGGGAGAGAGACAGACAGACAGAGAGTGAGAGACAGACAGACAGAGAGTGAGGGACAGGCAGACAGAGTGCGAGAGAAAGAGACAGACATTGAATGAGAGAGAGACCGACATTGAACGAGACAGACAGACAGAGAGTGAAAGAGAGACAGACAGACATTGAGTGAGAGAGACAGATAGACAGACATTGAATGAGAGAGAGATAGACAGACAGACAGAGAGTGAAAGAGAGACAGACAGACATTGAGTGAGAGAGACAGATAGACAGACATTGAATGAGAGAGAGATAGACAAACAGATAGAAAGACAGATAGACAGACATTGAGTGAGAGAGAGGCAAAGAGACAAGCAGACAGACAAAGAGAGCGGAAGAGAATAAAAAGTGCTGAAATCTACGACTTTCTTTCTGGAGAGGAGGAAGTTTAGGTAGCTTTATTATCTTAATAAAAAACTTTCCCACAAAATGATAAAACAGATAGCTTTAACTAATCTGCGTAGCGAATATTTTTCCATAACAGACATTTTTGCGTATTGAATATAGGATCCCTCTTAAATAAATTCGTATATATACATAGTTTTCCTGGTACATGCTTTAATGATTGATTTTTGATGGAAAGTGGAATAACTGGTAAATAAATGACTTTATTCACCTCTTATTCGCGCTCATGTATAAAAATTGCCTTATTTATTTATTTCCAACTCTGTTTTTAAAGTCACTGAACGATTGGCCTCCACATATATCCCAGATACAACTTTGATACTGTTCTTCTTATTTTTTTAAATTTCAGTGCCAGGTTTACACACAAATTGTTGAGTATATAATAGGGAATCACAAAATGTTATGAAATTTAATTTCTTATTTCATGAATATGGAAAAGTTTAAGGTTTAAATAAGTTGTGTGTGTGGGGCGGGGGGCTGAAAAAACAACAACATTATAACAAGTTAGTAAAATCATGCAATGCATTGATTATGATACGCTTTCCAACATACCAGAAATCGCGCGCATACAAACTCTCCTGCCAACCCTGACTATTGATTCGTTCAGTATACCTTCGGAACAACACATACTAAAGCTTTGTCGCAATAGAATCATTTTCCCTCAAATTATTACTCAAGTTATGAGGATAATGGCTGTGAAATAAATCTCGCTCCTGTGCCATGACCTTTGACCCCATTTCGATGATATTAAAAATAATTGGTTCAGTATACATCTGGACTAACATACTAAAGTTTTGTCGCGATAGAAGCATTACCAAGTTATGAGAATAATGGCTGTCGAATAAATCTCGCTCCTGTGCCTTGACCTTTGATCTCATTTCGATAATATTCAGCATAACCTGTTCAGTTTACCTCCGGAACAACGTGATAAAGTTTTGTCGCAATCGAAGCATTTTTACGTAAGTTATGATGCATAAGGGCAATGGAATGGATCCCGCTCCTATGTCCTGACCTTTGACACCATTTCGCTTATTTTCAATAGGGTTCGTTCCCAGGTTGTCCCCTACTGCATACTAAAATTTAATTGAAATTGAATAATTTTTACGTGAGTTATCGGGTGGACAGACAGACAAAGCTATAGCGTATACGCTTCTTCAATCTACGGTTGGAAAACGTAAAATTATTTTTTTAAGGGCCTTGCGCCCCAAAACTTAAAAAAAAAAAAAAATAACAATAAATATAGAGAATTCTAGCAAAAACAATTTCGTTTTTGTTTTCTAAAGTGCGGGGCCCAGGGCGACCGCCCCGGTTGCCCCTATATTCCAGCCGGCCCTGATCCTATATATACATTAATTACCACAGGCTTGTTTACAATTACGGAAACATCCGGATGACATTTTTTTACATGCTGGTTTAAATTCTTTTTCTGCCCGAATGAAGCAGCACAAATGAAACAGCTTAACCTGTTCGCAGTATCCATAGTTAGTCCCAACAAAATAAAAAATTGAAGCAGATAAAAAAAAGAAAAAAATCACAACTTACCTCTGCGCAGAAACAATAAAAGCACAACTTAGAACTTACCTCTTTGCAATAGCCATTGTCCCCGCCAAATACCCAAGCTCACCACAATTGCGGTCGCCAACTGGTGGGTACCGTTTAGGAGACATTTTGCTTCTGCCAATGAGACAACGGAATGCGTGTTCGTAAGTAAGTTGATCACATCCCCCTCCAGAGACACTAGTGTCGCATTGACCATTACAAGACCCCAGGTGGTCAACACCTAATCTCCCCATCCTGCCTCCCTTCTTTCTTCCCCACTCCTTTTTGTCCCTGCCGGTCGCATTTACTACCATTTCAACCCCGATCGCATTTGCGACGACATCGCCACTTGGTACTGAAATTCGGCTGGCAAAGTGAATGTCTGGGATGAAGTTTCCAAGTCCATGACCAACATTTCCTCTTTTCTGGAAGTAAATGAGAATTCAACAAAACGTACCACCAGAAAAATAAAAATAAAACTCAGTCACCATTGGTCAGACAGAAGGTTACGTTTATGATAAAGTGTTGCGTTATTTTAATCTCATTGTTCCTAATTGAATTTATTGTGTCATCTTTTTTATAAAAAATTACTTTGTTAATTACTGTACTTTATTTGATACCAATTAAATATCTAGTGGTACTAATTGGACCAAAAAAAAATTACCCCCCACCCAAAGATATCAATAATTAATATATCATTGCATGCAAATTACTGATCATATAGCTTACATCGATATCATAACCCCGACTAGAAAAAAATGTCCAGTTGCGCGTCTGCAACTAGCCATAACTTTAAATGCGAACTGAGCAAAACAAAACAAATAGAGAGAGTAGCTCAAAAACATTTGATTTTTTCTATTCCACGATTTCTCGCGGAAGCCCGGTTATTAAATATTGGTTTAATATAATTTTGCAGGGTTGTTCCCTAGATTTTGTTCAATGCTCTGTAAAGTGAGATTGTCAAGCATATTCGTTTGTAAGGAAACTTAGCTGTTCCGAGTTCTAGCTATTTTCCCGCGATGGTGAATGAGTTTCTAGCTAAATAAGAACTCGCTCATCTACACTGGTGCTCTTTATTCAATCCAGTACATGAGACGGATTTTTTTGTCCAATTTCTATATGACATTTACATTACTCTTTCTATTGTTCACACATTGATTTGCTTATGCTTATTCATCAGGAGCTTTTTTCAACTTACTTCGCTGCCAAGTTCCCTCGCTTCCATTTTCCATCTTAATTTCTACCTCGATGTCTTATCTCGACATTAAAAATCTTTTTTCTCAGCGGCTCGAGAAACAACCAAATCTTCTACCTCAAGGTCGTAGCGAAGGGGAAATTTGTGTTGCCCACCCAGTTCAAGATGTGCCATTTTTCATTTTTTTTAACATGGAAATATACTATATTGACAAAAGTCACCGGACCTCCCTTCAAAAGCAAATGAACGGATCCGCTGCGATGTTAAGATGCGCGGTACAGCTGCAAACGGTATAAAAACAAGCCTGCAGCTGACCGCGATCATATCGCACTGTGAGTTTGAGTGAAAACGTCGCTGAACTGACTTTGAGATATGAAAGATTGTTTGGTGTTATATTAGTTGGTTATCCATAAGAGAAACCGAGAGGCGTTTAAACATACCCAAGTCAACTGTTTTGGATGTACTAAATAAGTGGAAGACACATGGCGTGCCGGAAGCACCGACAGTCCAAAGAAAATCAGTAATAGAGGACGTCGAAGCCTCAGGAGAGTCGTTACAGCTAATCGACGGAGTACTGCACAAGACCTCAGTGTACAAGTGAGTAAAAATGCTAGAACCTCGGTACGTACACGTGTCATTCGCAGAGAAATTCATTCCATGGGTTACTGCGGTCGTGCGGTTGCTCATAAGCCTTTCATCTCCACTCGGAATGCTACTCGTCGTTTAGCATGGTGTAAAGAACATTTATCGTGGACCGTAGATCAATGGAAACGAGTCCTATGGACTGATGAATCCAGATACACGTTCCATCAGTCTGATGGCCGTGTATGGGTATGGCGGTAGCCGCGGGTACGCTATTTACCACAGTATTTTGTTCCTACGATCGTATGGAGCTGGCAGTGTACGCGTGTGGGGGTGTTTTTCGTGGTATGGTCCCGGCCCATTGGTTATCGTGGACAAACCTGTTAACCAGCACGTCTACCTCGATATTGTGGACAATTATGTCCTAGAAACTCTGTGGCAATACTAAGGAACCGAGCCTTGTTGGTACCAGCAGGATAATGCACCGAGCCATAAAGCAAGGTATCAAAATCGCTTTATTATTATTCATCGTAAGAAAACATAAGAGGGAGACGTACAGCGTTGGGCGTCTCACTGGGAAATAATACAAACTGTTAAAACATGATGGTATATACACTGCAATGACAATGGGGATGAATAACAAATGCTGCAAGCAAAGCTTATTGCATAAAAATTGCAGAAGTGACAGAGAGAAACACATCGTGTCACATGACATTGGCTGGGCATGATTTACAGGATAACACAGGCGAAACAATAGTACACAATTAGAAAAAGAACAGCACAAACACTGCCGTGAAGGTTAAACATTACATACATGAGATAAAAACACAGCGTGCACAATTGTGCAAGTTATTTAACGAGGGCAACAAAGCAACATAATACAGGCGGGGTGAAGGTAATTAATGTACACAAGTAAGCATGAAAATACACTGAGATGACATTAGCATTCACAATTCGACGGTAGCGTGGATTGCACGAATGCAGAATGAACAGTAAGATCACAGAGCAAAACTAGGAATGCACACTGGGATGACAAGAGGAATTAACGCAAAATGAAAGCACTGTACGACGCAATAGATGTAACTGGTACATTAAGAAGACATGATGAACCATATTATACACAGGGGTGACCAAATAAAGTACACAATGTGAAGACACGATACAGCGCAAGAAATGTTACAAGTACAGTAAAAAGCACACGATAAACCATGAGTGCACTCTGGGATGTTATGAGTATATGCATAAAGTGAAAGCACAGGACAAGCCATGGGTTCTGACAGATGACAGAATTTATCCTAAATTTGTACGTGCACGATCAAAGCATTAACACAATGTGAAAGCACGAAAATAGTATGTACACAATGTGGAAGTATCGAACTGTACAAAAATCAAACAGGTGCAAAGAAATGGCTAAACACTAAGAAGGTGTGTGAGTGCGGCAAATATAACAAATGAGAGATAGAGACGTACACCACATGACAACTCAAAGTAAAACACAGTACAGGAACACGGTGTAATACACTAGGTGCATAGACAGAAAGCACTTAAGGTGACCAGAGTACAGCCCCAAGTACATAAAATTGACGGGAGGTCACGGAATCAGAGGGCACACTGATAACAATGTAAATATGGTAAAGCATAGTATGACACGAAGAACAACAATTCAAATGACAAGATCACAATGATATGCACATTGAAAACGAGAAAACAAAAACTTGGGTATTACAGCACAGGCTGTAGCTCGATCACATGATATACATGGAGACGAGTCGTAGAGAGGAGGAGGGCACCAGGGTGCCACGGAACTCAGCAAAGGAGGTGTAGAATGTCCTAGGGTACTGATAGGTGTAGCAGTCCAGAATCAACCGCAAACCATGGAGCGACCGGCGCCCAGGTAGCATAGAAGGTGGCTTCTCGATGACTGGAAGAAGCCGACTGGTACTCCAGGCGGAGTCGAGAAAGTAATCGATCTTGAAAATGGCACAAAAGTGCTGCGCTGGCCTGGTGTAAAGAGACCGGTGAGGAAACGCTGCGAAGTTGTTGAAGGTATACGTAAATAACGTGTTTAACCATCACGAAAAGATAGGCACATACTGACGGAAGAGGCGTAGGTGGATGATTCCGCAGAAGAAGATGTCTGTAGGCAGTGAACGGAAGATCTTGAGAACAAGAGCGACTGGCAATCCGGAAAGCCTGGTGGAGGAGAGGCATCAGGATGGGACAGTAAAGGTAGACGTGAGAAACGTCTGCCTCATGTGCGCAGAAGGAGCAGAGAGGGGAGGAGAGAAGGGACATGCGAAAGAGAAAATACGGAACAGGGAGGCGATTATGCAAAAAGAGCCAGTGGGTATCAATTTCAAGAGGGGCGGATAAGGGTGAGCAGGCAGCGGTCCACACAAGAGGAAGAGAAGCAGGGGGAACCTCGAGAATAGAAAGCGGTGAAGGGGTGGCAAGGTGCACTAGAAAACGATAAAGATATTTAGAGGAGAGAGAGGAGAGAGGAAGAACCGAGTCTGAGAGTCGGAGGAAAAACGGCAGCGGAAGAGGGGCAGAAAAGACAGAGACGAGACCGGTGGGGGAGACAAGATCAAGGAAAAGAGAAAGAAGTGCAGTTAGCAGAGAGTCATAGACCAAATGGGCGGATGGGGACGAGAGAATAGCAGGGGGAGGCCAGAGAAAGGGCGCCAGGATAGATCCGAGTTAGTGAGGTCTTGTACGGTTACTACACCTGCTCGGAGCCAAGAGGGGAATGAAAAGCAGGGGAGATGGGGGGTGAACAAGGGAGTTGAAGAAGAGGGGTTCAGAAAGAAGCTCTAGAGTTGAAGAGGGAGGGGAGCGAATGAGGGGGAGAGAGCGAAGGTGAGTGAGGGCTTCAGAATATGCAGGTGGGAGTTTGGAGGGGAGGAAAGGACAGCAATCCATGAGAACTAAAGAAAGAAAAGAAAAATGTGGGTTACGCAAGGAGGCAAGAACGTCACATACCTGAACTGCGGAAGCCACTGGAGCCGTGAAAAGGTGAATGAAGTTGATCACTCGGCTTGCTTTGTAGCACAGCGGGACATCAGGTAGGCCAGCACCACCATAGGAGGGAGGAGCACAGAGCTTTTGGACGTTAATCAAGTAATGACCCGCCCACATTACTCGAGTAAGGCAGCGTGTAACCTCCTGGAGACAGAAAAGCGGGGTCGTAGATGCAATCCAAGAATGCTTGCAGATGGACAGAAGGTATGTCCTGGTGAGATTTGCACGCTGGTAGTAGGACGTACAGAACTGCGCACGACACCAGAACACAGCTGTGCGGAGGAAGCGAGGATGGAGTTCCGTGCGAGTTGCACTGGATGTAGCTTGTGGTGCGCCTAAGTGCACACCCAGGAAGCGTTGGGTAGTGGATGACCACGTGGCCCCCCATGGATCATCCATGCGATTGGACCACGACCCGCACCACAATCCAGTATTCTTAGACGTATTCAGTTCAGCTGCAGAACATGAAGCATATGCGGAGAACAAACGACGAAGCAGTTGGAACTGTGAGTCGCTACGAATGCAGACGGTAATGTCATCTGCATAGGCAGAGTAAATGACTGAGTGATGCCGTGAGCTGGCAACTGGTGGTAGAAGTTGTGCCAGGAGAGATGTTTGCAGAGAGCGTAGAAAGGGCTCGACGGCAATCGCAAACAGTTGACCAGAAAGCGGGCAGCCCTGACGAACTCCCCGCTTGAAGGGAACATGTGCTGTGAGAAAAGATGCCGTCTTGACATGGAAAACGGCGTCCCGGTAGAGGGAGAGAAGAACAGAGACAAATTGTGGAGGAAAGCCAAAGTGTAGCAGGGTTTGTGTTAAATAGGCGTGTGAGATATTATCGAAAGCGGAACGGAGGTCTAAGGAAAGGAGAGCAAGAGGTTCTGAATGAGTCTTGGCAAGATGAATGAGATCGCGAAGAAGTTAAACATTGGAGGAAAGAGAACGGCCAGGAACAGTATAGGTTTGAGAGTCAGCAAGGATGTGAGGAAGGACAGAGTTTAGTCGACGGGAAAGAAGCTTAGTATAGAGTTTATAATCTTGATTGAGAAGAGAAATGGGGCGCCAATTTCCCAAGTCAAGAGGGTCACCCTTCTTGGGAAATAGGACCACATGTGCGTCCGTGAAACTCCTCGGGAGGGGGAGCAGTTAAATGCAGCAGAAAAAGCGGAGAAGAGAAAAGGCAACAGAAGAGGCAAGAACGTACGATAAAAAGGAAAAGAGAGGCCGTCCGGACCCGGAGCGGCATGGGGGTTAAGGGAAGAGAAGGTGTCGGACACCTCCGTGGATGTGGGTGAGAGAGACAGGGTGTGAGCAAGATGAGACGGAACTAGAGGCAGGTTATTTAGAAGATGGGGGAGAGCAGAGGGAGAAGGGGGAGGAGTTTCACTGAACTTGGTGGTATAGAACTGACGAACGTGAAAGAAAATCGCTGCCGAATCGGATGTGATTTCGCCAGAGGGGAGACGAAGATGACGAAGCGAGGTAGGAGACTTACGTGCAGATTCCATTGATGTTAGAAATCATAGGTGCATTCCTCCGGATTGAGATGTTTAATACGCAGACGTAAAAGTGTTTGCTGCGCAAGAGGCTTCAGCAAAGCCTGGAGCTCCGTCTGATATGCTGGAAACAGCGGATCTGACAACCCAATCAGTGCGAGCATCTGCCTGGCGTGATCGAGGCGCATCTGACTAGAAGTCGTCATGGTGAAGGAAAGTTGCTTGATATGTAAGAGGAGCTGATGCTTGACATGAAGCCAATACGTCAAGGTACAGGGTGCGGAATGCAACCCTGCGCGACGAGCAGCGAGGAAAGAACGGACAGAGGCACAAAAGTCAAGATCAGTGAGGAGATTGGAGTCAAACGTGCACGGACGTACAGTCCGAGGGAGTGACGCCGCAACAAACACTGTGAGTGTGACAGTGCAGTGGTCTGAGGAAGCAGGAGGTTGATATCGCAACTCGGTAATAGACGCAAGAAGCGGTGTGGAAACGTAAACCCGATCCAAGCGTGCAGTCGATGGAAGCTGACTTCCAGACGAGCGCCACGTGTTGTGAGGTCTCTTGTGGATGTAGGCGCCTATAAGCACCTGTGAAGGAGAAATCAGCAACAAGGTCACGGAGTAGTGCGACGAGATCCGTCCGATGCTCTCGAGACGAAGGAGAGCGATCCAGTGCCAGGTCAAGGGTGCAATTGAAGTCTCCACCCAAGAGCACACGATCCGAAGGCGAGACTTTCGAGAGAGCTTGACGGAGTTTGGTGAACAAAATGGATAAATGAATTGAGGTGCACGGAATATACACATTAAAGATGTGAAATCGAGCTCCGCCAAATGTGAAGGAGACTTGCTGGAGTAAATCCCGGCATAAGTTCTGCACTGAGAGTGCAGTTAAGGGTGGATCGGAACTACTGATGAATTCCGACAGCAAGCCCACCATGAGATGAATAGCGAAATGCATGATGGAATACATAATCGCTAGCACGCCAGCGAGTAAACAGAGTGGAGGAATGGCAGTTTGTTTCTTGCAGTAATAACAGATCGGCTCCGAGGGGCGAGAGGTCTTCCATTACAAGAGCATTCGCTAGGGGGCTAGCGAACCCTCTGCAATTAAGGGTCGTGACCTTGAATGGACTGGTCAGTCGTTGATTGGAGGAGTCGCGGAGCAACTTTCAGGAGTTGTTGTAATCGGTTTACGCTGCCAAGGGTCCATGAGTGGTGCAGGGGGTCATGTACAAACCCACGAAGGTATTTAGCAATGCATCCGGCTTGCAGGAGCAGCGCGGGAAGAATGTCTTCGCGCTCTCGGAGGTAGTCATACGTCGACTCCAGGTTCGTGGTGTGGGTGCAAAACTGATAGTAATCTCCAAGATTGAGAGGTTCTGAAGGAGCACCACATTTGGAGAGTACACTTGAAAAGACCTCAAACGAAGGCGGAGACCCATCATCATCAGTGTCCCTTTCAATTTCTGTTGGCGCAGGAGAGGAAGAAAAATCTCCTGAAGATTTGGTAGCACGGAACTGTTGCCCATCCGCAGAGGAAGATTTCTTCTTCTTCTTCTTACGTCCGGTACCTGTACGAGTGCCAGAAATGCGTTTTCCAGAGAGCGACGATGCCCGGGAAGCAGACGCAGAGTCAGAGGAGTTATAGGCGCCGCCGCCACACTCTGAGACACCAACAGTGAAGACTGGTGGGAAACAAGCGGCGAGGTCTCCCGATGTTGCCACGTGATCAGGAGTAATAGGTGAGGCGAGCACTGGAAAGTGAAGGTGGGAGGTGAGGTCAGCATCAAAAGACGCTCGTTGACAAGAGGCTTTAGATATACTTTTTGTGTAACTCGGCCCAGGGGCAGTTGGCACACTAGAAGACGGTGCAGGTCGAGAGCGAGATGTAGCAGGAGGCTGCTTAGAGGCGGTAGGCACTGTAGAAGCCGTGGGAGCTGGATACTCGTTGTAGGGGCATCGAGCACGCTGATGTCCAAGTTCTTTGCAATTAGCACAGTGTTCTGATGTTAGCATGTCAATTCTGTAGGAGAGCTGCCCACATCGGATGTTTAGGATCCGTGGGAAATTACGGAGATGCTCCTCTGATGGAAAGATGAGTCGAACACTCCGGCGAAAACTACGAACATTCTTATTTGCAGGATCCTTGGGCGCAGCTGAATGTGTGATAACAGGACCTACAATTTTACCACACTTACTAAGTGCAGTACATATCATCGCATCCGAGATTTCAGGGGGCACCGGATGCAAGGAGACCTGAACAGGGCGCCTGGCGATCGGTTCAGCTTCGAGGTGGTGATCTCCCAGGTCAAGACCAAAGTTTAGAAGCGTGTCTGCATGCTCTTTGGATGTGAAATAAACAATTACCGTCCGCGGCCGGCGGGTGAAGTGAGTAATGGCACCGGCTGGAAGAAAAGCAAGGAGCGTATCACAATAGACCTTCAACGGTGTATTCGGAAGAGCATCCAGGCACACTCCCAACTCGCGGGTGGAGTGAAGTTCCTGCGCAGCCGGTGAGAAGTGCGGAACGTCAATTGAAGTGAGTCACCATGCATCTGGACATGGGCATCCGCAAGGGGAAGGCGAGTCGCTTGCGTCGGTAGGGACGCACCTGAGGTAACACTAGAATAAGAGCGGGAAGACAATCCTCCACTGGAAGGCAGAGGTGCAGCGCTGGATGAAGGAGCTGACACAACGCTGGGCATGGCTACCGAGGGCAGAGAAGCAACGCCCTTTAGAGATATCCATTACGTCATCGGCAGCATCAGAAACGAACGACGTAGCCTCACCACCAGGAGGGGTGGTGGAGTCAGAGAGTCGAAGCGTAGAAGAAGAAGAGCAATATGCATCAGGAGGAGGACGATATTCCTTATCATCAAGGACGGAAGCTGATTGGTTTGCTCTGTCAGAGACAAGGATCGACGTAGTAGGAGAAGCTGTGACGAGAGCGGGAACGCTGCCCTTGTCAGCAGTCGCCATCGCCGATGGCGAGGCCTAATTTAGTAAAAACGACCAACTGGTCGAGAAAATAAAGTGCTGATAGCTAACTGAAAATAGTACTCACCGACTCTGGAGATGTCTTAAATGAAAGATACAACCTTCGTCTTGAAGGCACGCACAAAAGTTAAACGACAGAGCACACAAAACGCACTCAGTAGACGGCGAAACACGGAGCTCAAAACAGACACGACTTACGTCCCATAAAGCAAGGACTGTTACGGCGTGGTTTGACGATAATTCCGTATCGTGTGTGGACTGACCAGCACAGAGCCCTGATCTGAATCCCTTATGGGCTGAATTAAAGCGCCGCATAAGAAGTTTGGAACCAAGGCTTACTACTAAGCAACAGTTAGCGGCAGCATCATGTACTGAATGAAAACGCATACCTATAGCTGTGTTCCCAAACCTTGTCGAAAGCCTGTCTCGAAGGGTCAGTGCATACATTAAGGTCAAAGGTGGACCGACAACGTACTAATGTATGTCCATAAATGCTGTGTTGTGTTTCTTTTCTAGGTGTCCTGTGACTTTTATCAATTTAGTGATAACCTGGACTTTGCCAGTAATAGTCTCACGTTTCTCGTCGTTTAGCTCTACCAATTTACCATATTATGTACGTTGTTTACTGCTTCGTAGAAATGTTATCAAAATAATTTGGCAGGTCCATGAAAATTTAGTTGTTCTCCAGTCTTCCAAATTCTTGGTTTAAGCCTCTATTCACGTTATAATGGCAAGGAGAGAATAAGGAGGGTGGGTGGAAATTCGCTGAGGAATGTCATTATTATGTTAGAATGCTGTGACAATAACCATAACGTAGTGAAATTACAATTAATTGTTATCAACTGGTTATAATGGCGATGATGGGTTTAAGTCGTTGAAGATGATAATAATGATGAGTAATGTCGATTGATGCAGTCCTTTTATATCTCTAAAGAAGTTTTATTCTTTTTTACTTGGTCGTAGGAGGTCGTCTTCAGCTTAACGTTTCCTTAACCCTTATTCTCGCCAACAATCATTTTCTCCAAAATCCTCTTTCTAATCTTATCGTGGCCAGTGTTTGTCTCGGTTATCTCGCGCTCACGGGAAAACCACAAATTCCCCGACCGACCCAAAACGTCGTCGGTCGACCGCCTTCACCTCGGGCCTGTTGTCTTCTTGCGACCTCTCGCTCCAAAACCCATACGCTGACTCACCCCCTTTGCTTCTCCGATCGCCCTGGGATAATCGATGTCCGGCTTTACAAAGCCTCCGCCTTCCCGTCGGCTACTTTGAAATGAAGGAGCCGAAAGTGTTAATTGAACTTGACAAACAAATTCTGCTACCAAACACAATGCTTAGACCTTCAGATGCTTTTAAGAAATGGAACGCACGCACAGTGTTAAAATCCGTACTTGGCTGAGCTGACGAAACTAAAGATTCCCACGTAACGCGGAAACGATAGAGATTTAATATTTATGTCTAAAAATTCTCTTATTAAATCTCCGTAACAATTAATTGCTCGGCTGTTTGTTTTACTAAGTACGGGATTCCAACACGGGAAGTGAAGTCTAAGGCCATACAAGCGCTCTTAAGCCAGCTCCAGGGCAGTGAGGGAGCGGGACGTTGCTGACGATTGCTTTGGAGGAGAGGTATGCAAGGCAAGGTTGCTGGCTTGAAGAAAGGGAGTAAAGAAGTCGTCCAAATCTGATTAAGGCAAACAAATAGAACGTATTTCTTTAAAAAATTGTTCAAGTACAGTACTACTTTCATAAGCAAAATTTTGAAAAGCAATTAAGAAAATACAGTATAGCAAAAAAAAAGTTGAAGGCAGCTGTGAGAGCGAACGTACTTATCTCCTCATGCGGACACGCCCCAAAATTATGCTTCTGTGGCGTCCACGCTATAGGCTCTCCTCACAATCAATAGAAACACTCTAAAGGTTCGTCCCTAAGAACTTACCCAAACTCTGATTGGGTGAACAGACGAAATCTCCCTCGCTTTTCTATAAGTGATTATCGTCGAATCAGTGAGATGGATCGAGACCGCTGAAACTCAAAGTAGAAATTGCTGATGTCATAAAATAACACAGGAGGATTTGTTCAAACATAAACAAATTTATTCTTGAAAGATCTGAAGTCGGAAAGTCAGTCTGTCCGTAAAAGTGCCGCTTTCTGGATATCGATTAGACGTCCCTTAAATAGTAAAGACCTGGTAAATCGTCAACGTAAAACTTGACGTCTCTATACTAATGATACTTTTCTAAGCTTAGGAGAGAATCTTTCTCGTATGCAATAAGACTTGTGTCTCCGATTAAAATTCCTATTTCCGAATCTTATCAAACTTAGCTCCGAACGTCGTCTTCGCTGTATCAGTAAATTATCCCTTTCTGGATACTTAAGAAAAGCTCGTGTGATTCCCTAGCTCCGGGGCCTGTTTCACGGCTAAACGCTATCTTCGCAAAGATACTTCAGTACCGTTCACTATTCGACTGAACTATCGAACCCCGTAACGCTGCGCGTCCGTATCCACTCGAAACACTTCGAGTCGCGCCTACCGGAGAACCTCCTTCTCCACTTTGCGCAAACAGACTAACTCACTCAATTCTCTCATGCGCCTACCTCTCCCTGCTTCGTCGGCGTCGCTCCTCCGTCACGTGCGTGTTCTTGTCCTCAGGCGTTCCACTCCTCTCTTTCTCTTTGCTGACGTAGTACGTCACGATGCCCAGCGCGTCTCTTTCTCCGTTCGCTTGCCTCGCCCTTCCTGTTTACGAATTCCTTGGCTCTTCACTAGATAGTCGGCACGTCTGATCTTCCATTAGCGGTTCTATTCTTTGACAGACTTAACTTCCCGCAAAATATAGAAAAGCATCGAGTATAATGCGCAATGTTAGTGTAATGCGAAGGTCTTCCCAAGTTTCCTCCACAACGGTCTGTCTTGAGCCAGTCTCCTCCATGTCACTCCCGCATACTTTCAAATTTTATATACCTGTCTCCCATGTGGTCTTCTTCTGGGTCTTTTCCTGTTTCTTGGAATCCAATCTAAAATTTCGGCTGTCCATCGATGGTCTGTCTTTCTGGCAGTATGTCCAGCCCATTGCCATTTCAGGGATTTAACTCTGATTATGATGTCTTCCAATCTTGTCATTTTTCGGATCCACGAGTTCCTCTTCTTATCTCTCCTGGTTACACCAAGCATGCACCTCTCCATGCTTTTTTGAGTTGTCTGCAGCCTTTGTATGTCCATTTTAGTTTAAGGTCCACGTCTGTGCACCATACGTAAGCACTGGAAGGATGCATTGATCGAACACTTTTCTTTTAAGACATAATGGCATATTGCTCTTGAAAATTATGCTGTTTCTTCCAAAAGCTCTCCAGGCAAGTTTTGTACGCCGATTAATTTCTTCATCAATGTGACCCTCACTTGATATCTGCTGTCCAAGATAAACGAACGTGTCTGTTATCTTCATATATATATATATATATATATATATATCATCATCATCATCATTGTCAACCATTATCAATCCACTGCTGGACGAAGGTCTCCCCAAGTTTCCTCCACAACGGTCTGTCTTGTGCCAGTCTCCTCCATGTCACTCCCGCATACTTTCGAATTTCATCCACCCATCTTCCATGTGGTCTTCTTCTGGGTCTTTTCCTGTCCCTTGGAATCCAATCTAAAATTTCGGCTGTCCATCGATGGTCTGTTCTTCTGGCAGTATGTCCAGCCCATTGCCATTTCAGGGATTTAACTCTGATCATGATGTCTTCCACTCTTGTCATTTTTCGGATCCACGTGTTCCTCTTCTTATTTCTCCTGGTTACACCAAGCATGCACCTCTCCATGCTTTTTTGAGTTGTCTGTAGCCTTTGTATGTCTCTTTTAGCTAAGGTCCACGTCTCTGCACCATACGTAAGCACTGGAAGGATGCATTGATCAAACACTTTTCTTTTAAGACATAATGGCATATTGCTCTTGAAAATTATGCTGTTTCTTCCAAAAGCTCTCCAGGCAAGTTTTGTACGCCGATTAATTTCTTCACTAATGTGTCCCTCACTTGATATCTGCTGTCCAAGATAAACGTACGTGTCTGTTATCTCCAGCTTTTCTCCATCAATCGATAAATCTTCATTTCTTGTAAAAGCATTGAACATCACTTTTGTCTTCTGAAAGTTCATTTTTAATCCCACTTCTTTACTTTTGTCAGCAAGTTCCTGCATCATACTCTGTAGCTCCGATGGGGTAGTTGCAAAAATGACTATGTCATCAGCAAAACGAAGGTGGGTTAGATAATCTCCATTAATCTTTATCCCTTTGTTTTCCCAGTTCAGTGATTGAAAGACATTTTCCAATGTAGCATTAAAGAGCTTCGGAGATATGGTGTCACCTTGTCTCACTCCTTTTCCAATTTTTATGTGTGTTGTATTACCAAATAGCAGAATCTTTGCACTTGCATTTTCATAGATGTTATTAATAATATTAATGTATGCATCTTCAATACCGCAGGATTTCAGAGCCATTGCAACTGCTGATGGTTTCACCGAATCAAAGGCTTTTTCATAATCGATAAAAGCCATGCACAATGGAAGTTCATATTCCCTCGCTCTTTCAATTAGTTCTCTCAGTACGTGGATATGATCTATTGTGCTGTAGCCACTCCTGAATCCAGCTTGTTCTCTCGGTTGAGCCATGTCCAGTGTTACCTTCAAGCGGTGTGAAAGAACTTTAGTGAAGATTTTATAAACCACTGATAGGAGGCTGATAGGTCTGTAGTTCCTGAGATCCTCAATGTCACCTTTTTTATGTAGCAAGATCATTGTAGCGTTGTTCCAATCCTCAGGAATTTTCCCTTCATTAAGGCATCGAGTGAAAATTTGGGCGAGTACTGTTTCGATTTCTCCATTTGCTTCTTGTATGATGTCTACAGTAATTCCATCTTCTCCTGGAGCTTTTCCCCGCTTCATGTTCTTGATTGCATGTGGAACTTCTGCTGGAAGGACTGGAAGAACTCTGGTACCTTTCATGATGCCTGGAGTACATGTATCATCCCTTTCATATAATTTGGAGTAGAAATCTTTCACTCTTGTCAAAATTTCGCCTCTATTTCTTGTTACAGAACCATCTTCTTTTCTCAGTGCCATAATCTGTTTTCTTCCCTTACTGAGATGTCCCTTTGCTATCTTTAGGCTTTGGTTGTTTTCAATTGCTTTCCTTACTAGTTCACAGTTGAATTTCCTTACGTCTTCAGTGATACTTTTTCGTACTGTCTTGCATAGCTCTATATATTCCACTTTGGAAGTCACATCTTCTTTAGTTGTCCTCATCTCTCTTCTTTTTTGCATCAACATTTTGGTTTTTCCTGATAATTTGTTCACATGCAATTTGTTCTTAGACCCAGCTAATTCTGTTGCTGTTTCCATAAGAGCTTTGGTTACTGTTCTGTTAACTTCAGAAATATCCACTTCTTCCGATGTTAGGCCTTCTAAAGCAGAGAACCTGTTCTTCAGTTCCAACTTGAAGGTATTATGGTGTTTTTTAAGGTTGGTTATGTCAATAGATTTTGTTTGTCTTATGAGCTTGCCACGTTCAAGTTTAGTGTTGAGGTGCATCTTACATCTCACCAATCTATGGTCACTGCCTGTGTTGAACTTGTTTAGCACACTGCAGTCTTCTATGACGAATTTTTTGTTACACATAATAAAATCAATTTCACTTGTCGTCCCATTTGGATGTATCCACGTCCATGTCCTGTGTGGCTTTTTCTTGAAAAAGGAGTTCAAGATGAAAAACCCTTCTGCCTCTGCAAACTCTAGGAGAGTATTTCCACGCTGGTTTCTGTTGCCGTGACTGAATTTACCTACTGAAGTTTCATTCTGTTGCCGTTGCCCTATTTTTGCATTGAAATCTCCCATAAGTATCTTCAAGTGCTGCTTACCTTTATTATTTAGATCACGAATTTCCTCATAAAATTCCTCAATTTCTTCTTCCGCATGACTTGTGGTGGGTGCATAAGTTTGAATAATCTGAGCCTGGTATCTTCTCGAGAGTTGGATAACGAGTCGTGCAGCTCTGTCAGAGGAACTTTCAACTTCTACAACTTTATCCTTCAGTTTCTTTTTTATTATAAATCCAACACCACTAGTTTTGCCAGTATCTGTCCCACGATAGTAGAAGAGATGTCCACTTTTCAGTTCAATGAGATCTTCTCCTTTTCTCCTTACCTCACTTAGCCCGACGATGTCCCACTTGATTCTTTGTAGTTCCTCTTCCAATTCAAGAAGCCTTGAATCAGAAGATAGGGAGCGTCCGTTGTACGTAGCCAAGGTCAGCATCAGATGGCAGCCTAGTCCGGTCCTCCGGGGATTCTTAGCACCCTCTGCCTTCATGTCGCACTGGCCGCTGCCTTGGCCAGGTACATTCCAGCTGCCGTAGACTGAGGGAAAAGATTTAAGTTGTGGAGTCATTTTGGAGGGGTTTGGCCATAACTCACCACGCTGGCCAAGCGGGTTGGTGAGTGTGGGATAGCATTTCCTCTAATCCCGTTTTTATAGTTATACCGCTATTGGCGGTCGTCAGAGCCCCTTTAGTGGGAACAGGATGTACCACGAGAAGGCGGGGTTGACATTTGTCAAGGAGAGGCTGTAATGTTACGCATCACCTGACCTTACATCCCTATATATATATCATCATCATCATCATCATTGTCAACCATTATCAATCCACTGCTGGACGAAGGTCTCCCCAAGTTTCCTCCACAACGGTCTGTCTTGTGCCAGTCTCCTCCATGTCACCCCTGCATACTTTCGAATTTCATCCACCCATCTCCCATGTGGTCTTCTTCTGGGTCTTTTCCTGCCCCTTGGAATCCAATCTAAAATTTCGGCTGTCCATCGATGATCTGTCCTTCTGGCAGTATGTCCAGCCCATTGCCATTTCAGGGATTTAACTCTGATCATGATGTCTTCCACTCTTGTCATTTTTCGGATCCACGAGTTCCTCTTCTTATCTCTCCTGGTTACACCAAGTATGCACCTCTCCATGCTGCTTTGAGTTGTCTGCAGCCTTTGTATGTCTCTTTTAGTTAAGGTCCACGTCTCTGCACCATACGTAAGCACTGGAAGGATGCATTGATCAAACACTTTTCTTTTAAGACATAATGGCATATTGCTCTTGAAAATTATGCTGTTTCTTCCAAAAGCTCTCCAGGCAAGTTTTGTACGCCGATTAATTTCTTCATCAATGTGACCCTCACTTGATATCTGCTGTCCAAGATAAACGTACGTGTCTGTTATCTCCAGCTTTTCTCCATCAATCGATAAATCTTCATTTCTTGTAAAAGCATTGGACATCCCTTTTGTCTTCTGAAAGTTCATTTTTAATCCCACTTCTTTACTCTTGTCAGCAAGTTCCTGGATCATACACTGCAGCTCTGATGGGGTAGTTGCAAAAATGACTACGTCATCAGCAAAACGAAGGTGGGTTAGATAATCTCCATTAATCTTTATCCCCTTGTTTTCCCAGCTCAGCGACTAAAAAACACCCTCCAATGTGGCATTAAAGAGCTTCGGAGATATGGTGTCACCTTGTCTCACTGCTTTTCCAATTTTTACGTGTGTTGTATTTTCAAACAGCCGAATCTTTGCACTTGCATTTTCATAGATGTTATTAATAATATTAATGTATGCATCTTCAATACCGCAGGTTTTCAGAGCCATTGTAACTGCTGATGGTTTCACCGAATCAAAGGCTTTTTCATAATCGATAAAAGCCATGCACAATGGAAGTTCATATTCCCTCGCTCTTTCAATTAGTTCTCTCAGTACGTGGATATGATCTATTGTGCTGTAGCCACTCCTGAATCCAGCTTGTTCTCTCGGTTGAGCCATGTCCAGTGTTACCTTCAAGCGGTGTGAAAGAACTTTAGTGAAGATTTTATAAACCACTGATAGGAGGCTGATAGGTCTGTAGTTCCTGAGATCCTCAATGTCACCTTTTTTATGTAGCAAGATCATTGTAGCGTTGTTCCAATCCTCAGGAATTTTCCCTTCATTAAGGCATCGAGTGAAAATTTGGGCGAGTACTGTTTCGATTTCTCCATTTGCTTCTTGTATAATGTCTACAGTAATTCCATCTTCTCCTGGAGCTTTTCCCCGCTTCATGTTCTTGATTGCATGTGGAACTTCTGCTGGAAGGACTGGAAGAACTCTGGTACCTTTCATGATGCCTGGAGTACATGTATCATCCCTTTCATATAATTTGGAGTAGAAATCTTTCACTCTTGTCAAAATTTCGCCTCTATTTCTTGTTACAGAACCATCTTCTTTTCTCAGTGCCATAATCTGTTTTCTTCCCTTACTGAGATGTCCCTTTGCTATCTTTAGGCTTTGGTTGTTTTCAATTGCTTTCCTTACTAGTTCACAGTTGAATTTCCTTACGTCTTCAGTGATACTTTTTCGTACTGTCTTGCATAGCTCTATATATTTCACTTTGGAAGTCACATCTTCTTTAGTTGTCCTCATCTCTCTTCTTTTTTGCATCAACATTTTGGTTTTTCCTGATAATTTGTTCACATGCAATTTGTTCTTAGACCCAGCTAATTCTGTTGCTGTTTCCATAAGAGCTTTGGTTACTGTTCTGTTAACTTCAGAAATATCCACTTCTTCCGATGTTAGGCCTTCTAAAGCAGAGAACCTGTTCTTCAGTTCCAACTTGAAGGTATTATGGTGTTTTTTAAGGTTGGTTATGTCAATAGATTTTGTTTGTCTTATGAGCTTGCCACGTTCAAAGTTTAGTGTTGAGGTGCATCTTACATCTCACCAATCTATGGTCACTGCCTGTGTTGAACTTGTTTAGCACACTGCAGTCTTCTATGACGAATTTTTTGTTACACATAATAAAATCAATTTCACTTGTCGTCCCATTTGGATGTATCCATGTCCATGTCCTGTGTGGCTTTTTCTTGAAAAAGGAGTTCAAGATGAAAAACCCTTCTGCCTCTGCAAACTCTAGGAGAGTATTTCCACGCTGGTTTCTGTTGCCGTGACTGAATTTACCTACTGAAGTTTCATTCTGTTGCCGTTGCCCTATTTTTGCATTGAAATCTCCCATAAGTATCTTCAAGTGCTGCTTACCTTTATTATTTAGATCACGAATTTCCTCATAAAATTCCTCAATTTCTTCTTCAGCATGACTTGTGGTGGGTGCATAAGTTTGAATAATCTGAGCCTGGTATCTTCTCGAGAGTTGGATAACGAGTCGTGCAGCTCTGTCAGAGGAACTTTCAACTTCTACAACTTTATCCTTCAGTTTCTTTTTTATTATAAATCCAACACCACTAGTTTTGCCAGTATCTGTCCCACGATAGTAGAAGAGATGTCCACTTTTCAGTTCAATGAGATCTTCTCCTTTTCTCCTTACCTCACTTAGCCCGACGATGTCCCACTTGATTCTTTGTAGTTCCTCTTCCAATTCAAGAAGCCTTGAATCAGAAGATAGGGAGCGTCCGTTGTACGTAGCCAAGGTCAGCATCAGATGGCAGCCTAGTCCGGTCCTCCGGGGATTCTTAGCACCCTCTGCCTTCATGTCGCACTGGCCGCTGCCTTGGCCAGGTACATTCCAGCTGCCGTAGACTGAGGGCCAAGATTTAAGTTGTGGAGTCATTTTGGAGGGGTTTGGCCATAACTCACCACGCTGGCCAAGCGGGTTGGTGAGTGTGGGATAGCATTTCCTCTAATCCCGTTTTTATAGTTATACCGCTATTGGCGGTCGTCAGAGCCCCTTTAGTGGGAACAGGATGTACCACGAGAAGGCGGGGTTGACATTTGTCAAGGAGAGGCTGTAATGTTACGCATCACCTGACCTTACATCCCTATATATATATCATCATCATCATCATCATTGTCAACCATTATCAATCCACTGCTGGACGAAGGTCTCCCCAAGTTTCCTCCACAACGGTCTGTCTTGTGCCAGTCTCCTCCATGTCACCCCTGCATACTTTCGAATTTCATCCACCCATCTCCCATGTGGTCTTCTTCTGGGTCTTTTCCTGCCCCTTGGAATCCAATCTAAAATTTCGGCTGTCCATCGATGATCTGTCCTTCTGGCAGTATGTCCAGCCCATTGCCATTTCAGGGATTTAACTCTGATCATGATGTCTTCCACTCTTGTCATTTTTCGGATCCACGAGTTCCTCTTCTTATCTCTCCTGGTTACACCAAGTATGCACCTCTCCATGCCTCTTTGAGTTGTCTGCAGCCTTTGTATGTCTCTTTTAGTTAAGGTCCACGTCTCTGAACCATACGTAAGCACTGGAAGGATGCATTGATCAAACACTTTTCTTTTAAGACATAATGGCATATTGCTCTTGAAAATTATGCTGTTTCTTCCAAAAGCTCTCCAGGCAAGTTTTGTACGCCGATTAATTTCTTCATCAATGTGACCCTCACTTGATATCTGCTGTCCAAGATAAACGTACGTGTCTGTTATCTCCAGCTTTTCTCCATCAATCGATAAATCTTCATTTCTTGTAAAAGCATTGGACATCCCTTTTGTCTTCTGAAAGTTCATTTTTAATCCCACTTCTTTACTCTTGTCAGCAAGTTCCTGGATCATACTCTGCAGCTCTGATGGGGTAGTTGCAAAAATGACTACGTCATCAGCAAAACGAAGGTGGGTTAGATAATCTCCATTAATCTTTATCCCCTTGTTTTCCCAGCTCAGCGACTGAAAAACACCCTCCAATGTGGCATTAAAGAGCTTCGGAGATATGGTGTCACCTTGTCTCACTCCCTTTCCAATTTTTATGAGTGTTGTATTTTCAAACAGCTGAATCTTTGCACTTGCATTTTCATAGATGTTATTAATAATATTAATGTATGCATCTTCAATACCGCAGGTTTTCAGAGCCATTGTAACTGCTGATGGTTTCACCGAATCAAAGGCTTTTTCATAATCGAAAAAAGCCATGCACAATGGAAGTTCATATTCCCTCGCTCTTTCAATTAGTTCCCTCGCTCTTTGAATTTATATATATATCATCATCATCATCATCATTGTCAACCATTATCAATCCACTGCTGGACGAAGGTCTCCCCAAGTTTCCTCCACAACGGTCTGTCTTGTGCCAGTCTCCTCCATGTCACCCCTGCATACTTTCGAATTTCATCCACCCATCTCCCATGTGGTCTTCTTCTGGGTCTTTTCCTGTCCCTTGGAATCCAATCTAAAATTTCGGCTGTCCATCGATGATCTGTCCTTCTGGCAGTATGTCCAGCCCATTGCCATTTCAGGGATTTAACTCTGATCATGATGTCTTCCACTCTTGTCATTTTTCGGATCCACGAGTTCCTCTTCTTATCTCTCCTGGTTACACCAAGTATGCACCTCTCCATGCCTCTTTGAGTTTTCTGCAGCCTTTGTATGTCTCTTTTAGTTAAGGTCCACGTCTCTGCACCATACGTAAGCACTGGAAGGATGCATTGATCAAACACTTTTCTTTTAAGACATAATGGCATATTGCTCTTGAAAATTATGCTGTTTCTTCCAAAAGCTCTCCAGGCAAGTTTTGTACGCCGATTAATTTCTTCATCAATGTGACCCTCACTTGATATCTGCTGTCCAAGATAAACGTACGTGTCTGTTATCTCCAGCTTTTCTCCATCAATCGATAAATCTTCATTTCTTGTAAAAGCATTGAACATCCCTTTGGTCTTCTGAAAGTTCATTTTTAATCCCACTTCTTTACTCTTGTCAGCAAGTTCCTGGATCATACTCTGCAGCTCTGATGGGGTAGTTGCAAAAATGACTACGTCATCAGCAAAACGAAGGTGGGTTAGATAATCTCCATTAATCTTTATCCCCTTGTTTTCCCAGATATATATATATACATATATATATATATATATATATATATATATAAGGTCAGGTGATGCGTAACATCACAGCCTCTCCTTGACAAATGTCAACCCCGCCTTCTCGTGGTGCATCCTGTTCCGACTAAAGGGGCTCTGACGACCGCCAATAGCGGTATAACTATACCATCGGGATTAGAGGAAATTCTATATCACACTCACCAACCCGCTTGGCCAGCGTGGTGAGTTATGGCCAAACCCCTCCAAAATGACTCCACAACTTAAATCTTGGCCCTCAGTCTCCGGCAGCTGGAATGTACCTGGCCAAGGCAGCGGCCAGTGCGACATGAAGGCAGAGGGTGCTAAGAATCCCCGGAGGACCGGACTAGGCTGCCATCTGATGCTGACCTTGGCAACGTACAATGGACGCTCCCTATCTTCTGATTCAAGGCTTCTTGAATTGGAAGAAGAACTACGAAGGATCAAGTGGGACATCGTGGGGCTAAGTGATATAAGGAGAAAAGGAGAAGATCTCATCGAACTGAAAAGTGGACATCTCTTCTACTATCGTGGGACAGATACTGGCAGAACTAGTGGTGTTGGATTTATAATAAACAAGAAACTGAAGGATAAAGTTTTAGAAGTTGAAAGTTCCTCTGACAGAGCTGCACGACTTGTTATCCAACTCTCGAAAAGATACCAGGCTCAGATTATTCAAACTTATGCACCCACCACAAGTCATCCTGAAGAAGAAATTGAAGAATTTTATGAGGAAATTTGTCATCTAAATAATAAAGGTAAGCAGCACTTGAAAATAATTATGGGAGATTTCAATGCAAAAATAGGGCAACGGCAACAGAATGAAACTTCAGTAGGTAAATTCGGTCACGGCAACAGAAACCAGCGTGGAAATACTCTCGTAGAATTTGCAGAGGCAGAAGGGTTTTTCATCTTGAACTCCTTCTTCAAGAAAAAGCCACACAGGAAATGGACATGGAGACATCCAAATGGGACGACAAGTGAAATTGATTTTATTATGTGTAACAAAAAATTCGTCATAGAAGACTGCAGTGTGCTAAACAAGTTCAACACAGGTAGTGACCATAGATTGGTGAGATGTAAGATGCACCTCAACACTAAACTTGAACGTGGCAAGCTCATAAGACAAACAAAATCTATTGACATAACCAACCTTAAAAAACACCATAATACCTTCAAGTTGGAACTGAAGAACAGGTTCTCTGCTTTAGAAGGCCTAACATCGGAAGAAGTGGACATCTCTGAAGTTAACAGAAAAGTAACCAAAGCTCTTATGGAAACAGCAACAAAATTAGCTGGGTCTAAGAACAAGTTGCATGTAAATAAATTATCAGGAAAAACCAAAATGTTGATGCAAAAAGAAGAGAGATGAGGACAACTAAAGAAGATGGGACTTCCAAAGTGGAATATATAGAGCTATGCAAGACAGTACGAAAAAGTATCACTGAAGACGTAAGAAAATTCAACTGTGAACTAGTGAGGAAAGCAATTGAAAACAACCAAAGCCTAAAGTTAGCAAAGGGACATCTCAGTAAGGGAAGAAAACAGATTATGGCACTGAGAAAAGAAGATGGTTCTGTAACAAGAAATAGAGGCGAAATTTTGACTAGAGTGAAAGATTTCTACTCCAAATTATATGAAAGGGATGATACATGCACTCCAGACATCATGAAAGATACCAGTACCAGAGTTCCTCCAGTCCTTCCAGCAGAAGTTGCACATGCAATCAAGAACATGAAGCGGGGAAAAGCTCCAGGAGAAGACGGAATTACTGTAGACATCATACAAGAAGCAAGTGGAGAAATCGAAACAGTACTCGCCCAAATTTTCACTCGATGCCTTAATGAAGGAAAGATTCCTGAGGATTGGAACACCGCTACAATGATCCTGCTACATAAGAAAGGTGACATTGAGGATCTCGGAAACTACAGACCTATCAGCCTCCTATCAGTAGTTTATAAAATCTTCACTAAAGTTCTTTCACACCGCTTGAAGGTAACACTGGACATGGCTCAACCGAGAGAACAAGCTGGATTCAGGAGTGGCTACAGCACAATAGATCATATCCATGTGCTGAGAGAACTAATTGAAAGAGCGAGGGAATATGAACTTCCATTGTGCATGGCTTTTATCGATTATGAAAAAGCCTTTGATTCGGTGAAACCATCAGCAGTTACAATGGCTCTGAAAACCTGTGGTATTGAAGATGCATACATTAATATTATTAATAACATCTATGAAAATGCAAGTGCTAAGATTCGGCTGTTTAAAAATACAACACACATAAAAATTGGAAAGGGAGTGAGACAAGGTGACACCATATCTCCGAAGCTCTTTAATGCCACATTGGAGGGTGTTTTTCAGTCACTGAGCTGGGATAACAAGGGGATAAAGATTAATGGAGATTATCTAACCCACCTTCGTTTTGCTGATGACGTAGTCATTTTTGCAACTACCCCATCAGAGCTGCAGAGTATGATCCAGGAACTTGCTGACAAGAGTAAAGAAGTGGGATTAAAAATGAACTTTCAGAAGACAAAAGTGATGTTCAATGCTTTTACAAGAAATGAAGATTTATCGATTGATGGAGAAAAGCTGGAGATAACAGACACGTACGTTTATCTTGGACAGCAGATATCAAGTGATGGTCACATTGATGAAGAAATTAATCGGCGTACAAAACTTGCCTGGAGAGCTTTTGGAAGAAACAGCATAATTTTCAAGAGCAATATGCCATTATGTTTTAAAAGAAAAGTGTTTGATCAATGCATCCTTCCAGTGCTTACGTATGGTGCAGAGACGTGGACCTTAACTAAAAGAGACATACAAAGGCTGCAGACAACTCAAAAAAGCATGGAGAGGTGCATACTTGGTGTAACCAGGAGAGATAAGAAGAGGAACTCGTGGATCCGAAAAATGACAAGAGTGGAAGACATCATGATCAGAGTTAAATCCCTGAAATGGCAATGGGCTGGACATACTGCCAGAAGGACAGATCATCGATGGACAGCCGAAATTTTAGATTGGATTCCAAGACACAGGAAAAGACCCAGAAGAAGACCACATGGGAGATGGGTGGATAAAATTCGAAAGTATGCAGGGGTGACATGGAGGAGACTGGCACAAGACAGACCGTTGTGGAGGAAACTTGGGGAGACCTTCGTCCAGCAGTGGATTGATAATGGTTGACAATGATGATGATGATGATGATATCTGGATGCTTTCATCCTAAGTCCATCTGAACACACATTAACATGATATTAAAAAAACATAATGTTCTTCTCATGAGTCCGTTAATGTATGTTTTTCCTGATATTACAGGCATAATGTTCAGTTCATTATTTCCCAGGCATAAATAATGCGCCTGCTCTCACAGCAGCATTCTACCAACACTCATATCTTATACGACTAACCCATTAGTCATTGTCATGTTATTTTGTTGGTTTACCAGTGGCATAACTAGTCCAATCTAAGTGTGGGTGAATGTATCCAGGTAGATGGAATTGCGCCGAATTCCTTTGTAGCAGGTAGTGAAACTCGTTAAAAAAAATTTTCATTTTTGCAGTGTTTTGAAAATAAAAGTTGTTATCAAACTTGCCCCAGCAAAAATAATACCCATCCACCCGTCGCCCACCTTGATTTCGAAGTCTAGCGACGACCCTGTTCGGTCTTCCCCTACGAACCCCAGATCAAACCTTCGTTTGTCTCCCATCTCTAAGAAAAACGCAGACTTGATTTTTCACTCACTGGGCAGTTGCTGAATGCTTATGTTAATCGGTGTCCCCTGTCACTTCTTCATTAGCAATTTCCTTTGCACTTGTGTATTATATCATTGCGCATTCCTTTTATGTGTGAGCCATCGTTCCTTGTACATCCTTGCGAAAAAGAGGATGAATCCCGAGAACTCCAAACAAGCCAAGTGTTCGCATCTCTTCCTACGCTGGCACTGATGCCATAAAGCCATTTTTTGAGCAATAAAGTCATTTCCAAACTGAACTTAATGAGCAGCCTGTTCTCAGAAAACACAGTTAATCAGTTCCCTACCTCATTAGTGGCTGGCTGAAAACAAAATAAAGGAAGTATTTCAATGCTTCGCCGCCCCGCTGACGCAGTGGTCTAAGCGATGGCCTCTGATCATTCGTCTGAAAGAGGTCCGGGTTCGAATCCCGGTGAAGCACGGATGCTGTGTTTGTCTTACGGCACTGGCTCTCTCCCTTCCCTATAACAAGTGATCCTAAATTAGGGACGTCCGACTGCTTATAGCCCATTGAGTTGCTCATGGTGGTCGTTAAACATCCAATTCCCACCCCGGTGGCGCAGTGGTCTAAGCGATGGCTTCTGATCATTAGTCCGAAAGGGGTCCGGGTTCGAATCCTGGTGAGTCATGGTTGTTGTGTTTGTCTTACGGCACTGGCTCTCTGCCTTCCCTGGAACCAGTGACCCTATATTAGGGACGGGCGACAGCTTATAGCCAATTGAGTTGCTCATGGTGGTCGTTAAACATCCAATCGCCACCCCGGTGGCGCAGTGGTCTAAGCGATGGCCTCTGATCATAAGTCCGAAAGGGATCGGGGTTCGAATAACGTTGAGGCATGGATGTTGTGTTTATCTTACAGCGCTGGCTCTCTCCCTTCCCTGGAACCAGTGACCCTAAATTAGGGACGGGCGAGTGCTTATAGCCCATTGAGTTGCTCACGGTGGTCGTTAAACCTCCAAACAAAACAAAAAAAAAATGGATGTTGTGTTTTTTTTTTTTTGATTGGAGATTTAACGACCACCGTGAGTAACTCAATAGGCTATAAGCAGTCGCCCGTCCCTAATTTAGGGCCACTGGTTCCAGGGAAGGAAGAGAGCTAGTGCCGTAAGACAAGCACAATATCCATGCCTCAGCGGGATTCGAACCCGGACCCCTTTCGGACGAATGATCAGAGGCCATCGCTTAAACCACTGCACCACCAGGGCGGCTTGCCTTACGGCCCTGGCTCTCTCCCTTCCCTGGAACCAGTGGCCCTAAATTAGGGACGGGCGAATGCTTATAGCCCATTGAGTTACTCACGGTGGTCGTTAAACCTCCAATCAAAAAAAAAAAAAAGAAAAAAAGAATCGATCCTTTTCCAAAAACACCAACGAAGAGAAAAAGGATTTTAACTTAGAGATGATATCAAAGAGAGTTATTAAAGCTAACTTTTGTTGAAAATAAAGGGTCCACGGTAACAACAACTAACAAAGTGTTCGTCATAGAGGTCCAATAGGGAAAAAGGATTTCCTAAATCGGTCGTTTAGAAGCAGACGAAATTGTTACAAATTGAAAAATCCCTGCGTTCCAATACCAGAATATTGAAATACGGTAGTAGAAAATTAACGCAAAATGCTGTCCGTACACGACTCTGTCTTTAGCAAAATACTGCTGCTTGAGTTCAGGAGCCAAAACACGGTTTCAAATAAACACTTGCGCCCCCAGAAGAAAGGCTCTGCATAGTTAAAAAGAGAAAACATTTGTAAATCTTTGTAATAGTGATAAGCGTACCAAGCAAAGGAAATTCATTCAATCGTTATTTTAGAAGCAAAGCTATGAATTCAGTTCCTACTATGTAATATGCATTTGCGCATATTCGCGGCGAAAATTGAAAAGTAAGAAGTGCATGTGATACGTTTCCCATAACAGATGCATGCCAGTATAAAAACAATTTTTAATCGGATTTGTATACTAATTTTTTCAATCGGATTAGGGGGATGTAACGACAAGAAAAAATTCATGCACCCTTTTGTGGGAAGACTACAATATTTAAAATGCAAAATATGTGTAGTGTTCGTCAAAGTGAACGGTACCTGGCGTAAAAAGGATTTTTACAATCCGACTTTCAAAGGCAAAGATACTCTGGGATGTAGAATATATGCACTTTACGCCACTAGAGGTAGAACTGAGCGTTTTGAAATATTATAAAACATATGCAAAATAGCCTTCATTGTGGAAGATATCTGACATAAAAAAAGAATTTTCAAATCGGACTTTTAAAAGTAGAGATAGAGGAAAATAAAATACAGTCATTTGCAAAAGTTTAAGACCACCTGTGGGTATTAGGAGATTTCTGCCGATTGCGTCAGCTACTGTCTGTATTACTCTACTTCCTGTCGGTGTTGCATCATCCTACAGCGGCAGCTGTTGATAGAGTTGCGGGAAGCGTGCGAGCGTCAGTTTGCTTCTGGTTTTCATACTGAGAGGTTTTTTACGTATTTTCTACGTAGCGAAAAAAGCGTCATTAAGTGTTACTCAGAGAGCACAAATAGTGACTTTATAAGATGAAGGATACTGTTATAAACAAATATTAACTCTTACCCATGTTATATACTTTATGAAACACGTGTTAAAGTTATGAACAATGGAACACGTGTTAATGCTATTCAATGGAGCACGTGTTAATGTTATTCACAATGGAACACGTGTTAATGTCATCAATGTTAAATACAATGCGTTAATTTTATTGTTATATTTATTATTACGAACAAATTATATGTGCATCAATTACAGATTATTTACCGATTAAATTTAATTTAATGTGCCAATGCTATAACTATGGGAACTTTGTCCTACAGCGATCGTATATGGACAAAAACGTGCCCCTTATATGTACTGGCATATAATAAAGCACGGCGTTGTGATTCACCTTTATCCCGTCACTGGAATGGTGGGGGAATAAAGGTGCCGCTCGTGAAAGAAATTAGAAACATAAACACATATTTTAACTTACACATACCTTAACTTATGTCTTGTGTCGTTATAAGGAAAACAAACAGGAATCTTATGTGGAAGTAATCAAAATGGTTTAATACGTGAGAATTAGGAACATTCAGTTACCACGTGAGGGTGCAGCCGTTAACAATACCTTACACATAAAATTTATTATTATTACTATTTTGCTCTATAACGTCTCCGATCATTTCTGTATACGTATATATACACTGCTGGACAATTGCTAAGGACGGAACATAAACGGCTATATAGCGCATAAAAAAGTAAGTGTGGTTGGATGCCAAGTGAAATAAAATAATGTCAGAATGCCAGGACATTACAAGAAAGACAATTTATTGTGCTCTGAAATCCAGAAGGCTTTGGAACGTGTTCAAGGGACAAACAGGCCATTTTGTGCAGAATACGTAAACGTGAAAAAAATGCAATTACCGTCCGCAGGTGTTCCGGCGTAAGATATCAATACGGGATATGGCCACCATGGAGGGCGATGCAAGATTCCACACGTCGTGTCATGCTTTGCACAACATTATCAAGCAGCTGTTGGGGTCATTTATCCCATTCCTCTGTCAGTGCACGGATGAGGGTGTCCTTGTTTATTGGAGGGCATTGGCGACCAGCAAGACTCCTCCCCAAAGCATCCCGCAAATTTTCAATGGGATTCAGATATGGAGAACGTGCTGGCCATACGAGGCGTTGAATATCCTCGCTCTCAAGACACTCCTGGACAGCGACTGTTCGATGACATGTTGCGTTGTCGTCCATGAAAATGAATCTATCACCGACAGCACCACGGAACATGAGGTAGCAGAACATCATTAATGTATCGTTGGCCAGTCATAGTCCCAGTTGGAAGCACATAGAGGGACGTACGGCCATTGATCATGATGCCAGCCCATACCATGACACTACATGTCGGATATCGGTCCCTTTCCTGTATGTTTGCTGGACAATATGCAGTACCACTATCCCGCCAGATCAGTTGTCGTCGACAATCAGACGATAGACTGTATCTACTCACATCTGAGAAGAGGACAGCAGACCAGTCGTTATCAGTCCAATTGCGATGTTGATGGCACCATTGCAAACGGGTGGTACGGTGACGTCTGGACAATGGGATGCACACAACAGGACGGCGGGCGTATAGTCTTCCTTCATGCAAACGTCTGGCGACAGTTTTTTGGGAGATCCGCTTGCCAGTAGCAGCCATAAACTGATTTGCTACCTCACTAGCTGTGCTGCGCCAGTGTCTTTTGTTGATAGCACTATGTACCGATCTTCTGCAGGTGTCGTACTGCGAACACGGCCTCCCCCGTGACGTTTGCTACACTCTCCATTTGTTTGAAATGATTTCCAAACCTTGAAACAACACTGTGGCTGACGTCGAACTCCCTGGCAACAACTGTTGTTTTTCGCCCTTCTTCAATCTTGCCCATTATACGGCCACGCGTAAAGTCATCTAGGTGATGTCGGGAAGACATACTGAAAATTGCAAGTTCGTCATATGATTCTTTCCCTTTCAAATTTGCGTTTGAACAACAACGGTCAATACGCGTCAAATCCTTTATATCTGTTATCAGCGCTATGACGTCACGAACAAGTTCGGCAATCCAAAATTTGCATACGCACAACCCGTCTAACTGTATCCCGCACTTATGCTAATTTCCACATCTTCCTGCCTTTCATTTTATGGTTGCTATTGTCATCCGTCCTTAGCAATTGTCCGGCCTTGTATATATATGTAAGTGCAATGCTTAGTGATTTATTTTACTTTTAGTTCCTTTTCTCCTATGCTTTACTTAAAGGTTTTACCTAGCTAACTGGGTTTTCATTGTTTGATCATGACCAATACACACGCCACGTGCTCTAAGTAGGTTTATGAATAAATTTAAGCAAGTACATGCAATAACAGGGAAAAGGAAAAACATAGCTTATCTGGAATTTCCGTCTCTCATCGGTGTCCGCTCATATCCGTATATATCGCTCACCAGCTTCAGTACTCAAAAACAAGGTTCTCTCAAAAACCTCCGCACTCAACTGTCACCAGTCACTCACTCTCCCTCGAACTCAACTTCGTCTCCCTCTCTCTCTGCTACTAGACCTCCACTGCTCGAGCTGTCCTTGACCAGTCTAATATCCTCTGACCTTCTCGGGTTTCACCTTGTCCGCGGATGCCAAGGTCACTTGACCTTCTGGGTATTTGACCTAATCCGCGGAGGTCAAGGTCACCTCGCTCTCTTCTAGGCGCCTGACCGCATCGAATCTTGCAAACCATCCGACATCCCCTGGGGCTATCCCCTTTTTCGCGTGCATGTTGGACTAAATTTATTTTAAATAATTTTATTTCCAACAATACTCCGAACGTGACACAAGCAGAAAGGTGAATGTGAGCATGACTGCTATTAATAATACGATCAGGAAATATCGAGATACAGGTGAATTTAGCGACCGAAAGAGAAGTGGACGTCCAAGGAAAAAAGGAAAACAACCCCACATGATGACAATAACATTAAGACGAATAGTTATGCGTTCTCCGAGGAGTTTCGTGCAAGAAAATCAAGGCCTTTCTGCATTCAAAAGGGTCTGCTATTACTATCAGCACTGTTTCCCGACGTCTTAGCAAAGATTTTGGATTAAAGTCTTATAAAGCTGTACAAAAACCTAGACTAACCTCTGTCATGAAAAAGAAGAGATTCCAGTATGCGAAGGGTCTGCTATTAGTATCAGCACTGTTTCCCGACGTCTTAGCAAAGATTTTGGATTAAAGTCTTATAAAGCTGTACAAAAACCTAGACTAACCTCTGCCATGAAAAAGAAGAGATTCCAGTATGCGAAGCGTCATCAATCGTGGACTGCTGAAAATTGCAGCCAAGTTCTTTTTTCCGATGAATCAACTGTGCGTCAATTTGAATTACACGAAGCACATGTTCGACGATCAAAAGGCGAAAGGTTTAATGAAAAATACACCGTTAGCACCGTGAGACATCCGTCAAGTCAGATGATATGGGGTTCTATATGTCAGCATCCGGTACTGCTTAATTATCCTTTTTGCCGTCAGGCACTACCATGACTGGACCTTTTTATGTGGAAATGTTACGTGAAAAGCTGTTAACTCGTATGCAAGTGCACAGATGCACAATCTTTATGCATAATGGTGCTCCATGCCACAGAACAAAGACAGTAAAGGACTACCTGCAGAGGGAAAATATAACAGTGCTTGACTGGGCCGGTAATACTGCCGACCTTAACCCCATCGAAAATTTGTGAGCCATTTTAAAAGACAAGATAGCAGAAAAACAGCCATCAAATTCCGAAGCTTTGATTGACGCGATCAAGTACGCGTGGTGCAAAAATATTTCAAGTGATTACTGCAAATCCCTCATTGACCGTATGCCACATCGTATTCTTCTTCTTCTTGGTTACTCAGTCCAAGGTCTGGTTGTTCAGTAGTTGTACTCTGTCTCTCCATTCCTCTCTATTCTCCGACGTTATCTTTAAGTCATAGTATGTCCTAGTATTAGTGTCTTGGAGTAATTGTGCCACAAAACCATTCCTTGGTCGTCCTCTTCCTCTCTTGCCATGAATTTCGCCTTCCAAAACTTTCAGAATCGGGCCTCCATGGCGCAATGTGTGTCCCATCCAACATTCTTCTTCTTTTTAACATGTTGATCAGATTCCTGGGTTCTCCCACTCTCTCCAGGACCTCCTCATTAGTCTTTCTATCGAGCCAGCTTATTCTCTCCAATCTTCTATAGCTCCACATCTCAAATGCCTCCAGCCTCTTCACTTCCCTCTTGATCAATGTCCATGTCTTAGAACCGTAGAGAGCTACTGACCAAACATATGCCTTTAAAATTCTCTTCCTCAGTTTTAGATCTATATTTTTGGATGTCAGTAGTCTTTCATTCTCTCTAAAAGTTGTTTTTGCAATCCCCAGTCTCATTCTAATTTCCTTTTCACGACTCGCATCTTCAGTAATGTAAAATGCACCTCAACACTAAACTCGAACGTGGCAAGCTCATAAGACAAACAAAATGTATTGACATAAACAACCTTAAAAAACACCACAATACCTTCAAGTTGGAACTGAACAGATTCTCTGCTTTAGAAGGCCTAACATCGGAAGAAGTGGATATTTCTGAAGTTAACAGAAAAGTAACAAAAGCTCTTATGGAAACAGCAACAAAATTAGCTGGGTCTAAGAACAAGTTGCATGTGAACAAATTATCAGGAAAAACGAAAATGTTGATGCAAAAAAGAAGAGAGATGAGGACAACTAAAGAAGATGTGACTTCCAAAGTGGAATATATAGAGCTATGCAAGACAGTACCAAGAAGTATCACTGAAGACGTAAGGAAATTCAACTGTGAACTAGTGAGGAAAGCAAATGAAAACAACCAAAGCCTAAAGATAGCAAAGGGACATCTCAGTAAGGGAAGAAAACAGATTATGGCACTGAGAAAAGAATATGGTCCTGTAACAAGAAATAGAGGCGAAATTTTGACAAGAGTGAAATATTACTACTCCAAATTATATGAAAGGGAAGATACATGTACTCCAGACATCATGAAAGGTACCAGAGCTCTTCCAGTCCTCCCAGCAGAAAAAGTTGCATATGCAATCAAGAACATGAAGCGGGGAAAAGCCCCAGGAGAAGGTGGAATTACTGTAGACATCATACAAGAAGCAAATGGAGAAATCGAAACAGTACTTGCCCAAATTTTCACTCGATGCCTTGACGAAGGGAAGATTCCTGAGGATTGGAACAACGCTACAATGATCCTGCTACATGAAAAAGGTGACATTGAGGATCTCAGAAACTACAGGCCTATCAGCCTCCTATCAGTGGTTTATAAAATCTTCACCAAAGTTTTTTCACACCGCTTGAAGGTAACACTGGACATGGCTCAACCGAGAGAACAAGCTGGATTCAGGAGTGGCTACAGCACAATAGATCATATCCACGTACTGAGAGAACTAATTGAAAGAGCGAGGGAATATGAACTTCCATTGTGCATGGCTTTTATCGATTATGAAAAAGCCTTTGATTCGGTGAAACCATCAGCAATTACAATGGCCCTGAAATCCTGCGGTATTAAAGATGCATACATTACTATTATTAATAACATCTATGAAAATGCAAGTGCAAAGATTCGGCTGTTTGAAAATACAACACACATAAAAATTGGAAAAGGAGTGAGACAAGGTGACACCATATCTCCCAAGCTCTTTAATGCCACATTGGAAAATGTCTTTGAATCACTGAACTGGGAAAACAAAGGGATAAATATTAATGGAGATTATCTAACCCACCTTCGTTTTGCTGATGACGTAGTCATTTTTGCAACTATCCCATCAGAGCTGCAGAGTATGATCCAGGAACTTGCTGACAAAAGTAAAGAAGTGGGATTTAAAATGAACTTTCGGAAGACAAAAGTGATGTTCAATGCTTTTACAAGAAAGATGTATCGATTGATGGAGAAAAGCTGGAGATAACAGACACATACGTTTATCTTGGACAGAAGATATCAAGTGAGGGTCACATTGATGATGAAATTGATCGGCGTACAAAACTTGCCTGGAGAGCTTCTGGAAGAAACAGCATAATTTTCAAGAGCAATATGCCATTATGTCTTAAAAGAAAAGTGTTTGATCAATGCATCCTTCCAGTGCTTACGTATGGTGCAGAGACGTGGACCTTACCTAAAATAGACATACAAAGGCTGCAGACAACTCAAAGAAGCATGGACAGGTGCATGTTTGGTGTAACCAGGAGAGATAAGAAGAGAAACTCGTGGATCCGAAAAATGACATCATGATCAGAGTTAAATCCCTGAAATGGAAATGGGCTGGACATACTGCCAGAAGGACAGACCATCGATGGACAGCCGAAATTTTAGATTTGATTCCAAGGGACAGGAAAAGACCCAGAAGAAGACCACATTGGAGATGGGTGGATGAAATTCGAACGTATGCGGGAGTGAGATAGAGGAGACTGGCAGAAGACAGACCGTTGTGGAGGAAACTTGGGGAAACCTTCGTCCAGCAGTGGATTGATAATGGTTGACAATGATGATGATGATATGTATATGTATTTCCGTGACTCACTTATAAACGTGGAAAGAGCGGTGACTTCTATTTGATGTTCCTGATTCACGTTAACTGTGTATTTATTATTCATTCGCCTTCTAGTTATTTGTTCAGTTGCTGCTGTTCATCTTTGGTGAATCCCCAGCATTGTGCGGGCTCCAACAAAGCAACCTGTCAGGTGGTTTGGCAGTTTGTCGTATGTGCGTCTCGAGAATATCGATGCCGCTGTGGTGCAGTGGAAGCATGTCCGGCGCGTAACTGGAAGACCCTGGGTTCGATTCCCGGCGGCGGCCGATGAGAATTTTTCCGTGACTCACTTATAAACGGGGAAAAAGCGATGACTTCTAGTTTATGTATGTTTTTTGTGTGGGGTTTGTTTACCTTTCGTATGATTGTCATATATATATATCATCATCATCATCATTGTCAACCATTATCAATCCACTGCTGGACGAAAGTCTCCCCAAGTTTCTTCCACAACGATCTGTCTTGTGCCAGTCTCCTTCGAGTTACTCCCGCATACTTTCAAATTTCATCCACCCATCTCCCATGTGGTCTTCTTTTTGGTCTTTTCCTGTCCCTTGGAAGCCAATCTAAAATTTCGACTGTCCACCGATGGTCTGTCCTTCTGGCAGTATGTCCAGCCCATTGCCATTTCAGGAATTTAACTCTGATTATGATGTCTTCCACTCTTGTCATTTTTCGGATCCACGAGTTTCTATTCTTATCTCTCCTGGTTACACCAAGCATGCACCTGTCCATGCTTCTTTGAGTTGTCTGCAGCCTTTGTATTTCCCTTTTAGTTTAAGATCCACGTCTCAGCTCTCCAGGCAAGTTTTATACGCCGATTAATTTCTTCATTAATGTGACCCTCACTTGATATCTGCTGTTCAAGATAAACGTACGTATCTGTTATCGCCAGCTTTTCTCCATCCATCGATAAATCTTCATTTCTTGTAAAAGCATTGTACATCACTTTTGTCTTCCGAAAGTTCATTTTTAATCCCACTTCTTTATTCATGTCAACAAGTTCCTGGATCATACTCTGTAGCTCTGATGGGGTAGTTGCAAAAATGACTACGTCACCAGCAAAATGAAGGTGAGTTAGATAATCTCCATTAAACATATATACACTGCTGGCCACCCAAAATGCAACACCAAGAAGGACACGAGATAGCAAAGCCAGATTTACTGGACACATAACAACAGATACAAAGATGGAACTATTGAGCTTACAGGCCCGTGCGACTTGCGGAACACGCAGAAATCAATAGTTCGTGTGGCCCCCATGGTTGGCAATAACGGTCGCTACACGCCGCGGCATCGAACGAAAGAGGGTCTGGATGTGGGCCTGGGGTATGTCGGTCCAGGCTGCTTCCACACGTTGCCACAGTTCATCAGGCGCAGCCGCGGGTGGTGCTTGCCGGGCCACTCGGTTGCCGATCAGCGACCAGACGTGTTCGATGGATGACATATCGGGAGAACAAGCGGGCCACGGCAGCAGTAACACGTGGTGGGCCGTGAAGATTTGTTGCACGATGCGTGCCACGTGCGGGCACGCATTGTCTTTTTGAAACGTGGCCGCTGGCAGGTCCTGCAGGTAAGGGACATACAGGCTCCAAAACCTCGGAGATGTAGCGGTGGTTGTTGAGTGTACCGGTGATGCATACCAGAGGGGTGCGGGTGTCATATCCAATTGCGCCCCAAACCATAACGCCAGGCGACGGACCGGTATGGCGATGCATAATGCAGGCGTCATACAGTCTCTCGCCGCGGTGCCACCACACGCGGATCCGACCATCGTGGTGTTGCAAGCAGAAGCGGGATTCGTCGGAGAAGACAATGTCATGCCATTCCGTATTCCAGGTGCGGCGTTCAACGGCTCACTGCCGCCGCACTCGCCGCTGGTGTAACGTCAATGGTAATCGGAGCAAAGAGCGCCGTGCGACAAATCCCCCTTCCTGCAGACGACGTCGAACGGTACGTGCTGACACAGGTTGTTGAGCAACACACCCTAATTCTTGCACTAACGTTCGTGATGTGGCGGTGCGAGCCGTCAATACCCGCCGCACAACATGCGGTCCTCTCGTTCGCTGGTGTGCCGCGGCTGCGGCAATCGCTCACGTCGGTCCGTCCGTCCCTCCAGCACCCACCGAATCCTTACTCGCCTCACCAGACGGGCGCTGATGTCTTGGTACGATAAACCGCTATCGCTATAAGCCACTATTCGTCCTCTGTCGAACTCCGAAACGTGCTGGAATGACTGCCGTATTCAGCGACGAGGCATTTGAAATCTTTCCACGCACAGTTCCGGCAGCAAAACACACTTCCACTACTTACACCGCGCCTTCTGTGCACCCTTCTTATGGTGCTTCTCGGTGGCGTGCTGGGCGCACATGATTTGCATATGCCCTGCAATGCTAATCGTTTGTATGTCCCCTCGCGAGCGACGCATGCTGCGAATTTCAGATCAATCGGATGCTTCCTTCGTGGTGTTGCATTTTGGGTGGCCAGCAGTGTACCTATATATATATACGCGTACACTATATATATACAAGATATATATGCCCTGCAATGCTAACCGTTTGAATGATTTGCACGCGAGCAAACAATGCTAATCGTTTGCATTGTTTGCTGGCATGCAAAAATTAAGGACAAGACGGTTTTACGAATGTAACGTCGTGCAGAAGTGCTCCACATCGAATCAAATCATACCATAAGATCCCCAAGATGTAAGAATATGGGACAAGTGAGCAAAACAGTCCAAACAAGGAATCGAAAGGATACAAAGGCACTTTATTGAAAAGGTAGCTTCGAGCACAACTAGACAGAAGACAGAAACGCCCTTGTGACAGGCGGCTGCCATGAAAAAATCCAGTCTTTAGTAGGGGATATGATTTCCCCTTACTGCGTTGCAGGATTTACGACGTCTGTCCATGCTGAGGACGAATTTGTCAAGGAACTGTTGAGTCATCGCTGCCCATTCCTCTTGTAGCGCCAATCGCAGCTGCGGAATCGTTGCTGGCGGCTGGTGACGCGCTGCCAAGCGTCTCACGAGAAGGTCCCACACATCTTCGATTGGATTTAGGTCCGGGGACCTTAAGGGTCAGTCCATGCGTTGAATATCTTCACTCTCCAACAGCTCTGCGACAGCCACTGTACGATCAGGTGTTGCGTTGTCGTCCATGAGGAGGAACTCAGGACCCACAGCACCTCTAAACAGACTCACGTGTGGCAGTAGAACCTCGGTACAATAGCGGACACCAGTGACTGAACCTCCTTGGAAGATGTGGAGGTCAGTACGGCTACCAAGCATGATACTTCCCCAAACGAGAACTCCGCCACCTCCAAACCGGTCCCTTTCGATGATGTTGGAGGTGTGCTTGTGTGTTTCCTGCTCTCCCCAGATGTGTATACGTCCAGAATAGCTCGTCAGACTAAATCGGCTCTCATCCGTAAAGAGAACTCGACCCCATTGATGATGTGTCTAGTTCTTGTGTTCCTGGCACCACAGAAACCGCCGTCTCCGATGAGCAGGCGTTAATGACACACACCATATTGGTCGTCGTGCAAATAAACCACCTTTGTGTAGCCCCCTGGCCACGGTAAAACGCGATAACGGACGTCCAGTTGTCTGTTGCATGTGCCTTGCGATTTCTGCCGCTGTCTACCGTCTGTCTCTTCTCGCCTGTAAGACAATACACCGGTCGTCCGCCGCCGTGGTTGCTCGTATACGATCATTTCTAAACTCTCGGACAGCTGTTCCTGTCGTTTGAAATGCTCTCCATGCTCGTGAAACGATGCTGTGAGCGATCCCGAACTTCTCAGCCACACTAGTCACACTTCGACCTTCTTCCAACTTCCCAATGACGTGACCTCGTGTAAAGTCATCCAGATGTCGTCTACTGGATTACCTGTTGGCCATATCACACGGTGGCAGCAACTCGACGTCGTTCAAACCGATGTACACCGTGCAATAGCTTTCACCGAATTGCTGAGCGTACACCGCCCGTGTGCTTTATGCCCTTCCGACACCCCCCCCTACGTCATGCTGCATATATTGGCATGCCCTACCGTACCGGACCTTAGACTATCTCCTGAGTGGTCTTTCGGTCCGTTCTGCCAACTCGTTCCGCTGTTTTGCTAATTTCTCCTCTTCGTCTTTAATTTTTGCACACCAGTGTATGCTGATATATACAGATGGAGAGTCGAAGGTTTTGAAATGTTTGTATAAACGCATGTGCTGCAGTGGGTATGTCACGGGTTTAAACTAGTTCAAGTCGCGCACTGTAGTCAGTCGAAGGGGATATAAAGTGGTAGTTGTTGCTGAAAGAGCATTGCATGTCGTCGCTCTGTCTGTGGTTGGAACGTCTAAAAGATGAACAGCCACAACCGGCTAATTAGGGAACTTTTGCTTTACCAGTTTGAACTTGGCCATAACGCTGCTCAAGCAACACAAAATCTTTGTCATGCGAAAGGGGATGGTTCCGTGGACCACAGCACCGCAACCAGATAGGTCAAGAAATTTCGCTCAGGTGACAGAAACCTCGACGATCAGCCAAGGTCAGGTAGGCCGCGTACCGTGGATTCGGAGGCCGTGCATCAGACCGTACAGGCAAATCCGACAACAAGCACTCGGAGATTATCAGGCGAGCTTGGCATATTAAAGACCACCGTGGTTCGTCACTTTCAGGACTTTGGCAAGGTCTACAGAGCTGCCGCATTGTCCCTCACGAACTGACGCCAGCTGAAGCAAACCGCCGAGTGGAAGTGCGCCCGAAACTCCTAGAAAATTCACGAGATGTACATTTAATCAAGAGAACTGTTACGTGCGATGAAAAGTGGGTCTATTTCCGTAATCCTAACACACAACGGCAGTGGTTGAGTCCGGGCCAGCTTCCTGAATCTGTTGCCAAACGTGGGCGCTTCGAGCACAAGGTGATGCTCTTCCTCTGGTGGAATTTCGAGGGGATAATCCATTACGAATTTGTTCCAGACGGCCGGACCGTCAACGCGAACCTCTACTCTGAGCATCTGGAGCGGATGTATGCCGTTTTGGAGGAGAAGTAACCGGCATTGGTGAACAGAAAGCGCGCTCTCCTGCAGAAGGACAACGCTCGGCCTCATACTGCGCGAACGACCCGGAAAACACTCCAGGAACTTGAGGGCATCGAACTGACGCGCCACCCAGCATATAGTCCGGAGCTTGCCCCGTCGGATTATTACTTGTTCCGATTCATGGACCACTTCCTTCGCGGACGCCAATTCAACAACCAGGAAGAGGTAGCAGCTCGGGTGAAGGAGTTCTTTGCTCGAAGGGCAAGAACTGGAACCGCCGCGGAATCGAAGAACTGGAAGACAGATCGCTAAAGACGGTGCAACTCGATGGCCTATACTTTGAATGTTAGTCAGCTCTCGTCGTACAGGTGCGTATGACGTATGCAGATATAAAAGTGATCCAAATATTGGAAAACGTTCGATTCATCATTAGCTATTAAGAGTCACCTGATGAATTACGAATTGATTGTCGACTGCGTTGTATTGGTGATTGAAATAAAGAAACTGGTAATAACAGCGAATTTACATGTACTTTCTACCTAGGTAGATTGCTTCGGTCGTTTAAACCTCCGAAGTTTCAAACTGCAAATTGCTGTTGTTAAAAATTTGCATAATATCTTTTAGTAGAGCATTTTTACCTCTCATGAAATTGCTTCACTGATGCGGCAAAGTATGCTGGAGCGTATGGCTGCGTAAGTAACATCTACACTGTAGTACAGTCGTTTGAATTCAGTTTGTTGAGTAATAGCTGTACGAGTTCGACTGAAACACTGCCTTTAACATCTCGAAAAAAAGAAAAAGAAAAAAAAAGGGTTAAGAGAATAAAATTAGCATCGAAGATTTTGTGAACCTGAGAGAAAATTCCGCAAACACAAGAGTTGTGATTGGTATCCGGTCAAGAGTTTGTGATCCGGTGCCGTACGTAATTACACTCACGGACAATGGAATTTGCGCACCAAGAAGGAAGCACCAGATTGAACTGAAATTTCATGGACGTAATGATACAGATAACTGATACGCAAAAACAGAGCTCCATGACAATTACCGAGGGTTCTGTGGCATGCAGTCCGGTCATCTTCAATAGCGCGTTGCACCGCCTCGTGCGGCGATACATGCTGCAATACGGTCCGGCATGGAGGCGAACAGACGCCTGATGTTGTCCTGGGCAGACTGGCCCACACGTGTTGGACGGTGTGCTCCAAATCCCGGATTGTGCGGCACGGCGGCATTCGGTGTTTCAACTGGTCCCACACATGCTCAATAGGGTACATGTCCGGGGAGCAGGCATGCCATGGAAGTGTCTAAACATGACGTAGGCGGTCCTGACTAACCCGAGCCGTGTGCGGGCGGGCATTATCCTGCTGGTTTAATGCACCTGGGATCCCGGCCAGGAATGGGAGCACATGGGGCCGTAGGATCTCATCCACATACCGCTGACCCGTCAATGATGCACGTATCACTACTAGAGCTGATCGGCTATCGTAGGCAATGGCTCAACAGACCATAATGCCTGCAGTGTGGCGTTCGATAGCGAGGTTGGGATTGTGCCGTTGACCCGTGGAGCTCTACACCCAGACACGATGATCATTTGTCCCCAGAACGAAGCGGCACTTATCGCTAAACACCACACGTCACCAGTCTGGGGCGTTGCACGTCGCTCTGGCCTGGCACCACTGCACACGGAGCCGGCGATGTTCCGGTGTTAATGGCAGCACACTTAAGGGGTGCTGGGATGGCAGAATCGCTTCCGCGAGGCGTCGGAAAATGGTTCGTGGCATACAGGAGCCGCTACATCTGCCTGTATAGTGGACCAGGTCCCCGTGGGATCCGTTCGTGCCTGGCGCACGGTCCGTGGATCCTCTCTACCGGGGGTCCTCCTGATCCGTCCGGAGCCGCTACGCTGTGTTGTAGTGCCGTCACGTGTCCACTGCTCCCAACACAGTCGGACGGTATGGTCAGAAGGATCCACGTGGCGGGCTATAGGGAGCGCCGACCACCCTACGGTTTTCAGCCCGATGATCCGGCCTCTCTCAAAGTCCGTAAGTTTCGTAAATCGACGTCTCTGGCGTCTACCCGACATTCTTGTCACTCTGTACTCTTGCTTGCGTCGGCCGGTGCTTTTTGCCTTCATGGGGCATTGACTACATGCCGGTTTATAAGGCTGCCGGTTCTTTCTTGCAGCGCCACCGCAGAGTGTGCGCACCAAACGTGGATCATTTGCATACCACCACGCACTCTAGCTATTTGCAAAGTTTCGCGGTGCGCAAATTTCATTTTCCGTGAGTGTATTTCTAAGCCTGACTCATAAACTACCTAAACATGGCCTGGATCAGACTGTTTCGAACTATGGGTGTGATGTGTAACGTACTACGTAACATGTCGTAGATGACGTACCGTGTTTCCCAGAAAATAAGACCGGGTCTTATATTAATTTTTGCTCCAAAAGACACATTAGGGCTTAATTTGCAGGAGATGTCTTATTTTTTCAGGTACTACCAACCTTTTTTCTTTTTTTTTCATCTACATTTATTCATGTACAAAAATCTACATTTATTCAAATACAGTCATGTCATCTTCTTCTGGAACATCGTCATAACTCTCCAAACCCCGAATTCTGGCCTGAATGTCTTGCGACTCCATTTCCTGTAGAACCATTGACCCCAATCTCTCATGTCTAGCAATAAAGCTCTCCTTAAATGAGCACTTCTTGTCCATGTAGCCTGCTTGTAGTGCATTGGCAACACAGCTGTCAGTGATTTTATCCCATGAATTCTTCACCCAAGTCACGACCTCTTGCAGACTAGGCTTCACAAAGTTTCCACGCTGATTTCTCTCCATTCTATTTTCAATGTAGTCATTGATTTCCATGCGCAAAATGATCCCTGAATGGCTTGTTTATTGCAATATCAAGAGTCTGGAGATAGGCAGTCATTCCTGCTGGAATCATTATTTGATCTATTCTTCTCTCTGCAAGGAAGTTCATGTCTTTAGCGTGGTGAGTGCTGGCTGAATCCCAGACTAGCAGACCTCTTTGGCCACCTCGCAAAACAAGTGGCAGCATTAAATCGACCAATTTCTTTATAACTGCTTGTGTGCACCAGGCTTTTTCGGTTTCAAGAACATAAATGTCTGAAGCACGTTCAATCTTATCTTTCTTGCCCTTAGTGATGATTAGAGGTGGGGCTTTCTTTCCATCCAGACGAATTGCCAAAACACAGGTAACACGTGCACTTTTGTAACCAGTGGAGGGAATGTACATAGATTGAAGAGACACCCCTCTGTTCAATTGTCGTTTGAGATCCTTGGCCCATAAACACTGCAGTTTCATCCATAGCAATCATGTTGGGGAGTTAGTATTTAGAAAAGTCGATCCCATCAACAAAGGACTTGAATGCAAGTGCACGTTTAATAACTTCAGTACCTTCCAGCTTAAACAGTGTTGCCGATCTTCTTAGAGGCAGTTCATATCGCTGAAAGAAGCCAGCCAGCCAGTGTTGTGATGCTTTGAATTCTTCTGGGGATATTTCTAACTGTGGTGCCATTGCAAGGGCAAATGATTGATTATCAGCCCTGAGCACAACCAAAGCCTTTCCTCTCCTGTCAGCAACCCATTCACAGATGATGTCTTCCAGCTCAGGAAATAATGGTTGCCGACCTGATCCACACTTGCGCTTCTTAGCATTTCCCTTGTCCACCACCTGTTGACTGAGGTTATCGTACTCTGCTCGCCATTTTCGAATCATTCGGAGATCCAACTTCTCTTTGCAGAAAGCCGTAAGATCCTTGCCCTGGAATTCCTCCACGATTCCTTTCTTGTACTCGACGGAATAGCTTTTTCTTTTTGCACTCATCTTGTCTGGGGGTCGAAATATTATTCCCTTTAAATCTACCATTAAATCAAGTGTTAATTGAAGACTGTGTTAATTGTTAATCGACACAGGAGTGGCAACAAAAATGATGACAGTTAAAAATGTACGTTTGGCCCCAAAATATTAACTCTCTGATTTTTGAAGAATTCTTTCAGTCACCGTTGCCAACACAATAACTTGGACAGCGACGAACCCCTTTCGTAATCCATTGAAGGCGGTTAGAACACTTCTTACTTTTTCTTTGAATTCGCATGTGCCTCCCCCCCATTTAAAAAAACACACACCACCTGCTGATGAATAACTTTTCTGCCAAAGATAGCGTTCACCGGTAAAGTTTACCACGTCGGATTCCCTTTTCGGAACTGGATGTTACGGCTGCCGAACAAAAGACGGCTTCTTTTCATCTCCCGCTAGCTCTCTGAACCGAACTGAATGCATGCGCCATAATTACAAAAACTATATCCTCGGCTGAGTTCAAAGTCAATCGTCTTTCTTTCTTACTCTGGATATTCAAGGCAAATGAAACTCAAGAACAGGGTATCCTCCAGTGATTTTGGCACTCGCTTCAGTTTTTATGAACAGTGATAGGCTGGCTGACTACGGTACTATGTATCATAACTGGGGCTTATTTTCGGGGTAGGACTAATATTACGAACATCCGGAAAAATCATGCTAGGGCTTATTTTCCGGTTAGGTTTTACTTTAGGGGAAATACGGTAGTACTGCGGTGACGTAAGAGTTAAATAGGCTAAGTTGCAGCAATAAGCCTTGCCGGCGTAGTTCAGTTGGGAGGACAGCCGCTTCGGAGTTGGAAGACATGGCTTTGAAACACCACCGGCAAAGAAAGGTTATACTTAAAATAAAATCACAATTCTGTAGGCGACTTGCCAGTGTGCATGCAAGTTTGCGGTCTTATGAAACTGAGTTGGCGTTACTCTGCCTGGGCAATTTTTCACGAACACAAACCAGTTCTTTGTTGCAGCCATGCAAGCGGCAATGACAGTTCGGACAAAGAAGGACGTTAGTTTCATACTCCCGATGAGCAGGTTGGGTTCGAATTTCGTAGACTTATCTACAAGGAAGGCTTCTTCTTAAAGCGTTGCAATCGGCTGGACTACAATGGAATATTCGACTACAATGGAATATTCCATGGACTACAATTGTCGACTACAATGGAATATTCCATCTCGTTATGGGAGGCTTATTGTTCCGGCGACTGTATGGTCAAGGAAATTTCAAGCTCTTGTTCCACCAACCAACCGTGTCCCATCCACGCGAGATGAAAGGTAATGTCCTGGTCCTGGAAAATGTTAACTCCGTCAGGATGAAAATGATACATCATCGGAAACATCAGGTCGTCGAAAAGACTCACATGATGCCCTGGTGGTGCAGTGTTCTAACCGCTGGCTTCTGACCATTCGTCCGAGATAGGTCCAGCTCCGAATCCAGGTGAAGCATGGGTGTTGTGTTTGTCTTATGCCACTGGCTGTCTCCCTTCCCTTGAACCCTTGAACCAGTGGTCCTGAATTAGGGACGGATGACATGTAAGGTTACGAAGTTCCAGTCCCCAAAGGTTATTTGTACATACTAATGTTTTATTACATATTAATGTTACATATGCTATGTAAAGCAGTTGCAAGTTGCACATGGTCGCCGTGTGTCGACTTTTCTTAGTGCTACGGCTGAGGCCGCATGTTAAGCAAGGTCGAGCAGGCGTGTGGCCTGCGGCGATATGACCGGATGGGCCCTACTCGGTGATTTTGGTCCGCCATGTCGACAAGGTCACCAACTCCGGCTAGATGAGGTGGCCTCTATTGGGCAGTGACTTTCAAAGACAGGGGTGGAGAGAAAGACAGGGATATAAAGGTAGCGGAACAGTTGGCTCAAGACTCTTGCCGCGGTTGGCCTAGTGGGCAACGTTTGTGACTGCCACGGAAAGGGCCTCAGGTTCGATCCCAGGCAGGTACGAACGCTCGATCCACTAAATATTCGCCGTGCGTCGGATGGGCACGTTAAGCCGTCGGACTCCGGGTACTGGCCCCCGGTAATAAATAAGGGCGCCTTCCTCCCCCTTTCTACTTCGCTTCCGTGTCACTCTCCTATCGGGCTCTCTTGCCCAAATCTACTAGTTTCCTATTTATAAGGGTTGTTTAAGACCTGGGGTCAGACACTCCCTTCCTAAAATCCTCTGCATATGATCACGATCACGCTCAAGACTCTTTTCTACGGTTGAGTTCTCCGGCTTCGCTCTTGGACCTGAGTTCTTGGTGTGGCGTTTGGTGGACGGAGAGGCTTCTCAATCCCTCAGGAGTTGTGCGTTTCGACTGACCTTGGATCAAGCAGTTCGGTGATCGGACGACGACAACGGTAAGGGAGGAGAAACTCACGCTAGCCTAAGGAGGGGTCTTCAGGGAATATCCTTGGTGTGTGGAAGTCAGTTTCTTTGTGGAGCAGCCGATCTACCAGAGGTTATTTTCATAACCATTAAACTTTTGTTGAGTTTTAAACAAAGACAATTATTGGCGTTCTTCTTTGACTCGGAGATCATGAAACAACGAGCCGTAGCACCCAAGAAGCTCAGCGATCGTGACTATCACATCATACGTTAAAAAAAGAACCTACAACGATACTGTTGGGAATTATTGAATTGCCGGGCCCAGTAGCAGGCGAACCCAGCGGGTCCCGACAGACTGCTTATAGTCCATCGCGCTGCTCACCGTGGTCGTTAACTCGCCCCCTTCCCCCGAAAGACGCACATACAGAAGGACCCACATACTTTTCATGTAATGCAAATGAAATCCATTAAACACAGTTACAACTCTACCAGCTCTTTGAACGTTGAAAGATCTCCACGATACACGCATGGAATCATGGGCGCAGATCTGTCCCAAAAGTTGGGTAATGGTTGTTATAATTAAACGAAATATTATGATTTTTTTTTTGTTAATTGGAGGTTTAACGACCACCGTGAGCAACTCATTCGCCCGTCCCTAATTTAGGGCCACTGGTTTCAGAGAAGGGAGAGAGCCAGTGCCGTAAGACAAACACAACATTCATGCCTCACAGGGATTCGAACCCGTACCCATCTCGGACGAAGGATCAGAAGCTATCGCTTAGGCTACTGCGCCACCGGGGCCGCAAATATTTTTTTATCATATACATTACATTGACCAAAGTCACCAGACACCCCTTCAAAAACAAACGAACGCATCCGCTGCGATGTTAAGATGCGCGTTACAGCTGTAAACGGTATAAAAACAAGCCTGCAGCTGACCGCGGTCATATCGCACTGTGAGGTTGAGTGAAAATGTCGCTGAACTGACTTTGAGAAAGGAAAGATTGTTGGGTGTTATATTAGTGGGTTGTCCATAAGAGAAACCGAGAGCTTCCTATTTCTGAGGCGTTTAAACATACCCAAGTCAACTGTTTTGGATCTACTGAATAAGTGGAAGACACATGGCTTGCCCGAAGCAGCAAAACGTACCGGCAGACTAAAGAAAATCAGTGATAGAGGACGTCGAAGCCTCAAGAGGGTCGTTACAGCTAATCGACAGAGTATTGCACAAGACCTCAGTGTACAGGTGAGTGAAAATGCTGGAGCCTCGGTATGTACACGTACCATTCTTAGAGAACTTCATTCCATGGGTTACCGTGGTCTTGAGGTTGCACACAAGCCTTTTATCTCCACTCGGAATGCTACTCGTGGTTTAGCACGGTGAAAAGAACATTTATCCTGGACTGTAGATCAAAGGAAACGGGTCCGATGGACTGTTGAATGCAGATACACGATCCATCAGTCTGATGGCCGTGTGTGGGTATGGCGGTAGCCTCGAGAACGCTATTTACCACAGCGTACTGTTCCTACGGTCAAGTTTGGCGCTGGCAGTGTACTTGTGTGTGGATGTTTTTCGTGGTATGGTCCCGGCCCATTGGTTATCGTCAACAAACCTATTAACCAGCAGGTCTACCTCGATATTCTGGACAATATGCCTTACAAACTCTGTGGCAATACTATGGAACCGAACCTTGTTGGTACCAGCAGGATAATGCACCGACCCATAAAGCAAGGACTGTTACGGTGTGTAATTCCGTAACGGCCGCCCCGGTGGCGCAGTGGTCTAAGGCGTTGGCCTCTGATCATTCGTCCGAACGGGGTCCGGGTTCGAATCCCGGTGAGGCATGGATGTTGTGTTTGTCTTATGGCACTGGCTCTCTCCCTTCCCTGGAACCAGTGACCCTAAATTAGGGACGGGCGACTGCTTATAGCCCATTGAGTTGCTCACGGTGGTCGTTAAACCTCCAATAAAAAAAAAAAAAAAAATTCCGTAACGTGTGTGGACTGGCCAGCCCAGACCCATGATCTTAATCCCATAGATCACTTTATGGGATGAATTAGAGCTCCGCATAAGAAGTTTGGAAGCAATGCCTAGTACTAAGCAACAGTTAGTGGCAGCATTATGTACTGAATGGAAGCGCATATCTATCGCAATGTTCCAAAACCTTGTCGAAAACATGTCTCGAAGGGTCAGTGCATGCATTAAGGCCAAAGGTGGACCGACACCGTACTAATGTATGTCAATAAATGCTATGTTATGTTTCTCTTTTAGGTGTCCGGTGACTTTTGTCGATATAGTGTATATCTATGATTATTTATCAGTAAAGAGGGAAAATGACCACTGTGGCGTGAGGTCTTTTCGGTGTGGTTAACGGTGAGAAGTTCATCGAAAGGAGGGGCTAATCGAATGTCATGCCATAAAACAGGATGGCAGCTCTAGGTCTGCGGATTGCGCAAGACATCTCGAGCAAGCAAAAGATCAGATCATATGTAGAGGATTTTAGGAAGGGAGTGTCTGACCCCAGGTCTTAAACAACCCTTAGAAATAGGAAGCTAGGAGATTTCGGCTAGAGTGCCCGATAGGAAAGTGACACAGAAGCGAGGTAGAAAGGGGGAGGAGGACGCTCTTATTTATTACCGGGAGGCCAGTACCCGGGGTACGACGGCTTGACGTGCCCATCCGACGCACGGCGGGTATTTAGTGGTTCGAACGTTCGTACCTGCCTAGGATCGAACCAGAGGTTATCTTCATGGCAGTCACGAACGCTGACCACGTGGCCACCCGCGGCCCTGAGCAAGCAAAAGATGATTAGGAATCTCGTATATACTCAGAGCTCGTACCATACCCTGCTCACCCACGTCATCCAGCAAATCGCGTTCTCATAGGATTACATTACACACATTCATTTGTAGATAAACATAACTTCACCACAATACATATGGTATTAGAAAAGTAGGACACTCAATTTTTCTGGATTTTTATCTACATTCTAGAATTAATGAATATTTGAAATTACAAAATTTAGGAAAGCATAGTATGTGGAATGACCACCAAAAGCCGAAAGTTGAGGGGGACACGGCCCCGGCAGTCCCCATGCTTACAATTGTATACGCCCGTGCATGGAATCAATAGTTTGTACAGTACTGTGCATCGGCCATCCGGGGTAAACACCCCCGTACAATGAGTGAATGGATTAGACGACGTGATTTCAGTTCTCTGTCATTCGGCTTATCCATTCTATTGACTATAATTACAATAATAATACAAAAATAATAAAAAGAACGGCGAGTTACAATACTCCTTCTGCATGTTCTTGACAATTCGAGTGCACATTCACAAAAATTTCTTTTTCTTGTTATTGACAATTTGAGTGATCCAGAACGTTCAACATTTCGGCAGTAAGGATCCATCTGCGTTTATCCGTTTATCCGTGTCTTGAAGTAGTTGCTTCAGGCCATTTTTTCTTTTTTTGCTCTCGATAATGTCTTATAAAATTATTAGGTGAAAATCCAGAAGATTCTCCATTTTTTTAGGTGTGGCACATGCCGAGGGATGGGATGCTCGGGGGAGGGGGGGGCTGTGAAACTTCAAAGCATCGAATCGTCTCCTGTTTCAACGAAAACTAATTCACATAACATAAAAGCAAGTGTAGGAATGTGACGAAAAAACCCAAATTATCATCGTCCTGTAGAACGGCATGAAGGAAAATAGTTTGCAACATAAAGATGATGGTCCATCGGATAGGAAATTCGTCTAGAATTTCGACCTGATGAAACATTCTGATCACCGTGGGCAGGCAAAGGAGAGTTGAAAACAGAATACAGAAGTCACGCTGATTAGGATCTCCACCCATCATAGTGCCCTTAACAAAAAAAGGAAAAAGGTGATGGCTTACTTTGCATGGACATTTTACTTTCATAAATGTAATACAAACAAGACATAAAAAGTAATTCAAAAATATGACGTGGTACACGATTGATAATATTACACGTATACAGTATACACACACATTAAAACGCTTAATTACTTAAAATAGATAAAATACAAGATCTTTCAGAGTGCCCAGTACTCCATCCTTAGGAAAAAAGATCAACGATATGACCAGACGCACGAATTATATACACAAATCGCAGATGTCAATGACGTAACGAGGTAAGTGCAGGCAGACGTGAATCAAAGTCTCGTAATCGATAACGGTATTGAAATGATACAAACAGGAATATAGACTTAATCGAATGAGTGCAAAAAAGAACAAGTTAGTAAAATCATGCAATGCATTGATTAGGTTACGCTTTAAAACACGCCAGAAATCAGTACTCAAGTTATGAGGATAATGGTTGTAGAATAAATCTCGCTCCTATGACCTGACCTTTAACGCCATTTCGATGATATTGAACAGAACCGGTAAAGTATACTTCCGGAAAAACATGTGTCTCAATCGAAGCATTTTTACGTAAGTTATAACGCATAAGGGCGATGGAATGGATCCCGATCCTATGCCCTAACCTTTGACCCCATTTCGTCCATTTTCAATAGAACTTGTTTCCAGGTGGTCCCCTACCACATACTAAAATTTCATCGAAATCGAATCATATTTACGCAAGTTATGACGCATAAGGGCAATGGAATGCATCCCGCTCCTATGTCCTGACCTTTGACCCCACTTCACCCATTTTCAATGGGGTTCGTCCCCAGTGGTCCCTACCACAAACTAATATTTCATTGAAATCGAACCATATTTACACAAGTTATGACGCGTAACGGCAACGGAATGGATCCCGCTATGTCGTGACCTTTGACCCCATTTCGTCCATTTTCAATAGGGTTCGTCCCCAACCACATACTAAAATTCATTCGTGATGGTGTAAGTTAAAAACTAAGAAAAGAATTGCAACGGTAACTACACTGCTGGCCACCCAAAATGCAACACCAAGAAAGAAGCATCCGATTAGCCTGAAATTCGCAGCATGCGTCGCCCGCGAGCAGACATGCAAACGATTAGCATTGCAGGGCATATGCAAATCATGTGCGCCCGGCACGCCACCCAAAAGCACTATAAGAAGGGTGCACGGAAGGCGATGTGTAAGTAGTGAAGTGTGTTGTGCTGCCGGACCTGTGCGTGGGAAGCTTCCTGATGCCTCGTCGCAGAATACGGCAGTCATTCCAGCATGTTTTGGAGTTCAACAGAGGACGAATAGTGGCTTTTCGCGACAGCGGTTTATCGTACCGAGACATCGGCGCCCGTGTGGGACGACATCCAGCCACAGTGGGGCGAGTATGGATTTGGTGGGTGCAGGAGGAACGCACGGACCGACGTGAGCGATTGCCCCATCCGCGGCATACCACCTAACGAGAGGACCGGCATGTCGTGCGGTGGGCATTGACGACTCGCACCGCCACATCACGAACGTTAGCGCAGGAATTAGGGTGTGTTGTGCAACAACCTGTGTCAGCACGTACCGTTCGACGTCGTCTGTAGGAGCGGGGACTTGTCGCACGGCGCCCATTGCTACGATTACCATTGACGTTACACCACCGGCGAGTGCGGCGGCAGTGGGCCGTTGAACGCCGCACCTGGACTACGGAATGGCACACGACATTGTCTTCTCCGACGAATCCCGCTTCTGCCTGCAACACCACGATGGTCGGATCCGCGTGTGGCGGCACCGCGGCTAGAGACTGTATGACGCCTGCATTATGCATCGCCATATCGGTCCATCGCCTGGCTTTACGGTTTGCGGCGCAATAGGATATGACACCCGCACCCCTCTGGTACACATCGCCGGTACACTCAACAGCCACCGCTACATCTCCGACGTTTTGGAGCCTGTAGTCCTCCCTTACCTGCAGGACCTGCCAGCAGCCACCTTTCCACAGGACAATGCGCACCCGCACGTGGCACGCATCGTGTAGCAATTCTTCACGGTCCACCAGGTGTCACTGCTCCCGTGGACTACCTGTTCTCACGATATGTCGCCCATTGAACACGTCTGGTCGCTGATCGGTAACCGAGTGGCCCGGCAAGCACCTCCCACGGCTACGCCTGATGAACTATGGCAACGTGTGGAAGCAGCCTGGACCGACATACCATAAGCCCACACCCAAAGCCTCTTTCGTTCGATGCCGCGGCGTATAGCGGCCGTTATTGCCAGCCATGGGGGCCACACGAACTATTGATGTCTGCGTGTTCCGCATGTCGCACCGGCCTGTAAGCTCAATCATTTCATCTTTGTATCTGTTGTTATGTTCATTAATGTTCAGCAGTGTATGTTCATAATGGACAGACTCCTGCTTTAAGTTTTTCGTTATTTATTCTTGACTAAACACACAACTAAGACGCTAATGATGGTTCGCGGATATACAGTATAATAAACATAAAACGAATGAGTCATTATACAATAATGACACCGTGCTTTAAGGTTATTTCGTCTGTTTTAAACAGTCTTACCATGATTAATATTCCTTTTAAGAGTTTACGGAATACACTTTGTATAATCCCTCGAGAATCCTTTTAGGTAATGATAATACTCTTTGAGAGCAGTTTTTGTAAGAACAACAAATACAGCATGTTCACACACACAGCGAAGGGACGCTAACGTCTCCTCTCTTCTTCTCAACAATTGTCTAGGGTCGTGACCCCATAATTCTTTGCAACGCACCGCTTGCTGGCTGCTCGGCATCAACGCAAACATAAACAAACTTGCAGGAGGTGTCCGATGAAAAATAAAAAGAAACGAGCAAAGGATGTTAACATCCAACAAACCCCACCTGCGTCCGCGCTAGTTAATTCCAAGTTCTTTTCTGAATTTTGTGAATGCTGGATGTGGAAGTGGTTTTGTCATGAGGTCTGCAATAATATCTTGCGACGGAGAGTATTCCAGGTCCAAAAACCCTTTGTTACACAAATCTTTGTTGTAATGGTGCTTGATATCTATGTGTTTAAATCTTGAGTGACCTTTATCGGATTGTACAAGTTTAATTACAGACTGATTGTCTTCCAACACTTTAATTGGTAACTGTTGCTCTAAACCTAAATCTTTCAGCAATCCATGCCAGTTCTTGAGTTGATTTTGCTAATGACACATATTCTGCTTCTGTGGACGATAATGCTATGCAATTCTGCTTTTGCGATTTCCAATTTAAACAATTGCTTCCCAAGAAAAACAAGTGTCCTGAAGTTGACTTTCTGTCCTGCTTGCCTGTACCCCAATCAGCATCAGTATATACCTTCATTACTGGTGGATGTTCTGCAGAAAGTTTCATTTTCTTGTCTTGTGATCCATTTAGATATCTTATTACCTTTTTAACAGCTGCCCAGTCTCTTTGCCTTGGGTTTTCACACCTTCTACTCAAAATATGCACAGCAGTAGAGATACCAGGTCTTGTGATTGTAGAGATGTATCACAGAGATCCTATAGCTTGTCTATATTTGTGGTTGTTTGGTAATGCATCTTCCTCTCCTTCAAGCTTATACACTGGCGGAAAGTGAAAAAAGAACACCAAGAAGGAGACGTCTGATACCAACGAAATTTATACAGCATAATAACGGAATTCAGAGGATAACGTGATCAAAACATTATGGCAAAATACAGCTGTATTTGCTGGTAAACTGAAAAATAACATTTCCATGTAACATGGTTAGTACGAGGTTGAACCGCCATGAACTGCGTCGCACTGTGCAATTCTGGCATGGAGTCTGTCGTACAGATGTTGGATGTAAGTTTGGGGTATTGAGTTCCAAGCATCCTCATCCTGGACGCGTAAATCGGGGATGGTCGTGGCTGGCCGTGGAGACCGGATAAGTCGTTGTCCCATAAAATCCCACACGTGCTCAATGGGGGACAAATCCGGTGAACGTGCAGGCCATGGAAGTTGTCTCACACCCTGAAGTGCATGTTGCGTTGCGCGTGCTGTGTGTGGACGTGCGTTATCTTGCTGGAAAACACCACGATGGACCGACCTTACAAATGGCACAACAACGGGCTGAATGATGTTGTTGGTGTAGGAGGTGCTGTTTAACGTACCCGGTACAAACACTAGTTGTGTACGGGAGTGATAGCTGATCGCCCCACACCAGGAGACCAGGTGTAGGCCCTGTGTGTCGCTGGTGGATGCAAGAAGGGTGGAGACGCTCCCCTGTGCGTCTGCGAACACGCATACGGCCATCGGAGGCACCCAAGCAGAATCTGCTTTCATCGCTGAACACGACAGATCGCCATTGCGTTCCCCAGTGCAGACGTTGGCGACACCACTGCAGCCGTTCCTGACGGTGGGCTGGAGTCAGAGGTACACATGCCAGAGGCACACGTGCACGTAGTTCTGCATCCAGTAGACGGTTGCGGATTGTTCGCACAGTCAACTCAGGTGCAACGGCAGCTCGGATTTGCGTCGCAGTCGATGTTCTGCTTGACAACGCTGCTCTTCTTATGCGTCGATCGGTCCGCTCATCAGTCCGTCTGTGATTTCCGGTTCCACGTTTTCTCGTGTGGGAATGTTCCTCGGACCATCTACGCCACCATTGTACCACCACTGATACTTCCCGTCCAATTCGCTCCGCAATACGACGGTACGACCACCCGGCTTCGGGGAGTCCGACTAGACGACCTCGCTCTAAGTCCGATAACTGCTGAAATCGTACACGTTCGTCTTCCATGTCCAGGCATTGCAGCTTCTTTAGGGTCTTCGCACGTGTCCGTACGCCGACGACTGATTTCATTCACTTCGCCGTACTCCTTAAATACCACCGACGATAATTTGCATATTATGCCGCGCTGTGGCGTTAGCACTCACCGGTTGGTCCCGAGATTAACATCACACCTACGTAAACTCGACCCCATTAACATATGTAAATTTCATTATCGTCCGCCAATTCCTTCTTGGTGTTCTTTTTTCACTTTCCGGCAGTGTAGTATCCAGTTTCCATGGGAGTGTTACTTGGTTTTGCTTCCTTTAATCCAAAATTTTCAACCATTTCTTGAATTTTGTTCATTTGGCTTAAATAAAAATTTCTATCTTCGTTTTTATGCATTTCGATTCCTAAGTAGTACTGCACTTCACCTAAATTTGTCACTTCGTACCTTTTCAGCAATTCTTCTCTTACACTTTTTATTTCTGCAACATTTTTAGCGCTGATCAAAATGTCGTCTACATACAGGGTTAAATACACAGGATTTACTTTTTCTGTCTTGAAAAATAGACAAGAATCGGCTTTGCTTTTAGTAAATCCAAGAATTTCCAACGTTTGTTCTATTGAGTTATTTCACGCTTTTGCTGCTTGCTTTAAACCATACATAGATTTGTCCAATTTGCAAACTTTGTGTTCTTCGCCTTTCACTTCAAAACCTTCTGGTTGCTTCATATACATTTCCTCATTTAATTTCACATTCATATACGCAGATTAAATATAAATATGGTGTACGTACATTTGTTTATATGTCGCTGTAGTAAGAAAAGATCTTATGTAGTGTGCTTGACCATGGTGCAAAAGTTTCATCGTAGTCTGACCCATATTTTTGGTCATATGCTTTTACTACTAATCTGGCCTTATACTTTGTTACTTGACGTTTATCATTACATTTTATCTTGAAGATCCATTTGCTTCCTATAGCTTTCTTTCCATTTGATGGTAACTCTGTTAGTAGCCAAGTATTATTTGCTTTTAGGGACTTTATTTCTTCTTTCATTGCATTTTGCCATTTTGTTCTCTCTCTTTCTGGAAGATCGTGTATATCCCTTAGAGATTTTGGATCTAAGTTAGAAGTTTGGTTTGTTTTTGCTTTGAATCCAAGTCGTTCTGTTGGAACTCCTTTATTTGAACGCTCAGAAACTCTAAGTAAATTAATGTTTATACCTTCTTCAGTTTCTTGCTCTTCTGAAATTTCTTCAGTGTTTTCCTCTTGGCGAGTCTTCTGTATTTCATTTTCAATATCTGCACTTTCTGAATAATTCAGACTTGCTAATTGTACGAGATTAAAATCTCCTAGTTCTTCAGTTTCGTCTTTTCCTTTGCTAAATTGATTTTCAAAGAATTTTACCGATCTTGACACAACTACGTTTCTTCCTTCAACGTAAACTCGATATCCTTTTGATCTAAAATCATAACCGATTAATGTACCTTCAACTGAATGTCATCTAATTTCCTTCTTTTCTGTTTATGAATGTAGTAGTAGACTTTGCATCCAAATACTTTTAAATGATTGATATTTGGTCTGACTCCATTCCACAACTCATACGGAGTTTTGTTACTTGCTTTAGTGACAATTCTATTTTGTAAATACGTTGATGTTAGTACTGCTTCTCCCCAATATGCTTTTGGTAAATTTGCATTAATTAGCATTGCTTTGCACATTTCAACTAACGATCGATTTTTCTTTCGGCTACTCCATTTTGAGCTGGTGAATACACTATAGAAGTTTGATGAACAATACTTTCTTTTGTTAAATACTCTTCAACTTCTTTACTGCAGTATTCTAGGCCATTATCTGTTCTCAAAATCTTTGCTTTTCTATTAAATTTATTTGTAGTAGAACTAACAAATTCTTTCAACTTTGCCAATACTTCATTTTTTCTACTTATTACATATACTGTTGCATATCTACTGAAATCATCTATAAAAGACAGGAAATATTTTTTTCATCCCAAGCTTTCACCTCCAAAAGGCCCACATACATCTGAGTGTATTAGTTCCAACGGTTCTTTCTCTATGTAAGATGCCTGTTTCGGGTATGGTTTCTCTGTAAGTTTCACTCTAATGCATGAATCGCAATAAAAACTATGCTTACAATTATTTATTTTCATGCCTTTAGATAACTTTTGATTTGCCATTTCTTTAATTGCTTCAATACCTCTGTGTCCTAGTCTTAGATGCCATTTATAAATGCAGTTTTCATTTTTACACATATTATTCCCCAATTGTGTTACGCAGTTTGTAACTTTTTTATCTTTGTCTTTAACAACGATGAGTTCAAATAAACCATCTGTGGCAATGGCATTTGCAACTATGGTTTGACCTTTGTTTATCGTGCAAGTATTTTCTTCAAAGAGTACTGTAAAGCCTTTACTAGCAAGCACTCTAACTTATAATATTTCCAACTAAATCTGAGACATACAAAACATTTGATAGACTAAGGGCGTGAATATTTTCCTCTAGAGTTTTTACTAGTACCTTACCTTCTCCAAAACCTTTTGACTTCAACATATGACCATTTGCAATGGTTACATTTTCATTTGATTTTTCTGTAATGCTATAAAGGGAATTTATGTCACCACACATATGGCTAGTTGCTCCTGAATCTACAATCCAAGACATTGAATTGTTTTGTGATACTAATTCTCTTTGTGCATCATGTTTTGTTATATTAAGTTTTGCATCTTTGCTTGTAACACTAGCACAAAACTCGTTCTCCACATTTTCATTTTTGCTACATATGTTCAACTTGTGTGGCCGGTTGTTATTACTTTGTACTTTACTGTTATAAATCGGCTGCTTAGGAGTAAACTTTGTTTTTCCTTTGTGCTTATTATTAGCATTCAGATGCCAACAGTCATTTCTAACATGATTTGACTTGTGACAATAAGTACCATTTCTTTTGGATTTAAAATTAGGGACAGCAAAAGTGTTCTTTGTTTTATAAACTGAAAATTGCGTTTCAGAGTGTGTAACTGACCCCTCCTTAAAATGCATTCTTCTCTCATACTCGTCAATTAATTTAGATTTCACACAATCCAGTGATAGTTCCTCTTCATTTTTGCTTTCCAGAGCTGTTATCAATGCACTATAACTTTGTGGCATACTACACAACAAAATTGCTACCATATGGGTTTCTTTTATTTGTTCCCCAATATTGTTTAACTTCTCTCTCAGTTCGTTTACTTCTTAACAAATACAGTTTACTGGATAAGTTGGTTCTTTCATGTACTCGTTTGAGTTTCTTCCAGGTATCCTTTGCACTGGTCTCGTGTAACACGTGATACAATTGTGAATCACCGATATACAAACATATTGATGCGAAAATTGGGTCTAAATTAATCACTATTAAAAAGGGGGGACGGTCTTGATAGGCGTGGTTAAATTATGTTGATAATTAAATTAAATATTTGGCCTATTGTAAATTAATTGGAAAACTAACTTATTTTAATTAGGGAAGTCTTGTAATTCTCTTTGTCTGAATAAGAACAAAGGAATTAGTGGATCATCTCTGGGGGTCTGTGAGCATCATGGGACCACACCAGACGGCAATTGAGAAGCACTCAGACTCCCATAAAGACGGTTTCAAGTGGGACATTAATGCCAAAAATCGGTAGGGAACGAGAAAAATTATGATTATGAGGGGGCAAGAGGCAACGACGCTTCGTGGGAGAGGCACGAGAGAAATCTCCAAGTGTCGAGTGACAAGAAACAGATGAGGCCCACGTGACAGGGAATGGCAAAAAGTAGGAAAAGGAAGACAGTGGTGATTTCGGTACGCTGGCAGGAGGACAGACGGAAAAATACACCCAGGAATCATCTCGGAACGCAGTTGTAAGCCGGGCCGAGAGATTGCTATGGAGAGAGTACGCTGTACGGCTCTACGCAGTTGTCAGACGTAGCTAGCCTGCTAGTTACGAAACCTGAAGTCCGACGCTTATCTAAGATTGCCACGGTACTTCTAGCGCAGCGGTAAGCCGCTAAGTACGATGAAAAAGGGAGAGCTTAACAATAATTAGGCGGCTGTGTAAGACCACCAAAAATGCCAAATTGAGAAAGCATACTTAAAACGAATCATTAACTAACTACACTGCCAGCAAACCACCCTCTCGAAAACAACCCTTCTCCGACGAGGAAGAGTAGAGGTCGCCGAACTCTGGGAAAGCGTCAACGGGTCCTCGCTCCCAGCAAACTACGCATCTCTATCCACGGGGTAAAAGAGAGCTACCCTTGACCATTCTACTGCCCCCGGTCTGCTGTGCGAAGAGGAGTCAGCGCTGGGTGTTACTTTCCCCCTACCAAGAGCGGTCGGGAAAGAGAGGAGAAATGCCTTTTCTGCGGCTTCGAAAGAAAGAGTGGAAAAGCAACAAATTAGTGAAGACCCTCTGTGACACACAGGTGAAAAACCATCCCCTACTACTACTAATACAGAGGGCGCACGTGTGTGTGTGTGTAAGTGATACCGAAAGAATGTACTAAATGGATTGTCCAACATCGTCCAGCTATTCGTAAGTACTGACTTTTGATTATCAGCTTGCATAGCTCATTTTAGAAATGGGGTTGTAACCCGTTTTCTAATGCCTAGACTGCCACCTGAACTTATTAGCCGTACACTGGTTATCCAGAACTTTAAATATTCCAGCTATGGTGAACTGAAATTCTCTCAAGAGATAATTACAAATGAGTAAGGACTGAACTAGGAGGGAAATCCCTCCTATTTCCTTTTATGTATGCGTACCGAATGTACGGAATTTACATCCTAGCAGACCGGATGTTCCGTTAATTAAATAGATTGGTGTTAACTGATTATTTGCACTCTGTTCTTTTAGGCTCTGGTGTATTACTTCCCTGTGTTTCAGCAAGCATCACGTTCTCGCCCATCTATACCAGCTCCCGAATTAAAAAGAACCTTCAAGTCTCGTTTTTATTGATAAGTGAAGCATGTCTAAATTATACCGCTCGGCACGTTTTTGTATCAATTTGTTGGTCAACGGTGGGATATAACAACCCACGACCACGGCAAAATTTTGTATCAAATGGTGGCAGCGAATAAACGTTTGTATCAATTGGTGACGAGTGCTTATAAATTATATCGCTCGGCACGTTCGTATCAATATTAATGCTATGCATTGCCTATCCTTTTTTAACCCATGTTTCATCTACAGTTTGTGGTTTTTGTTCAAACACTACATCATTTAGGTTTTCTCTGATTAACAACATTTCCATCCTAAATTTCCACGTTGCATAGTTAGTTTCTGTCAGTTTTTCTATGTGAATACATTCTTTCGACATCGCCATTTTGCTAACTGTTTTACTCTGTACTTAGTACGTGTGCCTTTTCTTTTCACTTATTTTCGAAGTTGCGATATGAAACTAGTTTTCAGTCTCATAATCAAAAATAATGATGGTGTAAGTTAAAAAAACTAAGAAATGATTTGCAACAGTAACTATGTTCATAATCAACAGACTCCTGATTTAAGTTTTTCGTTATTTATTCTTGACTAAACACACAACTAAGACGCTAATGATGGTTCACGGATGTATAATAAACATAGAACGAATGAGTTATTAAACAATAATGACACCGTGCTTTTAGGTTATTTCGTTTGTTTTAAACAGTCTCACCATGATTAATATTCCTTTTAGGAGTTTACGGAATACACTTTGTATAATCCCTCGAGATTCCTTTAAGGTAATGATAATACTCTTTTAGAGCAGTTTTTGTAAGAACAACAAATACAGCATGTTCACACACACACAGCGAAGGGACGCTAACATCTCTTCTCTCCTTCTCAACAAGTGTCTAGGGTCATGATCCCATAATTCTTTGCAACGCACCAATTGCTGGCTGCTCGGCATCAACGCAAACATGAACAAAGTTGCAGGAGGTGTCCGATGAAAAATAAAAAGAAACGAGCAAAGGACGCTAACATCCAACAATTCGAAATCGAACCATTTTTACGCAAGTTATCGTGCGGACGGACGGACAGACGGGCAAAGCTGGAGCATATATCACAATAAAAACATGTCACAACAAAAACTTGCAATGGACAGGATTATTTCGCCGGATGTGGACCCATTAGCCATTTACGTATACATTCAGTTTTTATTGTGACATGTTTCTTACACTTTCCAACCGTACGTGGAAAAAGCGTATATGCTCCAGCTTTGTCCGTATGTCCGTTTGTCCGTCCGCACGATAACACGGGTAAAAATTGTTCGATTTCGATGAAATTTTAGTATGTGGTAGGGAACCACCTGGGAACAAACCTTATTGAAAATGGACGAAATGGGGTCAAAGGTCACGACATAGGAGCGGGATCCATTCCACTGTTCTTATGCGTCATAACTTGCGTAAAAATGGTTCGATTTCAATGAAATTTTAGTATGTGGTAGAGGACCACCTGGGGACGAACCTTATTCAAAATAGACGAAATGGGGTCAAAGGTCACGACATAGGAGTGGTTTCCATTCCATTGTCCTTATGTGTCATAACTTGCGAAAAATGGTTCGATTTCGATGAAATTTTAGTATGTGGTAGTGGACCACTTCCGCTCGAATCTATTGAAAATGGACGAAATGGGGTCAAAGGTCATGACATAGGAGCGGGATCAATTCCAATGCCTTTATGAGTCATAAGTTGCGTAAAAATGGTTCGATTTCGATGAAATTTTAGTATGTGGTAGGGGACCACCTCCGCACGAACCCTATTGAAAATGGATGTAATGGGGTCAAAGGTCACGACATAGGAGCGGGATCCATTCCATTGCCCTTATAGTTCATAACTTGCTTAAAATGTTTCGATTTCGATTAAATTTTAGTATGTGGTAGGGGGCTACCTGGGGACGAACCCTATTGAAAATGGGAGAAATAGGGTCAAAGGTCAGGACATAGGTGTGGGATCCATTCCATTGCCCTTATTCGTCATAACTTGCTTAAAAAGTGTTTCGATTTGGATGAAAGTTTAGTATGTGGTAGGGGACCACCTGGGGTCAAATTTTATTGAAAATGGACGAAATGGGGTCAAAGATCAGGACGTAGGAGCGGGATCCATTCCATTGCCCTTATGCGTCATAACTTACGTAAAAATGCTTCGATTGCGACAAAACTTTATCATGTTGTTCCGGAGGTATATTGAATATCATCGAAATTGAGTCGAAGGTCAGGACACAGGAGCGAGATTTATTCCACAGCCATTATCCTCATAACTTGACTAAAAATGCTTCGATTGCGACAAAACTTTATCATGCTGTTCCGGAGGTGTACTGAATCCGTTCTGTATAATATCATCGAAATGGGGTCAAAGGTCCGGACACAGGAGCGAGATTTATTTCACAGCCATTATCCTCATAACCTGAGTAATGATTTCCGGCATGTTGGAAAACGTATCATAATCAATGCATTGCATGAGTTTACTAACTTGTTTCCTTTTTGTGTGCTTTCCAACCGTAGGTTGAAGAAACGTATATATTCTCCAGCTTTGTCCGTCTGTCTGTCCGCCCGCACGATAACTCGCGCAAAACTGGTTCGATTTCGATGAAATTTCAGTATATAGTAGGGGGCTACCTGGGGACGAATCCAATTGAAAATGGGGGAAATGGGGTCAAAGGTCAGGACATAGGAGCGGGATCCATTCCATTGCCCTTATGCGTCATAACTTATGTAAAAATGCTTCGATAGTGACAAAACTTTATCATGTTGTTCCGGAGGTATACTTAACCGGTTCTGTAGAACATAATCGAAATGGGGTTAAAGGTCAGGGCATAGGAGTGAGATTTATTCTGCAGCAATTATCATCATAACTTTATAACTTGAGTAATGATTTCTGGTTTGTTTTAAAACGTATCATAAACAATGCATCGCATGACTTTACTAACTTGTTCCTTTTTGCACTTATTCGATTAAGACTATATTCCTGTTTGTATCAGTTCAATACCGTTATCGATTATGAGACTTTGATTCACGCCTGCGTACACGTACCTCATTACGTCATTGACATGTGTGATTTGTGTATATAATTCGTGCGTTTGGTCCTACCGCTGGTCTTGGGCCGCGGGTGGCCTAGTGGTCAGTGTTCGTGACTGCCACGGAGAAGACCTCAGGTTCGATCCCAAGCAGGTACGAACGCTCGAACAACTAAATATCCGCCGTGCGTCAGATGGGCACGTTAAGACGTCGGACCAGGGGTACTTGCCCCCCCCCCCCCGGTATTAAATAAGGGCGTCTTCCTTCCTCTTTCTACTTCACTTCCGTGTCACTTTCCTATCGGGCACTCTGGCCTAAATGTCCTAGCTCCCTATTTCTATGGGTTGTTTAAGACCTGAGTCAGACACTCCCTTCGTAAAATCCTCTACATATGACCTGATCTGATCTGCCGCTGGTCTTTTTACCTGAGGATGGAGTGTTGGGCACTCTGAAAGATCTTCTATCTTATCTATTTTAAGTAATTAAATGTTTTAATCTGTGTGTATATACGTGTAATATCATCAGTAGTGTACGACGGCATCTTTTTTAATTAGCACGATAATTTTACTTTCATAAGCACGATAATTTTTACTTTCATAAAAAAGCAACTAAGACATATCATACAAGCTTATAATGCAGGACACACATTTTAATCCAGAAAAACGAAACATAATAATTGTTTCATCACTCTCAGTCCTTGTTTCTTTGTTCATACAAAACCATTACTAGAGGGAAATCCTTAACAGTCACCCTTGGGGCGGTGGTCTAAGCGCTAGCTTCTGAACATTCATCTGATATGGGTCCGAGTTCAAGTCCTGAGAAGTGATTGTAGGTAGTAAAATTGATTTTGTCCATATGGAGCGAAGAAAAATACCCATTTTATGGCCAAAACAAATCATATTCGCAAGAATTACCTGCAAGTGTGAATACATTTTTAAGCTTAAAAAATATATATTTTTTAAATTTGCTTAAAATTTTGTCTCTTTACTTATTTAAAAATTTTTGCATTAAAATACTATAAAAACACAAATTATGATTTTAATAACATTATAAAGGTACACTTATTCAGGCTTCAGCTTTAAAAAACAATGAAAAACTATATGATTATAAACATTATGTTTACTGTCACATAAGTATTATACAAGGATATTAGAATAAGGTATCTGGAGATGCCCATGTTAATGAAGCAGTACCATTTAGCGTGAAGCCTATAACTGCAAGGGACGGCCATCAAAGTGTGGGAAAGCTGATGGTTCTCAAAGCTATAGCAATGCATTTTGTGTTTGCCGAATCGCCTTCTTTCGTCGCAAATGTTTCTAATTTCGCTTCGTAACTTGCTGCCGATGTATAAGAAAATTCTGAATTTATAAAAATTTTAATTATTTTGAGGCTCCTTCCCATTTTTATTTTCAACTGAAATACACGAACATTAGTGCGAATTCTAAACAAAACATAACGTTAAAGTTGAAAACTTTACTCACCTATGAAGCATAATTCATTCCGGTTTGATATTAACATAGTTTCTGCAACCCGAAACCACGCAATTCCAAAATACACACAGTTGAAATTACATAGGTAACATTGTAAACAATGTAAAATTCCCACATCGTGCGGCTTCACGGTTAAGATACTCAGGGCATCTCTAGGCGTATTATTCTAATCTCCTTCTTATGATATCATATATAATCATAGATAAACGATAAGAGATAAGCACTAAAATACACCAAGTTAATAAACTTAGAAACAAATCCGTAAGTTTTTTATTGGTGTAGGAAACAAGTTTGTCTAGCCGAGATTTCGCGCACAAACGTGTGGCTTTGTCAAGGCTGATTAAAATCTAACTAATGCGGAGAGAATCCATAGTGATCGTTAACATTTGAAAATATATATACATCATCATCCCCATCAGCATTGCCAACCATTATCAATCCACTGCTGGACGAAGGTCTCCCCAAGTTTCTTCCACAACGGTCTGTCTTGTGCCAGTCTCCCCCATGTTACTCCCGCATACTTTCGAATTTCATCCATCCATCTCCCATGTGGTCTTCTTCTGGGTCTTTTCTTGTCCCTTGGAATCCAGTCTAAAATTTTGGTTGTCCATCGATGGGCTGTCTTTCTGGCAATATGTCAAGCCCATTGCCATTTCAGGGATTTTACTCTGATCATGATGTCTTCCACTCTTGTTATTTTTCTGATCCACGAGTTCCTCTTTTTATCTCTCCTGGTAACACCAAGCATGCACCTCTCCATGCTTTTTTGAGTTGTCTGCAGCTTTTTTTTTTTTTTGATTGAAGGTTTAACGCCAACCGTGAGCAACCCAATGGGCTATAAGCAGTCGCCCGTCCCTAATTTAGGGTCACCGGTTCCCGGGAAGGGAGAGAGCCAGTGCCGTAAGATAAACACAACATCCATGCCTCACCGGTATTCGAACCCGGACCCCTTTGGGACGAATGATCAGAGGCCATCGCTTAGACCACTGCGCCACTGGGGCCTCTGCAGCCTTTGTACGTCTCTTTTATGTTCAGGTCCACGTCTCTGCACCATACGTAAGCACTGGAAGGATACGTTCAAGGTTCTTTAGCACACAAGGTTGTGCCCGTAAGACCCCTGTAAAGCTTCCCCTTCGCGGGAGTGCGGAGGAGTTGGTCTGATGACGTCAACTCTCTTACGAACACTAGTTTAGTGTACCGAAGGTCAAAGCAATCGCAAATGTCATTTGCCTCTTATTCATAGAGCTGTTTTTTTCTGCTTCTGGAATAATTTTAGTGTATATATAGTAAGTGGAATAGCTAAGTTTGTTTGCAAATACACTGCTGGCCACCCAAAATGCAACACCAAAAAGGACACGAGATAGCAAAGCCAGATTTACTGGACACATAACAACAGATACAAAGATGAAACGATTGAGCTTACAGGCCCGTGCGACTTGCGGAACACGCAGACATCAATAGTTCGTGTGGCCCCCATGGCTGGCAATAACGGCTGCTACACGCCGCGGCATCGAACGAAAGAGGCTTTGGATGTGGGCTTGGGGTATGTCGGTCCAGGCTGCTTCCTCACGTTGCCACTGTTCGTCAGGCGTAGCCGCGGGTGGTGCTTGCCGGGCCACTCGGTTGCCGATCAGCGACCAGACGTGTTCGATGGGCGACATATCAGGAGAACAGGCAGGACACGGTAGCAGTGACACCTGGTGGGCCGTGAAGAAGTGTTGCACGATGCGTGCCACGTGCGGGCGCGCTTTGTCCTGTTGAAACGTGACCGCTGGCAGGTCCTGCAGGTAAGGGAGGACTACAGGCTCCAAAACGTCGGAGATGTAGCGGTGGCTGTTGATTGTACCGGCGATGCCTATCAGAGGGATGCGGGTGTCATATCCAATTGCGTCTCAAACCATAACGCCAGGCGACGGACCGGTATGGCGATGCATAATGCAGGCGTCATACAGTCTCTCGCTGCGGTGCCGCCACACGCGGATCCAACCATCGTGGTGTTGCTGGCAGAAGTGGGATTCGTCGGAGAAGACAATGTTGTGCCATTCCGTAGTCCAGGTGCGGCGTTCAACGGCCCACTGCCGCCGCACTCCTGATGGTGTAACGTCAATGGTAATCGGAGCAATGGACATCGTGCGTCAAGTACCCGCTCCTGCAGACGACGTCGAACGGTACGTGCTGACACAGGTTGTTGCGAAACACACCCTAATTCCTGCGCTAAAGTACGTGATGTGGCGGTGCTAGCCGTCAATGCCCTCCGCACAACATGTCGGTCCTTTCGTCCGGTGGTGTGCCGCGGCTGCGGCAATCGCTCACGTCAGTCCTCCCGTCCCTCCTGCACACACGGAATCCATACTCTCCTCACTGTGGCTGGATGTGGTCCCACACGGGCGCCGATGTCTCGATACGATAAACCGCTGTCGCGATAGGCCGCTATTCGTCCTCTGTCGAACTCCTAAATTTGCTGGAATGACTGCCGTATTCTGCGACGAGGCATCAGGAAACTTCCCACGCACAGGTCCGGCAGCGCAACACACTCCCCACTACTTACACCCCGCCTTCTGTGCACCCTTCTTATAGTGCTTCTCGGTGGCCTGCCGGACGCACATGATTTGCATATGCCCTGCAATGCTAATCGTTTGCATGTCCTCTCGCGGGCGACGCATGCCGCGAATTTTAGGCCAATCGGATGCTTCCTTCTTGGTGTTGCATTTTGGGTGGCCATCAGGGTATATATTTAAAATCACATACAAATATATTTAAAAAATACGCAGCCACTAACGAAAAACGAAAGACCAAGCGATACCGGGTCCGTGGGCCAACCCAACTGAGAAACGCCAGAGCATTTGTTTATTTACAGAATTTTGCATAAGAAATCCTTAGATTTTTCTCTGAAAGCATGTTGATACTTGGTGATAATCAAATTCGGAGGCAAATAATTAGAAGTTCATTTATTACAAAATTCTAAATATGCGAAGTGATTACGGGAACGCATTGCTTCTACCAAGAAACCCTGTATGTCAAAAGAAAGGAGACACCTCTCGTGTTCGCTGCTTTCTGTTACATGGCAGGTGACGTCAGAGGGATGCTGTATAGGAAAGCTCATCTGGTACTTCCGCATGAGCAAACCTTGTAGTCTATTAACCTTGGTTAAACCTCTAATAAAAAAAAATGCTTCACGATCACGCCCGCAAACAGGTAATTGCCGTGTGTTAGTGGCTAACGACCTTTTGCGATTTATGCAAAAATACAGAACATAAGTAAGCTAATAAAGAAGTAACAATTAAGAATTGTGGTACGGAAAGAGCAAAATTACTAAAGTTATTATTATTGTTTGATTAGAGGTTTAACGACCACCGTGAGCAACTCAATGGGCTATAAGCAGTCGCCCGTCCCTAATTTAGGGTCACTGGTTCCAGGGAAGTGAGAGAGAGCCAGTGCCGTAAGACAAACACAACATGCATGCCTCACCGGGATTCGAACCCGGACCCCTCTCGGACGAACGATCAAAGTCCATCGCTTAGACCACTGCGTCACCGGGGCGGCTAAATTTATTTACTCTTGAATGTAAAAAAAAAAAAAACATTTAACATATTGTCACAATGTTTTGCACATAGTAAGTCTTTTTTTTTTGACTCATAAAAAAACTGTCACAAGTCTGTTTTTTTTTTTTCGTTTCCTCGAAGAACATCTTTTAGCTCATTATATTCTGAAGGATGCGTAGCTATGTGTAAGCAAGTGTAATGCCTAGGTATAACGCTTTATTCTCATTGATAAAAAAATTTGATTTATTCAACTGATATTTCATTCACTTTCTCTTGTTAATATACAGTATGGGCAGGGCCCGTTTATCGGCAGGGCAGACGGGGCACTTGCCCAGGGCCCACTAATTTCAAGGGCCCAAATTTTTTCTATTCTTGTGTCACACACATGCTACATTGGCAGCACTTCCCTACCCATCTCTCAGTGTATCCTCAAACATCGAAAGGCAGTTAACCAAACACTTAATAACAAGAGAACACCACCAGAGTCATCATTAACACTGATGGTGTAAGTTAAAAACTAAGAAAAGATTTGCAACGGTAACTATGTTCATAATCGACAGACTCCTGATTTAAGTTTTTTGTTATTTATTCTTGACTAAACACACAACTAAAACGCTAATGATGGTTCACGGATATATAATAAACATAGAATGAATGAGTTATTAAACAATAATGACACCGTGCTTTAAGGTTATTTCGTCTGTTTTAAACAGTCTTACCATGATTAATATTCCTTTTAGGAGTTCATACAACACACAGCTTATTCCAGCGATAGTCCTTTTAGGTCATCACAATTCTTGTACTCTTTTAGAGCAGTTTTTGTAAGAACAACAACACAGCGTGTTCACACACAGCGAAGGGACGCCATCATCTCATCTCCCAATTGTCCAGGGTCGTGATCCCATAATTCTTTGCAACGCACCGCTGATTGTTCTGTCCTGCATCATCGCAACTGAAACTCGCAAACGTAAACAAACTTGCAGCAGGTGTCCGATGAAAATAAAAGAAATGAGCAAAGGACGCTAACATCCAACAAATACACTATTTGAAAAACCATCCTACTGCCACTCCAATGTAGAACCAAACCATCCGTTTAAGATGTCCACCGTTTTATAATAGAAAATAATTATACTTTTTACAAAGCCTTGACATTTTCTCTTCTATTAATAGTAATATTGAATCCCCACAATATATTCACCAATGTTGGCAAGCATTAATTACGTTTTTTCAATAGTTTTATTTATGCAAATGGCAACACTATAATTCTGATTGTGTGCATCTCTGTTAACCGCAAACCGCGGGTTATCATTGAATGAATACTTCATTTAATTCTCAGTTCATGCTGCTTTGCGAGTTTCATTGAATTATCTGTTTCGATCATTTCTACCATTGTTTCTCCACTTGCGTGTAGTGCGAGTTAAGTGAATAATACATATTGTTACAACAGTGGGGTACGGTAATGAATTCAATTAGCAAGTCTTGCAAGAGGAGGGTACAATGATAATTATTGGTTGAAAATTAACAGCTATAGTGGTTTCCCGCATTGCAAAAGAGGAGAAGAGATAAGGGTTCCTTTTCTTGGAAGGGAGAAATCTTAGCCTGGTGTGGGGAACGCGATGCGTCGCCCCTCAGTGCGTGTCGGTCAGTTTGGGTGACCATGTACGTGTGAGATGGTAGGATGTTTGGAGAAGCCATTAGAGTGTCAATAGAGCGGAAAAGTTATGGCGTTTGCTAATCCGAACCTTAGCAGGACAAAGAAGTGTTAGTTAAGTTATGTGTGTTGCCCACATATTCCGAATGCAGAGACGTGCATACCTTACCACTTCATCGTGCCGAATGCTTTTAGGAAACAATCAGGCTGACAAGAGCGTTAAAACAGACCCGTAACGAGAGCAAGAAATTTGTTAACGATGTGAACAAGCGAAAAAGATTAGTCTGGTTGAAAGCCGTGAAAGGAAAAGGGACTGGACTCGGGCACAGCAGGACCAGAAGAGATCCTGCGGCGCGGTACTTTTACAGGGATAGAAAAGATTCTGCCCGAAGATTCCGGCGGTTCACGTTACCGCGAGAAAAATAGGAGGGAGGAGGATACCTCCTTTCCTGGTGCTAGATTGCACGAAGTATTGGATGTAATTTTCTACCGAGAAATGCAGCAGCATTTTGCAGGTCACACGAAGTGATGAAATTGCAATCCCGAATGACTGAGATGCACGACCGGTGATGTATGCGAATCACCTTTGGACAGACGGACGGATCAGCTGGGACGAGCAGACCAACGGATCTGTGACGTATATTCTAAATTAACTTTCCTTTTCAGTTTCTTTCTCTACGTAAATCTTGAATTTATTCTCAGTTATACTTCACTCTTAACGTGATATCCTTTCTCTCAAACGAATACTGTTGGCAAAAAAAAAAAATTACGTGGGAGATGATGTGACGTATATTCTAAATTAACTTTTCTTTTTAGTTTCTTTCTCTATGTAAATCTTGAGTTTATTATCAGTTACACTTCACTCTTAACGTGATATCTTTTCTCTCAAACGAATACTGTTGGCAAAAAAAAAAAAAAAAAAAAAATTACGAGGGAGATGATGTGACGTATATTCTAAATTCACTTTCCTTTTTAGTTTCTTTCTCTATGAAAATCTTGAGTTTATTCTCAGTTACACTTTACTCTTAACGTGATATCTTTTCTCTCAAACGAATACTGTTGGCAAAAAATAAATAAATAAATAAATAAATAAATAAATTACGAGGGAGATGATGTGACGTATATTCTAAATTAACTTTCCTTTTTAGTTTCTTTCTCTATGTAAATCTTGAGTTTATTCTCAGTTATACTTCACTCTTAACGTGATATCTTTTCTCTCAAACGAATACTGTTGGCAGCATAACTGAGGTTGAATGAACGTGACGTATGCCTGGTTTGATAAGAACGGGAGATATAAACTACGAGTAAACTGTTGCTTAAAAAGAGTCTTGTGTTGGAGAGCGATTAATGTGGAACGTAGCGTTGTTGGTGTGTGTTGTGTTTAATGTTGATACCGATTTGTTATGTTACGATGTGTTGGAGAAAACCTTGAATAAAGCATCTTTTCCGTAAGTTTGACTTCTGTTGTTTACATGTTTCGTCTGGCCGTTATGGTTTAATTTAGGAACTATTTCATCTTATGGTTATGTTTTTAAAATAACGTAGAAGTACGACAAGACTTCTACGTTATAGATCCTTCTATCACGTCAGCGGCTTCGTTCCACCACGACATTGGTGCGCATAAGTGCGTCCCTGATTTCATGTAGGTGAATGCCGTGTACGAGAAAAAGTGGGGATGGAGTTCGACTCCCCTCTCCATTGGTTATAGTGCGCGCTCTGAAATGGGCCCGTCGTCGCACAGGTGCGATTCCAATATAAATACATCAAATATCAAACATGAATACTTGTGGAAAAACTTCATCTTTGTAAGTACTGAATTTATGTATGCATGCCAGTTGTGGATAAATTGTCTCCGGTCAGCCAATAGACTTTCGTCGGCTGAGAACTGTTTTTAAAGCCTGACTGTATAGGCCAATGAGTAATCATTGAACTTTAATGATAAATTCAGCCTCGGAGCTATCCCGAAAGGGGCGAGTCTACTTGACGCCCCTCCTTCACAATCCTCTGTATATAGACGCCTTCATCATAATCTTCATGTTTTATTGTAAATTGATTAAATGTTTGTTGTCTCGTGCCAGTCCTGAAGTTGCATGAATAATTAATGAGTGTCAGAATCTCTTAGTTTCGATTGGCGAAATTGCAGGCTAAATTCTTTTTACCTGCACATAAGATTTCGGCGATAAAAAGAGCTCACAAGTAATTATTCTAAATTTTAATGCCTATTTAAATGTCAGGATGTCAGCCATTGCCTGACATCCTGACATCTAAATTCTTAAAGCTTATTTTTATTCGATAATCTGGCGTCCCGGGGCGTAGCAACAATATATATATATCATCATCATCATCATCATTGTTAACCATTATCAATCCACTGCTGGACGAAGGTCTCCCCAAGTTTCCTCCACAACGGTCTGTCTTGTGCCAGTCTCCTCCATGTCACCCCTGCATACTTTCGAATTTCATCCACCCATCTCCCATGTGGTCTTCTTCTGGGTCTTTTCCTGTCCCTTGGAATCCAATCTAAAATTTCGGCTGTCCATCGATGATCTGTCCTTCTGGCAGTATGTCCAGCCCATTGCCATTTCAGGGATTTAACTCTGATCATGATGTCTTCCACTCTTGTCATTTTTCGGATCCACGAGTTCCTCTTCTTATCTCTCCTGGTTACACCAAGCATGCACCTCTCCATGCTTCTTTGAGTTGTCTGCAGCCTTTGTATGTCTCTTTTAGTTAAGGTCCATGTCTCTGCACCATACGTAAGCACTGGAAGGATGCATTGATCAAACACTTTTCTTTTAAGACATAATGGCATATTACTCTTGAAAATTATGCTGTTTCTTCCAAAAGCTCTCCAGGCAAGTTTTGTACGCCGATTAATTTCTTCATCAATGTGACCCTCACTTGATATCTGCTGTCCAAGATAAACGTACGTGTCTGTTATCTCCAGCTTTTCTCCGTCAATCGATAAATCTTCATTTCTTGTAAAAGCATTGAACATCACTTTTGTCTTCTGAAAGTTCATTTTTAATCCCACTTCTTTACTCTTGTCCGCAAGTTCCTGGATCATACTCTGCAGCTCTGATGGGGTAGTTGCAAAAATGACTACGTCATCAGCAAAACGAAGGTGGGTTAGATAATCTCCATTAATCTTTATCCCCTTGTTTTCCCAGCTCAGCGACTGAAAAACACCCTCCAATGTGGCATTGAAGAGCTTCGGAGATATGGTGTCACCTTGTCTCACCCCCTTTCCAATTTTTACGTGTGTTGTATTTTCAAACAGCCTAATCTTTGCACTTGCATTTTCATAGATGTTATTAATAATATTAATGTATGCATCTTCAATACCGCAGGTTTTCAGAGCCATTGTAACTGCTGATGGTTTCACCGAATCAAAGGCTTTTTCATAATCGATAAAAGCCATGCACAATGGAAGTTCATATTCCCTCGCTCTTTCAATTAGTTCTCTCATCACGTGGATATGATCTATTGTGCTGTAGCCACTCCTGAATCCAGCTTGTTCTCTCGGTTGAGCCATGTCCAGTGTTACCTTCAAGCGGTGTGAAAGAACTTTAGTGAAGATTTTATAAACTACTGATAGGAGGCTGATAGGTCTGTAGTTTCCGAGATCCTCAATGTCACCTTTCTTATGTAGCAGGATCATTGTAGCGGTGTTCCAATCCTCAGGAATCTTTCCTTCATTAAGGCATCGAGTGAAAATTTGGGCGAGTACTGTTTCGATTTCTCCACTTGCTTCTTGTATGATGTCTACAGTAATTCCATCTTCTCCTGGAGCTTTTCCCCGCTTCATGTTCTTGATTGCATGTGCAACTTCTGCTGGAAGGACTGGAGGAACTCTGGTACTGGTATCTTTCATGATGTCTGGAGTGCATATATCATCCCTTTCATATAATTTGGAGTAGAAATCTTTCACTCTTGTCAAAATTTCGCCTCTATTTCTTGTTACAGAACCATCTTCTTTTCTCAGTGCCATAATCTGTTTTCTTCCCTTACTGAGATGTCCCTTTGCTATCTTTAGGCTTTGGTTGTTTTCAATTGCTTTCCTCACTAGTTCACAGTTGAATTTCCTTACTTCTTCAGTGATACTTTTTCTTACTGTCTTGCATAGCTCTATATATTCCACTTTGGAAGTCACATCTTTAGTTGTCCTCATCTCTCTTCTTTTTTGCATCAACATTTTGGTTTTTCCTGATAATTTGTTCATATGCAATTTGTTCTTAGACCCAGCTAATTTTGTTGCTGTTTCCATAAGAGCTTTGGTTACTTTTCTGTTAACTTCAGAGATGTCCACTTCTTCCGATGTTAGGCCTTCTAAAGCAGAGAACCTGTTCTTCAGTTCCAATTTGAAGGTATTATGGTGTTTTTAAGGTTGGTTATGTCAATAGATTTTGTTTGTCTTATGAGCTTGCCACGTTCAAGTTTAGTGTTGAGGTGCATCTTACATCTCACCAATCTATGGTCACTACCTGTGTTGAACTTGTTTAGCACACTGCAGTCTTCTATGACGAATTTTTTGTTACACATAATAAAATCAATTTCACTTGTCGTCCCATTTGGATGTCTCCATGTCCATTTCCTGTGTGGCTTTTTCTTGAAGAAGGAGTTCAAGATGAAAAACCCTTCTGCCTCTGCAAACTCAACGAGAGTATTTCCACGCTGGTTTCTGTTGCCATGACCGAATTTACCTACTGAAGTTTCATTCTGTTGCCGTTGCCCTATTTTTGCATTGAAATCTCCCATAATTATTTTCAAGTGCTGCTTACCTTTATTATTTAGATGACAAATTTCCTCATAAAATTCTTCAATTTCTTCTTCAGGATGACTTGTGGTGGGTGCATAAGTTTGAATAATCTGAGCCTGGTATCTTTTCGAGAGTTGGATAACAAGTCGTGCAGCTCTGTCAGAGGAACTTTCAACTTCTACAACTTTATCCTTCAGTTTCTTGTTTATTATAAATCCAACACCACTAGTTCTGCCAGTATCTGTCCCACGATAGTAGAAGAGATGTCCACTTTTCAGTTCGATGAGATCTTCTCCTTTTCTCCTTACCTCACTTAGCCCCACGATGTCCCACTTGATCCTTTGTAGTTCCTCTTCCAATTCAAGAAGCCTTGAATCAGAAGATAGGAGCGTCCATTGTAAGTAGCCAAGGTCAGCATCAGATGGCAGCCTAGTCCGGTTCTCCGGGGATTCTTAGCACCCTCTGCCTTCATGTCGCACTGGCCGCTGCCTTGGCCAGGTACATTCCAGCTGCCGGAGACTGAGGGCCAAGATTTAAGTTGTGGAATCATTTTGGAGGGGTTTGGCCATAACTCACCACGCTGGCCAAGCGGGTTGGTGAGTGTGGGATAGCATTTCCTCTGATCCCGATGGTATAGTTATACCGCTATGGGCGGTCGTCAGAGCCCCTTTAGTGGGAACAGGATGCACCACGAGAAGGCGGGGTTGACATTTGTCAAGGAGAGGCTGTGATGTTACGCATCACCTGACCTTACATCCCATATATATATATATATATATATATATATATATATATATATATATATATGTAGGGATGTAAGGTCATATATATATATATATATATATATATATATATATATATGTAGGGATGTAAGGTCAGGTGATGCGTAACATCACAGCCTCTCCTTGACAAATGTCAACCCCGCCTTCTCGTGGTGCATCCTGTTCCCACTAAAGGGGCTCTGACGACCGCCAATAGCGGTATAACTATACCATCGGGATCAGAGGAAATGCTATCCCACACTCACCAACCCGCTTGGCCAGCGTGGTGAGTTATGGCCAAACACCTCCAAAATGACTCTACAACTTAAATCTTGGCCCTCAGTCTCCGGCAGCTGGAATGTACCTGGCCAAGGCAGCGGCCAGTGCGACATGAAGGCAGAGGGTGCTAAGAATCCCCGGAGGACCGGACTAGGCTGCCATTTGATGCTGACCTTGGCTACCTACAACGGACGCTCCCTGTCTTCTGATTCAAGGCTTCTTGAATTGGAAGAGGAACTACAAAGGATCAAGTGGGACATCGTCGGGCTAAGTGAGGTAAGGAGAAAAGGAGAAGATCTCATTGAACTGAAAAGTGGACATCTCTTCTACTATCGTGGGACAGATACTGGCAGAACTAGTGGTGTTGGATTTATAATAAACAAGAAACTGAAGGATAAAGTTGTAGAAGTTGAAAGTTCCTCTGACAGAGCTGCACGACTTGTTATCCAACTCTCGAAAAGATACCAGGCTCAGATTATTCAAACTTATGCACCCACCACAAGTCATCCTGAAGAAGAAATTGAAGAATTTTATGAGGAAATTTGTCATCTAAATAATAAAGGTAAGCAGCACTTGAAAATAATTATGGGAGATTTCAATACAAAAATAGGGCAACGGCGACAGAATGAAACTTCAGTAGGTAAATTCGGTCAGGGCAACAGAAACCAGCGTGGAAATACTCTCGTTGAGTTTGCAGAGGCAGAAGGGTTTTTCATCTTGAACTCCTTCTTCAAGAAAAAGCCACACAGGAAATGGACATGGAGACATCCAAATGGGACGACAAGTGAAATTGATTTTATTATGTGTAACAAAAAATTCGTCATAGAAGACTGCAGTGTGCTAAACAAGTTCAACACAGGTAGTGACCATAGATTGGTGAGATGTAAGATGCACCTCAACACTAAACTTGAACGTGGCAAGCTCATAAGACAAACAAAATCTATTGACATAACCAACCTTAAAAAACACCATAATACCTTCAAGTTAGAACTGAAGAACAGGTTCTCTGCTTTAGAAGGCCTAACATCGGAAGAAGTGGACATCTCTGAAGTTAACAGAAAAGTAACCAAAGCTCTTATGGAAACAGCAACAAAATTAGCTGGGTCTAAGAACAAGTTGCATGTGAACAAATTATCAGGAAAACCAAAATGTTGATGCAAAAAAGAAGAGAGATGAGGACAACTAAAGAAGATGTGACTTCCAAAGTGGAATATATTGAGCTATGCAAGACAGTAAGAAAAAATATCACTGAAGACTTAAGGAAATTCAACTGTGAACTAGTGAGGAAAGCAATTGAAAACAACCAAAGCCTAAAGATAGCAAAGGGACATCTCAGTAAGGGAAGAAAACAGATTATGGCACTGAGAAAAGAAGATGGTTCTGTAACAAGAAATAGAGGCGAAATTTTGACAAGAGTGAAAGATTTCTACTCCAAATTATATGAAAGGGATGATATATGCACTCCAGACATCATGAAAGATACCAGTACCAGAGTTCCTCCAGTCCTTCCAGCAGAAGTTGCACATGCAATCAAGAACATGAAGCGAGGAAAAGCTCCAGGAGAAGATGGAATTACTGTAGACATCATACAAGAAGCAAGTGGAGAAATCGAAACAGTACTCGCCCAAATTTTCACTCGATGCCTTAATGAAGGAAAGATTCCTGAGGATTGGAACACCGCTACAATGATCCTGCTACATAAGAAAGGTGACATTGAGGATCTCGGAAACTACAGACCTATCAGCCTCCTATCAGTAGTTTATAAAATCTTCACTAAAGTTCTTTCACACCGCTTGAAGGTAACACTGGACATGGCTCAACCGAGAGAACAAGCTGGATTCAGGAGTGGCTACAGCACAATAGATCATATCCACGTGCTCAGAGAACTAATTGAAAGAGCGAGGGAATATGAACTTCCATTGTGCATGGCTTTTATCGATTATGAAAAAGCCTTTGATTCGGTGAAACCATCAGCAGTTACAATGGCTCTGAAAACCTGCGGTATTGAAGATGTATACATTAATATTATTAATAACATCTATGAAAATGCAAGTGCAAAGATTAGGCTGTTTGAAAATACAACACACGTAAAAATTGGAAAGGGAGTGAGACAAGGTGACACCATATCTCCGAAGCTCTTTAATGCCACATTGGAGGGTGTTTTTCAGTCGCTGAGCTGGGAAAACAAGGGGATAAAGATTAATGGAGATTATCTAACCCACCTTCGTTTTGCTGATGACGTAGTCATTTTTGCAACTACCCCATCAGAGCTACAGAGTATGATCCAGGAGCTTGCTGACAAGAGTAAAGAAGTGGGATTGAAAATGAACTTTCAGAAGACAAAAGTGATGTTCAATGCTTTTACAAGAAATGAAGATTTATCGATTGATGGAGAAAAGCTGGAGATAACAGACACGTACGTTTATCTTGGACAGCAGATATCAAGTGAGGGTCACATTGATGAAGAAATTAATCGGCGTACAAAACTTGCCTGGAGAGCTTTTGGAAGAAACAGCATAATTTTCAAGAGCAATATGCCATTATGTCTTAAAAGAAAAGTGTTTGATCAGTGCATCCTTCCAGTGCTTACGTATGGTGCAGAGACGTGGACCTTAACTAAAAGAGACATACAAAGGCTGCAGTCAACTCAAAGCAGCATGGAGAGGTGCATACTTGGTGTAACCAGGAGAGATAAGAAGAGGAACTCGTGGATCCGAAAAATGACAAGAGTGGAAGACATCATGATCAGAGTTAAATCCCTGAAATGGCAATGGGCTGGGCATACTGCCAGAAGGACAGATCATCGATGGACAGCCGAAATTTTAGATTGGATTCCAAGGGACAGGAAAAGACCCAGAAGAAGACCACATGGGAGATGGGTGGATGAAATTCGAAAGTATGCAGGGGTGACATGGAGGAGACTGGCACAAGACAGACCGTTGTGGAGGAAACTTGGGGAGACCTTCGTCCAGCAGTGGATTGATAATGGTTGACAATGATGATGATGATGATATATATGTAATATTTTGTGTTTCATATCATAATTTCCATCCACAAAAAATGAAGCGTTTGTTTTCGATATCCTTCTGGACACTCCAAACGACTGAAGAAAACTCAAAAAGAGGAGCAAAAAAAAAAAAAAAATGCAACAAGGAAGCTTTAAAAATTCTGTTTTACTGTAGAAAATGAGCAATCAGAAAATTTGCAGTCATCTAGCATTCAAAATACTGGATTGGAAAGTAACACATGTGAATATGACATAGCTAGAGCACTTCAACTTCATTTGAGAGCAACCATGAAACGGAGGAAACTACATCTTCTGAAGTTAATAACTCTTCTTCTGGTAAATCAGAACTTGATCCTAGTTATTTTTTGTATTGAAAAAGACTGAATCTACCAGTTTTGAGTTCGTTGAAGATCCAACAATTTGGAATGCTATTTCTGACCAGGTAAGAGAATATTTTGTAACTCATCCACCTAGACAAAACGAAGAAAAGTCACATTTGACTGAAAGAATAATTGGGAATGTTAAAAGATTTCTCACAGAAAAACATTTTTACCGTACAATGAAAAATGGTGAAAAACTTAAAAGAGAATGGCTTATTTTATCACCATCAAATTATTCAGTGTACTGTTATGTGTGTAAATTATTTTCAACTTGCAATTCTGCTCTTGCAACATCAGGTTTTTGTGATTGGAAACATGTATTGGAGCGCTTAGCTGAGCATGAGAATTAAATTTCTGATAGGAAAGCTGCGTGCACTCTGGAATCGCGGATGAGTGCTTCTGACAGAATTGATTCCCAGTTAGTTCTCCAGTACCAAACAAAGTGCAAATATTGGCAAGCATTACTGACAAGAGTTGTTGCGGTTGTCAAGTTTTTGGCAAGGCGAAGTTTGCCTTTCTTTGGGGACAACGAGATACTTAGCTCACCCCGCAATGGTTATTTCCTTGGACGTCTGGAGTTGGTTTCCGAATTTGATCCATTTTGGGCAAAACATTTTTTTTTAATTTTGGCAATCCAGGTAAAGATCGTGTAAATTATTCGTCCTCATCTGTAGTAAATGAATTTGTTTCATCAATGGCTAAGAAAGTGTCAAATGAAATTATAAATCAGGTAAAGTTATCTAAGTACTTTTCGATGATAATTGATTCTACACCAGACATGTCTATGTTGATCAGCTATCTTTTGTTGTACGATATGTAGACTCAAGTTTAAGACCCGTAGAACGATTTTTGACATTTATTCCTATCCAGTATCATGGTTCTGAATATTTAGCAAAAACAATTTTTCTACTATTGAAAATTACAAATTAGACATCATGAATATAAGAGGACAAAGTTATGACACTGCAAGTAATATGTCTGGCAAATATACTGGATTGCAGGACATGAATAAAGAAGTTAATCCTCTTGCTGAGTATGTACCTTGCTCTGCACACACGTTAAATTTAGTGGCTGCTCACAGTGTCGAAAGCTGCACACATGTTGTAGTGTTTTTTTTTCATTTTTTTTTTCATTATTACAGAAGCTTTATAACTGTTTTTCTTCATCTACCCATCGTTGGAATATTTTGAAGGAGGAGTGTAGAAAAAAAAATCTAGTATTTGCCTTGAAAAGCCTGTGACGTACCTGCCAGAAGGACGCACACGCATAAAGGCAGATAGGAATCAGAATAAAACGTCCGCGTAGCTCAATTGGTAGAGCAACTTGTTCCGGAATAAGCGGACTCGGGTTCGAATCCCGGCGTAGACCAAAAATGACGGAGAAATTTACTTCGTTATAATGGCGCCCGAACTATCCGGATGACCCGACCGTTCAAAATCTCGCAATGGTGTGATGTTATTTCCACACCGCGAGATAGGAAAAATAAGAGAATCCCTTCTCCAGCACTTCAAAAAAAAAAGGGGGGGGGGAATGATGTGACGTACCTGCCAGAAGGACGCACACGACATAAAGGCAGATAGGAATCAGAATAAAACGTCCGCGTAGCTCAATTGGTAGAGCAACTTGTTCCGGAATAAACGGACTCGGGTTCGAATCCCGGCGTAGACCAAAAATGACGGAGAAATTTACTTCGTTATAAGCCATTCATCGACTAGGTAGTGCGCTGATGCACATGCCACAAGATCATTAAGAACAAATTATAGAGAAGTTGCTTATGTGCTTAATATGTTATCAGAGAGCTCAGATGAACCTGCCTTTACTAGACACGAGGCTTCTTCTCTCTCATCGAAATTGCAAAAATTGGAAACTGCAATAAATGCAGTGCTATGGGATTCAATTTTACAGCGCCTTAATAAAGTAAGCAAGCAACTTCAAAAGACTTCGATAAATCTTGAATGTGATTTTCTATTATTTGATTCATTAGTCTCTTTTGCGCACTATGTGAGAGAAAATTTTGATACGTATGAGAAGAAAGCAAAGTTAATTGTAATTAATACAAATGCAGTTGCAAATTATGAAATTACAAGAAAGAAAAGCCCTCCAAAAAGCAGGCTTCTTGATGATGGAGATACTCCTCCAGTATATCTCTTTCCTCGAGATAAGTTTCGAGTGACATGTCACTATGCCCATTATGATGCATTAATATCACAATTAACGTCAAGGAAAGTTTCATATAAAAATATTATAGACAAATTTATTTTCTTTCTTAATAAACTGTGGAGCTTCTTGTAAAGCACGTACTTTTCAGGAGCATTATAATGTTGATTAAGATGATGATTTTGCTGAAGAATATCAGCAGTTTTTTCCCATTAAACAGAAAACTGAAAATATTATAGACACTTTGCAACATTTACATAAACTAAATATGAGAGCAACATTTCCAAATGTTGAGATAGCTTTGAAAATATTTCTAACTTTACCTATTAGCAACTGTACAAGTGAACGAAGTTTTTCTCCTTTGAAAAGACTAAAATCTTCTTTAAGAACAACACAAAGTCAAGAAAAACTTTCTGCATTGGCAATACTTTCTTTTGAAAATGACATAACTTCTAATTTAGATTATAATGACGTACTTTGTGAATTTGCAGCTCAAAAGATAAGAAAGAAGTCATTTTTAAAGATAACACAGGCGACACACCAACAACAACAAAAAAAAAAAAGAACTTTATTTTCGTTGCCGCAGGTGTTTGAACAGTTTTATATGGTATTTTGAAGGTGCTGGATACATACTTTTTTAGGGTTTTTTTATAATAATTTATTTATAATACATATCCCTAGTGTTTACATTTTATCAAATTTATATGACATGAAGTCCAAGGTGGTATGAAATCATATTTTGACAAAGTTACCAATTTCATTTTGAATTCACATGGAGAAAATTAGATCGAACTGTTATATGTTCTGCATATTTTTAGAAATAGCTCGGTGAACTAACCTTAACCATTTTAATTTTCATTTCAAAAAGCCTTGACCAGGTGAATTTCAGTCAGATTGTTAATAAATTTCATTTCTGCACTTGAGAAATATTTGAATGCTATTTATAAACTCAACTAACTCTAAAAGAAAAAAATATATATATTTAATTAAGAAAATCCAAAGTACTTTCATCTGTTACAGTTTTAAAACACACAGTTGTTCTGTCGTCGGATTTTCGTTTCTGTGAATTTCAGAAAAACGGATCAATTTTCTCGAAATTCCTTTTGTCAGTTTTGCAAGTTAGTGATAAATTATTGAGTGAATCGAGTAAGATATTAAGTGCAGTGTGTTCGGTTTAGGGTCTAGAAGTTATTTTGCATCAGTAAATGCTAGTGTTCAGTGCAACGAGATTTTAAAGCAAATTTTCCTGGTAGTGTGGGATTGTTTACTAATGTAATTTTTGATTATCTGTAATTTTTGCTCAGTTGTAATTTTAAAATTAATGTAGGCGTGTTGAAATCTGGTTTGAGAGAGTTTGTTGCAGAGGTGTGTAATTTTTGAGAGAGTTGTATTTTATCTTTGAGAGGTTTGTGTTTGTGTTTAAAAGTGTTACATATATTCTGTATTACATAAAAAAAATTAAGATCTAACATAATAACCGAGTGGAAGGAAATTACACTTCATCTGCCAAAACTTACCTCACCGTGTGCACAATTTAAATTTTAAGGTGTCATCAGTCAAATATGTACTAAAAATCATGCAGTAAAAGAAATATGTCTTTAAGCACCCGAAAGGGACTGAATTAAAATTCTGCTTCATATTGGTAAGTGTTATGCCAGGAGGCTGCCTTTCTTTTTAGTATTAGACTTCAATTTGGGAGTGAAAACACCTTGTGGTCCCTGTGGACACAATTTAATTCGAATGTTGAAGAGCATGAGCTAATCTTCTTTTATAGAGCCTAATCGCCAAAGTTAGGAATGTGAAAAATGATCTGATTGTTCGGGCAGCATTTGATTTGAATGTTCATTCTGTGGAAGTTTTTCAGCGACATAATGAATTTTTTTATGGTTAAGTTTTTATAAATAAGTACAGGCTAAGTGGCCTTTCAAAATCCAAAACTTTGTGCAGTGACAATTTTGTGTAAAGAGGCTGAATTTTATCACTTTGTCCCATGTTATGCACCTTAGCTTGACTAAGGAGAAGATAAGAATCTTGATGGGTTTTTTAATGCAATCACAATCGTGTACTTGAAATAACCGCTAGATTGATTCACTGCTGATATATATTTACACGTGTACAATGCTACCACGAATATTGTAGTGAAACATTTTGGTACACATGTAAACAATATCACTTCTTTTCACTTTCAGGTATCCATCTCTTCAATCATAAACAACGCAAACAATAGTATTTTAATTTTAGGAAGCAGTGGTGAATCATTTTTATTTATCATGGCCTTAGAATTTTTTCAGTTTCAGATTTCATCCACCCATCTCCCAAATTTCAATTTTTGATCATAGTTTCAATATTTACCGAATTTTTATGTTTTCACTTAAAATTCTAAAATAACCCATAATCAAGCAAGTTATTAAACCCCACCATAACAATTGTTTTCTTTTATGTTCTCAGAACCTTATGAAGTAAAAGCCATTTCGACAGTTGTGCACAGAATTATTTTTGCTATCTACCTATCTAGATGCTATGTACGCATGCATACATAAATCCCTCAGTTTCATGTACTGCAGTGTATTTATATATAGCATAGTAAGGCCGCATGCAACATGTTTGTGCAGTTATTCTATATTTTCAGAACAAATATTAATGTATTACACTTTTGCTTCCCACTCCTCTTTTGCATTGGAGCCCCAATTTTTTTTTATTGCCCTGGGTCCAAAATTGTCATGATCGGGCCCTGAGTATGGGCATAGGAACTATTGGTATGACTGTGAAAAAAGGGGCCTCAAATCTTCTGGAATAGCTGCTTTCCGGTCACCAAGCTTTTATAAAGTAAAGCGAAAACGAGTTCTAGAATATTTTACTTATTTACTGAAAAAAAAAAAAAGTACCAAAAATTGCTTTTCTTTTTAATACTTCATTCAAAGCTGCCGTTAAAAATTCCTGACTATTTCTTTAACCAGTTCCATATGAAGTTTCCGCAAAAACTTTGAAAAATCCTTCTTCTGAGGCTAGAAGCCCTCTTATCCATGAGGCCCCACCGCACTGCTGGGGTTGGGGGGAGGGGGCCATCAGTACGCCCATGTTTCGGGGCACACTTCAGAAGATAAAGTGGGGGATTCGGATTGTGTGCGTTGCAAGTGATTATTTTGAGGTGTTCCCCAATGAGAAACACCAAATTTAAACGCCGCTAGAGTGTCCTGGCGTATGGCGTTTAAAAGGAGGAAATTTCCATTGAGCAAAATAGGATATGATTCGTAAATAAAAAAGCAACAAAAAAAACACCGATCACCCTTGCCCCCTCCCCTCCACATATGGCAATCTCCTCCATAACGTAATAGTTTAAATGGGTTGTAGATTCGAACTTTATGTTAAGGTTTCAACTTTAATTTAATTTAACTTGAAGCTTAAATTGACTTGCAGCCTTAGTGAATTTAATTCATTGTCAAACCAGGATTACTTGGTTGAAGCTGAAAGACCTAACTACACGTAGCATTCACTTTCAGAATAATACCCAGGATTTTCAATGAATACAAAGTTTACTTACGAATCCAATTCCTTTTTATTAGTATTCAGACGCTTCACCAGACGAATAAAATCACTTCTCGTAACAACACACTGGGTCGAACTTGCTTCAACAACCGCCTACAATATATGTGACACCTAATCACGCTTTTAATCTGATCACTCAATGCAAGAATTTTTATCCACAAGTTGCTTATTCACAGAACATTCTTAACATCTGTCCTGCCTGCAGCGCTCCAAGCTAGTAGATACCCTTTCAGGTTGGGCCACGGCGATCTATGCTCTCATTGGCTCTTTCGTTTGACGTCACTGCTGGGAGCGTTCTTCACGGAAGCTACCGTCGCGTCGTAATTCTCTGTACAGGAGGACTCCAATTGCGACAGACGACGGAGACGATTTTTTAAACGCGTTGAGAATTTTTTTTTCTTTCATTCCTCAATTGTTTCCACCAAGTAACAGAACGTTCTTGACTTTTCTTCTAACTTACTACAACTTTTTATGTATTTCCATCAAATATAATCGGAGTACTCTTAGAAATTCGGTATTACAGGGGAAAATTGTATCACAAACGTAACATAGGCCTGCAAATGCTTCACGTATTCTTTTTACTAAAATAATGAAACATAAATGTATTACGAAGTCAAGCTGCGGAGAAAGGACGGAACCAAAACACAGCGTTGGTACGTACCATTAGTCACAAAAGAAAAATGTCCAGTTCAGAATGAATGAACTAATATAAAAGAGTTCCGTTCACCGTTTGTCACATACGTTTCTGAAACAACACAGAGGGGAACCTGAGATTTTTTTAAACAAATAAGGTGGCTTATTATCATTCGTCCGTGAAGGGTCCGGGTTCGAATCCTGAAGAGGCATGGATGTTGTGTTTGTTTTACTGCACTGGCTCTCTCCCTTCCCTGGAACCACTAATCCTAAATTAGGGACGGATGACTGCTTATAGCCCATTGAGTTGTTCACGGTAGTCATTAAACCTTCAATAAAAAAAAAATATATATATATATTCCCCGGTCTTTTCACAGTTTTAATATGCTGATTAATACCACTTTTACGCGTGATCATCGATATAAAAAGGCCTTTGAATTTTTTGCATTTACAAGCAATTGTCGTCACTTTGCCGATAGCAAACCATTCAGAACTTTATTTCGAGATTTTTATCAAGCACGTAGTTTTAGTTCGTAGTTGTCCCACGTTCAGTAATATCTGTTGCATTTGAATTGACTGGTTTGAATTTTCAGGTTGTGTGCCTGAAAATTTCCCTCTAGTTTGGTGATAGACTGGAAATGGTTTCTACCGCACGCTTACGAATTGCACGGACATTGCTTCTTTTTAGCCGGTTAGATTTGTTATACAACATATTTCCTACATGTGGACTTTCTACGTTACCGCTGGCATCATGTGAGATATATATATATATATATATTTTTTTTTTTATTGGAGGTTTAACGACCACCGTGAGCAACTCAATGGGCTATAAGCAGTCGCCCGTCCCTATTTTAGGGTCACTGGTTCCAGGGAAGGGAGAGAGCCAGTGCCGTAAGACAAACACAACATCCATGCCTCACCGGGATTCGAACCCGGACCCCGTTCGGACGAATGATCAGAGGCCATCGCTTAGACCACTGCACCACCGGGGCGGCTGAGATATTTCCACTAACATATGTAGTTGCAGCAAGAGTGCTCGGGCTGGACTTCCGAATCAGAACTCTTTCAAATAGTTCCCTATTTCGAGTGTATCATTCCAGTGTAGCAGTTTAACTTTATTCCAAATTGCTTTTACCCGGCAAAGGAAATCTGCGTGTCAAGTTTACCCTCTCAATAAATCGTTTGGAGCGCAGACAAAACGATCAACGGGCATCTCCAGCAGACACAGACAATCAACGGGCGTCTCCAGCAGACACAACACGCGGTTGGTCGGGGGGCACAGAATTTACGACCCCATCAGTGAAGTAGGACAGACTGTTCTCATACAAAAACAGTTAATTTATCTATGAAATAAGAATTACATGTAATAGTACAAGGTCTGAAAATAAAAAGATGACTTGCACGGGGGTGGGGACCCTTGGGATTGCTTTTATTTCACTCTGGAAATCATCTTCATTTGAAAATGTCTGTTGTATGAAAAATGCTGTCCTACAGGAAGTGATCGATTTGCGATTTTCATCTTTTTTTTTTTTTTTTTTTTTGTTAAATTTCTTTTATTGTCAGAATAACAAAATCATCCTTCGCTCCGTCGCGCTGATATGTTGGAAGGAGTTTCATAGTACATGGCTGCGTGACCTTTCATGCTTTCAGAGTAATAACATCATTTGCCATCGTATAATGGCAACAACTAAAGATTTTAGCATTTTTGATGGTGTTTTTGGTTTGCAGAATGCTAAAGAAATCCTTTATTTTGCATCAGGTCTTTACAAAATTTAGCGTATGGGTTCCTCTGGCCAGGGACACGCCAAGCGGAGGTTTAACGGGTGCGAAGCACCCGGACGCCAGTTTCCGGGGGCGGCAAGACGCCTCAAACAAATTGTACGGTGGATAAATTAATATCAGTGACGTAGAAGTTAAGAAAAGGTTTCACTGTGAGAAATCGTAACGAGTTCTGGGGTTCGATCCCAGCAGTGCCGAAATACAATTTTTCAGTCGCTATGCGTTGTTTAAAAAAAAAAAAAAAAATAACGTGGAAAGAGTGATTACATCGTCCATTTACATTATCTCCACGTATTTGATATATATTAAACATTTCTATCGCCCTTTGAATTTTTCAGCTACAATTAAAATAGCTGTTGCGTTAAATGCCACCAGATGACGACATCTCAGTTGCTGAGACCATCAATACGCATTCGTATAGTCAGATGCTGACTGATAAACCACGCATTGCGCTGAGAATTGTTGGCGCTGTAGCGTAAATTCGAACGCACTCGACTAGTTATCGAGAGTTCTGGGGTTCGATCCCAGCAGTGCCGAAATACAATTTTTCAGTCGCTATGCGTTGTTTAAAAAAATAACGTGGAAAGAGTGATTACATCGTCCATTTACATTATCTCCACGTATTTGATATATATTAAACATTTCTATCGCCCTTTGAATTTTCAGCTACAATTAAAATAGCTGTTGCGTTAAATGCCACCAGATGACGACATCTCAGTTGCTGAGACCATCAATACGCATTCGTATAGTCAGATGCTGACTGATAAACCACGCATTGCGCTGAGAATTGTTGGCGCTGTAGCGTAAATTCGAACGCACTCGACTAGTTATCGAGAGTTCTGGGGTTTGATCCCAGCAGTGCCGAAATACAATTTTTCAGTCGCTATGCGTTGTTTAAAAAAAAAAATAACGTGGAAAGAGTGATTACATCGTCCATTTACATTATCTCCACGTATTTGATATATATTAAACATTTCTATCGCCCTTTGAATTTTTCAGCTACAATTAAAATAGCTGTTGCGTTAAATGCCACCAGATGACGACATCTCAGTTGCTGAGACCATCAATACGCATTCGTATAGTCAGATGCTGACTGATAAACCACGCATTGCGCTGAGAATTGTTGGCGCTGTAGCGTAAATTCGAACGCACTCGACTAGTTATCGAGAGTTCTAGGGTTCGATCCCAGCAGTGCCGAAATACAATTTTTCAGTCGCTATGCGTTGTTTAAAAAAATAACGTGGAAAGAGTGATTACATCGTCCATTTCCATTTATTTAGAAATCGTAACGCTACGTGGCACATTTATTTTTTTTAGTAAAAATAATTCATTATACACTGAAGAGTAATTAAATTAGAGACAGCTGCCGTTATGCAAGTGTGGCGCTGTGGCATCACCCCCTAATAGCTTAGAAGGCCCGCGCACCGAACGCCGGAAGCTGCGTGACGTTGGGGAGAGTAGGCTGATGTCCGTGGTGGGTGGTCGAGCATGCATGAGCTTGCTCACTCTGTGTAAGCGTGACTGCGGATGAGCGTGGTTGTTGTTGTCAAATTGTCAACTAAATTTGTTGTTGTCAAATTGACAACTAATTAAAAGTATTCAAATTCCCTACTAATGGGGAGGTTCTCAGAAAATGGCATACAGCAATAAAGCGTGAAAATTTTCAACTCTAAGGTACGTGGAAACCTTTTTTTAACCTTATTTTAAACTACTCGTAAAATAAAAATTTTGAACTAGAAAATTTAAATTTGGCTAATTTTATAATCTAATGCATCTCACAGCGGGAAGTCAAAGCACTGAAAAGATTTTTGAAAAATGAAATTTATGTTTGTAATGGAAAGAATAGATTACTTGTGTTGTTATAGTAACCCATAACATGTTTTTGCCAATGTATCAAATAAGTTCAAAGTAAAATATGTATATTTAGGAAGGGATTTTAAACTTTATTATGGACAGAGAATAATAAGGGTTGCATGTTTTTGATCCCAAGAGTAATATGTTGATACATTCGTACATAGTTATTTAAGTGTTTAGGCAGCGCCAGATTAACTTTTGGGGGTCCCTATTTATGGGCACAAATGCTTGTAAAATACTTATATCCTATACGAAATATATGTATGTCATGTACACATCTAACATGCCTATGTCCTTTATATAAATGCTAAGGCCTTGTTGCCATGTGAAATACATCTTTTGTGTTTGCAGACATAGAGAATTGCATTGAATTATCATTTTTAATATTTATTACTAAAGGAACACAAACACTGAATCAAGTATAGACAGCAAAAATTAGATATGAATGCACAAAAACAGAAGTTCACACATAGTTCAGGAGTAAGTTTGCCTTTAAAATGTCCGTTTAAAAGTTTTGAAGCATTTTTCTACAAACCAACAGATTGAAGAACTCTCGTGTGAGCAGTGTGTATGCTCTATCTGTGGTAGGATGGGAATTTATCAAAACCATTCAATTTCTTAAAAATTAGGTGAAATATATCAGTACTACCTGGGCAAGAAATTATTTACTTGCCCAGGTAGTAAAAGCTGGATGCGCAGGAAAATGTATCTTTTAAGATAACAAACCAGAACCCTATTTTTTTTTAAGTTAAAAATATGAACTGTTTTAACATGTTTGCACTTCCATTTTAAGGGTCTGTATTACAAATGTTCAATGCACAAACGTGTGTATATCAATTTTTAAGATGCTGATGCTAAAATTGGTATGAAATGGTTCGATGATGAAACTAGTGTTTCGGAAATTTAGTGATTATGCCATGTTCCTTTTGTTAAAGTTTTCTCCCTTTGTCACTAAACATGAGAGGTCAGTTACATCAGAGGCATGCATACTGTTGTTGATTATAAGCAAAATTTGGAGCAAAACTAGGTTTCCGATTTCTGGGCGTAGAGCATAACATAATTAAAGATGTGATATTACTCTTTCCTTGGTACTTCGTAACAATAATACAACTTCCATTAATTAACAATGACATGAAACACGACATGTGATGACTGTCTTTTTTTCTTGTGTAGTAGGAAATTTTATTACAAACTTTTTTATTTTAAAATTTAGTTACCATGCACAGGCAATTAGGTGTTTTATTTACCTGCCCAGACGAATGATTTACATGCTCTGGGCATCTCGGGCATGGTATTTTTAAGCCTTGGATATTGTTATTTTTAAGAGAAAAAAAGTACGTGGATCGACATGAATCCACATATTGTGGAAACTATGTCTAACCAAACAAGATTTTTAAAATACAAGTAGAAATATATACTCGCTTTTTTTTTTTTTTTAAAACATTTGCTTAAAATGAGAGATCAACTTTTTATTCATTTATCTAGACTTATCTGTTTCCAGACTTCCTGCACTGTGTCTTCACAAGCTACAGCAATAATAACTGGAACTAACATATCTCATATTATCCGATAACTACTGGAAAGTGTGCTTCCAAACGTGGGGTTGGGTGTCAATTTTTGTATGGGGAAAAACTTCTTCAATCCTTCATAGAATTTATTTTGAAACCAAAATCATAAAAAAAGGAAAAAACAATCTTTTGCAATAGCTTTAGCAATGACAAAACATTTGTGCAAAATTTTATACCATTGCTTTTTATAGTTTCTGAGAAAATGGTACATCAAGTTAGTCAATTTATAATGAAACATGTACATCTTTTAAAATACATCCTATAGTATCAAAACAATCGCTTAGATTTATTCAGTACAATAACTGCATGTGCATTTGTCAGGTTCTCAAAAAAATATAATAATTATCTGAAAAAATACTTTAAGAAATTATTGGAACAAATTTCAGATTTTCTTAGAAACGTGTCTTTGAAATTCTTCAAGGAACAGCTAACGGAAACATAATCAAATTGTGCTTGTGATACACAAAGAACTACACAACCATAATTATTTGTACATTGGCAGTTTTCCTGAATACTTCTTGAAAATCAAATTTCAGGAAATTTCTGCCAATAAGTTACTTGTATTTTTCCAGATAAAAAGAAATGCTTATATTGTGGATCCAAATAGTTTTGCTTAATGCTACTAATATACTTAATACATTGACAAGGTAACTTTTTTGAAATAGTGCTCTGGAAGACAAAAATTATAAACTTATATTTGCTTATCAAAATGAAGTTGTCCCAACACGTAACTAGATGGTACTAAAATTAGGAAAACTTGTTATGTCATTATTGTACGTTTAATAATGTAGCAATGGCATAATTTTCTTGAAATCTTAATTTATTTGATGCAATCAGTGGATCAAGCAGCAATTCACTGTATGTATGTTAAAACGTGTTTTATTGAGCCTTTGGTAATAATTAAAAAACACAGAAAAAAATTCAGTTTTTCTTGACCTTTTTTTATATACACTGCTGGACAATTGCTAAGGACGGATCATAAACGGCTATATAGCGCATAAAAAAGTAAGTGTGGTTGGATGCCAAGTGAAATAAAATAATGTCAGAATGCCAGAACATTACAAGAAAGTGCTCTGAAATCCCAGAAGGCTTTCGAACGTGTTCAAGGGACAAACAGGCCATTTTGTGCAGAATACGTAAACGTGAAAAAAATGCAATTACCGTCCGCAGGCGTTCCAGCGTAAGATGTCAATACGAGATATGGCCACCATGGAGGGCGATGCAAGATTCCACACGTCGTGTCATGCTTTGCACAACATTATCAAGCAGCTGTTGGGGTAATTTATCCCATTCCTCTGTCAGTGCACGGATGAGGGTGTCCTTGTTCATTGGAAGGCATTGGCGACCAGCAAGACTCCTCCCCAAAGCATCCCACACATTTTCAATGGGATTCAGATCTGGAGAACGTGCTGGCCATACGAGGCGTTGAATATCTTCGCTCTCAAGACACTCCTGGACAGCGACTGTTCGATGACCTGTTGCGTTGTCGTCCATGAAAATGAATCTATCACTGACAGCACCACGGAACATGCGAACATGAGGTAGCAGAACATCATTAATGTATCGTTGGCCAGTCATAGTCCCAGTTGAAAGCACATAGAGGTGCGTACGGCCATTGATCATGATGCCAGCCCATACCATGACACTACATGTCGGATATCGGTCCCTTTCCCGTATGTTTGCTGGACAATATGCAGTACCACTATCACGTCTGATCAGTTGCCGTCGACAATCAGACGATAGACTGTATCTACTCTCATCTGAGAAGAGGACAGCAGACCAGTCGTTATCAGTCCAATTGCGATGTTGATGGCACCATTGCAAACGGGCGGTACGGTGACGTCTGGACAATGGGATGCACACAGCAGGACGGTGGGCGTATAGTCCTCCTTCATGCAAACGTCTGGCGACAGTTTTTCGGGAAATCCGCTTGTCAGTAGCAGCCATAAACTGATTTGCTACCTCACTAGCTGTGCTGCGCCGGTGTCTTTTTGTTGATAGCACTATGTACCGATCTTCTGCAGGTGTCGTACTGCGAACACGACCTCCCGCCTGACGTTTGCTACACTCTCCATTTGTTTGAAATGATTTCCAAAGCCTTGAAACAACACTGTGGCTGACGTCGAACTCCCTGGCAACATCTGTTATTTTTCTCCCTTCTTCAATCTTGCCAATAATACGGCCACGCGTAAAATCATCTAGGTGATGTCGGGAAGACATACTGAAAATTGCAAGTTCGTCAATTGATTCTTTCCCTTTCAACTTTGCGTTTGAACAACAACGGTCAACACGCGTCAAATCCTTTATATCTCTTATCAGCGCTATGACGTCACGAACAAGTTCGGCAATCCAAAATTTGCATACGCACAACACGTCTTACTGTATCCCGCACTTATGCTAATTTCCACATTTTCCTGCCTTCCATTTTATGGTTGCTATCGTTCCTATTGTCATCCGTCCTTAGCAATTGTCCGGCAGTGTATTAGTGATCACGGATTGCATATAAAATACATTTTCACTAAAGGAATTATTTCATTACTAAAATTTTCATAGTCATAAGTTTGCAATGAATGAAAAATCTGATTCCTTAAATATGTCAATCGACATCTTTTGAAACGACGGCGATACTTCGTAAGGGACCCTCAAACTAATGTTTCAAGTACAAGAACGATTTGTTCACAAGTACAGGAATCGTTCGGCTAACTATAAAGACACTATAACTTCAAGTGAAACTACGACAACAGTTTATAATTTCGATTATAGGAATGGTTTATCACTTCCAGTGAAATGACAGGGATGCTTTCATTAAGTTGACGAATCTGTGTTGCTTACCCTTTCAAGTCGAAATTATTGCTACGCTAAATTTTACGCTGTAATTTCTTTTTCTTCTGTATTTTAAAAGATTATTAAACAAACTTGTTAACTCTGCAGTTATTTAAAAACTAACACACAAGTTCTTATTTAAATGCAGTGAAACTCTAAAAGAACGCACGACCTGGTTAGTTGGTGTACGTAAAGACGCGTTCGTTCGCACATCGCCGTAATGCTCCTCTCCGCGACTACGGACTACTCTAGTGACGTCACAAATCGGTGCGCGGGCCTGCTAAGCTATTAGGGGGTGATGGCTGTGGGCGGCACTGTAAACGGACACGACATGACGTATGCAGCGATCCGACAATATAAGGAGTGATGCGATGTGAATCAGTAAGAGTCGGACGCAGTATGAGTAAGACGAAGGATCTAAGCGCATTTGATCGTGGGAAAATCGTCGGGGCCCGACGAATGGGTCACTCCATCTCGGAAGTCACTGGGATTTTCACGAGACACTGTGACACGGGTGCACCGTGAGTACATCGAATCCGGTAAAACCATCCCTGCAAGGGCCAACTGCCGTGGACAACAGCGTGTGGAAGAGCGGGGTCATCGTCGGCTAACTCGCATTGTAACAGCGGATAGGAGGGCCACAGTGCAAGAAATCACTCGGCAATTTAACGCTGGTGCACAAAAACGTGTAAGGAGCCACACCATCCAGAACCATCTCCTCGCTATGGGGTAGAGAAGCCATCGTCCCACGAGGGTACCGCTGCTGACCGCACATCATAGGGTGCAAAGATTAGCATGGGCGCGGGAACATCGCCACTGGACCCTAGACATGTGATAAAATGTTGCCTGGACTTATGAGTCGAGATTCACGTTGGTACATGCGGATGGCAAGATACGAGTACGACGCAAACCACATGAAGCGATGGAATTTTTGTTGCCAGCAGGGTACTCTTCAAGCTGGTGGGGCTGGCATTCTCGTCTGGGTACTGTTTGCGTGGACTGAAATGGGACCCCTGGTACGTGTGACATCATCCCTCACAGGTCAACGTTACCGGGATATCCTGGACGACCATTTGCTCCCGTTTGTGCGTCTTCAACATCAGACTGGGGACCTCATCCTGCAACAAGACAATGCATCGTGCCATCGCTCCCGAATTGTATCCAAATGGTTGGATGAACACTCCACCGACGTGTCCTCGCTTCCTTGGCCAGCTAGGTCACCTGACCTCAATCCCATCAAGCACATCTGGGATGCCATCGAGAGAGATGTTCGAGGCTCTGACCCCCTCCATCAAATCTTCGTGAACTGTGGGAGCTCGTTCAGGGGTCGTGGATCCGTACGGCTTCCCAACGCTTCTGGTGTCTTGTCGAGTCCATGCCGAGACGAATCGCCGCCGTCATCAGGGCAAAATGTGATGTTACACGTTACTAGACAGGTATCTCTAATTATAATTCAATAGAAAACGACTTGAAATCAAAGAATAATTTTAATTTTTTTATTCAGTGTCGGGTACCGCGGGCAAAGGACTAAGGGCCGTTCATAAAGTACGTCCGGGATTTTTTACTATTTTTAGACTCCCCTTCGCCCCCATGTCACATTTTGTGCGATTATTGACCCCATGCTGTGAAACAGGGTGAGAAAACAGGATCGATGCAATAAGAGTAATGAGGACCGAGGTGCAATTTAGATGTAATACACGCTTTAACGGATCTTTTAAAGACAGTGATACACGAAATTTAACCAATCTTTCATAGAAAAAAATAATAATACGAGTAAAAGAAATATGCAAATTTATTTGTTCCAGAAAGATTTACTACACTCTTTCTTCAAAAAATAATTTTAGTAGCAAATAAATGCCAGAACCTAAAAAAAAAAAAATTATAATAATACGAGTAAAAGAAATATGCAAATTTATTTGTTCCAGAAAGATTTACTACACTCTTTCTTCGAAAAATAATTTTAGTAGCAAATAAATGCCAGAACCTGTTGTAGTTAAACCAAATATAATAGAAATGTTAAAACAAGTACATATATGGCTGTTTAAAAGAATGCAGAACACGTGAAGTTTTAAAGGCAAGTTAGCTGTAAAAAAACAATTACGGAGAATATAAATTGCGAAACAAAATTTCCAACTGTTGAATTGGTTACAACATGTAAGAAAAAATGACAAAAAAGAAAAAAATAGGAATTTTTGATACCAAAATACGGATAAGATATTAATCTACCAAAAAGGAAATGAAAAAAAAAAAAGACTTTCCAATTTTTCGATACAGCGATAAGAACGGTTCGAACACCTGAACACACGTAACGAGACTTTCCAATTTTTAAATTACCTTTATTCTTTATTGACACTAAGCAGAGATATAAAAATAAAATATTGTAGGGACTTCCAAATCAAAATTATCAGATATTGCACAAAAATAATATAATTGCTTCAGATTTGTGGGATAAAACTGAAATTCTTTGGACTTATGTTAAGCATCACATGAACCCATAAAGTGCTTTAGGGTACATACTCGTATTTTCAAATAACACATTAATATGTTTCCCAAACAATTCAGTAGCTTTAAGAATATTTTTGATGATGTCTTTAGCAAAATACGATTGGAGTCGGGGGATGACGTGTGTGTTTTTCTTACTGTTCAACTTGAAATTCAGAAACGTCTTTAAAATTACAATGTCCCCTTTTCCACCCCATAGAATTAATAGCGGTAATAAGGTGTACAAAACCCTCTTTTCAAATTTTTTATTGTTTGTAACAGTGGCTTACGGGGGAAAATCGTTTTCCAAACTTAAAATCATGAAAAGTTACTTTTGATTAAATATGAAACCGGAACGACTTTCAAATATAACTATCATTAGTATTGAAAACAAAATTGCTACAGACTTAGATAATTCGGATGTTGCTAAAAAGTTTGTAACAAAAAAAAAAAAAAAAAAAAAGCTAGAAAAGCTAATTTTAGCAGAAACTACGCATGCTTGTTTGCTTTCTTGAAGCTTCAGTTTTTAGTTTATAGGGGGAAATATTTTATTTAGTATGAAAACCAGTTATTTCGAATTCTGCTTTTTGTTTTATACGACGTATTTGTATATGTACCCATATGGGAGATTTTTTGGTTAGAATACTTAAAGAGACGCCGATCATGTTTCATATTTATATATGTATAACAATTGCCCTCCTTCATGGGGTAAGCTGTAATATGTTTTTCATAGTACATGACGAAACTTTTTGTGGAGGAAGCTGGCTTCTTGGATTATTCGAACGTCATCTGAAATAGAGTTATACAGATTTTTTCCCCTTTCAGTTTTATTTGAGACAGTAGTGTTTTGTGATTTTTTTTAATTTTCGGAAAATAGAAATGATGTTGCTAAAGGCATTTATTTATTTCTTGTAAAAACGAATAAAAAGTAAAAAATATTCTCGTACAATGGGGCGACAAATCTGGGCTTGCACTCCGGCGGCAGATGCCCTTGGCGCGTCCCTGCCTCTGGCAGTGTCAGTCATTTAGTGACAGATTTGGGACACGTAACTTAATTAGGGTAGTGGAGCTTAATTATTCGGGGCTAATTGCTATGCAATCCGTGTTATTCATCGCATTTTCGCAAAATTTAATATCTGGGTTCGTCAGAAAATTTTAAGCACATATTGACTGGTTCATCATCAATCATTTTCAATCCATTGCTGGATGAAAGTATCCTCAAGTTTCTTTCACAAACTTCTATCCTGAGCCACTCTTCTCCATGCAGTGGCGCATTAACAGATGGGCCCAGTTGGCCCAAACCGAAACAGGGACACCAAATTATACTTCGATTCACCCTAAGATGACACTGAGAGGGAAGGTACGTGAAACCTATCGCCGCGACTAAAAGTAGTTCCCAACATTTTCCGTGAAAAACAATGCATTTATTGCCCAGAATCAACTTCATATTGTCCTAGCTGCTTACTTATAAGCGTATATAGTTATTTTAGACAAATCTAAAAATGATCTGTTTTCAGAAATTAAGTGTTAGAATTAGACCAACACACGCATGCGTAGATATGCAGTGTTTGGGAGACAAGGATGATAATGAGTTGAAGGGGGAAGTGATTGGCAGCTACTAACAGCAGGGCACAATGGGGAAGTGACGTAGTTGAACACAGATGTCTTGGCGGCTGTCCCCGAAGGCTGAGTGAGGGCGTAGGCTCTTGTACCTTAAACTGCAGTGTCATCTTAGGGTGAATCGAAGTATAGTGACAAAGTTAATTTGTTTTATTTTTTGTGTGATTGTTTCTTATTTCGAAGTTTGGATATTAAAAATTAAGCAGTACATAACGCAGAACAGTCAGAACGCGTTAAAATGTATTAATTGAAAGAAAGACTTTATTAAGTCACTTCGTTTTAAGTATTTCTAATGTTGCAAGAAATCATGTCTCGCACTGCGTGAAGACTCAAGTCTGGTCAATTCCAAAAATCAGTCCTATGTTGAGCAAACCCAGGGGGAAGGGTGACAGAGGGGCTGAACGGAGGGAACTGCGGATAATTATGCGTGCTTTTTCCACGAACTTTTCTCCCTCAGTTAGTAGTGACCTGATCTGAGCCCAGTGTTGCATTCAGAGAGGTTTTTCCGGGAGGGCAATTACAAATTTTGAGGAAGCTGAAACTTGTTGACTGATTGTGTATATGTTACCGTTAAAGTGTATAATTCAGTTATTTCATAGAATACCTAGTTATTTTATGAAATAACTGATCAAGTTAGTTAAAGCGTGTAATAAATTAATAATTCCACACTTTAACTAGTTATTCTATGAAATAACTAGGTATTTTATAAATTAACTAATGATAGACAGTCAAAGTATAAAATAAACAATTTCACTGAATTATACAGCATACAAAATGTTATTTATATAAAGACACAAAAAATCATTTGTTACAACAGGGATTACTAAAATGGCATTTAGAATTGCATAGAACATTATTTCTAAAACAAATACATTTTTTGTTGACACACTGCGTTTTACATGAACATTTTTTAAATCCCTGAACGGCACCTAAACTTTGAGCTGTAGCAACCAACCGGAGCGATTTCTCTATATCCGGCACTTCTTCGATCTGAATTAGTTTTTGTTCACAGACGCTGAACTGGGATCGGGAATATAGCTGTTTTATGCGGCCGTTTCTTGTTCCCAATTGAAAAAAATCCTTCTTCGGTTATTTTCATGATAACAGCTAAAATAGATCTGGCGCCACCCCTTCCTCTGTCAACTTCAGGTACTGGGATACGGACTGTAAGCCCCGCAGAGGTTCAGAGGTTTCAGAATGAGATTTATCTGACATTAATTTTATCTTCTTAGCTTGAATTTCCAAACATTCTTTAGAGTTTTCTCTTTCCCTCTGAACATTCAGTTCATTAAAATACAGTTTGCAGATCTTCTGTACAACTTTGTCTTCCAAAACATAGTCTTCTAAACATGACATGTCGACAGGCTCATTACATTTCGAACAAACTACGTTTTCACTGCATTCTTGTGAACAAACTATACATACTTTACTAATGGCATTATTTCACCTTATTTTTCAACCAGCACTTTATTATCAGGTTGAGACGAAGTACTCATTGCAGTCAAAGCACCTTGTAATTGATCTTCATCATCCAGTAAATCAAATACTTCCTTCGGAATAGGAGTTGTCCTTCCTTCGGAATAGGAGTTTAAATATTCTTAAACGAAACATAAAAGTTAATATCATTTTTATTATATAACACTTTATAGTGGGTTGAAAATGGTGAGCTATTTCTGACCAGTGGTTCTCAATTTACAGCCTTTTGAATTTGGGATTTATTTACTCGGTTATTTTACACTTTAACGGGGTGTAGATCGTTATTCTATGAAATAACTAGTTAAACCATAGAATACAAGTGAGTTTTACGCTTTAACTGACTTGATCAGTTATTTCATGAAATAACTAGGTATTCTATGAAATAACGGATTTCATACTTTAACGATAACATATATATAATTATACATAAGTAGTATAAAAGGACGGATCCGAGCTTAAAGTGGAGCCCATAGACTTAACATTAGGCTCCTTCTGGAGCAGGTGGAGCCAGCTGGAGCCAGCCGCAGAAGGACGGACGGTGGGGGCGTGGTCAGTAGCAGCCTCCAATTCCCCGCTGCAATTTTTCCCCCCGACCGAAGTGTGTGCTTATCTCCGAAGATAGTAGTATTTATTGGACTTTGTCGAATTTTGGGGGAAATCAATGAAGGTTTATTCCTTTTTTTTTTTAATTTAATGAAGGTTTATTCATTATTTATTTTCCCCTCTCTCGACCCATTCCCTTAGGTTATTGTTATGTAAACCGTTTTTTCCCTCGTAATTTGTTGATTTTTCAATTAATTTTCATGAATTCCTCATGTGTCTTCCCTAATGAAAATTATGTAGGGTAAGTATTATTTCTCTTTTATTTTCTCGAATGATACGGTCATGTCCTCATCTCAAGAAATGTTATTATATCTTATTTTTGTTCATAAATGGATCTTTTCTGTCATTTCGAATTTATTTTTCACTGTTATGCATGGTCGTTATCTTTTCCTTTGTTTCTAGTCTAGAAAGGCACGGAGGCTATTGGCATAAGATTAGCCCACATCCTTCACTAATGTTCTTGAAGCGTCCTTCTGAGAAAGGTGAAGTAAAATGTACGGGAGTATTTTGTATCCTGTGTGTTCTTGTATTGACTTTAGATAAATCAACCTTCCGTTGCGGTGTTTGATTTCTCCCAGAATATTCATTCTTGGTATCAATGAAGGAAAGCACGGGTTAGGCACGCGTGTTAACTCATTAACCTAATCTCTGTCAGATGCTGAAGGATTTCCTTTGTTCGTTGTTGTGAATAGTTAGAAAGATTACAAAGTTTAAAGTAGTCTATGATTAAAAGTATGCTATTTACGTCCTAACGTGTTGCGGTATTGACTTTAGATAATTGTCCTTCCTGTTTCTTCAATGATACAAATACCCCCGAAGAACCATTTTTGTTTTTCGTCGTCAGATAACCTTTTGCTGCTGACTCTCAGGGTCTGTTTAGATAAGATAAATTCTCCTTCCGCTGTCTTCTTTGTTTCAAAGTACTATTCTAAGCTTGAACTGCTGATAAACACATCGGTCGGATATTCCATCGTGAGTGTCATGTGAGAAAACTAGATTTTTCCGGTTCCATGTCCCCTCTATAAATGTTATGATCTCTTGTGGTGATTCGTGGAAGTTAGGGGTCAAAGGGTATTCGCGTTTACTATAAAATTCAGCTTCGCCATTCCTCTTTCTCAGTTTTCTTATTCAGATAAGGACGATTGTACAGGTCTCAGAATAGTTAAACTTCTGTAACATGGATATTTCTAACGAAAGTGGATCCCACGCAGTCTCAGCAATGGAAGAGGTAAGAGCTCGTTTCTTTGTATGCTATTTTTCAGTCATTGTTAGGTCCCCCAACGTGATTTCTAGAATTTAGATGTGTGTTATTCTCAGACAAAAATGATTTTATATTTTTCCCTTAAGGAAAATCAAGTTAGTAGAATCGTTTATTCTCTTGAGGAAAAACGTGTTAGTTATTTTTTTTTAAAGAAATTTAGAAATTCATTCTTTTGCGTTAACTCCCCTTAGCTTTAAAAACAATTAAAAAGTTTATTCCCTATGTGAGAATTCAGTAATTTCCCAACTCAATTTTATTTCATGAAAATGAATTGTTAGGGGAGAGGGCTAATTTTTTTTTTTTTTTTTTGTTCTTTCTCAGGATGCTTGGTGGCTTGCTGATGAACAACTCTTTCTTCAAAATTCCGACATCCTGCAGGCCTTGGAGGAATTTCCCTTGAGTCAAGACCTGCTTTCCTCCTTCGTTCCCGATGAAGTTCCTCCTCGACATTTTTCTTGTGAGATCTGTCAGAAGGTCTTCACTTTGAAGAGGAATTTGTACCGTCACAAAAGAATTCATTCGGGGATAAAACCTTTTTCTTGTATTATTTGCAACAAGGGTTTCTCTAGGAAATCGAACATGAAGAAACACATTTCTAAATTTCATTCGGGAATTCAGGAGGGTGGGAACTCGACGATTGCGTCTTCGGCTGGTCCCTCCAATGCTGCAGACCCCAACCTTCAAGCGAGCCCCTCAAATTTCGTGGGGCCCAGTCTCCAGGATCTTGCTGCCGCGGGCCCTTCCAATGCTGTAGGCCCTGTTGTTGTCGACCCTAGTCGGGAGGTAGTAGACCCCAGCCCTGAAGCTCCCATTCTTCCCCCTTTAAATTTGGGAAGATTCATACAAGTGCAGTCGGTGGCTCAGAACCGCCTGCAAACCTTTAAAATCGTTCCCGAAAGGGAAACAGCGGACTGTCTCTCCACATTTTTGAATGAGCTCATTCATTCTTCAATTAGTATTCTAGAACATGCACTGGCAGCCCACCCATCCATTAAAGTGAATGCATTTATGCAGGCAGCCTTTAAAAAGCCTAAATCCGATGACCCGGAGGAATTTGATCATTGTTCTCGGAATTTAAAAACAACTAATAAGCCAGTGTATCGGTCGACAAATCTCGGGGAATTTTTTGATATCATGTCCAGGAAACTACTCACTGAATGTTCCGAATGTGAATTGAAAGGTTCAGGCTGGATGTTTTCACACGTGGAGTGGTTCGAACTCCGGGTAAATCGGTTTAAACCATTGAAAGGAGGTTCTTTTATTGTGCTTCCCAGCCATATTCAGAAGAAATATGCGGTCGTGAACGTTCAAAATTTAGATACCTTCTGCTTTAAATATGCCGTGTGGACCCCACGCCTTCAAGATCAAAGAAATCGAGAAAAGGTAGCCTCCTATCTCAACGATCCTCTTTTCGAAGGTGGATACAAGTGGGATTGTGTAGAATATCCCGTGAAGATTTCTGACGTTCCAAAATTTGAAAAGGGTAATAACATCAGCATTAACATTTATGGCATCGATGAAGCTGGAAAAATTTTCCCAATCAAAGTATGTGAAGAAGAGCTGGCGGACCATAGAGATTTAATATATTTAGAAAACGGAGGTTGCAACCACTTTGCTTACATTACAAATTTTGAGCGACTTATTTCCAGTCAATTGTCAAAAATAGGAAACAAAGTACACATCTGCAAAAAGTGTTTTAAAACTTATGACACTCGTTACAATGGAGAGGAAAAATTAAATGAGCACAAAAAATTATGTAATAAAAACAAATCTGTCCTGATCAAGATGCCTGAAGATAAAGAATTGCAGTTTAAAGACTTCAAGTTCAGTCAGCGGGTTCCTTTTGTTGTTTACGCTGATTTTGAAAGCGTGTTAAAACCAGTTCAAGGTCCGATCCCAAATCCAAGCGAGTCCTTCACCACTCCCACTCAGTCCCATGAGGTTATGTCATATGCTTATTACATAAAAGATGTGGAAGGTCGTTATGATGTTTTCCGATCGCATAGAGCAGAGCAGGGAGTTGTGAGTCATTTCCTTCACACTCTCAAAGAAGATGTTGAAGTCATGGAAAAAAATTATAAAATGATTATTCCCATGAATCCTTTGACGGAGGCAGAAAAAGAATCTTTTCGGAAAGCAAGCATATGTCATATTTGTGGTGAAGGTGGATTTAATTCCTGCAGCAAATCAAAAAGAAAGTGGCGGACCACGATCATCGTACTGGAAATTTCAGAGGACCCGCTCATTCTTCATGCAACATCAACTTTAAAAATCCTTCCTTTGTTCCTGTGTTGATGCATAACCTTTCAGGATACGACTCGCATTTCATCATTAAAGAACTAGATTGCCTTCCTGGAGAAATCACTGTCATCCCCGAGTCGACCGAAAAATTTATTTCATTTTCAAAAAAGATGGGTGGGCTTGAAGTTCGTTTCCTGGACAGTTTTAGATTCATGCCAAGCAGTTTATCAAAATTAGCAAATAATCTTCCGAGAACGCATTTTAAAATTACACGGCAGCTTATTCCTAATGATGAAGAATTTTCCCTCCTAACGCAGAAAGGTATCTTCCCCTATGATTACCTTTCCTCATACAGCAAGTTGGAAGAAACGTCTCTCCCTCCAGCTTCAGCCTTCTTCAATAAATTAACCGATTCCCACATTTCAGAAGAAGACTATGAGCATGCCAAAAAGTATGGGCGGTCTTGAAGATTGAGAATTTAGGCCAGTATGCAGATGTGTACTTAAAAACAGATGTGCTCATTTTGGCCGATGTTTTTGAAAATTTTAGAAATATTTGTCAGGACACTTATACGTTAGATCCTGCCTGGTTTTTTAGTTGTCCTGGTTTAAGTTGGTCCGCCATGCTAAAATGCACAAAAGTCTCTCTCCAGCTTTTAAGTGACTATGATATGCTACTTTTTCTGGAGAGTGGAAAGCGGGGTGGCTTGTGCATGTGTGTGAAACGGTATGCTGAGGCAAATAATAAGTATTTAAAAAATTTGATGTCTCCAAAGATGCCAGTTTCATCATTTATCTTGACGTGTGTAATCTTTATGGATTTGCAATGGATAATTTTCGTCTTCCTCACAAAAATTTCCGGTGGATTTCCGATGAAGAATTGAAGTTTTTGGATGTTATGAACATAGCGGATGATGCCAGCACGGGATACTTTCTCGATGTTGACATCAGCTATCCGGACTCCCTTCACAATCTTCATTCGGATTTACCGTTTTGTGCGGAAACGGAAGTTGTACCTGGAACCAGGCAGGTCAAATTATTGACTACGTTAAATAAAAAATCCAGGTACGTGGCTCATTATCAGCTTCTGAAGCAGGCAGTCAAAGCGGGTCTCATCATAACAAAAGTGCATCGGGGGTTAAGCTTTGATCAGAGCAAGTGGTTGCAGCCCTATATTCAATTGAATACCGAGATGAGAAAGCGGGCTAAAAATGAGTTTGAGAAAGATTTTTTCAAACTCATGAACAATTCTGTCTTTGGCAAAACGATGGAAAATATTCGCAACCGTACCCAAGTTGAGTTGGTATGCGAAGACAATAGACTGGAAAAGTTGCTCAATAAGCCCAATTTTAAAGACCGCACCATACTAAAAAATGAAGCAGAAGGAAAATTTCTGGTGTCTATGCATTTTAATGTCACCCACCTCACCTTCAACAAACCCATTTATTTGGGAGTCGCCATTCTAGACATCTCTAAAACTAGGATGTACGACTTCCATTATGAGGTGATGAAACCTTTATTTCAAGAAAACATTTCCATTCTTTATATGGATACTGATAGTTTCTTCTATCACATAAAAACAGAAGATCTATATAAAGATATGGAAAACATTAAAGATGAATTAGACACCAGTTCCTACCCCCCATCGCACCCTCTCTTTTGTCTTAAAAACAAAAAAGTGATTGGGAAATTTAAAGATGAGACCCATGGAACTGCCATAAAAGAATTTGTTGGTCTTAGACCAAAAATGTATGCGTATGCTACAGATGAAGAAGAAGTTAAGAAAGCCAAAGGCGTGAGCAAAACCGTCGTTTCACAGCAACTTCGCCTCAACGACTTCAAGTCTTCACTCTTTCACAAGCAAGAAAAAAGAACATGAGTTATAGCATTCGAAGCTTGAAACATTCTGTTTTTACTGTTGTCATAAACAAAACATCTCTTTCCCCATATGACAACAAGCGAGTCGTATCCTCGGACAATATACATACCCTCCCCTACGGTCATTTTTCATTAAATTCTGGAGAACCTCCAAGAAAAAAAATAAAAACAAAATAGCTGCCTGTATTCGAACCACTCCATGCTAATAAACTGCTTGGCATGAAGGGGTCCACACGGCATAGATTGTTCAGGAAGAATTACAGAATGTTTCAAGTCTTTAACTCATTGTTCGAGAAGATTTCACTCAAGAAAAAAAAATTCTCTGCTCTATGCTATGTCTCCGTCATTTTGTTGCTGCTCGCTTGGATTTCTAGAAAAACTTTTCGAAGAAAATTTAATCAAAATTATTGTTTTGCTCACGTGAAGAATGCACCGTCTCAAAATTTTTAATTTTCTCTCATGAAGAATTTCAGGATGCTTCCCAAGATTTTTATTCATGAAATCTTTTCCTGTTGGAATTCGTGAATACGCATGTTCAAGATTTTACTCTCATGAACAAGTTGTGATTTTTTATTCACTTGGAATTCGTGAATACATATGTTCAAGATTTTACTCTCATCAAGATTTTCAAGTTGCTTCCCAAGTTATTGCACTCCTGAAATCCTTTAATGCAGGAAAAAGATTTGTTTACATGAAAATCCTCCTCTCAAATATACCTCATCTTAAAAATGTGTGGAGCCAGTCCATTGTTTTAGATTCAGAGTTGAATTAGATGCTACCTATGTCTTGAGCTGTCTGAATTTCTAGTGAATTCAGGTGATCACGTTGCTATGAAAATCTACATTTGCCCTCAATATTTCCTCTGTTTTTTTTTAAAGTACTTTTCGAGGACCTGTCGGAGATGCATTCAGCGAGATTTTTTTTTAAAGTCAAGTGTTGCCAACTCCATTTCTGTGGGGAATTATTTAATTCTACCAAGTAAATGTTTTGTCTTCTAACTTTATAGATTGACTATTAGGAACATAAGCTTTCTAAATTTCTTCATGTACGAATTTCTAGATAAAACCTTGTTTTTTTTTGTTTTTTTTTTTTCATGTTAGTTATGGGGGGAGGGGGGATTTCTTAGTTTTCCCAAAGAGAATATTCTTCTGACGGATCTCTTAGCTCATGGGGAAAAAAAAGTTCTTATCAGAACTATAATGAATTTCACCTTGAGAGTCATGAGGTCACTCGTCAGCCTATCTCAAGCTCTCCTTCTTCATTCTCAATTCAGTTAATTTAGTGGACAGACTTCAGTTGTTTCCCTTCCTGAGAAAAAAAAATGCTGCCTCTTCGACATAACAAGGAAAGACTTCATTTCCATTACTCTCAGCTGTTCTCCTCAACTCAAGCTATTCATTACTTTTCCCGCTTGGAAGAAGAAGTGGAATATTTAAGTGGAGAATTCTCAAAAAATCAAAATTTATGGAAAATCATATTCCATTCCCAGACAACATGCTGCCTTCGGGGACCCCAATCTGAAATACACTTTTAGCGGTTTGTGCTTAGAACCTAACCCTTGGACGCCGTTACTTCAGGAAATCAAGCTTTATGTTGAGAAAGAATGTGATGAATCCTTCAACTTTGTTTTAATTAATAAATATCGAAATGGAGATGATAGAATCAATTATCATCGTGATGACGAAGCTGAATTAGATCCTTTGTCTTGTATTGCATCAGTATCTCTCGGACAAGAAAGAGACTTTGTTTTCAAGCGAAACGGGTTTAAACCAGTTTCCTTATCTTTGAGATCTGGAACTTTACTACAGATCCTGCCACCAACTAATTCGTATTGGAGTCATGGTCTGCCTCGACAAAAGAATGCTCCAAACATTAGATTGAATTTGACCTTTAGAAAGATGATAACCGAGTGTTCTTTACCCCATGACTCTCTTTCCCTCTCAAGCAGTAAACAAGTGACGAACTCCAACCTCTTATCAGTTTTGCCTGAACAATTCAAAGCTAACTCATTCTGTTCTCTGTCTTCGAACCGTCAGCACCCTTCGCTCCCGACCTCAACGCTTCCAGCAATTTCCTTCGATTCTCTTCCTCCAGCTTTCAACATGAAGCGATCATCTTCCTCTACTAAAGTTTCCGATGCTGTAGCAAAGAAGGTATGTTCTGAAGCTTCCAAGTCATGTGTTGAATTGGGAATTTCTTTGAATGATATCCCCCTCATCATTTCCATTTAGGGGGTAACGCATTCGTGAAAGTGTCTGATTTCCATAATACAATCAGAGTTCATGTAAGAAGATACAGGAATGAACAGGAATCTTTTTTCCCCACCAAGAATGGAATCACCATGACAGCTCTGACCTTCCTTCAGTTTATGAGAAAAGTCCGTTGGTTGCATGGAGAAAATGAAGATATGCTAATCAACAGAGAACTAATTATTTCTGCCTCTCCTTCTTTGGACGGACCTCACACTTATATATTTGAGGTGCTTTCCCTCGGATCAATGGATTTCGTCGACTGAACCCTAATTCCATCAAACTGAATGGGGAACAATTTGAAGCTCTCGCTGATCAATGTGAGAAGATATGGACGAGCATTACTATTCTACTATTTGGTCCAGTTTTTGCAAAGGCTGTTTTGCTTCATCAGAGGATTCCACCCCCCGTTCCTTCCTCTCCACTAACGAACGAAGAGTATTACTTCATGCTTATTGAAGTGGTGTCGGATCTCGTTCAGGGGCATGCTGAAAAATTATTCTATTGTGTTCAGTGCCACCTTAATCCGGATCGCATGCTTGAAAGCCTCATGGGCCACAGATGTACTGATGCCACCCCCCAATCGAAGTTTAAAGAACACTTCAAGGAGGCCGTAGCAATGCTAGACCCCAAGACTTTAGCGGATTCCTTCGCTGAAACCGTTGGGGAGAATATCCCATCCAAAGCCTTCTTGGAAGGAATATATGGAAAGGACTTGCTGCGTTCTGTGAAAAACATGTATTGAGGAGACAGCAGAGAAAAAAAAAAAGTTCTTTTTAGAACTAAAAAAAAGTTCTTTTTAGAACTAAAAAAAGTTCTTTTTAGAACTATCTTAAATTGTTGGTTTAAGGAATGGGGAAATAGGTAGGGAAAAAAATTATAGTGGGAGAATGCATCTATTTTTCTTTAATTTTAAAAGTAAAAGTGTGAATGTGTTTCATTTTTGTAAGGAGTTAAATAATAATGAATTTCAAGTTTTAAAAGTAAAAGAGTGAATGTGTTTCATTTTTGTAAGAAGTTAAATAATAATGAACTTCAAGTTTTAAAAGTAAAAGGGTGAATGAATAACTCTTAAAGAAATTTATTGGGGATCTGGTATTGAAGAAGAGATTGCTTATTTTTAAGGGAAAGGCTTAATGTATTTCATTAAGGGCCAGGAATTCAACTGGTCTGAGAGCAATGCTTTACAGTATTGAGTCAGAAACCAGGACAAAAGGCTAAATTTAGGGAGTTTGAAATTTTTTTCAAACTGACTACACTTCATTCTCTTAGTTTGAAAAGAGAATAAGTGCTCTCACTGAAGACCCCTCTAGCTATACGTAAATAAACAGTCTAGGATTCATAAAAATATCTTTCCAATTTTCTAGCTAAACTATTTTTACTTCTTTCAGAAACGCACATTAGGAAAAAAAAACAAAAAAAAAAAAACGAAGTGATTCGTTTTGATTTTAGGAAATAATGAACTGTTCAGAAACACACCCTGTCTGTTTTCAACTGATTCGAAAAAAGACTTTTAAAATATTTTACTTGAACGAAAACGTGCTTCTTAAATTTCGCAGTTTCCCATGTTATTCAATGGGAAATTCACTGTATTTTCTATCATAAGAAATCCGAAATCTGTCATCTTAGTAAAATCATCAAAATCGTTTTTGACCCTATGCACTTTTATAAGATTCCAAAGGGTATCTTAGAAAAAGCGAAGTGATTCGTTTTTGACACTAGGAAGGAATGTACTTTTCTGAAATGAACTTTGTAAAATTCTTTCAATTTACTCGATCCAAAACAGTCTTTTATGCATGCTAGTTTTCCCATGTTATTCTATGAGATTTTTACAATTACCAGAAAACGAAAATTTCCAAAATCATCCTCTTAGGAAATCAACAAAACCATTTTTCGTCTTACTTAGAATTTTTCAATAAATAATTCTATTCAGTTGTAAAAATATGGAAACAGCTTATTGAAAAAAAAAAAAAAAAAACAGAAATGATTTAACTCAAAAGAAAGAGACTTTATTTTCATTCAATCTAATTTTAATAAGGAATCCAACGAAATGATACAGAGTTTGGTTTTTTATAAATAATTTTGGCATTCGTCTTTTTTCGTTTAGAAGTTGAAACAGAATTTCCTTGTTGTACAGGAACTTTTAACATTTGTTTATTTTTAATATACTTTGAAGGTAAATTAATGTCATTTAATGCTTTTACAAATTCGTGGGGAATTACTAATTTGGATCCTTTACTTTTAAACATTGAATCTACTAAATCAATAATATTCGTATTTTTCACAATGTGACCCTTATATTTAAATTCTGCTTTGGGGCCCCATCCTATAATATCTGAGTTTGTTTTAAAGACGTCTAAAACATTTCTTGCATAGCGTTTCATATTAGCTGGAACAGACTGTATGACAAGGTCTTCTACAACATCTTTTTCTTTCTTGACAAGTTCTTCTTTTGCTGGTTCTTCAGTTCGTGGTGGGGATTCATGGGAAGAAACTGGGATTAAAGCTTGAAACATGAATGCGTTTATTCAAGACTTGGTTGTATAATTTAACTTTCACTTCGTCAGACTCTTTACTTAGAAGAATTTTTTTCATTTCTTTGTCCAAGTCAGTTAACGTTTCTTCGGTTGGCATATGACGGGAAATCCGTTCTTCGGGAATCAGAATCATTTTCTTTGCAAATTCCATTATTTCGTAAGAAGAGTCGTTAGCACACTGAGAGCAGCAGGAACCAACACACCTAAAAATCCCCCTTTTTGAATTAGGAGTTTCCTCTTTTTATATAGAGATGTCTTTTTCTGAGAGAGGGCTCGCAAGGTGTGTTTATGACGTTGTAATGAATGTTTCTGGGCTGGAGTAAGCGGAACATTTCCTTTTAAGGTATTCTTACAAACTTCACAAATAGCTTTAATTCCATTTTTCCTACATTTCGTTAAAAGCTCTTTTAATACTTTTTTTGGACAATGCTGAATTATGCGTAAAAGTTGGAGTTGTGACTTAGACAACGTCATGTTGAAAACTGAGAATTATTTCATTTCACCTAGGTTGATATATGACTTGAACGTCTCCCGGAAGTATCTGAGTGCGTAATCTTAATTCTTCCTTCGTCTCAGGTTTTAAATCGATCAATAAATAGCTGTAAGGAGACTTTGTGGCATCCGTATACACTTCTTGAAAAAATTTCAGTTTGCTAGGGTACAACTGCCTCCCTAAATGAGTGATTTGATTCACGTCTCTTCGTGATTTGAACAGAAACAGGTAATGAGCATTCAGGGAAATTTCTCGCATTTCTTTACCTTTATGAAAAAAATTTTGTGTAATGAATATCACAGACACATTGAAATGATGGCTCCCTCGAGTGAACAAGTGAGTGATTTTCTTTTCGCTTCCACATTCAGTCATGAGATCGTCAATAACAAAAAGCGTTCTACCTTTCACATAGTCGCGGAAATTAGAAGGGAGGCCTTCCACAAATGTCACGTTTTCTATTTCATCATACAACGTTTGATGAACACCATAGAACCACACCACATGTTCGAGAGGGGGAAACGACTTCCCCTTGATGCAGAAGTAAGCGTTTTACAAACTGTGTTTTCCCACAGCCCGTAGGACCTGCTATCAGAGCCGTGAAAGGGTGTTGTAGTCTCGGCACTTCCATGAGGTCAACTGAGACTCATAAAAAGCTTACATAACAATTTAAAGACAAGACACAAGAAATAAAATTCAATCCATTTTTATTTTACATTCTAAATTTTGATACAATTTGAAATTTCTTTCGAACAAAATGAAAGACACGCAGGTCGTTTGTTTCAGAATTCGATCGAAAATTTCTTACAATAGAGAACAAACTTTTTCCACGACACCTAGAATAAAGGAAAAAAATACAATATTGACCGCAAACAGCCGTAAACGAACTTTGAAGAGGTACATCATTAAAATTCACAGAGTCAAACTTGGAAGCAAATCGGGCAATAGGTCCTTGAAAATATTCTGGAGAATGTCCAAAAGAATCAAAAAATTCCATGGAATTTGGGTTTGACATATACACAGCTAGCCAGTGTTTCCCAGGATTTCCATATCGATCCGTATTCACAATAAGGCATGCTGGGAACTTGAAAATTCTCTTGGGAAGTCGGTCGCAAGCGAACACTCCGAGGAATGAACGTCGGGTCACAAGATCTTTCCTTAAAGCCTTCGTTAATTGAATACTGTTCATTTTTCTTTAATGGGAGAAATCACAAAGAATGTTTCTGGACTTGGAAATTTCAATAATATTCTGGAACTCGGCGTAGATTAGTACAGAAATGGTTTTTAACAAAGCTTTTCCAAATTTGATTTCCACTCTTAAATTTCCTTGTTGTATCAAGTTCATATGTCCCCCATCACACAGGTCCGGGCTGAGATCGAATGCATAAAGAGTGTATCCCTTGGAAAATTCTTCTCGATCGATATATATTCCACGGTCCTGACCCAGTTTCTCGGTTCCTTGAAATAGACTATGGAAGGAACGAATTGTGCTTCCCTTTTCGAAATTGGGTTCTAGAGGTTTGTGAGGAACTGGCTGTCCGTCAACATACACCGCGATAAAGTTAACATCATAATGCTTGAATTCAAAGGGGTTTGATTTATATGAACCATTAAAAGCATCGTTATCTACACATCCAATAACCAGTCTTTTAGGCATTTGTCCTAGGAATACATTGTCTTGCACGAAGGACATACTTCCTTGAGAGATGGAATACACTTTACATAAAACTCGATCAATGGGATACTTGGCAGGAGATTTTTCTAGAGCTTTTGCATGACCGATGGCAACTCCAGGGTTGACTTTCACTTTTCTCACAAAAATGGAAGCATGTTCGATGAGAACTCTGTAATTGGGGGCCTCGGAAGAAGAAACGAGGCAGAAATCAGGTTTACTCCGAACAAGTTTAATTTTCACATCCACTAAATTGAGAAGCAGCCTGTTTTGAAAAAATAAATCACAGTGCAAGGTTCCAATCATATCAAACGTTTTGCTGTCTTTCATGAGCTCATAACGCTGATGTAATCCCTTGTTCGTTGCAGCATTCGTGGGATTAATTTCGTGTAGATGTCCGGCTGTATCCTTGAAAAACCCTTCACATGCTAAATAGGTTTTCTTTGCTTCTTCTCCATAATTCAGAAGAGTTTCAATATAAGCTCTGTAGGGATATGTGTTGCTTGAGGACGAAATCACTCTTTCGTTTAAACTGATGTCGACTTGAGAAAACAGAGAATGAAGAAAACAGTTAATGGGGCCCACGGGCTCTTTGTCAGCTAGTGTAGAACTGTCGGCTTTCACAATTTTAATTTTCACGTACAGTTGGCTGGAAGACAAGTCCATGTATTCTTCTCCACTCCCAGAAATATTAAATTCTAGAGGTCCTCCATCTCGAATGTTGGCTAAAGGGTGATATTCGATCCATTGTCCTTTTTCTATGCTCGTTTGGGTAGGTGGTAAAGCAAATAAATCAAGTTCGGATTTTAAACATACGGAAGAATGACTATGTATCAGGGCCATGGTTTACGGATCAAAAATATCGCGTGCGGTTCCCTTGGCTTTCTTTGAATGAATGATTCGTTTCTTCATTTTTCTCTTCCTTTTAACGCTTCCTCCCAACATTTTCTTCACTTTATTAGCTGCTTTGTCAGTGAGGATTTGTCCCGCTTCTTTAGCTCGTTGTTTGGCTGCTGTTTTCACATCCTTGCCTAGAATAACGTCATTGGCCAGGTCCACACCCGTTCGAAAGACTTGTTTTCCAAGCGTTTTTGCTCCTTGTTTAAATAAGGGTACCGCCGCTCTAAATAACGAACGAAAAAGTCCTCCAAGTCCATACCCTTTTTGAAGGGGCACTCCTTGATAGTAGTCTAAACCTTTTCCAGTTTGTTTGACGTAATAATCCTCGAAGGATTTTGTACAACATCGGTATGGTTCATACATGACTACAATTGTTTGAGACGAAAATGAAGTTTCACGATCGCTCTCCCACGTTCAAATGGCACTAATTGACCTGAGTGATTCCTTATAACGATTTCGACGGATTGAAAATGTTTTCTTGCGAGAGGCAAATAATGGGGACGGTCGTACAAGGCGCTCACCACATCTCCGTCTTCTCCGCTCACTTTCACGATGCGAAGGAGAGGAGCAACCATGTCTCCTACAGGCTGAGGTTCCACAATATCGCTGTACACGTATAACAGGGAAAGCGATGTGTTCAGATCGGCTACGAAATTTCCATGAATGGTAGTATCGCTTCCTCCCGAGGCCGAATACACTCCAGGTTGAAAACCTAGAATTTCTGCAATTCCTGGAAATAACTCCAGCTGAGAACCAAGAGTTAAAGCGGCTTTGACACGTCTCGTGGTTTTATTAAAAAACATCGTAATTTTTTTCGACCAATGCTGGGACATGGCTTTTACCACGTCTCCCACAGAATCATAATATCCAGCAGGGATTTTCGCCGCTTTCAGTTGAGTTGGACCGAGACCGTAAGCAAAGGAATTTGAATTTACATTCACATTAAACCAGGAATGAGGGTAGATGAGTTCGACGAGTCCCACTTCCCAGTCACCATTGAGTTCGATCGGGGAAGGAAGATGTGTGATGAAATGAGAAATTTTATTGTCTGAAAAGTAACGGAGAGAGCTGTCGCTAGGTAACGTTAGATAGAAAGTCATGTTGACGAATGATGTTTCCTCTAAAAAAGATCAGTTTTATAGAGAGGTCAAGTCTTCCGCGGGGATCCAAGCATTAAATTTATCAAGATACCCTTTAAATTTGACAAAGAATTCCATTTTTCCTTTTCTTTTACGTTTCTTTAGAACACGTTCGACAGTAAAGGAATCGGAGAGAGACACTTTTTGAAGCTCTTCGGCGTAAAAGTTCCTTCCAGCTCTTCGTTCAATAAATCTTTAACTTTATAGACGGGTGGGGATCTGGGAACAAGACCGCTCACAACAAAAACTTCTTCCGTCCAATTTGATTCGTATCCTTTCTCAAATGTCAATTTCGCTTTACTAATCCTCACGTGTTCACCCACCTGAAATTTATAGGAGGGTTTTTCCCTCTTGAGGTCACCATACAGATTGTCAAACACTTGTTTTTCATTATCTTCGTTTACATCTACAGGCTTCATTTTTATACTTCGATGGGGGAATGATTGTAACTGTGAACTAAATCGTTGAGTACGTCCATAAATCTGAACGAATTTTGACTTGTAAAGTATCGCCACATTCGAGTTTTGAGCGTACGATTGAATCTCTCCACTACACTTGCTTTCGTCTCGTTGTTTGTCGTAAAGAAATGCACCTCATGCTGTTTTAAAAACTTTTGAAACTCTTTGTTCTTAAATTCAGTTCCTTTATCTGTTTGAAGTTTTACTGGCTTTCTTTCTTTGAATATCTGGGAAAAGGCTTGGACGATATGAGAACCCGACTTTTGCTTTAAAGGAATCACCCATGCATATTTGGAAAAAATGTCAATGCATGTCAACAAGTAACGAAATCCATCGTTATGTTGACTCAAACTGGAGACATCGGCTAGGTCTGCTTGAAACTGTTGATTTAATTTATTAACCATAACTCTATTTCTCCGAAAATGTCGTCTCACCGGTTTGTGAAGAGTGTACGTTTTCTCTCCCTTCAACCATTTCTTCACATCTTTTTTCTTGATGCCCTCTTTCTCCACAGCACGGAATAAAGCATTGATACCACCGAAGCTTCCTATTTTCTGAGCTGTGTGATAAGTCTGTTTCATCATTTCCTCCATTACAACAGTTCAACGAGATACGATCCACCGTAACAGAAAAACTCATGTTCACACCATCACTTGCAGAAAACAAATGAGATCAAGTAGGACCCCACCCCTTTTTTAAAAAGACTACGCAAACCTTCGTCTAACAAGCATCTTTTTTCAATGGTCGGGTGGTCTAGTGGGAAAAGGCGTGAAGCTAGCAAACTAGCTGATACGGGAACGAATCTCGCTGGGACCATCAGAGTATTTTTATGTACTCCGGAGTAAAACATTTCGAGAGAAACAACGTCTATACAAATTCCTAACACCTCAGGGAATTTCTAAAAAGGAAAGTTTTAAAAAAATAAATTCGAGGGAAAAGGAACTTTGAAGGACGAAAGACTTCGCTTCCTTTTTCTCAAAAAAATTTGACAAAGTCCAATAAATCTCCCGAGAAAATAATAAAGTTCCAAGAAGCACCGCTAGGGAGCAGCACATCGAGTTGACACCCCCTCCTATATCCACCCCTTTCCCACTCTGTCGTTGCCATCCCACAAAATCAAACATTTATGAACAAAAAATAAGATATAATAACATTTCTTGAGATGAGGACATGACCGTATCATTCGAGAAAATAAAAGAGAAATAATACTTACCCTACATAATTTTCATTAGGGAAGACACATGAGGAATTCATGAAAATTAATTGAAAAATCAACAAATTACGAGGGAAAAAACGGTTTACATAACAATAACCTAAGGGAATGGGTCGAGAGAGGGGAAAATAAATAATGAATAAACCTTCATTAAATTAAAAAAAAAAAGGAATAAACCTTCATTGATTTCCCCCAAAATTCGACAAAGTCCAATAAATACTACTATCTTCGGAGATAAGCACACACTTCGGTCGGGGGGAAAAATTGCAGCGGGGAATTGGAGGCTGCTACTGACCACGCCCCCCACCGTCCGTCCTTCTGCGGCTGGCTCCAGCTGGCTCCACCTGCTCCAGAAGGAGCCTAATGTTAAGTCTATGGGCTCCACTTTAAGCTCGGATCCGTCCTTTTATACTACTTACATACACTGAAGAGCAATTGAATTAGAGATACCTGGCTAGTAACGTGTAGCACCACCTTTCCTCCTGATGACGGCGGCGATTCGTCTCGGCATGGATTCGACAAGACACCGGAAGCGTTGGGAAGCCATACGGATCCACGACCCCTGAACAAGCTCCCACAGTTCACGAAGATTTGATGGAGGGGTGTCAGAGCGTCGAACATCTCTCTCGATGGCATCCCAGATGTGCTCGATGGAATTGAGGTCAGGTGACCTAGCTGGCCAAGGAAGCGAGGTCACATCGGTGGAGTGTTCATTTGGAAACAATTCGGGAGCGATGGCACGGTGCATTGTTTGTTGCAGGATGAGGTCCCCAGTGGGATGTTGAAGACGCACAAACGGGAGCAAATGGTCGTCCAGGATATCCCAGTAACGTTGACCTGTGAGGGACGATGTCACACGTACCAGGAGTCCCATTTCAGTCCACGTAAACAGTCCCCAGATGAGAATGCCCCCCCCCCCCCCCAGCTTGAAGAGTACCCTGCTGGCAAGAGGGATCCATCGCTTCATGTGGTTTGCGCCGTATACTCGTATCCTGCCATCCTCACGTACCAACGTGAATCTCGACTCATCAGTCCAGGCAACATTTTTCCACATGTCTAGGGTCCAGTGGCGATGTTCCCGCGCCCATGCTAATCTTTGCACCCTGTGATGTGCGGACAGCAGCGGTACCCACGTGGGACGATGGCTTCTGTACCCCATAGCGAGGAGATAGATGGTTCTGCATGGTGTGGCTGCTTAAACGTTTTTGTGCACCAACGTTAAATTACCGAGTGATTTCTTACACTGTGGCCCGTCTATCCACTGTTACAATGCGAGCTAGCCGACGATGACCCCGCTCATCAACACGCTGTTGTCCACGGCAGTTGGCCTTTTCAGGGATGGTTTTATTGGATTCGATGTACTCACGGAGCACCCGTGACACAATGGCTCGTGAAAATCCCAGTGCCTGCACGACTTCTGAGATGGAGTGACCCATTCGTCGGGCCCCAACAATTTACCCACGATCAAATGCGCTTAAATCCTTCGTCTTACCCATGCTGCGTCCGCCTCTTACTGATTCCCGACGCATCATTCCTTATATTGTCGGATCGCTGCATAAGTCATGTCGTTTCCGTTTACGGGGCCGCCCGCCACATTTGCATAACGCCAGCTGTCTCTAATTCAATTGCTCTTCAGTGTATATAATACATATGATTATATACGATTATATGATTTAATATACACATATGATTATATGATTTAATATACACATATGATTACATGATTTAATATGTACATATGATTATTTACATTATATATATATGAAAAAAAAAAAAAGTATTTGATCAATGCATCCTTCCAGTGCTTACGTATGGTGCAGAGACGTGGACCTGAACTAAAAGAGACGTTCAAAGACTGCAGACAACTCAAAGCAGCATGGACAGATGCATGCTTGGTGTAACCAGGAGAGATAAGAAGAGGAACTCGTGGATCAGAAGAATGACAACAGTGGAAGACATCATGATCAGAGTAAAATCCCTGAAATAGCAATGGGCTGGACATATTGCCAGAAGGGCAGACCATCGATGGACAACCGAAATTTTAGACTGGATTCCAAAAGAACAGGCAAAGACCCAGAAGAAAACCACATAGGAGATGGATGGATGAAATTCGAAAGTATGTGGGAGTAACATGGAGGAGACTGGCACAAGACAGACCGTTGTGGAAGAAACATGGGGAGACCTTCATTCAGCAGTGCATTGATAATGGTTCACAATGATTATGATGATATATGCACTGCTGGCCACCCAAAATGCAGCACCAAGAAGGAAGCATCCGATTTGGCCTGAAATTCGTAGAATGCGTCGCCCGCGAGAGGAAATGCAAACTATTAGCATTGCAGGGCATATGCAAATCATGTGCGCCCGGCACGCCACCGAGAAGCACTATAAGAAGGGTGCACAGAGGCGGGGTGTAAGTAGAGGAAGTGTGTTGTGCTGCCTGACCTGTGCGTGGGAAGCTTCCTGATGCCTCGTCGCAGAATACGGCAGTCATTGCAGCATGTTTCGGAGTTCGACAGAGGACGAATAGTGGCTTATCGCGACAGCGGTTTATCGTACCGAGACATTGGCACCTGTGTGGGACGACATCCAGCCACAGTGAGGCAAGTATGAATTCGGTGGGTGCAGGAGGGGCGGACGGACCGACGTGAGCGACTGCCGCAGCCGCGGCACACCACCGAACTAGAGGACCGGCATGTTGTGCGGGGGGCATTGACGGCTCGCACCGCCACATCACGAACGTTAGCGCAGGAATTAGGGTGTGTTGCGCAACAACCTGTGTCAGCACGTACCGTTAGACGTCGTCTGCAGGAGCGGAGACTTGTCGCACGGCGCCCATTGCTCCGATTACCATTGACGTTACACCACCGGCGAGTGCGGCGGCAGTGAGCCGTTGAACGCCGCACCTGGACTACGGAATGGCACGACATTGTCTCCTTCGAAGAATCCCGCTTCTGCCTGCAACATCACGATGGCCAGATCCGCGTGTGGCGGCACCGCGGCGAAAGACTGTATGACACCTGCATTATGCATCGCCATACCGGTCCGTAGCCTGGCGTTATGGTTTGGGGCGCAATTGGATATGACATCTGCACCCCTCTGGTACGCATCGCTGGTACACTCAACAGCTACCGCTACATCTCCGACGTTTTGGAGCCCGTAGTCCTCCCTTACCTCCAGGACCTGCCAGCGGCCACGTTCCAACAGACAATGCGCGCCCACACGTGGCACGCATCGTGCAACAATTCTTCACGGCCCACCAGGTGTCACTACTGCCGTAGCCCGCCTGTTCTCCCGATATGTCTCCCATCGAACACGTCTGGTCGCTGATCGGCAACCGAGTGGTCCGGCAAGCACCACCCGCGGCTACGCCTGATGAACTGTGGCAACGTGTGGCAGCAGCCTGGACCGACATACCCCAAGCCCACATCCAAAGCCTCTTTCGTTCGATGCCGCGGCATGTAGCGGCAGTTATTGCCAGCCATGGGGGCCACACGAACTATTGATGTCTGCGTGTTCCGCAAGTCGTACGGGCCTGTAAGCTCAATCGTTTCATCTTTGTATCTGTTGTTATGTGTCCAGTAAATCTGGCTTTGCTATCTCGTGTCCTTCTTGGTGTTGCATTTTGGGTGGCCAGCAGTGTATATATTATATCTGCAACAATTCTGCCGTTCTTTTGATGCAATTGAGACACTATTCCAAACGGTACTTACCAATGGATATCCAATTAAGTTTGTAATTCAGGTCTTTCGTCAATTATTATGTAGCTCTATTTCGAAGAACTATTTTGTGAAACGTACTCTCATTGACATATAACAAATCACTAAGACCTCACAAAATTAAAATTTTTCGCTTTTCTAAGTACCACGTGGTAGGTCGCACGTGGCCAAGGACTTCTTTACTAACTATAGGCCTGTATTTCGTTTCTTTTACTTTTCAATACTGTACACCTAGGTGTAACCGCTTTGGACCTCGTGAGAGTCAATGTTGATCTTGTGCTTTGGTCATTGGTTCCTTGGGGATCGCTGAGTTGGAATCGTCCTGGGCATGTAGATTGGTGTTGGTGGTATGAACCTTTATCTTATAGTGTTCTAGTTAGTTTCCGGGTTGTTGATTCTGGGTTCTTTACATATTGTAATGTCTGTTGATATCCCCTCAGTTTTGATGACCTAATTTGGTGACCTAGGGAACACACAAGCAGCTAGTGAATACTTCTAGCTCTTGCCTGTTTTGAAAGATCACCGAGGGTTCGTGTTCCGCTGAAGAGAACAACGCTGCGGAATTTACTCTTTTATTTTCCGAGTTTGGCACTTTGACACTATGATTAGTTACTTGGTTTTGTTCGCTTTTGCAGTCATTACGGTGTGCTTGTGGAGCTTTTGTAATATGTTTTTGTTTCGCTTATCAGGTTTATTAGTGCTGTATATTTTTTGTGTATCTCTTGTCTTCGCGTGTGCCCTGGGTCGCCTTTTTAGGCGACTTCGCTGTTTCTCCCGATGTTTTTTAGTGTTGCTGTCCTTCACAAGGTTTCGTTGTCTTAGTTATGTATATACTAGCGGAGATACCCGGCGTTGCCCGGGATAGACATAACGTTTGTTTTCAAGTAACAATGTAAATCGCACTATATAAAAAAATCCTACCATGATGAACAACGCTCAAGTCTGGCCTCGCGCTGTTCCAATGTCTCTGCCGTCCTAGATACACTGGCTCTTTTCCACTGATCCATAAGTCTTCGATCACATTGTTCGGTTGTCTCACTCTCTCGAATTAATTTTACTTTCTTTGCTTTCGGCTGGTCTTGTCCGATGAGTTTGCGTATTTTTGGAGGCATTTCACCACACTTGATGAAAATTTTATTATAAAAAATCACAATTTATAATGGCCGTTCTGAGCCCTAAAACTCGAAATAGCAAACATGCACAATAATGCACTTCCTGCACTCCGCATTCAGCTTTCTAGAGTGTAGATATACAACCTGATCACACCCAACGTGAAAGAAAGTAGTTCACGATAATATACGGAATTTTTTTACTAATCTCGAACACTAAACCGATTCGGATAATTCTTTCACCGTTGAGAAGCTTTCCGGAGGACATGGGCTATTTCGTTTATTTATTATTATTTTTTTTTTTTTTAATTATTTTTGGCTGTACTGTACTACCGAATAATATCGCTTTCAAGTAGTTTCCGATTTCCCATGTATCGTTCCGCTTTGTTTACGTACAACCTGATCACACCCAACGTGAAAGAAAGTAGTTCACGATAATATACGGATTTTTTTTTACTAATCTCGAAAACTAACCCCATTCGGATAATCCTTTCACCGTTGGGAAGCTTACTTCTTTCCGGTGGACATAGGCTATTTCTTTTATCTATACTAATACCAATACTAATCTTATATTTAAATTTTATGTATGAAGAAGACCGTCTGTTTTAATTTGATGCTATTTGAGAGGACCACGCCTATTGGTGGGAATCTGTAGCTCCACCCATATTTGAGACTCCTGCGCCGATTGTTGAGAATCTTATGGAACCTAATTATGCTTACAAATAAAAATGCCATGGTAACATAAACAAACAAAAAATACTTATGACAATATGTTCCGCCGGTGCGTTGTGTTTTCAAAAATTGGACTTCTCCCCGTATGCCTGAACCGCGGAAGCTTGCGAGGAGCGAGGTGTCACCTGACGACCGTTGCTCTGACACGCGAAGTAATACCGCAGCAGCCGACTTGTATCCAGTCCATAAGGGCCCCGTAAAAACACATTTGACTCCCTTAGGGATGGAATTTCTAAAAATCGTCCAGCCTGTATTTTAATCTGGGTGATGAAGAGTATGTATGCCAGTTTTGGTGCAAATCCATCAAACCGTTTAGGAACGTATGCGGAACAAACATACAAACTTTCACTTTTATATATAGAGATGTGCATGAGGTTGTTTCGTCTTGATATGCTGCTGTTGCGCTATCTAGGGAGCTCCGTTTGTTTAATAGTTTCTCCATTATTGTCTTTCTGTGAAGTTGTGCTGATTATACAGTATACTGTATATACATTTGTATATATATTATACAGGGATGTAAGGTCAGGTGATGCGTAACATCACAGCCTCTCCTTGACAAATGTCAACCCCGCCTTCTCGTGGTGCATCCTGTTCCCACTAAAGGGGCTCTGACGACCGCCCATAGCGGTATAACTATACCATCGGGATTAGAGGAAATTCTATCCCACACTCACCAACCCGCTTGGCCAGCGTGGTGAGTTATGGCCAAACCCCTCCAAAATGATTCCACAACTTAAATCTTGGCCCTCAGTCTCCGGCAGCTGGAATGTACCTGGCCAAGGCAGCGGCCAGTGCGACATGAAGGCAGAGGGTGCTAAGAATCCCCGGAGAACCGGACTAGGCTGCCATCTGATGCTGACCTTGGCTACTTACAATGGACGCTCTCTATCTTCTGATTCAAGGCTTCTTGAATTGGAAGAGGAACTGCAAAGGATCAAGTGGGACATCGTGGGGCTAAGTGAAGTAAGGAGAAAAGGAGAAGATCTCATCGAACTGAAAAGTGGACATCTCTTCTACTATCGTGGGACAGATACTGGCAGAACTAGTGGTGTTGGATTTATAATAAACAAGAAACTGAAGGATAAAGTTGTAGAAGTTGAAAGTTCCTCTGACAGAGCTGCACGACTTGTTATCCAACTCTCGAAAAGATACCAGGCTCAGATTATTCAAACTTATGCACCCACCACAAGTCATCCTTAAGAAGAAATTGAAGAATTTTATGAGGAAATTTGTCATCTAAATAATAAAGGTAAGCAGCACTTGAAAATAATTATGGGAGATTTCAATGCAAAAATAGGGCAACGGCAACAGAATGAAACTTCAGTAGGTAAATTCGGTCATGGCAACAGAAACCAGCGTGGAAATACTCTCGTTGAGTTTGCAGAGGCAGAAGGGTTTTTCATCTTGAACTCCTTTTTCAAGAAAAAGCCACACAGGAAATGGACATGGAGACATCCAAATGGGACGACAAGTGAAATTGATTTTATTATGTGTAACAAAAAATTCGTCATAGAAGACTGCAGTGTGCTAAACAAGTTCAACACAGGTAGTGACCATAGATTGGTGAGATGTAAGATGCACCTCAACACTAAACTTGAACGTGGCAAGCTCATAAGACAAACAAAATCTATTGACATAACCAACCTTAAAAAACACCATAATACCTTCAAGTTAGAACTGAAGAACAGGTTCTCTGCTTTAGAAGGCCTAACATCGGAAGAAGTGGACATCTCTGAAGTTAACAGAAAAGTAACCAAAGCTCTTATGGAAACAGCAACAAAATTGGCTGGGTCTAAGAACAAGTTGCATGTGAACAAATTATCAGGAAAAACCAAAATGTTGATGCAAAAAAGAAGAGAGATGAGAACAACTAAAGAAGATGTGACTTCCAAAGTGGAATATATAGAGCTATGCAAGACAGTAAGAAAAAGTATCACTGAAGACGTAAGGAAATTCAACTGTGAACTAGTGAGGAAAGCAATTGAAAACAACCAAAGCCTAAAGATAGCAAAGGGACATCTCAGTAAGGGAAGAAAACAGATTATGGCACAGAGAAAAGAAGATGGTTCTGTAACAAGAAATAGAGGCGAAATTTTGACAAGAGTGAAAGATTTCTACTCCAAATTATATGAAAGGGATGATATATGCACTCCTGACATCATGAAAGATACCAGTACCAGAGTTCCTCCAGTCCTTCCAGCAGAAGTTGCACATGCAATCAAGAACATGAAGCGAGGAAAAGCTCCAGGAGAAGATGGAATTACTGTAGACATCATACAAGAAGCAAGTGGAGAAATCGAAACAGTACTCGCCCAAATTTTCACTCGATGCCTTAATGAAGGAAAGATTCCTGAGGATTGGAACACCGCTACAATGATCCTGCTACATAAGAAAGGGGACATTGAGGATCTCGGAAACTACAGACCTATCAGCCTCCTATCAGTAGTTTATAAAATCTTCACTAAAGTTCTTTCACACCGCTTGAAGGTAACACTGGACATGGCTCAACCGAGAGAACAAGCTGGATTCAGGAGTGGCTACAGCACAATAGATCATATCCACGTGCTGAGAGAACTAATTGAAAGAGCGAGGGAATATGAACTTCCATTGTGCATGGCTTTTATCGATTATGAAAAAGCCTTTGATTCGGTGAAACCATCAGCAGTTACAATGGCTCTGAAAACCTGCGGTATTGAAGATGCATACATTAATATTATTAATAACATCTATGAAAATGCAAGTGCAAAGATTAGGCTGTTTGAAAATACAACACACGTAAAAATTGGAAAGGGAGTGAGACAAGGGGACACCATATCTCCGAAGCTCTTTAATGCCACATTGGAGGGTGTTTTTCAGTCGCTGAGCTGGGAAAACAAGGGAATAAAGATTAATGGAGATTATCTAACCCACCTTCGCTTTGCTGATGATGTAGTCATTTTTGCAACTACCCCATCAGAGCTGCAGAGTATGATCCAGGAACTTGCTGACAAGAGTAAAGAAGTGGGATTAAAAATGAACTTTCAGAAGACAAAAGTGATGTTCAATGCTTTTACAAGAAATGAAGATTTATCGATTGATGGAGAAAAGCTGGAGATAACAGACACGTACGTTTATCTTGGACAGCAGATATCAAGTGAGGGTCACATTGATGAAGAAATTAATCGGCGTACAAAACTTGCCTGGAGAGCTTTTGGAAGAAACAGCATAATTTTCAAGAGCAATATGCCATTATGTCTTAAAAGAAAAGTGTTTGATCAATGCATCCTTCCAGTGCTTACGTATGGTGCAGAGACGTGGACCTTAACTAAAAGAGACATACAAAGGCTGCAGACAACTCAAAGAAGCATGGAGAGGTGCATGCTTGGTGTAACCAGGAGGGATAAGAAGAGGAACTCGTGGATCCGAAAAATGACAAGAGTGGAAGACATCATGATCAGAGTTAAATCCCTGAAATGGCAATGGGCTGGACATACTGCCAGAAGGACAGATCATCGATGGACAGCCGAAATTTTAGATTGGATTCCAAGGGACAGGAAAAGACCCAGAAGAAGACCACATGGGAGATGGGTGGATGAAATTCGAAAGTATGCAGGGGTGACATGGAGGAGACTGGCACAAGACAGACCGTTGTGGAGGAAACTTGGGGAGACCTTCGTCCAGCAGTGGATTGATAATGGTTGACAATGATGATGATGATGATGATGATATATTATACATACATTAATGCATATAAAATTTTTAAATACAGTATAAAAAATTTCTTCTTATGCTCGTGTATCGCAAATACAAATTCCAAGCAAATAACTTACCATAAATAATTTAATTGGATAACCACGGTTTCTTAGTATAACAAAGTGCACCTTCTTAGCGTGGAACTAATAAGCTTCTCTAGTTGTCCATTGGTGATAACACGGTGCCATACGGTCCTTACAGACTCAATAAATGCTGTTTTAGATGGGGGTACTTGTTAATGGAACTTTTGCTTCAATCTCACCCACAGATTCTCCATGGGATTAAGATCCGGTGACTGTGCCGGCCACTGAAGTTTTCTTATAACTTTTCGATTAAACCACTTGCCAATCAACTTTGACCGATGACATGGCGCGTTATCGTCCTGAAAGATAAAATTCCGCAAACCCATGTCTTGTGCAGATGGTAGCAGTTTGGACTCCAAAATAACCACATATTTCGATTCATTCAGCGCGCCATCAACAATGTGCAGACGGCCAACACCACTGGCTGAAATACAGGACCATAACATTCCCGAATGTGGGTGCTTGATTGTTGGCTGGGTGCAGCATGCCTTATATCTTTCACCAGCCCGACTACGTGAATAATTATTTCTATTATTAGCGGAAATAGTAAGAGTTGTTTCATCACTGAAAATAACATTTTTCCGTTCATCAACAGTCCAATTCTTGTGTGCCTTGGCCCAAGCAATTCTTTTGAGCCGTTGTTGTTCAGTAAAGAAAGGTTTTCGTGCAGCTTTTCGTGCAATCAGTCCATGTTCTTGTAGCCTACGACGAACTGTACGTGCAGCTGCAATAATGCCTACTTCATTCTCCCACTCATTTCTTAAATCAGTGGCTGTTTTAAACCTTGATTTTAAGGAACGACGAACCAACATGCGATCATCACGTTCAGTACACAGCCTTGGTCGACCTGTTTTTTTTCTGTTTCCCACACATCCAGTTTATGCAACTCTTTTAATGGTGCGCAAGACAGTGGAATGATCACAGCCACGTTTAACAGCAATTTTGGCACCGTGTTATCACCAACGGACAACTAAAGAAGCTCATTAGTTCTATGCCAAGAAGGTGCACTTTGTTAATAAGAAACCGTGGTTATCAAATATTAAATATTAAAGCGTATTTTGCTTGTTGGTAAGTTATTTCAAGTGTCCTGCAAGTTTCAATAATGTACTGTACCGTAATTTTACGTTAAATGCATTGTGCACTAATTTCACAAATTCCACTATTTTTTTGCTTTTTATAACTAGACGCTGTACCTTTGCTTGTAACTTCACCTCTGTTACACGTAATAACATTCTGTAAAAATATTTGGATTCAGAATAAAATTTCCTTTAAAATTATGTATAAATTGTATTCCTGACTTACCATTACGCTGTATAAGTTGACTTCAAACATCAAAAATGAACTTTCGGTCTACTGGTGGAAAAAGTCCCCCCCCCTTCTCCCACACACACAACATTATTAGTGGTAAACATGTCTTCGCCTTACTGCAAGCGATTTCTCATTATTAAGGAATCATTACAGTGTTACCTGAAAAATTATGGTGACCATTCATCTTCCATTTGGTTTCAGCACCTTTAGATTATTTAGATTAGCACATAGTAGCAAATAAAATACTAATTCTTTGGATGCCAGTACACTGTAAAAAAATTTCTGTGAATTAACGTAAAATCTTATGGCAGCACAGTTGACAAAATAATTCCGTTCCGTTAACAACAATTCTGTTTTTTTACGAAACTTCCGTTTTATAATATTATGTTTTTCCACAAAATATTTCCGTTTTCCGACAGAATTATTACGTTTATTTACAAAAACTGTTTTATAACATTCTGTCGTTTCACAAAGTATTTACGTTTTCTGACAGAATTATTACGTTTTTTTACAAAAACCGTTTTGTGCTATTCAGTATTTTCACAAAATATTTGCATTTTCTTACAGAATAATTACGTTATTTTACAAAACCTGTTTTATACCATTCCGCATTTTCACAAAATATTTCTGTTTTCGGACAGAATTATTACGTTTTTTCACAAAATTTGTTTTGTAACATTCGGTGTTTTGATAGAATTATTGTTTATTTACAAAACTGTTTTATAACGTAATGTTTTTTCACAAAATATTTGTGTTTTACGACAGTTAATATGTATATTTACAAAGATTATGTTTTATATTTTCTCCAATTATTTATTCCCTGGGCATAATTCTTTATGCCCAGTTACTATGTATATTTACAAATATTATGTTTTATATTTTCTGGTGACCATAGATTGGTGAGATGTAAGATGCACCTCAACACTAAACTTGAACGTGGCAAGCTCATAAGACAAACAAAATCTATTGACATAACCAACCTTAAAAACACCATGATACCTTCAAGTTGGAACTGAAGAACATGTTCTCTGCTTTAGAAGGCCTAACATCGGAAGAAGTGGACAACTCTGAAGTTAACAGAAAAGTAACCAAAGCTCTTATGGAAACAGCAACAAAATTAGCTGGGTCTAAGAACAAGTTGCATGTAAATAAATTATCAGGAAAAACGAAAATGTTGATGCAAAAAAGAAGAGAGATGAGGACAACTAAAGAAGATGTGACCTCCAAAGTGGAATATATAGAGCTATGCAAGACAGTACGAAAAAGTATCACTGAAGACGTAAGAAAATTCAACTGTGAACTAGTGAGGAAAGCAATTGAAAACAACCAAAGCCTAAAGATAGCAAAGGGACATCTCAGTAAGGGAAGAAAACAGATTATGGCACTGAGAAAAGAAGATGGTTCTGTAACAAGAAATAGAGGCAAAATTTTGACAAGAGTGAAAGATTTCTACTCCAAATTATATGAAAGGGATGATACATGCACTCCAGACATCATGAAAGATACCAGTACCAGAGTTCCTCCTGTCCTTCCAGCAGAAGTTGCACATGCAATCAAGAACATGAAGCGGGGAAAAGCTCCAGGAGAAGATGGAATTACTGTAGACATCATACAAGAAGCAAGCGGAGAAATCGAAACAGTACTCGCCCAAATTTTCACTCGATGCCTTAATGAAGGAAAGATTCCTGAGGATTGGAACACCGCTACAATGATCCTGCTACATAAGAAAGGTGACATTGAGGATCTCGGAAACTACAGACCTATCAGCCTCCTATCAGTAGTTTATAAAATCTTCTCTAAAGTTCTTTCACACCGCTTGAAGGTAACACTGGACATGGCTCAACCGAGAGAACAAGCTGGATTCAGGAGTGGCTACAGCACAATAGATCATATCCACGTGCTGAGAGAACTAATTGAAAGAGCGAGGGAATATGAACTTCCATTGTGCATGGCTTTTATCGATTATGAAAAAGCCTTTGATTCGGTGAAACCATCAGCAGTTACAATGGCTCTGAAAACCTGCGGTATTGAAGATGCATACATTAATACTATTAATAACATCTATGAAAATGCAAGTGCAAAGATTAGGCTGTTTGAAAATACAACACACGTAAAAATTGGAAAGGGAGTGAGACAAGGTGACACTATATCTCCGAAACTCTTTAATGCCACATTGGAGGGTGTTTTTCAGTCGCTGAGCTGGGAAAACAAGGGGATAAAGATTAATGGAGATTATCTAACCCACCTTCGTTTTGCTGATGACGTAGTCATTTTTGCAACTACCCCATCAGAACTGCAGAGTATGATCCAGGAACTTGCTGACAAGAGTAAAGAAGTGGGATTAAAAATGAACTTTCAGAAGACAAAAGTGATGTTCAATGCTTTTACAAGAAATGAAGATTTATCGATTGATGGAGAAAAGCTGGAGATAACAGACACGTACGTTTATCTTGGACAGCAGATATCAAGTGAGGGTCACATTGATGAAGAAATTAATCGGCGTACAAAACTTGCCTGGAGAGCTTTTGGAAGAAACAGCATAATTTTCAAGAGCAATATGCCAGTATGTCTTAAAATAAAAGTGTTTGATCAATGCATCCTTCCAGTGCTTACGTATGGTGCAGAGACGTGGACCTTAACTAAAAGAGACATACAAAGGCTGCAGACAACTCAAAAAAGCATGGAGAGGTGCATACTTGGTGTAACCAGGAGAGATAAGAAGAGGAACTCGTGGATCCGAAAAATGACAAGAGTGGAAGACATCATGATCAGAGTTAAATCCCTGAAATGGCAATGGGCTGGACATACTGCCAGAAGGACAGATCATCGATGGACAGCCGAAATTTTAGATTGGATTCCAAGGGACAGGAAAAGACCCAGAAGAAGACCACATGGGAGATGGGTGGATGAAATTCGAAAGTATGCAGGGGTGACATGGAGGAGACTGGCACAAGACAGACCGTTGTGGAGGAAACTTGGGGAGACCTTCGTCCAGCAGTGGATTGATAATGGTTGACAATGATGATGATGATATTTTCTCCAATTATTTATTCCTTGGGCATAATTCTTTGCACAGAAACATTATGTTTAATAACATGTTTTCCCACAAACTTTTTCTTTCTGATAGAATTATACATTCAATTACAAAACTTTTATATTTTTCACTTTTCCGCAAAATAATAATGTTTTCTGACAGATTAGGTCTGGTCTTAGAATTTTTTTTTTAAATATTCTGTTTCCCAATAAAATATTTGTTTTCAGACAGAATGTTTCTTTTCATAAATTTCAATTTCCAAATATCATTTTTGTGATATTTAGGTTTCCTTTTAATTACATTGTTTTTCACATAATTTCTTTGTACACATTATGGTTGAAACGAGTATCATATAAATATTGTATGTAAGAAAACACCCAAAAACATTTCGCATGGAACATGTATTTACACAGAACCAGATGAAATATAAGGTGTGAAAATTAAATAGGCAAAGTACCTAATAATATTTTTTTTCTATAAACTGTCTAAGTAGTATTTGTTTTCAGCATGCAAATTTTGTTTTGTACAATGTTTTGGTTCATACTTACCTCACAGATTTTTTTTATACTCACCACAAAATTTTTCCTTTGTAATTAATATTTTAGTCAGTCAGTTCTGTTTATGTAAATAGTATGTACATTTCTAGCAACAAAACATCCTACAGGAATTCTTATCTAAAAAGAACTGCCAGGTTTTTTCACACAATATATTTTTTTGTTAGAAGTTATGTTTTATAAAACCATTGTTTAGAAATAGTTTTTGCAGGAATATTTCAGATTTTCATTTTTAGAAACCACCTTATAGAAACAGTACAAATACCATATGTTAATGGTCAATGTGTTCTGTTTATGAAATGACTGTGTGATCAATAGCAGATCTGTACTTTTTCATGTTGCCGTGACTCATATGTTTAGTATCTTTTAGCACCAGCTTATGTGTATAAAAATTTTTTTGTCATTGTTTCAGCAAAATTTTGGAAGAATATTGTAGAATTAAAAAAACTGCCTGTTCTTTAACACTTCAAGGAATGGCTTTTGGGTTTTCCTCTGAATCTATGTTCCAAGTTATAAACATGACGGTTGTATAAATCAACTTGTAATTTTAATGGAATGAAAAGATTTCGTAGGAGTAGAAATCGGTCATGGCAACTATGTAAGCATAAAAAAAAAAAAAAGAAAAAAAAACTTCAAGTGTTTTGGTAGGAATTTAATGTTCCACAGTTTACAGAAAAATGCTAGGACACACCAATAATAAACATATGAAACATTAATTACAAATTGTAATTACCCACAGCTCGCTGTTTTCAAAGATGTTGTTAGCCAGCTAACATTTCTTAGGTATATTTGAATTTCTCCAAAATCACCAGATTATTCAAAGCTAGCTGGTATGATTAACAGCTTGTACCAAGCTGAAAGTTCTGTAAATGCCTACATGTGTTTAAACAAAGACTAGAAATTACCATTGCTTATAAACAGGAAAGATAAATGCAAATACATTTGGTAATTGTGATTTTCAACACTACATCTGTTAATGCTACTGTATCATATAGGAGTGCGAGCATTTTCCTTTGCATTACTAGTAGTTAAAAAAATTATCAAAGCTAATTACTGTAGTTTTCATAGAATATTAATGAGATTTGACCATTAACATAAAGATGGATGATTTTAGAGGAGCATTCATGCTCTTTTAAAACCTTCAGTATTAACACTCATAGTCTGTCAAGATATTTGTTCTATAATTATTCTTATACCAAAATGCAAATACGTATGTCAGATTTCAAAGTTTCAGCAAACTACATTTAATGATATGTGCTCCACTTTATTTCCGATTATGTACAGAAAAAAAAAATGCTTCAATTTCATTTCTAAAACTGGACCAAATTTTAAAAATCGTTTCAAATGTTTTTATCTTTTCTTCAAGTTGCAACACCCTAGGTGCTATTGCAGGCTGCTGCACCTTCTTTTTGGAACTTTCGTTCCCCTCCGAGGGTTTATGTTTGCAAAGCACCCTGAAAAACAGAAAATGGAAAGAATTAGTATTAAACACATAGCATTAAATATTGTGCAAAGTAGGGTAATGATATGTATAACTGTTGTGTACATTTGGTTAAACATTAAAATCATTAATATTCTTGATGACTATGAAATTGCAATATCATATCTCAAAACATATGTATGCATCAAAGAAAACTTAGTAAGGCTCGTGATGATAATGGTAAACAAATTTAAATAAATAAATTACGCTGCCGCAATAACCCCAAAACAAAAATAGACTGGTTTGTTTAAAAAAAAAATGGCCTGCCAAATGCAGGGGGATTCTATGAGATGTCCCTAAACAAAACACAAAAATTGCATTATAAAATTGCACATATTATCCTAGAATCACTGAACACAAGAGCAAAGTGACTCAGAAATTGGGTGAGAAAGCTGACTTCAGCTGTATTTATTTATTTGCAGCTGAGGCCTCTTGCCTGGGTGAAAAGAACTTTTTGTTTCACAGAATTTCTTTAACAGACGAATTTGAGCATTAATTTTAACACATCACACCCGAGAAGGCCAAAAGAGGTTTAAAGCCCAAAGGAATTTGGAAGGGAGTCATATTTCACAAGCTACACCATTGATTAGTTCCTTAACACTTAATTTACATTCATTTTGGAAATATTTTTCACCGAAATAAATTATCACAAAAGCATGGGATAAGTACTCTTTTCCCAACTACCAAATTTACACCAATATACCAAAATTATATAGAATTGCCTTGTAATTATTCACTCATATTTATTAACAGGCCTTGAAGACAGTCACATTTCAACCCCCCCCCACACACACACACCTCCCCCAGCTTGAATATACCACTCCATCCACATGAATACATCACACATCTTTATACTTTGGCCAATAAGAAAAATTAACAGAATACAGAACTTTTGAAAGACAGTAATGCATTACCTCTTTTTCTAGCTTTGCAAATTTCTAAATTTTCTACCCCAAATCATCTTAACACATAAGTATCTTCTCTTTCTCTATTTCAACATTTTGATTTACAACTCCAATTTAAAAATTTAGCATACCCTTTCGGGGCATCTGATGGGCCGAACAGAAAAGAACATTCTTAGCAATTCTCCCTTCATTCTTCCTTCACAAAGACATTCAAAAAACAGAAAAAAAAAAAAAAAAATGTATTCAACACTTGCTCAACATCAGAAACTCATTTTCTTCTTCTATCAGGCAAAATGTATCATGTTTCGTATCTGAAACAATCATTTGTTGTTTCTGTTTCACACGTTATGTTCTGGGAAAGTTCGACTGGCTGATACGTAACGTCCGACGGTGAAAATTATTTGTGTCAATTGATCATTATACGTAGTTAAAAAATACATATTAATGCTTACCACTTGAGAATTACCCCGCTTTCCTTCGTTGTCAGCGAAGGAAAGCGGGGTAGTTCGCAAGTGGTAAGCATTAATACGCTTAATATGTATATTTTAATTATAATGGTCATTTGACACACAAATAATTTTCACCGTCGGACGTTACGTATCAGCCAGTCGAACTTTCACAGAACATAACGCGTGAAACAGAAATATTCAGAAACATCAAATGATTGTTTCAGATACTATATATGTTCCACATATAATGGCATGATTTGGTTAATACCATAATATGCAACTAGAAAGTATCATGTTTCGTCAGAATTACAAAATAGCAATCGAACACTTTCTATTCGGAATTTCCGCTTCCTGCCCTTTTCTTTTTCTGCCTATGGAGATGGGCCTTCAGCATTTGTTTATGAAGAATGTTGATGGCCAAAGGAAAAAAGGAAATATTTGAAGTTTTACCTTTCTGGTGCACTCAACTCATCGGTGAGGGTGGATAAGCCATGTTGAAAACCGTCCAAGAAGACGTCAAGGAAAATGGGATGTTATTAGACCTCAGAACAAGGATGCACAACCTATGTCTCAGGACGGGTGTCGCATTGGCCCGCCATCACAACACTACCAAAACTAAATTTTTCGTAATCACATGCCAAATTATTTTCTTCCATGCTGAACGCTGAAGTTCAAACCTGCACACGTGCAGCATAATTGTCCGGAGAATGGCCAGTCCAGCGCTGATGCTCCTTTTGTTTACTTTCTTCCCATTGGCTGTTGATCTTCGACACTAAAGTGGATGGGGTCCAGGCATTGTGACGTCACATCATTTGTTCCGCTGTTTCCGCATTAACTGGTACTCCGTGTTATGGTGACTTGCACTTTTGAGCGAGGCCTTTCTTTCCCTCTGCTTTTCCAGTTAGTACGGATAAACGCCGACGGTTTTCTTCACTGGAATACCTTTTCTGATGATCGATTTTCTGCAACCACTTTAAAAATATCACACCCCCACCCCCAACCCCACGCAGTCTATTTCGAATTTAAACCACTTTTTTAGCTTCCCACGTCACTCGAACGCATGTGGTTTCTACTTTATTTTGTGGGGTGCTTCGACTTTTTTTTTTTTTTTTTTTTAGAGAAAAATGCATGCTTCTCTTATAATCCCATTTTATTTCTATCAAAACCAAATTTGCCTCCTTGTTCTGCATTTTTCCAGAGGGGCTACAGCAGGCTTCCTCCAGTTATTGCTGTTTCATGCATTTACAGCTTTTCGCTTACTATCTTTATTTTTAAGGTTATTTTACTTTGGGTGTTGGAGGTTTTTATTTTTGTAGCGTTTTATATCTGAGAAAAGTCTCTCAATTCACTGTTTAATTTACTTCTGGAGCACATAAATTTTTATTTAAAGCATCCGCATCATTTTGCATAGAAATGCAGAATTTATCGAAAATAATTACTGAAATGAAAATCTTTTTGGTGCTTTTGTCTGTTTAAAGACCAGGAATATGCTGTCCAATTTAATTAATTCTAAAAAATAAATTAGTGCGCAATTCCTAGCAAAAATAGTTTTTTCAGCACGATTTTGTGCGAAAATGCAGATTTTGCTCCGAGTTTTCCTAAGGTTAGAAAAGAGCTAACAAAAGCACTTTTTATTGGGTAGTTTAAACTCTTCAAAAGGCAGAGAAGCTTACTTATTAAGGCAGCATACCTATTTTATAAATTTATCCTTCCATAGTGCAATGGAGGAAAAACTTCTTGAGAACCTAGCGCTTTTTATAGCGAAGCTTACCCACTGTACTTAGGCGACAGTTGACCCTTTAACTCGTCTTTTCAACTAAAATTCAAAGAGAACAATCTTTATTATTCTAAGTGCAATGATAGAAAGGATAGAGGACCCGCTTTTTGTCGTAGCAGGATGGGCGACCTTCCTTTTTAATCTGAAAGCCTGCTGAAATATTATAATTACTAAACATCCACGAAGATTCCAAGTTCTGATGTCTCCTGACTTCGAGTGTTTCCCGAGCGGCAAACTGAACGAATAGCAGCTCCGAATGATGTGATACCATTCTGTCTGGACCGGAGGAAGTCATACTTGATCAAGATTTAATGTGCGGCGCTGCTGTCACACGTGATGTCATAGCAGGGGTCTTAAGATTTCAAACTACACAGTATTGCTCGTACGTGTGAACGTTGTTTTTGACGGAGTTTACACATTTGTTCGTTTATCATCTAGGATTATTAAAAAGCAAGTTCACAAACAGTTTGTTATGTTATCTTCATAGATTATTAATCAAAAGTTCATAAAAGGTAAGTTTTTTCTGTTTCAATTCATAGGCTTCCAACACAATTCACGCATTCGTTTCTTAACAGGTTTATATATCAACTACATTTTAAACTAGGAGTTGTAAATAATATGTTAGATTTTTTCATCTAAACATAGTTATTCCGTTTTTAATATCCACAGGCCAAGCCACACAAGTCTGGGTGGACTTATTAGAGCACTGAGAGATTTGTTACTCAGTGTTCGTGCAAGTTTGCTTTAAACCTTTGTTTCATTTTATACGTATACGGTTAAGCAGCTATAACTTTTGGAAAAGTGTTTGATATTCCACATCTATCCTCAACCGACCGACGAATTCATGCCGTTGGGTTATTTGTATTTGGTAGTTTGTTTTTGGGAAGTGTTTCACGTGGTTTTACTGTTTTTGTATCAGTTTATATTTGAGCGTTGGAGTTTTTTTTTTTGTGTCTTCTCCACGGGAAGCAGGGTGATCAGGAACAGGGCCGGCTGGACTATAGGGGTAACCGGGGCGGTCGCTCCGGGACCCGCGTCTTCACGGGGCCCCGCACTTTACAAAACAAAAACAAATTGTTTTTGCTAGAATTCTTTATATTTATTGTTTTTTTTTTTTAAGTTTTGGGGCGCAAGGCCCTCAAAAATATATTTTTACCTTTTCCAACCGTACGTTGAAGAAGCGTATATGCTCCAGCTTTGTCCGTCTGTCTGTCCACCCGATAACTCACGTAAAAATTATTCAATTTCAATTAAATTTTAGTATGCGGTAGGGGGCAACCTGGGGACGAACCCAATTGAAAATAAGCGAAATGGGACATAGGAGCGGGATCCATTCCATCGCCCTTATGCGTCATAACTTACTTAAAAATGCTTCGATTGAGACAAAACTTAATCATGTTGTTCCGGAAGTAAACTGAACAGGTTATGCTGAATGTCATTGAAATGGGATCAAAGGTGAGGGCACAGGAGCGAGATTTATTCCACAGTCATTATCCTCATAATTTTAGTAAAAATGCTTCTATCGCATTTGGTCCAGAGGTACACTGAACCAATTATTTTTAATATTATCGAAATGGGATCAAAGGTCATGGCACATGAGCGAGATTTATTTCACAGCCATTATCCTTAAAACTTGAGTAAAAATGCTTCTACTGCGAAAAAACTTTAGTACATGAAACTTCGCCCTGGGCCCCGCAAAAGTTCAATCCAGCCCTGATCAGGAACAATGCTCGCTGAAAGGATTATGACTTATGACTGCATTCCCTCTTGGCTTGCTGTCTGCCGGAATTCAGGGAAACATTTACTATTAGGGAGACAGTACTGAATTCATAGGGGAGAGGATGAACCTCGGAGCAACTTTTTCTTGTGCTATTTTATTTAATTTCTTTTCCATTAATGCTTAAAAAAAATGGCCTATGAATTTCTCCTCCCAACACATTTTTATTTACACACCTGGCAGACAACTGGATTTCTTATTTGCAAGCCCAGACCAATAACTTTGATAACCCTTTTATCTTGGCAATGACATTTTGCAAGTACTAATAATGATAAAATTAAAATAACATTGAAATTTTATTTTTTTAATGGTCTGTGGTACTGGAAAAGCTGTAAAAAAATTCAACTGGGTTTATTTACCTGTATTAATGCAACGTAAAATAAATAATTATTGTGGAGGGGAGTGGAAATTTTTAACTTCTACTTAATTTGCTTTTTGGCTGGGAATTCTTGCCCTGTGGCTACAAGAATACAAACAGGAGCTTTTCCTTACAAGTGCTGCCATTTATGAGGCACATTTATAGCTGAGAACACAAATTGGATATATGTTTTGCATGACTAACACTAGAAATTTTCAAAACCAATGTTTCCTCCACAACAATTTGAAAATTTATTGTTACACGGCACTAGCAGTGTTCCTGCCGAGTCGGCCGGTAACGGTGCTTGAGACCTGAAGTACAATTTAGTTGGCCACGGCACCAGGTGAGAATCTCAGGTGCACTGCTGCACTCAAAGATTCACACCAGAACATAAAAAAATGAAAGTTGAAGAATGACCCGAAGCATAAGGCTTGGGTGAATCCACCTTGTGAACAAAATAACAACAACAAATAAAAAATAAAATAATCTAAAAAAAATGATACTTTGGGATCAGAGTTGTGATGAGGTTCACCCGCAATCACCAATTCGTGACTGAGTGTAGTGGTCCGGATCTTACTCCGGTACATTCAATCCCCAACCAGCCAGTACAACACTCACTTTCGCAAATAACACATGATTCTCAAATACACAACACAACATTTAATAACGTTCTGCGAGATTTAAACAGATCCGGCGCTCTCTAGGCGCATAGACAATTGCCCCTCATATGTGGGCCGCATACGGTGTCACACTTTACTGTCGGATAACGCAGCCGACTGAGTCTCCACCGGACTATCTGAACAAGAGATACTACTCGTTTACACACTAAATAGAGCTGCAGGTGATATTCATATACAATTGCTTAGAGAATGAAAAAAATTATATGCAAACGATCACATTAAAAATACTCGCGACACAAAATACACAAGCACGTTAATTTGCGGTATAAGATAATAGGTGCGAAATACTGCCAAAGTTAATTAACTAAATCTAATAAGCATGCACATGAAGATCCCTTCTCCGCTAGCTTTGGCCCTGAACCAAAGTTAAAAGAAACTGTCCCGCCCAGCGGAATTTGTGGCCACACCTTCTCCCTTATTCATGTAAAAAAAATAATCAGGAAATGGGCCCGGTAAGAAATTGAAATCTGTATGTGCAGGTATTTCCTCTGAGGTTCAGTCACTCAGCATTACTGCATCTATGTCCATGCAGCTTTGGGTGTCGGGATGGCACAAGTTCGCAGATGTGCGAAGAAAGAAAAAGGAAATATTCATCTACTTACAGTTACGTGACTTTGCTGTGCAAATCCGTTGTGCATCACATAATATCACACGACAAAAAAAAACACACACACAGACACTTGCACCATGTGGCAGCACCGAGGATTCAACACTTCACTTTGACGCTTGATGTAAATGAAGCACACAATTAAAAATGGTAATATCACGCCGCCCTTTGTTGCAATGATTAGAGTGCACACTGATCTATTCTCGTGACGATTTGAAGGTGGCCGTTAAGCAAAATAGGCCCTCTCACATCTGATGTTGCGGTTTCCAAGATTGATTTTCTGTGTTCCTGGGAAATGATTTTTGTTGTCGTGAAGAAATAATTGTGAACGTCGACTGCTGGGAGAGTGGGACACATTCAATTCCGCTGCTGCTATAGTTGATTCCGTCCGTCGCTACCTTCCGTCCTTTTTGACCGTTCATTCCCAATTCAGTCAGTTCCTTTCCGTTCGCAAACCATCTATCTATCTACCCTGCCTGAGTACGCAGTTCAAATATGCCACTCGCAGGTTTCGTTTCCATTTTTTTTATCGAGTTGCGACCGCCAGCCCTGAGATTAATTTTCTCGGCCGAGCGAAATCAGACGTGCTTTTACCTTAAGCGTATATCGGCAACTTAACATTTCACCTGTATATTTGTTAGGTATCGAAGCCACCGCTCTTACGCTCATGTTTTTATCCCGTCGCACTTACACGTAGTGGCTTCGCTGCTTACGTGACCACACACACGCACACATGGGGCCTCGCTTCGCCCCGTAAGACAAGCGCATCTCTTCACTTCCTCCACAGTAGGGGATGAATGGGGGTGACGATTCCACACTGCAGTGGTTGGCATCCGAACCCGACTTTGCTTGGCTTCGCTTCTCATTGGAATGACCACTGTCCACTCGCAGACTTCTTAATTCCCCTGTAACTTGGCTTTCATTAGGCCAAACAGTCGCTGAGTTCCATTACGCTCCAGCCTAGAAATTTCTGCTTTATCCCGCGGATTTAGGCATTCTGCTGTCTTTATGGCAAACTGGCATCTCCAGCTGCCTCGAGTTGTCTCCATTTCTTACCAAATGCGGGGAGGTTTGCTGCTTCATTTTCCCCAATTCATTTTGCTGCAGATCCAAGGCATCCAGCCTTTCACATCGGAGAGCATACAGACAACTAAACTTTCTTCCTTATTTTCACGCTAAGTGCGAACTCTTATTTTTCTGCACGGACCACACAGAGAGCAATTGTTCTCGAAAATGCCCCAAACAATCGACGAATTTACGATTATTCGCTAAACCTTTTGTCCCCATCTTCATTCATTTACTCAAGTGGACCCCTCTTCGAAAGGTACCATTCCGTGTTGCTTAGTTTCCCGTCAGCTGCGCCCTGATATTTATGACCTAACAGAGCTATTCTGAGACCACCCAGCCAGAGAGAGAATTCTTCGCCTCTTTTCTTTCCAAACCCCCAGATAAAACTTTATCTGCTGTTTACACTTTTAAACTCCAATCAAGCCTCGAACATAATTAATACTTAATTAATTTCACACATCAACCACGCCCATTAATTACTAAATTAATGGCGGGGGTGGGTCGTAACATCGGCCCCTCCTCAAGAAATCCAGAAGTCCTCTTCTGGGCCTATCGCTTTGCTCTTATCAATTTCCAGAGCAACCATTGAGTGCTACATTTTCCCACAGGTAGAAACAATTCAAAATGGCAAAAATATTGCGTTTCTTGCCTTCAAGAGCATTGGAGCGACTTCCCAATTATCCCGCAATTTTGTTAATTAATTTAGAGAACATCCGAAAGAAAAAACAACGTAAATGAGAAATAAATAAAAAAACTGAACTGTAAAAGAACATGTGAGCCTGCCGAACTGTGATTCCTAGCTGCCTCATACAATACGCGACATGGCGGACAAATTTTAAAGTTTTCTTCAGGTTTTAGGATGGGGGGTGTCCACTGTAACATTCCATCCCCCCATGAAAGAAAAAAAAAAGGATGACTGGATGAATTTTATTCATCCAATCTTTCTATTTTTTTTTAACTGTAAACACTCAACCCTTTCCCACCGTCGCAAGGCACCCAATTCCGGATTTAAGTGCCCTGAGAGCGGAAGGAAAGTTTAAGGATTTCATCGCACGTTCATTGCTGCCCGTCGAGATAGGCGGAAAGAAAACTTAAATATGAGGCATAGCTTCGAGAATCCACGAGTTCCACAGATCTCTCACGTTCGATGCTCCTACACCCGCTTTTATCTGCGCTCGATGCCAAATTCTTGCGTTCCACTGTCTTCGAGTTCCTTCTCAACATCGTAGATAATCGTGGTGTCACCGTCTTCCAGGGGATCCACTATAAACTCGACTGCTCCCCGTAAACCATAGGTGCGGCTAAAGCTGTTTGTCTCAGCTGTGATGTACCAGCTGTACTTGTAACAGGTGTACTCTCTTCCGGAACAATTGCAGCCCCAGTGCTCACATGTTCTCCGTCAGAGTGACCACCAGAATCATCTGAATCCATGTGACTCGCAGATGACGATTTTTCGTGTTAGCCATTTTGTTTTTCTTACCCCCTAAAATTATGGCAGTTCTTAGAAAACAGCTTAAGGCTTACTTAATGCTAAATTATACAAAATTCGCACCGAACAAAACTAAATAAAAATAGTAATGGCAGTCAATTCGCACTTATTTTACGAACATGAGTGTTGTTCCGCTAGCTGCAAAATATAGGTATCGATCCTGGGACAACGGCACCATTAATGTTACACGGCACTAGCAGTGTTCCTGCCGAGTCGGCCGGTAACGGTGCTTGAGACCTGAAGTACAATTTAGTTGGCCACGGCACCAGGTGAGAATCTCAGGTGCACTGCTGCACTCAAAGATTCACACCAGAACATAAAAAAATGAAAGTTGAAGAATGACCCGAAGCATAAGGCTTGGGTGAATCCACCTTGTGAACAAAATAACAACAACAAATAAAAAATAAAATAATCTAAAAAAAATGATACTTTGGGATCAGAGTTGTGATGAGGTTCACCCGCAATCACCAATTCGTGACTGAGTGTAGTGGTCCGGATCTTACTCCGGTACATTCAATCCCCAACCAGCCAGTACAACACTCACTTTCGCAAATAACACATGATTCTCAAATACACAACACAACATTTAATAACGTTCTGCGAGATTTAAACAGATCCGGCGCTCTCTAGGCGCATAGACAATTGCCCCTCATATGTGGGCCGCATACGGTGTCACACTTTACTGTCGGATAACGCAGCCGACTGAGTCTCCACCGGACTATCTGAACAAGAGATACTACTCGTTTACACACTAAATAGAGCTGCAGGTGATATTCATATACAATTGCTTAGAGAATGAAAAAATTATATGCAAACGATCACATTAAAAATACTCGCGACACAAAATACACAAGCACGTTAATTTGCGGTATAAGATAATAGGTGCGAAATACTGCCAAAGTTAATTAACTAAATCTAATAAGCATGCACATGAAGATCCCTTCTCCGCTAGCTTTGGCCCTGAACCAAAGTTAAAAGAAACTGTCCCGCCCAGCGGAATTTGTGGCCACACCTTCTCCCTTATTCATGTAAAAAAAATAATCAGGAAATGGGCCCGGTAAGAAATTGAAATCTGTATGTGCAGGTATTTCCTCTGAGGTTCAGTCACTCAGCATTACTGCATCTATGTCCATGCAGCTTTGGGTGTCGGGATGGCACAAGTTCGCAGATGTGCGAAGAAAGAAAAAGGAAATATTCATCTACTTACAGTTTCGTGACTTTGCTGTGCAAATCCGTTGTGCATCACATAATATCACACGACAAAAAAACACACACACAGACACTTGCACCATGTGGCAGCACCGAGGATTCAACACTTCACTTTGACGCTTGATGTAAATGAAGCACACAATTAAAAATGGTAATATCACGCCGCCCTTTGTTGCAATGATTAGAGTGCACACTGATCTATTCTCGTGACGATTTGAAGGTGGCCGTTAAGCAAAATAGGCCCTCTCACATCTGATGTTGCGGTTTCCAAGATTGATTTTCTGTGTTCCTGGGAAATGATTTTTGTTGTCGTGAAGAAATAATTGTGAACGTCGACTGCTGGGAGAGTGGGACACATTCAATTCCGCTGCTGCTATAGTTGATTCCGTCCGTCGCTACCTTCCGTCCTTTTTGACCGTTCATTCCCAATTCAGTCAGTTCCTTTCCGTTCGCAAACCATCTATCTATCTACCCTGCCTGAGTACGCAGTTCAAATATGCCACTCGCAGGTTTCGTTTCCATTTTTTTATCGAGTTGCGACCGCCAGCCCTGAGATTAATTTTCTCGGCCGAGCGAAATCAGACGTGCTTTTACCTTAAGCGTATATCGGCAACTTAACATTTCACCTGTATATTTGTTAGGTATCGAAGCCACCGCTCTTACGCTCATGTTTTTATCCCGTCGCACTTACACGTAGTGGCTTCGCTGCTTACGTGACCACACACACGCACACATGGGGCCTCGCTTCGCCCCGTAAGACAAGCGCATCTCTTCACTTCCTCCACAGTAGGGGATGAATGGGGGTGACGATTCCACACTGCAGTGGTTGGCATCCGAACCCGACTTTGCTTGGCTTCGCTTCTCATTGGAATGACCACTGTCCACTCGCAGACTTCTTAATTCCCCTGTAACTTGGCTTTCATTAGGCCAAACAGTCGCTGAGTTCCATTACGCTCCAGCCTAGAAATTTCTGCTTTATCCCGCGGATTTAGGCATTCTGCTGTCTTTATGGCAAACTGGCATCTCCAGCTGCCTCGAGTTGTCTCCATTTCTTACCAAATGCGGGGAGGTTTGCTGCTTCATTTTCCCCAATTCATTTTGCTGCAGATCCAAGGCATCCAGCCTTTCACATCGGAGAGCATACAGACAACTAAACTTTCTTCCTTATTTTCACGCTAAGTGCGAACTCTTATTTTTCTGCACGGACCACACAGAGAGCAATTGTTCTCGAAAATGCCCCAAACAATCGACGAATTTACGATTATTCGCTAAACCTTTTGTCCCCATCTTCATTCATTTACTCAAGTGGACCCCTCTTCGAAAGGCACCATTCCGTGTTGCTTAGTTTCCCGTCAGCTGCGCCCTGATATTTATGACCTAACAGAGCTATTCTGAGACCACCCAGCCAGAGAGAGAATTCTTCGCCTCTTTTCTTTCCAAACCCCCAGATAAAACTTTATCTGCTGTTTACACTTTTAAACTCCAATCAAGCCTCGAACATAATTAATACTTAATTAATTTCACACATCAACCACGCCCATTAATTACTAAATTAATGGCGGGGGTGGGTCGTAACATCGGCCCCTCCTCAAGAAATCCAGAAGTCCTCTTCTGGGCCTATCGCTTTGCTCTTATCAATTTCCAGAGCAACCATTGAGTGCTACATTTTCCCACAGGTAGAAACAATTCAAAATGGCAAAAATATTGCGTTTCTTGCCTTCAAGAGCATTGGAGCGACTTCCCAATTATCCCGCAATTTTGTTAATTAATTTAGAGAACATCCGAAAGAAAAAACAACGTAAATGAGAAATAAATAAAAAAACTGAACTGTAAAAGAACATGTGAGCCTGCCGAACTGTGATTCCTAGCTGCCTCATACAATACGCGACATGGCGGACAAATTTTAAAGTTTTCTTCAGGTTTTAGGATGGGGGGGGGGTGTCCACTGTAACATTATGTTTTATCAATTGCTAGTGGAGGTACCCAGCATTGTCCAGGATAGACAAAGTTTGTTTTTGAGCACTTCAAAATTATTCACCATGCTGAATCACAAAGCAGTACTTTATTTGCACCGGCCGTTCAGACAATACCTTATCACAATTTATAATGGCCGTTCTGAGCCCTAAAAACTCGAAATAGCAAACATGTACAATACACTTCCTGCACATCGCATTCAGCTTTCTAGAGTGTAGATAAGGCACTTTCTAGCAAATCGCTTAGAAAACCATCAAGAATGATGCATAACCATTTGGACTCTTTCCCTATGCCTGTACCACGGACACTTGCGAGCAGTGAGACTTCACCTGATGACTGTATATCTGACATGGAGCAATATTTCAGCAGCCGACTTTCACCTAATCTATAGAGGGCATCGTAACCACACATTTGACCGTCACCCTTAGGGATGGAATTTCTAAAAATTGTCCCGCCTGTTTTTTAATCGGGGTGATGAAGAGTATGTATGCCAATTTTGGTGTAAATCCATCAAACCGCTTAGGAAGGTATGCGGAACAAACATATTGTTTATCTATACATTTTATCGTTGATGTCTTTCAGAAGAAAGTATAGCGCAATGCCCCAATGGTGGACTTAAAACTTTGGAAAAGAAGAACTATTGCATGCATGAACAAACTCACCTTGAATAATTGTTTCATTAGATAAACAAAACTATTGTTTAATAAAATAATGTAAGAGAAGCACTATACACATAACATATAGAGGGTTCATTTCTTTTTAAAGCTTGCATTATTGCAGCTGCTGATGAACAACTTCCGTTCCGTTGCCACTCAGCGTATAGAGTTCATGTGACGAACCACGCACTCCACGAAAAGAGAATTTCAAAACATTTCTTTCTCCTCCTCTCTTGCGTGAACTTTTGCTTAACCTTTCGACTACTGCGAAGTATCTTTCCTTGTGTTTCCAACAAAACACTACTTTCACTTTTATATATATATAGAAATAAATAATTTCAGAGAATAACATGTGTTCTTGAATTAGTAGTAGTCACTTTTGAGAATATTTTTGTGTTGTAAAATTTAGAAAATTATTAAAAGTGTTGTGGAGGGGACATCATACTTTTAAACGTGTCTTTCATCTACTTCATAACATTTTGCAGCATTTTTTCAACTGAAAAATATATTCAATCTCATACAATAAAAAGTTAAACAAGTAATTTTAAATTTAAATGCTAATAAATATTGTGACGATCTCCCCCCTCGCATAATTAATTGGCGAGAGGCGTGGTTAATTAACGGTAATTGAAACTTGATTGGGGGTTTTAATTAACAGAGTTATAATTTAAACACTTGCGAGGGGCGGTATATTAAGAAAAGATCTTCCAGCACTTTGAATTCAAGTGGCGAGTTGCAGGTGTTTGCCACGAGAACAAAGAGCCCATAAACGGAAATGGGACGGGTCAGGGTTTAAAAGCTATTTCCCATGACTCAAAAGTGTTTGGACGGCAAAAGCGTTTGAAGCTTTTGCCTGTGCCGCGCGCGAAACAATGGAAGCTCTTAGACTTGAAGAGCAGTTTATATTAAAAATGTCGCGGTTTCAAGTGTTGGAATTCACCGCTTACCAATTTCTTGGAGAGGGGAGATTGTTGTTGAGGACAGATCCCGTTTGATATCCGAGAGAGCTGGGCCTCGATTTTTCCTCTTGCTAGAAAAATGCTTGCCGTCTGTCTGCGTGCTCTTGCAATTCTGAGCATAAGAAGGAAACCAGCTGAAAGCATAAGCTGATGAATAAAAAGCACCAGATCTGCCTGGAAACTTTCTGATCCTCGCCGGACTACGATACCTGACCTAAAGAGCGATTTCAGGTGAAATGCGGCAGAGAGAAATAATAATTACGGAATATCGCCTCACTCATGCACAGCGGAGAAGAGAAACGCCAACAAAGGGGAACCACGGAGGAGGACCCCCCCCTCTGCCGAGCCTCTTCGCAAAGAAAGCGGGGAGAGAGCTTTTGTGCGTGTGTCTGAGTACGTGCGTTCAGCGACTAGGGATGATGTCGTTTTGACGAAGAGACCGTAAGCAACGCAGCCTCCTCCAAAAAGGAAAGAGCTACTCGCAGAGCCGACATATTAGTGAATGTGAGTGAGTGTTTGTGTTGTTTTCTGGGTGTCATACTGTGGATACTCAAGAACCTATGTAAGTACTTTTTACCAGTATTCTTTGCGGCTCATTGTGAACGAACAGACTTTTCGTTAGGACATATTTTCTGAAACACCGAAGAGGGCCAAAGCTGGCCGGAAATTATAGCTTTGTAATAAGATGAAGAATCCGGTGTAATTTATGCATGTATCCATTAAATCCCTGTTTTAATTGTTATACTGTGCCTCCATTGGTTTATTGGTGTACTGTGTCAGCTAATTGGCTAACGAGGTATTGGCGGATTCAGTGATTCGAATCGCCGTCCAGAAGTAATTGGGCATCCTGACAACTATGACCCAAAGGACGCAACAATATTGAACCTTTAACTGTATTACCTGTGCCCAGATCGACTCCATTTTCTAGTTTCTTCAGGTCATTAATAAGGGGATCAAATTAAATGTTTACCAAATTAAACTCTGAACCCCCTAGCACTGTACTCCAAAAAAAAAAAAAAAAAATGATGGATATCAAAAATACTTTTGAGATACTAAGAGTGATTGGTCAAAAAATGAAATTTGAGTCACTAAAATAATTATGTTTCCTACTGTTTTAGTAATGCCTGTATTTTAAATACTATTGTTATACCGAATTTAGTAAATGTTTACCAAATGTGTAACACTAAATTTATACGACAATGCTGAAAAAACAAAGTTTTTTTGTTGCAATAAACACTTTGTCAAACCCCCCCCCCCCCCAAAAAAAAAACTATTACATCAAATTATTATTTAGCTAGCATACACTGAAGAGCAATTGAATTAGAGATACCTGTCTAGTAACGTGTAGCACCACCTTTCGCCCTGATGACGGCGGCGATTCGTCTCGATGTGGACTCGACAAGACACCGGAAGCGTTAGGACTCCATACGGATCCACGACCCGTGAACAAGCTCCCACAGTTTATGATGGGGGTTCAGAGCCTCTAACATCTCTCTCGATGGCATCCCAGATGTGCTCGATGGGATTGATGCAAGGTGACCTAACTGGCCAAGGAAGCGAGGTCACGTCGGTGGAGTGTTCACCCAACCATTCGGATACAATTCGGGAGTGATGGCACGGTGCATTGTCTTGTTGCAGGATGAGGTCCCCAGTGGGATGTTGAAGACGCGCAAACGGGAGCAAATGGCCGTCCAGGATATCCCGGCAACGTTGACTTGTGAGGGACGATGTCACACGTACCAGGCGTCCTATTTCAGTCCACGTAGACAGTCTCCAGACGAAAATGCCACCCCCACAGCTTGAAGAGTACCCTGCTGGCAAGAAGGATCCATCGCTGCATGTGATTTGCGCCGTACTCGTATCCTGCCATCCGCATGTACCAACGTGAATCTCGACTCATCGGTCCAGGCAACATTTTCCCACATGTCTAGGGTCCAGTGGCGATGTTCCCGCGCCCGTGCTAATCTTTGCACCCTGTGATGTGCGGTCAGCAGCGGTACCCTCGTGGGACGATGGCTTCTGTACCCCATAGCATGGAGATGGTTCTGGATGGTGTGGGTGCTTACACGTTTTTGTGCACCAGCGTTAAATTGCCGAGTGATTTCTTGCACTGTGGCCCGTCTGTCCGCTGTTAAAATGCGAGCTAGCTGACGATGACCCCGCTCATCCACACACTGTTGTCCACGGCAGTTGGCTCTTGCAGGGATGGTTTTACCAGATTCGATGTACTCACGGTGAACCCGTGACACAGTGGCTCGTGAAAATCCCAGTGCCTGCACGACTTCCGAGATGGAGTGACCCATTCGTCGGGCCCCGACAATTTGCCCACGATCAAATGCGCTTAGATCCTTCGTCTTACCCATACTGCGTCCGACTCTTACTGATTCCCGTCGCATCACTCCTTATATTGTCGGATCGTTGCACAAGTAATGTCGTTTCCATTTACAGGGTCGCCCACAGCGCCACATTTGCATAACATCAGCTGTCTCTAATTTAATTGCTCCTTCGGTGTAATTATAAGCCCCGCCCCCAAACGAATTTCAGGTGGTGACGCATTGGAATGTGAAACTTCGGGCAATCCCTGGGAAACGTTCGATGAGTACAAGGAACAACATTTTAGCGAGTGGGAAGTAGAATTACCACAGGACAAGGCTGATTGGCTGAATGGCACATGCAATAATTGCCCAAAGTATATCAGTGATTATGTTTGTAAACATTTAGTTGGGTTAGCAATTCGCCTGAAATATGTTGAACAACCTGCTGAAGCAAGGAATGTACCAATCGGGGAAAAACGTAAAAGAGGACGGACAGTAAAATAAAAAAAAAAAGCCTTACTAATTCAATAATTTCTTATTTCACGTTTATTATGTGATTTTATTTTTAATAATTAGTGAGACTAATTTCTATATCATAATTATTATAATAAAACTTTAGCTCATTAAAAGTTTAGTTTTCATTGTATTAGCTTAACTACTATAACTACAAGTATTTACAGGTAACTGCAGGCAGGTATATGGGTATTACTACTCAGGGTTAGAATAAGATCTACTGGCCCAGCGGACCACTAGAATTGGCAAACCACTGGTCCACCAACTCGGTAGGCAATAAGCAGTCGCCCGTCCCTAATTTAGGGTCACTGGTTCCAGGGAAGGGAGAGAGCCACTGCCGTAAGACAAACACAACATCCATGCCTCACCGGGATTCGAACCCGGACCCCTTCGGACGAATGATCAGAGGCCAACGCCTTAGACCACTGCGCCACCGGAGCGGCAAACTTTCTGTTTCATGAAAAAAACCTAACACCTTTGAAAATGATCCCATCTGTGAAGTTTGATAAAACTCCTTCAGAGCACAGAAGTGGAGATTTGATTTGCTTTTCTACAGAGGCATTTTGTATTAAAACTGCCAGACTTTTTAAGATTGGCACGTAGTAGAAAGTAGATGTTTTATTATCACCATTTCTGCCTAAATTCATGGCAACAGGATGAACATAACTGAAATTTTGCTCTAAATATTTTTTCGTTAGTCACAACTATAAGCAAACCTCTATTTGAGCATGTTTGATTCAGAAAATTGCGCTTTTGTACTTTTTGGAGTACTTCAGTAATCTTAAATTCATTAACTTGATTACTTTTTTGCAACCGACTGCTTATGAACTGTATAATATTCTCCTGATTTATTTCATGAATATTCAGCATTTCAGTAATGAACACATCGACAACAAAAGAAGGTAAATAAAATTTGGCCAGTAGCCTTAAACAAAACAACGCAACTGATGTGTTCATGTCTAAGGCTGTAATTTTACTGTGTTTGTACTGCTATTGAGTTCATTTACATTCTCCTTATTTAGGTTACTCTCACTGTCAACATCTTCACAAGGTTGTAACAGTTCGTTGTTCCTGAATTTATTGGCCGTCAGAAACCTTGTTGTATGCTTTCGAGACAAGTGCGATGAAAATGTCGACCTGTTACTAAATTTACCAATATTTTACTACACTGCTCATAAGGACATGGAACTTCATCTAGTCTTCTTATGTGTAGTTGAACATGTGAAATTAAGGAAGCTCAGTCTGCATTCTGTTACTGACAGTCTGAATGGGGAAGGCTATTTTTAATAAAGTCTGAGTAGTACACAATGGTGTAAGTTTCAGATGGTCACGTGAAGTATGTGTCTTCAAAGATGAAAATTTAGCAAATGTTCTAGAGCATGTTATGAAACCACAAGGAAACTGCACCCTAGTAATGTTTTTGTGTATTTTTATATGAACTGCATAGGACTTAAGTCTCGGAAAAAGGATTTGCATATTTTACACTGGAAATTTGAAGATCCACTTGAATTCATTGTATGATACTTTAGGTGAAATAATGTCAGTTCTGCCAAAAAAAAAAAAAAAAAAAGTGGGAGTTTTAGCATTTTTTATACATTTAACACAAATTTCCAGCAAATGTTAAAATACATTCGTCATCAATACAAAATAGCATGGCGTAACATAAAGTCCCAATTTCAAAATTACAATACATAAACTAAAAGTCAGCCCCACATACCGTAAACGATTTGTTCGCTTAAATGACGAGTATGATGTAGAGAAACACAAAACACAAAGTTTAGTTCCATAGTATTCTAGACCGGTCGGTACCTTTAATTCATTTTCTAGCGATTCTTTTTTACTCTGACTGCTCATACTCCGAGTTACGTATCTCTTCGTTTAATGGGTGGCAAAGCCACCCGACCCGCAGTGCCATCGAGTTGGTTTCTGATTTGGAAAGTTTGTGATAGCGATACTTAAGACATGGCCTTTAACCGTTAAATATCGAACATAAATTAGATTTTTAATATAGCCGATGCGGAATTTCCAGGAAAATCATTGTTTTGGAAAATGTCGCTTAAGTTAGAATATCGGTAAAAAAAAATTGTCAGATATTTCACAACAAATGTGCTGGACTTGTTTCACTTAGCAAATGCTTTCATCACGGCATCACCAAAACTGCAAATCGATACAAAAAAAAAAAAAAAAAATAGCTAGAACATATAAGCTAAACTTTTCACAAAAAGAAAGTTAAATTGGATGGGGGGGGGCAAAACAGTATGACTCACGAGCCTTTGGAAACTGGTATCTGCTGGATGGTTAAATTTTCAGGGTTGTGTAACTAAAAAAATTCTGACAATTTGCCGATTCTAATTATTTCTCACCAAGTTTCTGATTGATAATTCTTTACATTACCAACGCGATAAAAGAAAAATGAGAAGGATTGCGATATTTCGCGATATGTATCTGTACCACACAATAACCTTAGAGCCAGGGGTTTCTGATTTGGAAAATTTGGTATTGCGAGATTGCCTGTTGGCGTTTCAATTAGGCCTATCGGTTTGGTCAGGCAATGTTCTCTATTGAAATATCGTCTTGTTCATGAAATGTAAAGTTATTTTTCTAATGTAACTTAAAATTTGGAAGGTTTACCAAAATACCTTATATATGTGAATTAAAATATCATAATAAACCAGTTTGGTAAAACAGCCCCGTACTGTGTAAATGATGGATTTTGAAGATGTAAGTATAACACACACAACTTCAAATATACTACAGAGCAGCGCACATATCTGAAATCAGTTAACTACAGTTGATTTAAATCATAATGAAACTGAAAAATGTACTTACCAGAAAAGTTTCGAAAGTTCAGTGCTGCTCCTACACATGGGGTTTGCATGCACGTTGATCCTTGTTTTCGTTGGAGTCGAACTGCGAGTGCGCAGTACGCTACTAACCATTGCCAGATCTTTCTGACTAAGTTTTTCGGTGAATTTACAAACATATTAACGCAATGTTCGAAAGTTTTACTGAAATTCCAAGAAAAACACAGATATGCTGAAAAAACAGAATTTTTATGTAAATTCACAGAAGAAAGGTAATTGAATTTCAGGGGTTTTTTTACAGTGTAGAGGTGCCTCGATTATTATTATTATTTTTTTTTTTTTTTTTTGTCAGAGAATGTAAACCTTTCACCGCAAGGAAAAGAAAAAACCTTTAATGGGAACAATTTCTAACAATATGCTGTTGTTAAAAATTAGGTACCAAATATTTTGCTGTGTTGGAAGCTTTAAGGTATCATTAGCTAAACTGAGGCTTAACCGTATACATGGAAAGTCGGCATCCAGAAGACTGAAACAAAGCAGAATGCCTGCTTCCGAAATATGCTGATGATTTGCAGTGTAAACATATCTACTCTGTGGAATCAGGGTTTTTACGCTTTCCAACAAATGGGCGAAAAGGGGTCAAAGGTCAGGACATAGGAGCGGGATCCATTCCATTGCCCTTATGCGTCATAACTCGCGTAAAAATGGTTCGACTTCAATGAAATTTTAGTATGTGGAAGGAAACCACTTGGGGACGAACCCTATTGAAAATGGACGAAATAGGGTCAAAGGTCAGGACATAGGAGCGGGATCCATTCCATTGCCCTTATGCGTCATAACTTACATAAAAATGCTTCGATTGGGACAAAACTTTATCATGTTGTTCGGAAAGTATACTTAACCGGTTCTGCTGAATATCATCGAAATGAGGTCAAAGGTCGGGGTATAGGAGCGAGATTTATTCTACAGCCGTTATCCTCATAACTTGAGTAATAACTTGAGTACTGATTTCTAGTATGTTGGAAAGCGTATCATAATCAATGCATTGCATGATATTACTAACTTGTTTACGCTTTCTAACCGTAGGTTGAAGAAGCGTTCATGCTCCAGTTTTGTCCGTCTGCCTGTCTGCCCGCACGATAACTCGCGTAAAAATGGTTCGATTTCGATGAAATTTTAGTATGTGGTAGGCAGTGGCGAAGCGTGACTTTGTAAGTAAGGGAAGTAATGCAGTTAATATGCGATAAATATATGGCAAAAGTGATATGAATGAAAATTTATAATAATTAAAATCAGCAAGTGACCCGTAGTTTATATGCTACGTTGACAATACGGCATGGCAGAAAGCATCGTAAGACACCCACCCCCACCCCGCCGAACACGACCACGTGCGGTACCACCAAAAGAAATGTCTATGTAGAAGTTCAAATGCAAAGATTTATAAAAAAAAATGTTCAGTGAAAATGTTGAAAGGGAAAGAAACTTATCATGTGGTTAGGACAAGTGTTCTGAAGAAGGCCTCATAGAGGTTGAAAAGCTTCAACCAGAGTTTAGTGGAATGATGGTGATCTCAGACATGCCGTGATTTTAAACTTCTTAACGGATTTTAATAGTGAAATATTTTACACTAGTGGTGCAAGTAAACATCGATGGAATGTGATTTTTAATTGATGAATTTTTAAACTTCAAATTAAACTACTGGTGCAGTGAGTACAGGGAACATCGATGGAATAGAGTATTTTATCAACATGTATATAGTGATTTTAACATTAAAAGAACTGCAACATAGTGCAATAGTGTGTGTGCAATAGTGTACATAAAAGAAAATATTAAAACTAAAAAAGTCTCATCTACCAAGGAATTATCATGGGAATATCGCGACATGTGTCAATGAATCCACTAGTAAGAAAAATGACACACCAACAGTGTGAATCATTTCACTGAGGATTAGAGGTACGTAATAGTACTTAATCTGTTAGTGAATATATAACTGTTATTATCTACCCACACAACGAAAAGAATTGGGGCTTCTATCAGAACTGAGATAGACTGAGCCCGAGCCCTAAGCAGAGCCCGGGCACGAATCGGGCTCGGGCTGTAGAATATTTACTGTGGTTCAAGCTCGGGCTCTTAGAGAGAGGGAGAGCGAGATAATTTTTTGTATTTATAAATATGATTTTATATGATTTATATATAAAATCACATATACATTTTCATATAAAATGACATTTATATAAATGTGATTTTATACGATTTTTATAGAGAATTTTTTTTTATTTGTAAATGTGATTTTATATGATTATGAAAATGATCCAAAAGACAGAGAAAGTATTTTTTTCTAGAATGTAGTCTTCACGTGGCCGTGTACTGTAGATGTGCCAGAGTCCATCGCTCCCGTAGCGCTTACATTCCTCAGAAGTCACAGAAACCAATAGCAACACTAATAAAAGTAATGGTTACTCTTATATTAATGAAATAATGACATGTCACCGCTAAAGAACGTGCGACATAAAACTACTGAAAGTTCAAACCACAAGCCAATAATGGAACTGAACCAACTAACACAGAAAACTTTTGACAAATTGCAACTTCAAACTACTGTTACGGGAGTCCTCTGAGTGCTGACTGAACGTTTGGAAACAGCGCATGCTCAAGTTAGTGGCTTTAGAATTGAAAACAAATGCCGTCTCCTGCACGATACACTTTAATGATAAAAAACTATGTACAATTAAAATAATATATGTACAATTAAATTTTTATCATTAAAGTGTATCGTGCAGGAGACGGCATTTGTTTTCAATTCAAGAGCTTTGGTGCACGAGTTAATTTCTTCATAGTGGCTTTATCCTTGAAACTGTCATGCGTGGTTCAGCCTCCGGCGCAGTGGAAGCGTTTGGGAAAATGCTTCCTATGCTTAGCATGTATTACTGGCTGGGCTGGCCACTCTGCGGATGGGCATGCCGTGTACTGAGGTTCAGCTGGATGTATTATCAGCGTTGCTTCCAATGAGCGACTTACGTACGAGACATTTGTTCTTGTTTTCGTAAAAATACAAATATGAATTTGCTTGCTTAAAAAAAAGATACTGAAAAAATGCGCGCTGCGTTATGCTGGGGTGATATTTTTATTTTACTTTAATGCTACGTATTTTTAATTCACGCAAAAGAAAGCGCATAAACCAAAGGGAAGCAAATACTTCCCTTGCTTCCATTGACGCTTCGCCACTGGTGGTAGGGGACAACCTGTGAAGAAACTCTATTGAAAATGTGCGAAATGTTGTCAAAGGTCAGGACATAGGAGCGGGATCCGTTCCATCGTCCTTATGCGTCATAACTTACGTAAAAATGTTTCGATTGCGACAAAACTTCATCACGTTATTCCGGAGATATATTGAACCGGTTCTGTTGAATATCATCGAAATGGGGTCAAAGGTCAGGGACAGGAGCGAGATTTATTCTACAGCCATTATCCTCATTACTTGAGTAATGATTTCTGGTATGTTGGAAAGCGTATCATAATCAATGCATTGCAGGATTTTACTAACTTGCTACGGAAGTAGTCCGAGTTGTAAGTGCTTGAAAAATTGCTCCTCCAACGAGGACTGTTAAATGTTTTATTGAAGGATGATAGCAATTTTGAAGTCCATGTGGATGTTTTTTTTATTATTATAATATTTTCCCTCATTTTCTTAAGTTTTTTTAAATTGATTTCTCCAAATATTCAGCTATAAACGATAACAATTAAACTAAACATAAGGGGAGATCTCCCAAAAAACCTACAGGGGGGAGGGGGTCATTTATGGAGTTTGGGGGGCTAAGCACCTTCGAGAAGATGTCTGAATACATCACTGTCTGAGCCTGTGACCACCATCGTTAGACCTCTAATAAAGCAGTGATTCGGTGATCGGGTGATGTGACCTTAGCAGTTCAACAAAATTAAATCAGCGCTTCGAAATTCCATGATAGAATCAAGACGTAACTATTTGTCGTTATTGTCCATTGAAAATGAACTAGCGCAAGAATTCAAAAATCAAATTAGCTCATCAGGATATCACAGAACCACCAAATATTAATTTTAGTGTTGATAGCAATAGTAATTTTTGCGTTGTGGCGGCCCCAAACTACAGAGAGAAAAAACACAGACATCATGGTGAAAATAGTGAAATAGTATTTGAGGAAGTACCCCAAAACGTATATTTGGATTTATATCTCGAAGTATTGAATTTTTTCGCGATTACAATACTTCCTCATACTAATGTACTGTATGAGCAAGTGAAAAGGAACATGTTTAGACAAGAAATGCCTGACTGCAGCATAACCGTTGGAATGCTTTCATCGTTTAAAAAAATTTGGATGCCGTGCTTTTAATGATATCTTAATTAAATAATCGCGCGTTGAGACCAACAAATCCAAACGACCATATCTTCACTGTAAAAAGCAACGAACTGTGCAAATATATAATCGGTTGTCTACTTGGTTAAAATTATTAATTTTTCAATACGAAACAGAAATGTCTCTTAAAATAATATCCTAGTATTATAACAAAGAAAGGAAATGAACTTAAGCACAGTGCTCTTTAGCCTTTCCATAACATACCTATGAAGCAATAAATTAATAATTTAATTTCAGGATTTGGTCATATCATAAAGGGCAAGTATTGGGAGCGGGGTATATAAGCGAAAAAAAAAAAAAAAAAAAAAGCCCAACTATTTCATAAAGATCACATGGTGACAATTTCGATACAGAATATAATATTTCCCTGGGAGGCGAGGAATTTTTGGAAAATTTCGTGCCTTTAACTATTTAATGAACTAAATGCATAACGAAAGAAATAACCCACAGACTAAATATTCTTACATAACCTATAATTAGACTACTAATTTTATCGCGGCGCGAATTTTCAGTACTGTTTTTGTAATTTCGCGAATTTCACGGTTTTTTCTGTACTTTCGAAAACATCAAAAATATCCGCGAATTTTAGATTTTTTCATATTTTTGCCAAAATTCTATTACAATTTTTAGATTTTTTTCATATTTCATTAATTTTAATACTGAATTCATTTGATTTTACGCGTGTACTTCAAAGTAAAGTCCAACCAGAAATTTAAACCCTGAATTGCCCTTCAAGATGGTTCGTTACGAAGAGACTTTTATCGAACATGTTTGACGGGTAGGCCTACAGCATCTTTTGGACCAAGTTCTCCTAATTCTTTTAATTGTTGTTTGTACATCACACGTCGAATTTGGAAATTCTAAAGATCTTAAAAAAATGCCTGAAAGCATTAAGCTATGTTACCAAGTTGGACAAAGGACAAAAGCTACAAAATTCAGTAAGTACTTAATTAATTAGATGTAAAAAATTTGACTACGATTTGTATATATATGTCAGTAAAATGATTCGATTAGCAGGGTCGCTTCGTCCACCATGAACTATAACAGGGTCGCTTCGTCCACCATGAAATATAACAGGGTCGCCTCGCGCACGATTTCCCAGTCGCTTGGCGCACTATTTTGGGCCGCGGGTGGCCTAGTGGGCAACGTTCGTGACTGCCACGGAAAGGGCCTCAGGTTCGATCCCAGGCAGGTACGAACGCTCGATCCACAAAATATCCGCCGTGCGTCGTATGGGCACGTTAAGCCGTCGGACCCCGGGTACTGGCCCCCGGTAATAAATAAGGGCGTCTTCCTCCTCCTTTCTACTTCGCTTCCGTGTCACTTTCCTATCGAGCACTCTAGCCCAAATCTCCTAGCTTCCTATTTCTAAAGGTTGTTTAAGACCTGGAGTCAGACACTCCTTTCCTAAAATCCTCTACATATGATCAAGCGCACGATTTCCAGACAGTCGCTTAGAGCACGACGCCGAGCCAGCAGCCGACCTGCTGAGACGGGAGAGCCAAGGTCACTTGGCTCCCGTTTATGTTTTGTCTAGGGTACAGTTGATACGCACATTTGATTTACTGTGTAGGGTAAACTTAAATCGGGTAAAAATAATCTGTTGCGAGAAACTAATTTAATTCTAACTAATCTAACCGGGTAAAACTAATTTCATTCCGGGTTTACATAAAACCTCATTGCACCAACGGGAAAGAAGTAGTTCACGATAAATTTTACGCTGATTTTTTCGAATTTCGCTGTAATATATGCTTTAGTGACTAAATATATTTTATGAAGGAAATTTGTCGAATAATAGTGCTACGTTCTTTTTTTCCGGAGTTAACGTGTTTTTTTTATAAGAAGCTATTTCCAGCTTTTGTTCGGGAAGTCAAAATGGCTAAATTGACGCCTCCTTTTTTGGTAGCATTTATTCGGATTTTGTAAATTATGCCGGGGTGGAATTAGTCACGATTGCTGCGGAAGGCAGATTCGGACACAGCTTTTAAGGGGGATTCTCATTTTTCACGCTAAAATCACCGCTTGCTTTTGGAGTGTTTATTGACGAAACTATGCAATCAATTGATTCCAAAGTAGGTACATCTATTTATTATTGTTTCATGTACTTACAAAACAGTTTTTAATAAGTTTCATGAAGAATCACGCCCGCAAATCTTCCTCGACCATGACACTGCATGCGCAAAGATCCGCGGTCGCTGGTTGGCATGATATCTCCACTCCAGTTGATCTGAAACAAAAAAATCGAACGGCGTTTTACTCTATACACAAGTAGTTATCGTTTGATGAAACAGAAAAATATATATAGGGCAACGGCAACAGAATGAAACTTCAGTAGGTAAATTCGGTCATGGCAACAGAAACCAGCGTGGAAATACTCTCGTTGAGTTTGCAGAGGCAGAAGGGTTTTTCATCTTGAACTCCTTTTTCAAGAAAAAGCCACACAGGAAATGGACATGGAGACATCCAAATGGGACGACAAGTGAAATTGATTTTATTATGTGTAACAAAAAATTCGTCATAGAAGACTGCAGTGTGCTAAACAAGTTCAACACAGGTAGTGACCATAGATTGGTGAGATGTAAGATGCACCTCAACACTAAACTTGAACGTGGCAAGCTCATAAGACAAACAAAATCTATTGACATAACCAACCTTAAAAAACACCATAATACCTTCAAGTTAGAACTGAAGAACAGGTTCTCTGCTTTAGAAGGCCTAACATCGGAAGAAGTGGACATCTCTGAAGTTAACAGAAAAGTAACCAAAGCTCTTATGGAAACAGCAACAAAATTGGCTGGGTCTAAGAACAAGTTGCATGTGAACAAATTATCAGGAAAAACCAAAATGTTGATGCAAAAAAGAAGAGAGATGAGAACAACTAAAGAAGATGTGACTTCCAAAGTGGAATATATAGAGCTATGCAAGACAGTAAGAAAAAGTATCACTGAAGACGTAAGGAAATTCAACTGTGAACTAGTGAGGAAAGCAATTGAAAACAACCAAAGCCTAAAGATAGCAAAGGGACATCTCAGTAAGGGAAGAAAACAGATTATGGCACTGAGAAAAGAAGATGGTTCTGTAACAAGAAATAGAGGCGAAATTTTGACAAGAGTGAAAGATTTCTACTCCAAATTATATGAAAGGGATGATATATGCACTCCTGACATCATGAAAGATACCAGTACCAGAGTTCCTCCAGTCCTTCCAGCAGAAGTTGCACATGCAATCAAGAACATGAAGCGAGGAAAAGCTCCAGGAGAAGATGGAATTACTGTAGACATCATACAAGAAGCAAGTGGAGAAATCGAAACAGTACTCGCCCAAATTTTCACTCGATGCCTTAATGAAGGAAAGATTCCTGAGGATTGGAACACCGCTACAATGATCCTGCTACATAAGAAAGGTGACATTGAGGATCTCGGAAACTACAGACCTATCAGCCTCCTATCAGTAGTTTATAAAATCTTCTCTAAAGTTCTTTCACACCGCTTGAAGGTAACACTGGACATGGCTCAACCGAGAGAACAAGCTGGATTCAGGAGTGGCTACAGCACAATAGATCATATCCACGTGCTGAGAGAACTAATTGAAAGAGCGAGGGAATATGAACTTCCATTGTGCATGGCTTTTATCGATTATGAAAAAGCCTTTGATTCGGTGAAACCATCAGCAGTTACAATGGCTCTGAAAACCTGCGGTATTGAAGATGCATACATTAATATTATTAATAACATCTATGAAAATGCAAGTGCAAAAGATTAGGCTGTTTGAAAATACAACACACGTAAAAATTGGAAAGGGAGTGAGACAAGGGGACACCATATCTCCGAAGCTCTTTAATGCCACATTGGAGGGTGTTTTTCAGTCGCTGAGCTGGGAAAACAAGGGAATAAAGATTAATGGAGATTATCTAACCCACCTTCGCTTTGCTGATGACGTAGTCATTTTTGCAACTACCCCATCAGAGCTGCAGAGTATGATCCAGGAACTTGCTGACAAGAGTAAAGAAGTGGGATTAAAAATGAACTTTCAGAAGACAAAAGTGATGTTCAATGCTTTTACAAGAAATGAAGATTTATCGATTGATGGAGAAAAGCTGGAGATAACAGACACGTACGTTTATCTTGGACAGCAGATATCAAGTGAGGGTCACATTGATGAAGAAATTAATCGGCGTACAAAACTTGCCTGGAGAGCTTTTGGAAGAAACAGCATAATTTTCAAGAGCAATATGCCATTATGTCTTAAAAGAAAAGTGTTTGATCAATGCATCCTTCCAGTGCTTACGTATGGTGCAGAGACGTGGACCTTAACTAAAAGAGACATACAAAGGCTGCAGACAACTCAAAGAAGCATGGAGAGGTGCATGCTTGGTGTAACCAGGAGGGATAAGAAGAGGAACTCGTGGATCCGAAAAATGACAAGAGTGGAAGACATCATGATCAGAGTTAAATCCCTGAAATGGCAATGGGCTGGACATACTGCCAGAAGGACAGATCATCGATGGACAGCCGAAATTTTAGATTGGATTCCAAGGGACAGGAAAAGACCCAGAAGAAGACCACATGGGAGATGGGTGGATGAAATTCGAAAGTATGCAGGGGTGACATGGAGGAGACTGGCACAAGACAGACCGTTGTGGAGGAAACTTGGGGAGACCTTCGTCCAGCAGTGGATTGATAATGGTTGACAATGATGATGATGATGATGATATATATATATATATATTTGAGGAAATGGGGACTTGTCAAACTCAAATTATCAGTTTAGCTCAAAAAATTGACAATGTTTTTTGGTATTAAAGAAATATGCATAACGCATCGTGTTTCTGGTTCATCAAACGATAAAAGGATGTTTGCTGAACATGCAGTTTTACATATGAAGTCGATCGGTCCAATAGTTTTCGAAATATCATGCCAACCATTCGCAAAAAAGCTGTTTCGAGAAAAACGCGTTTAAAGTTTCAAGTACGGTTTACGGATGCATATCGATTATTTACAGCGTTTTTCTGTTAATCTGCTATACCAGGGATATACAGTGTTCCTTCCTCTGTTTCGTAGAACTCGTGTAGGGACATATGCTCGCTTGTACGAGGTTCTTTTGTAGCCTCGAGGCTGCGTCTCGACGATCTCTGATGCATAGACGCTGTCGTTCCCCGAGTTGGCAAATATCTTCGTTTGCTCACCAATAACGATTCCTATCATTGTCATCATTTTCAGGACAGCAGAAAAACCTTCATTAAAAATGCCTGCTGCTAAATAAGCTGCCATTTCGATGATTTTTGAGTCACAGTGAAGATATTTGGGCGCGAACCGCCAAAAAGTAGAATTGAAACTTTCGTTGTTGTTTTGAGTGTCACCACCCAAACACCTTTCTAGCTACTCTCTTCATGACAAAACATTGCAAATCGGCTTAATAGCATTTTCGACATATTTATGAAGTGGCGGTTCGTGATTGAATTCGTCCAAAGTTTTCTCAGCTTCGGCTTTGCGCCAGTTGCACCAAATCTGTAACCCCACTGGAAAATAACAGATTATAAGTTGGCCAATTTCGCTAATTTCGATGTGAAATTTGGCACACATATTCTTAAGACCTAAAATAATAAAATAACGTAAAAAAAATCGATTCCTTTTCACAAAAAAAAAAAAAAAAAAATGAGAGTTCCATTTTAAGGAAGCTGAAGATAACGGCCTTCTTCCGAAAGGAAATTATGTTCACAAGGAAATGAGATGAAGTTGTATAGTACGTCTTGTACAGCAAAATCGGTTATTATTTGGGTACTATAATGAGCTTCATTCTGGAGGAAAGCGTGGTGGAACTATTGTAACGTATACTCTCGATTCACTTTCCTTTTGATTTTTACTATCTCTGGTTATTTTATTTTACTATGTAAATTATCTTCTTACTGAACGAGATGTTATTTCACCCGCTGAATGAGATCTGGCAATGAGTGTAAGTCATGACGTGGTGGTAGCCAGTATAAATAGGCGCGTTCAACGATACGTAGGGAGAGCGTTTGTTTATGTGGAGGAGAGCTTTTTGTTGATGTGCGTAGGGAGAGCTTCGTTCTATGTGATTAGGTTTTTTCTTCATTATTGTGATACGATTAGTGTGTGTGTGTGTTGGATGATTCAAGAGTTTATCTAATAAAAGAGTTTTAAGTAAGTACGTCTTTCTCAGTTCATAGTACTGTCAGACCTCTGTCTGGCTGTTAGGTTTATTTCATTTAGTGTTATTAGTAACAACCAGCATAAGACTTTATTCATCTTAATTACTACTGCAACATTACTACCAGTTATAAGCTTGTTCATTATTATTACTACACTACTAGCAGGAAAGTTTATTCATGATATATTTAACAAACAACAAGCATTAGAAGAAGCATTAGCTTAGAAGAAGCTGAATTCATTATAATTAGCTTAGTAGTAAAAGCTATATTCATTATAATTGGCGCCCGAACTTTTCTCGAACACGAGATCTTGACAATTATTACCCATGTCTTCCTTACCTGAGACAACTTCAGTTTTTTCACCCTAAATCAAATTTCGATGGTGATGGGATTAATTTCGACCATCTGCAAGAAGCCCGTGGGGCTCACTTTGATATGAGTGATCTACATGTACCCAGGCATTCTTCACAATTTCGTAATTCACCAGCTTCCTATTACTCTGAGTCGCGGGTCGTACCTGAGGGAGTTCAATCCTCTCAGCGAAGCAGAATGCTGGCCCATTTCGTGCCGCATGCAGGAACAATTCATTTCAATGGGTTGGAGGGATCCTTAAAGTTCCTCGAAGATTTGGAAGATCACTTTGATCTATACAATATTCCTGAAGACTGCAAAGTACAAATCGCAGGCACTTGCTTGAAGGATACCGCTAAGACCTGGTATCGGCAGTGGAGAGTGTCGAACCCGGATTCTCATTATGAGAATTTCCGAGCAGAATTTTTGGAGGTCTTTCCTTTCGGCCTCAGTCGAGCTAGCCTTGCACAACAACTTTTTTCTCGTCAGCAAGGACCCAACGTTAGCCCTGTTGCATTTGCGTTGGAAACAACACGCTTATATAACTTATGGGATCCACATGCCAGTCATGTCGACATGTTGGATACCCTATTGCAACAGCTCGACCCATTTTTACAAGATTTTCTTGAGGTTCGACACCCTGCTACAATTCATGAATGCCTTCGCCTCATACGAACGTATGAAGAGCGACACGGCAAACATGGTTCAACTCACCCTGCTCGGGCACCCCGCGAGGCTTATTACGAAAACCCTCAGCGGCATAATAAGCCTAATAACTTTCAATGCGAGCATACACAAGTGCACACCCAAGCTTCATACGTTTCACCACATAGAAGAGTGGCAAACCAACCGCGAGTTTCTGAACAATCTTCGGGATATCGTACAAATGCACAGTATGCTCGACCCAGTTCCAATCCGCAGCATTCGGAACGTTTTCATGCTCAGGACAATGATTATTTTTCTGCCTGTGCTGAGGGAAGAAGTAATAGATATGAAAATGTCAACAGACACGCGGAGTTCCCGACGCAGGTTTCACGCAGTTTTCCTCATCGTGAAAATTTTCCCGATACCCGGCAGGGTCGAGGTTTCAGACCGCATGATAATCCAACCAGGAATCCTTTAAACTTCCAAAGGAAGTAGACCAAGGGTCGGTCCTGCTTCCTGATACCAAGCATTCTGACCCTAAAACTGTATTAGTGACTGTCCAAACTCCTCAGTTGCCTGATGTATTCTTGACAATTGAAGATATTATTGTCGAGACAAAGTTCGACACTGGTTCTGAAATATCAGCCCTAAATACGAAGTTTTGCACTGACAATTTTCCTGCAATACTCGTTCAGCCTGCGACGCAGTATTTGCGAGGTGCAAATAACGAAATCTTCAGTATCACAGGAACTGTCACATTATCTCTAGGGTAGAGAAAGGCTCGTTTTACGCATTCTTTCCTGCTTATAGACGAACTACCTGTTAAATGTCTAATGGGAATGGACTTTATTAATACGTTTCAAATAACTCTGAATTTCGTACAACATGTGATTTCCTTTCCGGAACCTGTCGAAATGATTCCTACGGTTTCTATGGATATAACGAGTTTGTTATTGAGTAACCAATTGAATGAGAGGCAACGAAACCAGCTTTCTCTACTTTTGCAGGAAAGCCCTGGTTTATTTTCCGATCAACCTGGTTTCACACAGGTGGTTTATCATGTCATTGACACTGAGGGTTCGAAACCGATAGCGACAAAACCTTACCCTTGTGCTCCCCATAAGAAACAGGAAATGCAACGTCAAATTTCTGAAATGATTAAACAGGGCATAATAAGGGAATCAACAAGCGCCTGGGCTGCTCCTGCCTTTTTGGTTCCAAAGAAACAACACAATGAATTTCGTTTCGTGACAGATTTCCGCAAGCTCAACCAAGTCACGAAAACGATCAATTATCCACTACCTGTCATGTCGCATATTTTGCATGACCTGTCATCAACTAAATGGATGTCAACCTTGGATTTGGCGAGTGGATATTGGCAGGTGGCGGTACATCCGGACTCTGTCGATAAAACAGGCTTTGTGACTCCTTTTGGGGCTTATGAATACCTGCGTATGCCCTTTGGATTAGCTTCTGCACCTGCTACTTTCCAAATGCTTATGGATACGGTTCTCAGACCTGTTCTGGGTCCCCATGTGCATGTATATTTGGATGACATTATTATTACATCCGAGACTTTTGACGAGCACCTTTTTCTGCTCAAACAGGTGTTCCAACTCATATACAATGCTGGCTTGACGTTAAAACCTAGTAAATGCCAGATAGCGAGGGACGAGATTGTATATCTGGGGTTGAAAATCTCTCCCCACGGCTTATTTACGGATAATGAAAAAATTAGGCCTATTGTTGACTTTCCTCGGCCTAAAACAGCAAAAGAACTATCACGCTTTCTGGGAATGACCGGATGGTATCAGCAGGTCGTCCCCGCTTATGCTACAATCTGTGAGCCATTGTATGCTTTGAAACGTAAATACAAGAAGTTTGTTTGGACACCAGAGGCTAACGCTGCGTTTGAAACACTGAAGTCTGCGTTGACTCAGCCTCCTGTGTTGGCTTTCCCGGATAATACTAAGGAATTTGATATTTATACTGACGCATCCGGAGTTGGTCTTGGTTGCGTTTTGTCACAAGCTGGGCATCCAATAGCTTTTGCGTCTCGTACTTTAGCCAAAGCTGAACGGAATTATTCAGCTACGGAACGTGAATGTCTTGCTGTTGTGTATGCTCGTGACAAATTTCAATATATTTATCTTAACGAATTGACAGTTAACATAATTACGGATTATTCTGCCCTTCAGTATTTGAATTCTGCTAAGCATCTCTCTCAAAGACTTATGAAGTGGGCTCTGAAGTTACAAGAGAGCAATATCAAAATTTCGTATCAGCCAGGTCATAAGAATCAATTACCGGACGCATTGTCTCGCGTTCCGATTAGTGGGGTCCCCACAGAAACTACTCCTGGATGTCAGCCTTTACTTCTAATAGCTGATATAACATCCAGAGAGCAGATAATGGTAGAATTAATAAATGATTCAGATTTTGGGGATATCTATAATTTTTTTCTTGCGGGTTCGCCCCTACAAAGTGGTCCTTCTCTGGCTGGAAGGTCACAGCATTTTGAAGTCATAGAGGGTCTTCTTTACTATACGAAATCTAGGACTACTAGGGCAGAGTTTCGCCCATGTATTCCGCGAACCCTTAGAATGGCCCTTTTAAACGAATTTCATGACAAACCTCTTGCAGGCCATTTAGGTATTCGCAAGACCCGTTGTAAATTGCGGGATGTTGCCTATTGGCCTGGCATGTACCAAAGTGTGCTCGCATACGTTCAATCATGTCACTTGTGTGAGATTAATAATTACCGTAATGTAAGACCGGCCGGTCACTTGAAATCTAGTTCAAGTTCTCATGTTTTTGACATTATTTCAATAGATTTATTGGGACCTTATCCTTTATCTGTTAAAAACAAAGCTCGTTACGTTTTAGTATTAACTGATAATTTTTCTAAATGGGTTGAAGTTTTTCCCATTAAAGCCGCTACGGCGGAAGTTATTTGTAATGTATTAATTAATGGAGTATTCTCTAGATATGGTGCACCTAATAAAGTAGTTTCGGATAATGGTCCTCAATTTATTTCTGACATTTTTGAAAGAATGTGTGCGAGACTACACATTAAGCACAAATTCATTTCCCCATATCATCCCCAGAGTAATCCTGCGGAACGAGTAAACCGCACGCTAGTGAAAATGATTGCTACATTTGTCATGGATCATCATGAGCGATGGGATGACCATCTTGAGCTTTTTTCGTTCGCCCTCCGCTCGTCTGTTCACGAATCTACTAAAATTACTCCTGCAGAACTTTTTCTGGGTCGCAAAATTAAAACCCCTTTTGAAAATTTAACGGGGATTATCGACGAACTAAACCGGCGACCAACTCCGCAATCAGTACGAATCATGGCAGAAAAAGCTCGTGTTGCAATGCTAGGCGCACAAGCGGCTCAAGCAAGAAATTATAATACTAGGCGTAGGGAACCAGATCTCGTCGTTGGAGATCTCACTCTCGTGGAAACGCACTTCCAGTCTTCTGTTTCTCATACTTTAGTGAAGAAATTTTGCACCCAGCTAGGAAGGTCCATATCGGGTGGCAAATGTGTTTGAAAATAACATTGTTCTTGAAAAACCTGACAATCAATTTCAATACGTACACGTTGCTCAGTGTCGCAAGTATCATGAACGAAATATCGATTTTATAATCAACCCTACTCAACCTTCTGTTCCACAGACTCAAGAGTCTATATCTCATGATCAACCTCCAGAAATTTTGGACGAACCAACAAACATTTTTGAAGAATCTCCAGTGATTTTTTCTTCACCCTCCCCTCCTCAAGACGGGTTTCCAAACACGCAACCTGATTCTCCCATGAGACCAAGGCTCGAATTAAGTTCTTCAAATACTAGTATCGTTCCTTTCCCTCCAACCATTGCCAAGACTATTGCTGCACCATTTTCTGACAGCTCTGCAACACCACAAGCTCCTACTTCCTTGAATACCTCGTCAGAGAGTATTCCTATAGGCAGACATAAACATCGCCCTGCACAACCACTAAATTACAGCAGCGACTCAGAGGCTTCAGATATTTCGGATTTATCAGTTATGAACAATAATTTGACTATTCCTAAACGTCAGACACCAATTACAAACCGTCCAGCACCACCAAAAGCTGGTCGAAAACGTAACTTGTCTCCCCAATCTGCTTCGCCGCAACAGCGACGAAGGCAGAGATCGTTGCATCCGCCCGGGTTTCGCCCCTGGAATCTACGCTCAGGGCAAACAGGGCCGATGCCTGCTGCTACTCTCATGCCACGAGGGCGAAAGCGAAAACAAACGATGTGGCCGGAGCCACGTCCGTCCAAAAAATGCTGGAAGGACAACACGGGCCCCAGCACAAAGTGACTACATATCAAAAGCCTGGGGGAGCCCGTTCCTGTGAGCCGCAGGGATTTCCGGACCGCCAGACTTCGGCCGTTCCTGATCGACGGACTTCAGCCGTTCCTGACCGTTCCTGTCAGCCGCAGGGATTTCCGGACCGCCAGACTTCAGCCGTTCCTGACCGACGGACGTCAACCGTTCCTCTCAGCCGCAGGGATTTCCGGACCGACAGACTTCAGCCGTTCCTGACCGACGGATTTCAGCCGTTCCTGACCGTTCCTGTCAGCCGCCGGGATTTCTTGACCGACAGAATACAGATGTTCCGGATCCATTCAAATCCTTGAAACGCTCACCGCCACCTGAATTTACCAGTCCGATTAGGATTGGAAAACGTTATCGTACTCGAGTTTTTTATGCGTCCTCGAGATAAGTAAGTTCTCGTGCACAGGTTCTTTTCTCCGTTTGTTGTTTTTCCTGCACGACCAGTTGGCGTGTCAGAATTTCTTTTTTTCGTGTGGGCCTATGCATTCTTTTTTGTGTATATATGTGTTTTTTTTTAGATATTTCTTCTATGTCCATCTACTAATCCAAATTTTTTTATATATCTATGTGCTTAGGGGTAAAATAATAAAATTGTTACTGTTAGGCAGCTCCAGGCAATCTTCGCTGCTGATACAGTTGGTGTGTATTTAACGAATAATGAGAACGTAATTTGAAATTAAAAAAGTGATTCCTGCTAGGCAGAATAAAAGGAAGGTATGCCGATGCAGGTTTGTTTTGTCCAAGTATATAAAGTGTTTCACAGACGAATACAGATTTCTTGATTTTGTCATGCCAAGTTTGAGATTGTACATACTGCTGCCACCAAACAACAACAACAAAAAAGAGGTCGATAAACGTCAATCAACGAAGTGTAAGACTTACACTCCAAAATTGATAGGTTTTTCGGAAAAAAAAAAATAAGGGGGAGATGATGTAACGTATACTCTCGATTCACTTTCCTTTTGATTTTTACTATCTCTGGTTATTTTATTTTACTATGTAAATTATCTTCTTACTGAACGAGATGTTATTTCACCCGCTGAATGAGATCTGGCAATGAGTGTAAGTCATGACGTGGTGGTAGCCAGTATAAATAGGCGCGTTCAACGATACGTAGGGAGAGCGTTTGTTTATGTGGAGGAGAGCTTTTTGTTGATGTGCGTAGGGAGAGCTTCGTTCTATGTGATTAGGTTTTTTCTTCATTATTGTGATACGATTAGTGTGTGTGTGTGTGTTGGATGATTCAAGAGTTTATCTAATAAAAGAGTTTTAAGTAAGTACGTCTTTCTCAGTTCATAGTACTGTCAGACCTCTGTCTGGCTGTTAGGTTTATTTCATTTAGTGTTATTAGTAACAACCAGCATAAGACTTTATTCATCTTAATTACTACTGCAACATTACTACCAGTTATAAGCTTGTTCATTATTATTACTACACTACTAGCAGGAAAGTTTATTCATGATATATTTAACAAACAACAAGCATTAGAAGAAGCATTAGCTTAGAAGAAGCCGAATTCATTATAATTAGCTTAGTAGTAAAAGCTATATTCATTATAATTGGCGCCCGAACTTTTCTCGAACACGAGATCTTGACAATTATTACCCATGTCTTCCTTACCTGAGACAACTTCAGTTTTTCACCCTAAATCAAATTTCGATGGTGATGGGATTAATTTCGACCATCTGCAAGAAGCCCGTGGGGCTCACTTTGATATGAGTGATCTACATGTACCCAGGCATTCTTCACAATTTCGTAATTCACCAGCTTCCTATTACTCTGAGTCGCGGGTCGTACCTGAGGGAGTTCAATCCTCTCAGCGAAGCAGAATGCTGGCCCATTTCGTGCCGCATGCAGGAACAATTCATTTCAATGGGTTGGAGGGATCCTTAAAGTTCCTCGAAGATTTGGAAGATCACTTTGATCTATACAATATTCCTGAAGACTGCAAAGTACAAATCGCAGGCACTTGCTTGAAGGATACCGCTAAGACCTGGTATCGGCAGTGGAGAGTGTCGAACCCGGATTCTCATTATGAGAATTTCCGAGCAGAATTTTTGGAGGTCTTTCCTTTCGGCCTCAGTCGAGCTAGCCTTGCACAACAACTTTTTTCTCGTCAGCAAGGACCCAACGTTAGCCCTGTTGCATTTGCGTTGGAAACAACACGCTTATATAACTTATGGGATCCACATGCCAGTCATGTCGACATGTTGGATACCCTATTGCAACAGCTCGACCCATTTTTACAAGATTTTCTTGAGGTTCGACACCCTGCTACAATTCATGAATGCCTTCGCCTCATACGAACGTATGAAGAGCGACACGGCAAACATGGTTCAACTCACCATGCTCGGGCACCCCGCGAGGCTTATTACGAAAACCCTCAGCGGCATAATAAGCCTAATAACTTTCAATGCGAGCATACACAAGTGCACACCCAAGCTTCATACGTTTCACCACATAGAAGAGTGGCAAACCAACCGCGAGTTTCTGAACAATCTTCGGGATATCGTACAAATGCACAGTATGCTCGACCCAGTTCCAATCCGCAGCATTCGGAACGTTTTCATGCTCAGGACAATGATTATTTTTCTGCCTGTGCTGAGGGAAGAAGTAATAGATATGAAAATGTCAACAGACACGCGGAGTTCCCGACGCAGGTTTCACGCAGTTTTCCTCATCGTGAAAATTTTCCCGATACCCGGCAGGGTCGAGGTTTCAGACCGCATGATAATCCAACCAGGAATCCTTTAAACTTCCAAAGGAAGTAGACCAAGGGTCGGTCCTGCTTCCTGATACCAAGCATTCTGACCCTAAAACTGTATTAGTGACTGTCCAAACTCCTCAGTTGCCTGATGTATTCTTGACAATTGAAGATATTATTGTCGAGACAAAGTTCGACACTGGTTCTGAAATATCAGCCCTAAATACGAAGTTTTGCACTGACAATTTTCCTGCAATACTCGTTCAGCCTGCGACGCAGTATTTGCGAGGTGCAAATAACGAAATCTTCAGTATCACAGGAACTGTCACATTATCTCTAGGGTAGAGAAAGGCTCGTTTTACGCATTCTTTCCTGCTTATAGACGAACTACCTGTTAAATGTCTAATGGGAATGGACTTTATTAATACGTTTCAAATAACTCTGAATTTCGTACAACATGTGATTTCCTTTCCGGAACCTGTCGAAATGATTCCTACGGTTTCTATGGATATAACGAGTTTGTTATTGAGTAACCAATTGAATGAGAGGCAACGAAACCAGCTTTCTCTACTTTTGCAGGAAAGCCCTGGTTTATTTTCCGATCAACCTGGTTTCACACAGGTGGTTTATCATGTCATTGACACTGAGGGTTCGAAACCGATAGCGACAAAACCTTACCCTTGTGCTCCCCATAAGAAACAGGAAATGCAACGTCAAATTTCTGAAATGATTAAACAGGGCATAATAAGGGAATCAACAAGCGCCTGGGCTGCTCCTGCCTTTTTGGTTCCAAAGAAACAACACAATGAATTTCGTTTCGTGACAGATTTCCGCAAGCTCAACCAAGTCACGAAAACGATCAATTATCCACTACCTGTCATGTCGCATATTTTGCATGACCTGTCATCAACTAAATGGATGTCAACCTTGGATTTGGCGAGTGGATATTGGCAGGTGGCGGTACATCCGGACTCTGTCGATAAAACAGGCTTTGTGACTCCTTTTGGGGCTTATGAATACCTGCGTATGCCCTTTGGATTAGCTTCTGCACCTGCTACTTTCCAAATGCTTATGGATACGGTTCTCAGACCTGTTCTGGGTCCCCATGTGCATGTATATTTGGATGACATTATTATTACATCCGAGACTTTTGACGAGCACCTTTTTCTGCTCAAACAGGTGTTCCAACTCATATACAATGCTGGCTTGACGTTAAAACCTAGTAAATGCCAGATAGCGAGGGACGAGATTGTATATCTGGGGTTGAAAATCTCTCCCCACGGCTTATTTACGGATAATGAAAAAAATTAGGCCTATTGTTGACTTTCCTCGGCCTAAAACAGCAAAAGAACTATCACGCTTTCTGGGAATGACCGGATGGTATCAGCAGGTCGTCCCCGCTTATGCTACAATCTGTGAGCCATTGTATGCTTTGAAACGTAAATACAAGAAGTTTGTTTGGACACCAGAGGCTAACGCTGCGTTTGAAACACTGAAGTCTGCGTTGACTCAGCCTCCTGTGTTGGCTTTCCCGGATAATACTAAGGAATTTGATATTTATACTGACGCATCCGGAGTTGGTCTTGGTTGCGTTTTGTCACAAGCTGGGCATCCAATAGCTTTTGCGTCTCGTACTTTAGCCAAAGCTGAACGGAATTATTCAGCTACGGAACGTGAATGTCTTGCTGTTGTGTATGCTCGTGACAAATTTCAATATATTTATCTTAACGAATTGACAGTTAACATAATTACGGATTATTCTGCCCTTCAGTATTTGAATTCTGCTAAGCATCTCTCTCAAAGACTTATGAAGTGGGCTCTGAAGTTACAAGAGAGCAATATCAAAATTTCGTATCAGCCAGGTCATAAGAATCAATTACCGGACGCATTGTCTCGCGTTCCGATTAGTGGGGTCCCCACAGAAACTACTCCTGGATGTCAGCCTTTACTTCTAATAGCTGATATAACATCCAGAGAGCAGATAATGGTAGAATTAATAAATGATTCAGATTTTGGGGATATCTATAATTTTTTTCTTGCGGGTTCGCCCCTACAAAGTGGTCCTTCTCTGGCTGGAAGGTCACAGCATTTTGAAGTCATAGAGGGTCTTCTTTACTATACGAAATCTAGGACTACTAGGGCAGAGTTTCGCCCATGTATTCCGCGAACCCTTAGAATGGCCCTTTTAAACGAATTTCATGACAAACCTCTTGCAGGCCATTTAGGTATTCGCAAGACCCGTTGTAAATTGCGGGATGTTGCCTATTGGCCTGGCATGTACCAAAGTGTGCTCGCATACGTTCAATCATGTCACTTGTGTGAGATTAATAATTACCGTAATGTAAGACCGGCCGGTCACTTGAAATCTAGTTCAAGTTCTCATGTTTTTGACATTATTTCAATAGATTTATTGGGACCTTATCCTTTATCTGTTAAAAACAAAGCTCGTTACGTTTTAGTATTAACTGATAATTTTTCTAAATGGGTTGAAGTTTTTCCCATTAAAGCCGCTACGGCGGAAGTTATTTGTAATGTATTAATTAATGGAGTATTCTCTAGATATGGTGCACCTAATAAAGTAGTTTCGGATAATGGTCCTCAATTTATTTCTGACATTTTTGAAAGAATGTGTGCGAGACTACACATTAAGCACAAATTCATTTCCCCATATCATCCCCAGAGTAATCCTGCGGAACGAGTAAACCGCACGCTAGTGAAAATGATTGCTACATTTGTCATGGATCATCATGAGCGATGGGATGACCATCTTGAGCTTTTTTCGTTCGCCCTCCGCTCGTCTGTTCACGAATCTACTAAAATTACTCCTGCAGAACTTTTTCTGGGTCGCAAAATTAAAACCCCTTTTGAAAATTTAACGGGGATTATCGACGAACTAAACCGGCGACCAACTCCGCAATCAGTACGAATCATGGCAGAAAAAGCTCGTGTTGCAATGCTAGGCGCACAAGCGGCTCAAGCAAGAAATTATAATACTAGGCGTAGGGAACCAGATCTCGTCGTTGGAGATCTCACTCTCGTGGAAACGCACTTCCAGTCTTCTGTTTCTCATACTTTAGTGAAGAAATTTTGCACCCAGCTAGGAAGGTCCATATCGGGTGGCAAATGTGTTTGAAAATAACATTGTTCTTGAAAAACCTGACAATCAATTTCAATACGTACACGTTGCTCAGTGTCGCAAGTATCATGAACGAAATATCGATTTTATAATCAACCCTACTCAACCTTCTGTTCCACAGACTCAAGAGTCTATATCTCATGATCAACCTCCAGAAATTTTGGACGAACCAACAAACATTTTTGAAGAATCTCCAGTGATTTTTTCTTCACCCTCCCCTCCTCAAGACGGGTTTCCAAACACGCAACCTGATTCTCCCATGAGACCAAGGCTCGAATTAAGTTCTTCAAATACTAGTATCGTTCCTTTCCCTCCAACCATTGCCAAGACTATTGCTGCACCATTTTCTGACAGCTCTGCAACACCACAAGCTCCTACTTCCTTGAATACCTCGTCAGAGAGTATTCCTATAGGCAGACATAAACATCGCCCTGCACAACCACTAAATTACAGCAGCGACTCAGAGGCTTCAGATATTTCGGATTTATCAGTTATGAACAATAATTTGACTATTCCTAAACGTCAGACACCAATTACAAACCGTCCAGCACCACCAAAAGCTGGTCGAAAACGTAACTTGTCTCCCCAATCTGCTTCGCCGCAACAGCGACGAAGGCAGAGATCGTTGCATCCGCCCGGGTTTCGCCCCTGGAATCTACGCTCAGGGCAAACAGGGCCGATGCCTGCTGCTACTCTCATGCCACGAGGGCGAAAGCGAAAACAAACGATGTGGCCGGAGCCACGTCCGTCCAAAAAAATGCTGGAAGGACAACACGGGCCCCAGCACAAAGTGACTACATATCAAAAGCCTGGGGGAGCCCGTTCCTGTGAGCCGCAGGGATTTCCGGACCGCCAGACTTCGGCCGTTCCTGATCGACGGACTTCAGCCGTTCCTGACCGTTCCTGTCAGCCGCAGGGATTTCCGGACCGCCAGACTTCAGCCGTTCCTGACCGACGGACGTCAACCGTTCCTCTCAGCCGCAGGGATTTCCGGACCGACAGACTTCAGCCGTTCCTGACCGACGGATTTCAGCCGTTCCTGACCGTTCCTGTCAGCCGCCGGGATTTCTTGACCGACAGAATACAGATGTTCCGGATCCATTCAAATCCTTGAAACGCTCACCGCCACCTGAATTTACCAGTCCGATTAGGATTGGAAAACGTTATCGTACTCGAGTTTTTTATGCGTCCTCGAGATAAGTAAGTTCTCGTGCACAGGTTCTTTTCTCCGTTTGTTGTTTTTCCTGCACGACCAGTTGGCGTGTCAGAATTTCTTTTTTCGTGTGGGCCTATGCATTCTTTTTTGTGTATATATGTGTTTTTTTTTAGATATTTCTTCTATGTCCATCTACTAATCCAAATTTTTTTATATATCTATGTGCTTAGGGGTAAAATAATAAAATTGTTACTGTTAGGCAGCTCCAGGCAATCTTCGCTGCTGATACAGTTGGTGTGTATTTAACGAATAATGAGAACGTAATTTGAAATTAAAAAAGTGATTCCTGCTAGGCAGAATAAAAGGAAGGTATGCCGATGCAGGTTTGTTTTGTCCAAGTATATAAAGTGTTTCACAGACGAATACAGATTTCTTGATTTTGTCATGCCAAGTTTGAGATTGTACATACTGCTGCCACCAAACAACAACAACAAAAAAGAGGTCGATAAACGTCAATCAACGAAGTGTAAGACTTACACTCCAAAATTGATAGGTTTTTCGGAAAAAAAAAAAATAAGGGGGAGATGATGTAACGTATACTCTCGATTCACTTTCCTTTTGATTTTTACTATCTCTGGTTATTTTATTTTACTATGTAAATTATCTTCTTACTGAACGAGATGTTATTTCACCCGCTGAATGAGATCTGGCAATGAGTGTAAGTCATGACGTGGTGGTAGCCAGTATAAATAGGCGCGTTCAACGATACGTAGGGAGAGCGTTTGTTTATGTGGAGGAGAGCTTTTTGTTGATGTGCGTAGGGAGAGCTTCGTTCTATGTGATTAGGTTTTTTCTTCATTATTGTGATACGATTAGTGTGTGTGTGTGTGTTGGATGATTCAAGAGTTTATCTAATAAAAGAGTTTTAAGTAAGTACGTCTTTCTCAGTTCATAGTACTGTCAGACCTCTGTCTGGCTGTTAGGTTTATTTCATTTAGTGTTATTAGTAACAACCAGCATAAGACTTTATTCATCTTAATTACTACTGCAACATTACTACCAGTTATAAGCTTGTTCATTATTATTACTACACTACTAGCAGGAAAGTTTATTCATGATATATTTAACAAACAACAAGCATTAGAAGAAGCATTAGCTTAGAAGAAGCCGAATTCATTATAATTAGCTTAGTAGTAAAAGCTATATTCATTATAATTGGCGCCCGAACTTTTCTCGAACACGAGATCTTGACAATTATTACCCATGTCTTCCTTACCTGAGACAACTTCAGTTTTTCACCCTAAATCAAATTTCGATGGTGATGGGATTAATTTCGACCATCTGCAAGAAGCCCGTGGGGCTCACTTTGATATGAGTGATCTACATGTACCCAGGCATTCTTCACAATTTCGTAATTCACCAGCTTCCTATTACTCTGAGTCGCGGGTCGTACCTGAGGGAGTTCAATCCTCTCAGCGAAGCAGAATGCTGGCCCATTTCGTGCCGCATGCAGGAACAATTCATTTCAATGGGTTGGAGGGATCCTTAAAGTTCCTCGAAGATTTGGAAGATCACTTTGATCTATACAATATTCCTGAAGACTGCAAAGTACAAATCGCAGGCACTTGCTTGAAGGATACCGCTAAGACCTGGTATCGGCAGTGGAGAGTGTCGAACCCGGATTCTCATTATGAGAATTTCCGAGCAGAATTTTTGGAGGTCTTTCCTTTCGGCCTCAGTCGAGCTAGCCTTGCACAACAACTTTTTTCTCGTCAGCAAGGACCCAACGTTAGCCCTGTTGCATTTGCGTTGGAAACAACACGCTTATATAACTTATGGGATCCACATGCCAGTCATGTCGACATGTTGGATACCCTATTGCAACAGCTCGACCCATTTTTACAAGATTTTCTTGAGGTTCGACACCCTGCTACAATTCATGAATGCCTTCGCCTCATACGAACGTATGAAGAGCGACACGGCAAACATGGTTCAACTCACCATGCTCGGGCACCCCGCGAGGCTTATTACGAAAACCCTCAGCGGCATAATAAGCCTAATAACTTTCAATGCGAGCATACACAAGTGCACACCCAAGCTTCATACGTTTCACCACATAGAAGAGTGGCAAACCAACCGCGAGTTTCTGAACAATCTTCGGGATATCGTACAAATGCACAGTATGCTCGACCCAGTTCCAATCCGCAGCATTCGGAACGTTTTCATGCTCAGGACAATGATTATTTTTCTGCCTGTGCTGAGGGAAGAAGTAATAGATATGAAAATGTCAACAGACACGCGGAGTTCCCGACGCAGGTTTCACGCAGTTTTCCTCATCGTGAAAATTTTCCCGATACCCGGCAGGGTCGAGGTTTCAGACCGCATGATAATCCAACCAGGAATCCTTTAAACTTCCAAAGGAAGTAGACCAAGGGTCGGTCCTGCTTCCTGATACCAAGCATTCTGACCCTAAAACTGTATTAGTGACTGTCCAAACTCCTCAGTTGCCTGATGTATTCTTGACAATTGAAGATATTATTGTCGAGACAAAGTTCGACACTGGTTCTGAAATATCAGCCCTAAATACGAAGTTTTGCACTGACAATTTTCCTGCAATACTCGTTCAGCCTGCGACGCAGTATTTGCGAGGTGCAAATAACGAAATCTTCAGTATCACAGGAACTGTCACATTATCTCTAGGGTAGAGAAAGGCTCGTTTTACGCATTCTTTCCTGCTTATAGACGAACTACCTGTTAAATGTCTAATGGGAATGGACTTTATTAATACGTTTCAAATAACTCTGAATTTCGTACAACATGTGATTTCCTTTCCGGAACCTGTCGAAATGATTCCTACGGTTTCTATGGATATAACGAGTTTGTTATTGAGTAACCAATTGAATGAGAGGCAACGAAACCAGCTTTCTCTACTTTTGCAGGAAAGCCCTGGTTTATTTTCCGATCAACCTGGTTTCACACAGGTGGTTTATCATGTCATTGACACTGAGGGTTCGAAACCGATAGCGACAAAACCTTACCCTTGTGCTCCCCATAAGAAACAGGAAATGCAACGTCAAATTTCTGAAATGATTAAACAGGGCATAATAAGGGAATCAACAAGCGCCTGGGCTGCTCCTGCCTTTTTGGTTCCAAAGAAACAACACAATGAATTTCGTTTCGTGACAGATTTCCGCAAGCTCAACCAAGTCACGAAAACGATCAATTATCCACTACCTGTCATGTCGCATATTTTGCATGACCTGTCATCAACTAAATGGATGTCAACCTTGGATTTGGCGAGTGGATATTGGCAGGTGGCGGTACATCCGGACTCTGTCGATAAAACAGGCTTTGTGACTCCTTTTGGGGCTTATGAATACCTGCGTATGCCCTTTGGATTAGCTTCTGCACCTGCTACTTTCCAAATGCTTATGGATACGGTTCTCAGACCTGTTCTGGGTCCCCATGTGCATGTATATTTGGATGACATTATTATTACATCCGAGACTTTTGACGAGCACCTTTTTCTGCTCAAACAGGTGTTCCAACTCATATACAATGCTGGCTTGACGTTAAAACCTAGTAAATGCCAGATAGCGAGGGACGAGATTGTATATCTGGGGTTGAAAATCTCTCCCCACGGCTTATTTACGGATAATGAAAAAATTAGGCCTATTGTTGACTTTCCTCGGCCTAAAACAGCAAAAGAACTATCACGCTTTCTGGGAATGACCGGATGGTATCAGCAGGTCGTCCCCGCTTATGCTACAATCTGTGAGCCATTGTATGCTTTGAAACGTAAATACAAGAAGTTTGTTTGGACACCAGAGGCTAACGCTGCGTTTGAAACACTGAAGTCTGCGTTGACTCAGCCTCCTGTGTTGGCTTTCCCGGATAATACTAAGGAATTTGATATTTATACTGACGCATCCGGAGTTGGTCTTGGTTGCGTTTTGTCACAAGCTGGGCATCCAATAGCTTTTGCGTCTCGTACTTTAGCCAAAGCTGAACGGAATTATTCAGCTACGGAACGTGAATGTCTTGCTGTTGTGTATGCTCGTGACAAATTTCAATATATTTATCTTAACGAATTGACAGTTAACATAATTACGGATTATTCTGCCCTTCAGTATTTGAATTCTGCTAAGCATCTCTCTCAAAGACTTATGAAGTGGGCTCTGAAGTTACAAGAGAGCAATATCAAAATTTCGTATCAGCCAGGTCATAAGAATCAATTACCGGACGCATTGTCTCGCGTTCCGATTAGTGGGGTCCCCACAGAAACTACTCCTGGATGTCAGCCTTTACTTCTAATAGCTGATATAACATCCAGAGAGCAGATAATGGTAGAATTAATAAATGATTCAGATTTTGGGGATATCTATAATTTTTTTCTTGCGGGTTCGCCCCTACAAAGTGGTCCTTCTCTGGCTGGAAGGTCACAGCATTTTGAAGTCATAGAGGGTCTTCTTTACTATACGAAATCTAGGACTACTAGGGCAGAGTTTCGCCCATGTATTCCGCGAACCCTTAGAATGGCCCTTTTAAACGAATTTCATGACAAACCTCTTGCAGGCCATTTAGGTATTCGCAAGACCCGTTGTAAATTGCGGGATGTTGCCTATTGGCCTGGCATGTACCAAAGTGTGCTCGCATACGTTCAATCATGTCACTTGTGTGAGATTAATAATTACCGTAATGTAAGACCGGCCGGTCACTTGAAATCTAGTTCAAGTTCTCATGTTTTTGACATTATTTCAATAGATTTATTGGGACCTTATCCTTTATCTGTTAAAAACAAAGCTCGTTACGTTTTAGTATTAACTGATAATTTTTCTAAATGGGTTGAAGTTTTTCCCATTAAAGCCGCTACGGCGGAAGTTATTTGTAATGTATTAATTAATGGAGTATTCTCTAGATATGGTGCACCTAATAAAGTAGTTTCGGATAATGGTCCTCAATTTATTTCTGACATTTTTGAAAGAATGTGTGCGAGACTACACATTAAGCACAAATTCATTTCCCCATATCATCCCCAGAGTAATCCTGCGGAACGAGTAAACCGCACGCTAGTGAAAATGATTGCTACATTTGTCATGGATCATCATGAGCGATGGGATGACCATCTTGAGCTTTTTTCGTTCGCCCTCCGCTCGTCTGTTCACGAATCTACTAAAATTACTCCTGCAGAACTTTTTCTGGGTCGCAAAATTAAAACCCCTTTTGAAAATTTAACGGGGATTATCGACGAACTAAACCGGCGACCAACTCCGCAATCAGTACGAATCATGGCAGAAAAAGCTCGTGTTGCAATGCTAGGCGCACAAGCGGCTCAAGCAAGAAATTATAATACTAGGCGTAGGGAACCAGATCTCGTCGTTGGAGATCTCACTCTCGTGGAAACGCACTTCCAGTCTTCTGTTTCTCATACTTTAGTGAAGAAATTTTGCACCCAGCTAGGAAGGTCCATATCGGGTGGCAAATGTGTTTGAAAATAACATTGTTCTTGAAAAACCTGACAATCAATTTCAATACGTACACGTTGCTCAGTGTCGCAAGTATCATGAACGAAATATCGATTTTATAATCAACCCTACTCAACCTTCTGTTCCACAGACTCAAGAGTCTATATCTCATGATCAACCTCCAGAAATTTTGGACGAACCAACAAACATTTTTGAAGAATCTCCAGTGATTTTTTCTTCACCCTCCTCCTCAAGACGGGTTTCCAAACACGCAACCTGATTCTCCCATGAGACCAAGGCTCGAATTAAGTTCTTCAAATACTAGTATCGTTCCTTTCCCTCCAACCATTGCCAAGACTATTGCTGCACCATTTTCTGACAGCTCTGCAACACCACAAGCTCCTACTTCCTTGAATACCTCGTCAGAGAGTATTCCTATAGGCAGACATAAACATCGCCCTGCACAACCACTAAATTACAGCAGCGACTCAGAGGCTTCAGATATTTCGGATTTATCAGTTATGAACAATAATTTGACTATTCCTAAACGTCAGACACCAATTACAAACCGTCCAGCACCACCAAAAGCTGGTCGAAAACGTAACTTGTCTCCCCAATCTGCTTCGCCGCAACAGCGACGAAGGCAGAGATCGTTGCATCCGCCCGGGTTTCGCCCCTGGAATCTACGCTCAGGGCAAACAGGGCCGATGCCTGCTGCTACTCTCATGCCACGAGGGCGAAAGCGAAAACAAACGATGTGGCCGGAGCCACGTCCGTCCAAAAAATGCTGGAAGGACAACACGGGCCCCAGCACAAAGTGACTACATATCAAAAGCCTGGGGGAGCCCGTTCCTGTGAGCCGCAGGGATTTCCGGACCGCCAGACTTCGGCCGTTCCTGATCGACGGACTTCAGCCGTTCCTGACCGTTCCTGTCAGCCGCAGGGATTTCCGGACCGCCAGACTTCAGCCGTTCCTGACCGACGGACGTCAACCGTTCCTCTCAGCCGCAGGGATTTCCGGACCGACAGACTTCAGCCGTTCCTGACCGACGGATTTCAGCCGTTCCTGACCGTTCCTGTCAGCCGCCGGGATTTCTTGACCGACAGAATACAGATGTTCCGGATCCATTCAAATCCTTGAAACGCTCACCGCCACCTGAATTTACCAGTCCGATTAGGATTGGAAAACGTTATCGTACTCGAGTTTTTTATGCGTCCTCGAGATAAGTAAGTTCTCGTGCACAGGTTCTTTTCTCCGTTTGTTGTTTTTCCTGCACGACCAGTTGGCGTGTCAGAATTTCTTTTTTCGTGTGGGCCTATGCATTCTTTTTTGTGTATATATGTGTTTTTTTTTAGATATTTCTTCTATGTCCATCTACTAATCCAAATTTTTTTATATATCTATGTGCTTAGGGGTAAAATAATAAAATTGTTACTGTTAGGCAGCTCCAGGCAATCTTCGCTGCTGATACAGTTGGTGTGTATTTAACGAATAATGAGAACGTAATTTGAAATTAAAAAAGTGATTCCTGCTAGGCAGAATAAAAGGAAGGTATGCCGATGCAGGTTTGTTTTGTCCAAGTATATAAAGTGTTTCACAGACGAATACAGATTTCTTGATTTTGTCATGCCAAGTTTGAGATTGTACATACTGCTGCCACCAAACAACAACAACAAAAAAGAGGTCGATAAACGTCAATCAACGAAGTGTAAGACTTACACTCCAAAATTGATAGGTTTTTCGGAAAAAAAAAAATAAGGGGGAGATGATGTAACGTATACTCTCGATTCACTTTCCTTTTGATTTTTACTATCTCTGGTTATTTTATTTTACTATGTAAATTATCTTCTTACTGAACGAGATGTTATTTCACCCGCTGAATGAGATCTGGCAATGAGTGTAAGTCATGACGTGGTGGTAGCCAGTATAAATAGGCGCGTTCAACGATACGTAGGGAGAGCGTTTGTTTATGTGGAGGAGAGCTTTTTGTTGATGTGCGTAGGGAGAGCTTCGTTCTATGTGATTAGGTTTTTTCTTCATTATTGTGATACGATTAGTGTGTGTGTGTGTTGGATGATTCAAGAGTTTATCTAATAAAAGAGTTTTAAGTAAGTACGTCTTTCTCAGTTCATAGTACTGTCAGACCTCTGTCTGGCTGTTAGGTTTATTTCATTTAGTGTTATTAGTAACAACCAGCATAAGACTTTATTCATCTTAATTACTACTGCAACATTACTACCAGTTATAAGCTTGTTCATTATTATTACTACACTACTAGCAGGAAAGTTTATTCATGATATATTTAACAAACAACAAGCATTAGAAGAAGCATTAGCTTAGAAGAAGCCGAATTCATTATAATTAGCTTAGTAGTAAAAGCTATATTCATTATACTATTTCTCGTGCAAAAGGTGCCTTGTTTGAGGAAGCCATCCATACGATAAGATTTATTTCGATGAAAATTGTAATTAAAATCAGCAAAAAAATTATCGTGAACTACTGGTGTAACAGTTTCTATGAAAACACAGCGGAACGAATACACTCAAAATCGGGAGCTACTTGAAAGCGTTCTGATTCGGAAGTCCAGCAAAGTGCTGTTACTATAGGGGAGATTCATGGAAGGAATGGCGTATGATTTTAGCCTTTTCGGCTTCCTCGATGGAAGGTCCAGTAATTCTGATTTCAAATCACGTTCATAGTCACCTTCAATAAATTTTTTAGAGGAAATTCTGGCGTGCTTCGCGCTGATAGCATTTTTTTCGTTTAGATTTTAGTAGTCACGTTTTTGCAACATTTGATCGTTTGGGAATGGGTGCTAAATAATCCCAATTCCTTTCGTTTTCTTATCCGCTGATGGGCACAGAGCAACAGCACAATTAGGCGCATGGGTGTTGCTGGCAAATAGGAATTCGTGGGGGACGCAAGCATGCAGTAATAATAGCCAATTTCTTTGTTTTTTAAAAGTTTTTTTCAAAATGTACTGAGGACCGCAAATCTTCTAAGTGTTTGAATAAATGCATATCTGAATGAATTGCAATAATTTGAATGCATTGCAGTATTAGAAATATGGAGGGTACTCAGAAATATTGGAGGAGACATAGCACCCCGTCCCCTCTGCCTGCGACGCCCATGATTAGGCGTCATTCTTACGAAGTAACAGCACAGAATGGTGAGGTTATTGAGAGGTTGTTGAGTTTGCTAACAAATACACACAGCAATAAAACGATTTCTGAAGTTACTAGAAAGATGTAAATTTTAAAAACACCCTGTTTTCTAGCACAACGCCTTTTTTTTTTTTTTTTTTTTTTTTTTTAACACAATACTTATCTTCTACCTAGCACAATAAAAATCCGACACTCTCCATCACAAAGAACCGATCAAAAACCGCTAAATAAATGCAAGAGTAATATACACAAACCATTGAGGCAAACAATTTCCCTCCACAGCTATATCATGCACGAGTCCTTTCCCTCCACAAACGATTTCCCTCCACAGCTACGTCATATTTGTGTTCCTTTTTTCTTTGTTTCCGAGCTTGGGAAAGTTTTATCTTTGTCCCCTACTCAGGAAATACGGTATTTTAGTAGGCGCCTTCCAGATGCATTTTTAGTGTTTCATCTCCAAAGGCATCACAATGGTGAAAGCCATTTGCAGAATTCGCTTTTGTGCTTGAAGATTCGTCTAGTGCAATTAGCATTCTTCGCTATCTTTTTTTCAAGAGCTTCTTAAAGGGACTTGGGGGCGAGTTTACTTCAACTTTGAGGCTTTGTGAACGCGATGCCGGCCTTTTAATCCTGTGTAGGTTGGAGCGAAGGGGGTGAGTTTCTGGTGAACAACGAAGACACAGCAATGCAATCAACGAGAGGAGAGAGCAGGAGTTGGTCGTTGAAAGACCAGGGGGTATGCTGTTTTTCTGGCGCGACGTCTTAAGCAAGCCGGGGGATTTTAAGGTCTTTCCGCGTGCTCGGGAGAAAAATGAGATAGTCATCGAAAAGCAGATATTATAGGGAAATGAAATATATTGTTTGCGGAAAAAGCACAGTAAGATAGGGAGAAGCCTACGAACAACCATGCTTGAATAGATCAGAAAAATAAATTGTTTTAAAAGGTACAGAAGCATTTCATGAAATACAATGCTGGCCACCCAAAATGCAACACCAAGAAGGAAGCATCCGATTGGCCTGAAATTCGCAGCATACGTCGCCCGCGAGAAGACATGCAAACGATTAGAATTGCAGGGCATATGCAAATCATGTGCGCCCGACACGCCACCGAGAAGTGCTATAAGAAGGGTGCACAGAAGGCTGGGTGTAAGTAGTGGAAGTGTGTTGTGCTGCCGGACTTGTGCGTAGGAAGCTTCCTGATGTCTCGTCGCAGAATACAGCAGTCATTCCAGCACTTTTCGGAGTTCGACAGAGGACGAATAGTGGTTTATCGCGACAGCGGTTTAGCGTACCGAGACATCGGCGCCCGTGTGGGACGACATCCAGCCACAGTGAAGCGAGTATGGATTCGGTTGGTGCAGGTGGGACGGACGGACCGACGTGACCGATTGCCGCAGCCGTGGCTCACCACCGAACGAGAAGACCGGCATGTTGTGCGGCGGGCATTGACGGCTCGCACCGCCACATCACGAACGTTAGCGCAGGAATTAGGGTAAGTTGCGCAACAACCTGTGTCAGCACGTACCGTTCGACGTCGTCTGCAGGAGCGGGGACTTGTCGCACGGCGCCCATTGTTCCGATTACCATTGACGTTACACCACCGGCGAGTGAGGCGGCAGTGGGCCGTTGAACGCCGCACCTGGACTACGGAATGGCACGACATTGTCTTCTCCGACAAATCCCGCTTCTGCCTGCAACACCACGATGGTCCGATTGCGAGTGGCGGCACCGCGGCGAGAGACTGTATGAAGCATGCATTATGCATCGCCATACCGGTCCGTCGCCTGGTTTTATGGTTTGGGGATTGGATATGACACCCGCACCTCTCTGGTACGCATCGCCGGTACACTCAACAGCCACCGCTACATCTCCGACGTTTTAGAGCCTGTAGTCTTCCCTTATCTGCAGGACCTGCCAGCGCCCACGTTTCAACAGACAATGCGCGCCCACACGTGGCACGCATTGTGCAACAATTCTTCACTGCCCAACAGGTGTCACTGCTGCCGTGGCCCGCCTGTTCTCCCGATATGTCACCCATCGAACACGTCTGGTCGCTGATCGGCAACTGAGTGGCCCGGCAAGCACCACCCGTGGCTACGCCTGATGAACTGTGGAAATGTGTGGAAGCAGCCTGGACCGACATACCCCAAGCCCACATCCAAAGCACCTTTCGTTCGATGCCGCGGCGTGTAGCGGCCGTTATTGCCAGCCATGGGGGGTCACACGAACTATTGATGTCTGCGTGTTCCGCAAGTCGCACGTGCCTGTAAGCTGAATCGTTTCATCTTCGTATCTGTTGTTATGTGTCCAGTAAATCTGGCTTTGTTATCTCGTGTCCTTCTTGGTGTTGCATTTTAGGGGGCCAGCAGTGTATTTTAGCGAGCTGCTCATTATCAACTATACTTCGATTCACCCTGAGATGACACTGAAAGGGAAGGTACGTGAAACCTATCGCCGTGACTAAAAGTAGTTCCTAACATTATCCGTGAAGACCAACGCATTTATTGCCCAGAATCATACTTTATATTGTCGTAGCTGTTTACTTATAAGTACATACGGTTATTTTAGACAAAACTAAAAATGATATACTTTCAGAAATTAAGTTTTAAAATTAGACCAACACACACATGCGTAGATAGATATGCAGTGTTTGGGAGACAAGGATGTCAATGAGTTGATGGGGAGAGTGATTGGCAGCTACAAACAGCAGGATACAGTGGGGAGTGAAGCTGATGAACATAGTTATCGGCCGTCCCGGAAGGCTCAGTGAGTGCGTAGGCTCTTGTTCCTTAAAGTGCAATGTCCTCTTAAGGTGAATAGAAGCATACGTAGCTTTTGATCGCTACTTACAATGCTAACACGGTGAAATCAAGTTAACAGAAGCTAATTTCTTTATATCACTCGACATAGGATCAGCGGACGTGAACTTGACTTCTCTGGATAGCGCAGTGGTTACTTTTTCGTTCCTTGTGCTTCTTTTATGTTCGTTGAGTCTAATTCCAAATGAACGCTTGGTCATTCCGATGTAGTATTGTTTGGAACCGTAGAGATGTTGTAGTGGGATGGCATAAACACCTGCATCGTTGAGAAGAGGGGGTCTTGTCAATATTTCTCTTAAGCATGGTATATAAAGATGCCGGAGATCTCATACCAACACCGAAGTTCATCCTCCTAAAAGGGTTCTTGAGTTGACAGGAAACATTTTTTATGTAGGGAATATAACCCAAGTAGCTTAGTTGTGGCACAGAAGGATTAACACGTCTGGATTTGGATTTTTCGATAAAATTTTGTATCTGGTTCAAGGTGTATTCTGCCTCAATAGCCAATTCGATTATGTGTTTTGCTTTCGCATTATCTAGAGTGAATGCCGGAGGAGACGGCGAAGTCTCTTCTAATACGAGAACAGAGGAAAGCAAAATTATTCCGACAACTGAGACTCCAACTGAAAGGAACGGTCCCACTTCGACTTCCTAGCCGCTTGCAAGACATTCGGCTTGATCCCAAAGTTCCTTAATTTTAAGACATCAGTAAAAGGATCTTGGTTCAAGAAGAAAAATGACCAATTTCTTCGCCAGACCCCTATCGAGGATATTGAATCTATCAAGAAAGAACGTTATGTCACTAAAAACCAAGTACTATACCCCATGTACCCTATGTATGAAGTTGCATAGGCTTTGCGACCCTATTACCTTCAACAACCTTACCCTCCGGGTGGATATGTTAGTCGAAAGACTTCAGTCATCCCTTTCCTCCAGACACTGCAAGAAACTGAATTATTTGAAGTCTTCCCAGACTCCTAAACCTAAAGATTTCACCATTCCCTTCGTCAATATTTCTAACTCGACGCTCTCCCGAGAAAACTAAAGTTTTGGAACTTCGACCAAATTTCTGCTTCCGATCGAGACCTAACCCAAAATGCGTTGTTTCTGAGTTTGAGAGCATAATTTTGCGGATACCGAAAGACAACAAAGACGAACTACGCAAATGTGTTGCTCTAGGTTAAAATCGTGGTACAATCCAAAACAATCGCTTAATAATTTCAAAATTCCAAGGACGATTTCGAACCTTAGAAATGACTGCTCCACAATGTTGACGCTAACGGCCAAATCCGGCCAGATAGCGATTATGGACGCAGCCGACTACAATAAGAAACTAGAAGACTTTATGTCAGACTCCGGATCTACAATGAAGAGCAATTGAATTAGAGATACCTGTCTAGTAACGTGTAGCACCAACTTTCGTCCTGATGACGACGGCGATTCGTCTCGGCATGGACTCGACAAGACACCGGAAGCGTTGGGAAGCCATACGGATCCACGACCCGTGAACAAACTCCCACAGTTCACGAAGATTTGATGGAGGGAGGTCAGAGCCTGGAACATCTCTCTCGATGGCATTCCAGATGCGCTCGATCGGATTGAGGTCAGATGACCTAGCTGGTCAAGGAAGCGAGGTCACGTCGGTGGAGTGTTCATTCAACCATTTGTAACGTATACTCTAGTTTCAGTTTCTTTTTGATTTTACTATCTCTTGTTATTTTATTTTCCTATGCAAATTATCTTATCACTTAACGAGATGTTGTTTCTCCCGCTGAATTATATGTGGCAACGAGTGTAAGTCATGACGTGGTGGTATGCAGTATATATATATATAGGCGCGCTCAAGTATACCGAAGAGCTTCGTTTTATATGTGATAGGTTCTTCCTGATTATTGATATGCGATTTACCTACTTTTCTACGATATTACGATAGTACGAAAGTTCGGGCTATCAGTAGTTGTGTTATTTTGGAGTGTGTATTTGAGTAATACCAGGAGCTCCCCAATAAAAGGTTAAAAGTGAGTACGTTTACTTAGTTCATTTTATTGTCAGACCTCTGTCTGGCCGTTAAGTCTATTTCATTGAGTGTTTACGTTAAGTTCAGGGTATATTGTGTTTACCGCTCTAATAAGGAGCCTTCAAGGTACTAATGTACTAAAACCGAAGTTATATTACTGGTATTCAAGATAATGAGGAACGCTGAGTAAAAATAAATTCCATATTCTTGGAATTTATTGCACGTGCGTGTCTTACCTAAACAAACTCTAGCACTTTGAAGATTAAGCACACTTTAGCTACGTCAAGTAACCTTTCAATAACCCTAACGTGACTTAACGTAAGCTTTCCTGCACTACACGTCCAGCCGGAGAATTTTATTCATTATAATTGGCGCCCGAACATTTCTTGAACACGAGGTATTGACACTTATTGACTATGTCTTCATTACCTGAGAAAACTTCACTATTTCAACCTGAATCAAGTTTCGGTGGAATTGGGGTTATTTTCGACAATTTGCAGGAAGCCTGTGGGTCTAACTTTGATGTCAATGATTTGCAAGTACCCAGGCATTCCTCACAATTTCGTCATTCACCAGCTTCATATCACTCTGAGTCGCGGGTCGTACCTGAGGTATTTCAATCCTCTCACAGAGGCAAAATGCTTGCACATTTCGTGCCGCATGAGGGAGCAATTACTTTCCATGGTTTGGAGATGTTATTGAAATTTCTCGAGGATTTGGAGGATCATTTCGACTTATACAATATTCCTCAAGATTGCAAAGTGCAAATAGCAGGCACTTGCTTGAAAGATGCCGCTAAGACCTGATATCGGCAGTGGAGAGTATCGAACCCGAATTCACGTTATGAGAATTTCCGAGCGGAATTTTTAGAAGTCTTTCCTTTCGGCCTCAGTCGAGCTGGCTTTGCACAACAACTTTTTTCTCGTAAGAAAGGACCCTACGATAGCCTTGTTGCGTTTGCTTTAGAAACAACACGCTTGTATAAATTATGGGATCCACATGCCAGTCATGTCGACATGTTGGACACCCTATTGCAACAGCTCGATCCATTTCGACAGGATTTTATTGAGGTCCGACACCCTGCTACAATACATGAATGCCTTCGCCTCATACGAACGTATGAGGAGCGACACGGCGAACATGGACCAACTGAACATGCTCGGGAACCCCGGGAGGCTTATCACGAAAATCCTCAGCAACATAATAGGCCTAATGACTTTCAACATGAGCGTACACAGGTGCAAGTCCAAGCATCATACGTACCACCGCATAGAAGAGTGGTAGACCAACCGCTAGTTTCTAAACAATTTTCTGGGTACAGTACAAATGCACAGTATGCTCGACCCCGTTCCAATCCGCAGAATTCGGAACATTTTTATGCTAAGGGCAATAATGATTTTTCTGCCCGTGCTGAGGGAAGAAATAATACAAATGGAAATTTCAACAAAAATGCGGAGTTCCCGCAGCAGTTTTCACGAAGTTTTTCTAAGCGTGAAAACTTTACCGATACCAGGAAGGGCCGAGGTTTCAGACCGCATGAAAATACAACCAGGAATCCTTTAAACTTCGAAAGGAAGTAGACCAAGGATCGGCACTGCTTCCTGATACCAAGAATTCTGACCCTAAAATAGTATTATTGACTGTCCAAACTCCTCAGTTGCCTGATGTGTTATTGACAATTGAAGATATTATTGTCGAGACAAAGTTCGACAGTGGTTCTGAAATATCAGCTTTGCACTGAAAGTTTTCCTGCAATACACGTCCAGCCTGCGACGCAGTATTTGCGAGGTGCAAATAACGAAATATTCAGTATCACAGGAACTGTCACATTATCTCTAGGGCTGGGAAAGGCTCGTTTTACGCATTCTTTCCTGCTCATAGACGACCTACCTGTTAAATGTCTAATGGGCATAGATTTTATCAATACTTTTAAAGTTACCATGAATTTCGAACAACGTGTTATTTCCTTTCCGGAACCTGTCGAAGGGATTCCTAAAGATCCTATAGACATAACGAATTTGTTACTGAGTAAACAACTGAATGAGAGGCAACGAAACCAGCTTTCTCAACTTTTGAATGAAAGACCTGGTTTATTTTCCGACCAACCTGGTTTCACACAGGTGGTTTATCACGTCATTGACACTGATGGTTCGAAACCGATAGCGACGAAACCTTACCGTGTGCTCCCCATAAAAAAAATGAAATGCAACGTCAAATTTCAGAGATGATTAAACAGGGCATAATAAGGGAATCAACAAGCGCCTGGGCCGCACCTGCTTTTCTTGTTCCAAAGAAACAACCCAACGAATTTCGTTTCGTGACAGATTTCCGCAAGCTAAACCAAGTCACGAAAGCGATAAATTATCCACTACCTGTCATGTCGCATATTTTGCATGACCTATCGTCTACTAAATGGATGTCAACCTTGGATTTGGCGAGTGGATATTGGCAGGTTGCGGTACATCCAAACTCCGTAGATAAAACAGGCTTTGTGACTCCTTTTGGGGTTTATGAATAAATGCGTATGCCCTTTGGACTAGCCTCTGCTCCTGCTACTTTCCAAAAGCTTATGGATACGGTTCTCACACCTGTTCTAGGTCCCCATGTGCATGTATATTTGGATGACATTATTATTACATCCGAGACTTTTGACGAGCATCTTTCTCTGCTCAAACAGGTGTCCCAACTCATATACAATGCTGGCTTGACGTTAAAACCTAGTAAATGCCAGATAGCGAGGGACGAGATTGTATATCTGGGGTTGAAAATCACTCCCCACGGCTTATTTACGGATGATGAAAAAATTAGGCCTATTGTTGACTTTCCACGGCCAAAAACAGCCAAAGAACTATCACGCTTTCTGGAAATGACCGGATGGTATCAGCAGTTCGTCCCCGCTTATGTTACAATCTGTGAGCCATTGTATGCTTTGAAACGTAAATACAAGAAGTTTGTTTGGACACCTGAGGCTAACGCAGCGTTTGAAACACTAAAATCTGCGTTGACTCAGCCTCCTGTATTAGCTTTCCCAGATCATACTAAGGAATTTGATATTTGCACTGACGCATCCGGAGTTGGTCTTGGTTGCGTTTTGTCACAAGATGGGCATCCTATAGCTTTTGCGTCCCGTACTTTAGCCAAAGCTGAACGGAATTATTCAGCTACGGAACGCGAATGTCTTGCTATAGTGTATACTCTAGAAAAATTTCAATGTTATCTCAACGAATTGACAGTTAATATAATTACGGATCATTCTGCCCTTCAGTATTTGAATTCTGCTAAGCACCTCTCTAACAGACTTATGAAGTGGGCTCTTAAGTTACAAGAGAGCAATATCAAAATTTCGTACCAGCCAGGTCATAAGAATCAATTACCGGATGCATTATCTCGCGTCCCGATTAGTGGGGTTCCCACAGAAACTACTCCTGGATGTCAGCCTTTACTTTTAATAGCTGATATAACATCCAGAGAGCAGATAATGGCCGAATTAGTAAATGATCCAGATTTTGGGGAAACAGATTTGGCGGAAAGAACGTGCACTACAGATAGGTTGGGAGTATGAACTTTGACCCACTGCTAACTCCGTTTGCACCTTTGACGTCACAAAACTCACCCCGCCTGAGGCTTTAGAATTTCTAACTTCGAAAACCTGCTCTTGGACCTAGTTTCTTTATTCTACTTACCTCGTGTATGGTGTACACGTATTCCAAATATGAAATCGGGCCGCGAATGGCCTAGTGGTCAACGTTTGTGACTGCCACGGAGATGCCTCAGGTTCAATCGCAGGTAGGTACGAACGCTGGAACTACTAAATATCCGCCGTGCGTCGGATGGGCACGTTAAGCTGTCGGACCCCGGGTAGTGGCCTCCCGGTAATATATAATGGCGTTTTCCTCTCGCTTTCTAGCTCCCTTCCGTGTGACTTTCCTATCGGGCATTCTAGCCCAAATCTCCTAGCATTATGTTTCTAAGAGTTGTTTAAGACCTGGGGTGAGACACTCCTTTCCTAAAATCCTCTACATATGATCTAATCTAATCTAAAATTTGAAATCGAGCCGCGGATGTCTTAGTTATTAGAGATTGAGGCTACTGTTGGGGTGGCGGAACCGCATGTTCAAACCTAGCCTGATAGACTAAGTTTGAACCTGCTGTCCCTCCTAATTTCTCTCAGCCTTCTATGTCTAAAATCGTGCGGTGGCGCCATCTAGTGTGCTCTATCTCACTTACAAACTATCCTGTCGGAGGTGCTAGATTCGCTCAACTTCCTTCAGTTTCTGTGTCCTGCCCGTAAGGCTACGGAAACTGAACGAAGTTAGAGCACATATGTTTGAAATATGTGAATTTTTTTAAGTACATGTATTTGAAATACCAGATATACTCACAATTGATCCCCTGTATGTACTCAAAAAGAAGTTCGTGTCTTTTCCAAAAATGAGACACAAGTACTCGGAGATTACACACAGGACAACAAATCCCATCCTAGGTCACCACCGTCGAAAGATATTCTGCTTTCTATTGGTTGATGCAATACACTATTTCCCATTTCGGTAAGTTTTTCCACGGCAATTAAGGTAACTGATCGAAAGTGGGAATAAACAGAGGGAAAGGATCTATTTCGTCGATTGAAATTTAGCAGCCAGAAAATAGAGGCAATTAGAGATTTCTGCACTGTAGTATCAAAGTGTTTTTCTTCACTTTCTTGCCTAGGATTGGCTCCTCCATATGGCACAATCTCACACGAGTACGGGAGTGATGATGGGAAGGCATTTTTGTATTCGCGCTTTTTTGTTTCGGAAACTACATACAAATATATGAATTTCATTTTAAGTGAAACTCTTCTGAAACCAGGTACATAGTCTAAAATTTCCCGTAAAAAACTACAGCACAAAGTTATTCTTCCAGTAATTATTTTTTTGTTGAGCAAACTTTTGCACGTATTTAGGGCATGCGATGTATGCGTTGCTTAAAACGACAGCACACTACTGCAAAAACTCAGTCGATGATCAAAAAATGCGCAGTGTTAAAAAGTAAAAAACAAACAACTTCGCAAGCTGTAAATACTAGATCATTCAGTGCTTGAAGTTAAGGGTGGCTTTCGTGTGAGTTAATCACAGACCGTGTCTGCATACCTAATTTTCGAAAACCTGAGTAATGATTGCAAAGAAATAAAAAGGCTTAGATTCAAGTTGTTGCTACAAATTTATTGTCAGGTTTATTAATCTTGGAACATTACATTTTCATAAACAGCATATGAAGATAATTCATCTTAATAATACGACGGGATTTTTTACCTGCGCCAAACTATCACAACTTATGTTATGTTATAGCAGAGCATTTATATGACATGATGCTTATGTTTATAACACAGCATTTACCAGACGAAGCTTAGAAAGTTTACATTATAAATGTTATCAGAACACTATACAGGAATACAGTCGGAACCGTTATATGTTTGCCATATAACGGAAAAGTGCGCTGCAGTTAAGAAACGAAAGAGTAACTAGGAACATGGCTGCAGAAAATAGATTATTATGATCAAACTGATCAGAATAAGAGGAGCAAACAGGAAACCGAGGAAAACCATGTTCTCCTGAGGATAGATGTCAAATTTCTTGGAGTTGTGGTAGGCGTAGCTGTAAACTGCAACACTAGCTGCAAGGAGAAAAATCCAAGATGCGATCATGTAGACCTGGTGCCTCGCCTGGTAGCGTTCTATCGTTTCAGTGTAGTGCACTCCATTGTACATGATAGGATGTTCCATCATTCGAGACCTACAAACAGGATTAACAAAACATGAGTTATAGTCACTGATAGTGGGAAGCTCTTTTGAATCAGAAAGACAGACAACAATTAACGAACGTTAGTATGCAAAACAATTTTGAATTCATATTGCGGTCACTCATTCTTGCTCATTTTTAAAATGTTCATGCATCGTATTTGAACATTCTCACACGACGGGGGAAAAAGTCTTAAAAAGAGTAAAAAACTTCTTGTACCTAAGAACGATTAAACAATTTTATCACTGTTGTAAATTTGGCAACAGTGGTATGGAGATACGTTTGCTATCGGGAGAAAGCAGAGGATCTATGATTTTCCATTGGGATAGTTGCGTCTAAAACTAACCACTTGCATTTATATTGTATTAGTATCGAGTTAGTTTATGAAGAATTTGATGAAATCAGAAATCCGCCCAAAGTAAGTAATTTAGCAGTATGGAAACATCAGCTTTCTCTTGCAAATGAATGTTTATGTGTCAGAGAAATAGGACCCGGTCATCTCGTTTCAATTTGAAATCAGTGCTTTACGTTATTTGTTCAATATCCGCGGAATTTTGGGTGACAGAAAATTGCCAACGCTCAAGTCACTGAGTGTCGCCTTTTAGCCAAATGTCAGGGGAGCGAGCTCCTGAACCTTCCAGCTGGTGCACGAGTACAAATCTTTGGTAAGACATGGCTGTTCCGTGTGTGTCCCTAGATAAGAAATTGGCGCTTCCTTCTTGATTTAAATATACATTATATAGACAAAAGTCTCCTGTGACACCCCTTCAAAAGCAGATGAACGGATTCGCTGCGTTGTTAAGATGCGCGGTACAGCTGCAAATATTATCGCGCAGGTTCCTATATGGGTTCACCTGACGTAATATTTGTAACCAAGGGGGTGTAGAGTGGATTGTGATTCTGCGATTCCCTGATTTAGGGTTGACGCAGCTTCAGGATCCACTGACGGGGCGTTGTGATTCACACAGCAGATTTTCTTTTGGGAGTCAAAGGGTCTGTCGTGTGCCACAATGTTTTCGTGATCGTCTGGAATTTAAAACATATGTTAAAGAATTGCTGAGCCCTGTCGTAGAAAATATTATTTCCATGTATCGAGGGTTGAGCACACAATTTGCAACCAAAGAAACACTCATAATAATATATTTGACAAATTAACGTGTAAAACAATTTATTGGTCTTGTTTTTGCAAATAATAAGGATAAACACACAAAGTAGATTAGGACCCTTTTGCTCATAACCTCAAGAGTGTGAGAATGGGAGTTGTCATATACAGAGGGTGAGTCATAAATAATGAGCCATGTGAGAGGTAGTTTGAGATGGTGTTGTTTTTCGGAAATAAACAATCGTTTGGACTGGAACCTGTTTATAGGTAGAAAGAGAATTTCACAGAGCATCAAAATTTGCTTTGGTGGTGGACATTAAAACGAATGATTTTTTTTTTTTTTTGCTTTCAGAACATCGACGAAAAAACGGCAGTTCAAGTACTGTTGCGTCATTATTGGAAAAAAGGACTATCTGCGCATGCTGCGGTCGCCGAAATTTGTGCAGTGGAAGGTGTGTGTGCAGTCATCAACGCCACAGCAAAAAGATAGTTTGTTCGCTTTCACAAGGGAGACACCAGGCTTCAAGATGGGCCTCGCTCTGGCAGACCCCCCCCCCCCAACGGTGGATTCATAAGCCCTGCGTGAATCAGTAGAGGCAACACCAACCACAAGCAGTCGCAGATTGTCGGACGAGATTGGGGTATCACAATCCAGTGTGGTTCGCCATCTCCACAAGCTTGGGAAGGTCAATAGGAGCTGCCGAGTGGTAGAGGTCTGCACGGGCCTTAATTTGGAAAGCTCGGACCGGCCCAAGCCCCCAAGGCCCGGCCCGTTTCAAACTTTTTAATTAAAGCCCGGCCAGGCCCGTAAATTTTCACCAATAACCAAAACACGAATTTGGCACCTGGTGCACTCTACTCCTGAAGAGTTTTCATTTTCTTAATTGCCACACGTATACTATTACAATAAAGGTCAATTCAGAATGTTTCTGAGACTCTGTATAAGTCACGTGACGTCAAGGAGGGGGGGGCTTGTATACTCACAAATATTGCATGAAAAGGAAAAACAATTTTTTTTTTGATTGGAGGTTTAACGACCACCGTGAGCAACTCAATGGGCTATAAGCAGTCGCCCGTCCCTAATTTAGGGTCACTGGTTCCAGGGAAGGGAGAGAGCCAGTACCGTAAGACAAACACAACATCCATGCCTGAACGGGATTCGAACCCGGACCCCTTATGGACGAATGATCAGAGGCCAGCGCCTTAGACCACTGCGCCACCGGGGCGGCAAGGAAAAATTTCCATGACTTTCAAATTTTCTGGGTTTTCAAATTATAATTCCCTACCTCCGGACCCAGAAATATCCTTGGAGATAAAAGGAGGGTTAACTCGAAAAGTACGAAATATCCAGAATTATGAGCCCGATCGTTCTACCTGGAGAAGATTCTATGGCTTTATAATCTGCACCTATATCTACTGGCATATCATATCGCTGGAACCCAATACGTCTCTCGTGTATGTGTGGGGAACACATTTGTGCCGCTTAAGATGCGATGTTCCAGATTTTGTGCTAACGTAACTCAAAAAGTTTTTGCATTTAGTGCACTGCACAACGTTTTCCAGCCGACTAGTTTCAGAAAGGGACAGTAAGTTAAAATATTTCCAAATATCGCTTTCCTCCTTCACATTGTCCACAAGCACAGGAAGCGATTTTTTCGCGAAAATCTTTCGCTTTCTTAAACTCCATAATAAGTATGGAAGAGTATTTATCAGCAACACTAAACTGAGCATATGCTAAGGGAAAGCAACGACAGACTGCCCAGCTAACCAGTGTCACAGAAGTTTTGAAAACAGCCGCCTGAGAGTACAAATTGGGATAAATACGGCACAGATTTATACACAGAAGTAAGTTTCTCCCAGCCCATTTCTCCCATGCCGTTTTCACGCCTCTAGAGAACAAAGTGCCGCCTACCAGAAAAAAAAATATCGTCTGCGAGCGGCGGCTCGTTTTAGAAATGCTGCTGTTAATAGCCTTCCCTGAAGCATGAGAGGAGAGTGAAAGTTAGCGAGAGAAAAGGGACCACATTCTCATTGAAAAAAAGAAGAGAGCTGACCCACTCCAACTGTTTTGTAGGAGGGAAGGATGTCATAAAACTTCAGTTTTTTCCGTCAGCGGAAATTATTCAATCTTATCCTGCCGCTGAAAGTCGCGAGAAACAAGAAACCCAAGTAGCAGACTGACATTATTCAACGGTTGGCCCAATGATATTTTTGCGTCGGCAGCGTTGGGCGAAGGTTGCTTTGTTTATCAAAGATTGGCCAACGGTTTTTCCAACCACACATGACCAACCATTTATCAACAAATGACCACTTAACGGTTGTCCGATGATTGTACAACAACACATGACCAACACATGACCTCATTGACTATCGCTTATTAAAATCATTATTCATTTTAGCGGAAAACTTTAGTACGCACTGATCGATAATACACTGATATTTTGAGGGGACACCAAAAAGAAAGAATAGGATGAAATTCCTACCTTAGCATCTCTCTGGACTGGAGACCGCGCTGCCGCTCCTGCACCACACGAAAAACTTTAGAGTCCGCAGAACACAATAGTCTTTTCTTTTGATATCAAGCACCGAGATCCTCGGCATCATCACATCTCAGTGTCAGATCGCACGTTGGCAGTTTCGGTGAGCAGCCACCTCATGCTAGAGTTATCAGCTTCTGCACAAGGGAGCACCCGTGGGCTATGAGACTTCACAAGCCTCCCTTCCTGACCGGGCAAAAATGTTGGTGCGAACACATCGGAAGGCTCCGAGGGCTAACTTCTAAGTGCCTTGCTGTTAGTGCTATACCCGAGCTGAAGCGCTTACATGGCGGTGACAAATAAAGCAGTGACGAGTTACCGCGACCGTAGTCAGGACAAAAGAGTAACAAGTGTTCACGTGAAAAAACAAGTGACTCTCTCCTCTTCTCGAAATGTTCCACAACTTTTCCGGGATCAACCCACTACACATCAAAATTACGCCATCTCCAATGTCGAGCCCGGAAACGCAGGCCTACCCTCAATTAAATCTCCAAGCCTAAATTTTACTGGTTGGAAAATTAACATACGATTCATCTATTTTTTAGGGGGTCGAAATGGATACCCAATCCAGTACTTCAATTCTAACCAATCGCCACGCTGGGGAAAAGCCCTTAAGTTGCGTTAGTCCGCGTGATATAAGACATCATGCCATAAATCCTAGTTCAATAAAAGTGCTACTTTCGAATCCAGTTAGTCTGCCTGTTGCACTAGCGCTTTGTAGATGCACAGACTAGCTGACACTTTGATGACCACCATAAAACACTCCTACAAAGCCGATCCATTGTTGATGACGCCGACGCTTTCTCCTCTTACGCTATGCGCCGCGCACGCGGGTCCCCACTGGCGTTACCAAACTACCCAATAGGGGGGGGGAAAGAGGGAAAAAAGAATCATCCGAAATTGGGGCTTGGGGCTAATGGCAAAAAAAAAAAAAAAAAAAAAAAAGGAAAATGTATAGATAAAACGTACTGTTTCCACAAAAATTCATTACCCAAATAAATAAAAATGAATAAGTGAATAAATTCGGAAATTGGTTTTCCAATTGGATGTGCAGCCTTGCGGTCGCAAGCGCTGTCACACAAACGGTATAAAAACAGGCCTGCAGCTGACCGTGATCATATCGTACTGTGAGGTTGAGTGAAAATTTCGCGGCGGGAGAGAACTGACTTTGAGAAAAGAAAGATTCGTGAGTGTTATATTAGTGGGCTGTCCATAAGAGAAACCGAGAGGCGTTTAAACATACCCAAGTCAACTGTTTTGGATGTACTGAATAAGTGGAAGATTCATGGCGTGCCTGAAGCAGCAAAACGTACCAGCAGACCAAAGAAAATCAGTGATAGAGGATATCGAAGCCTCAGGACAGTCGTTACAGCTAATCGACGGAGTACTGAACAAGACCTCGGTGTACAGGTAAGTAAAAATGCTGGAACCTCGGTATGTACACGTGCCATTCGCAGAAAACTTCCTTCCATGGGTTACCGTGGTCGTGCAGCTGCTCATAAGCCTTTCATCTCCACTCAAAATGCTACTCGTTGTTTAGAATGATGTAAAGAACATTTATCGTAGACCGTAGATCAATCGAAACGGGTCCTATAGACTGATGAATCCAGATACACGATCCATCAGCCTGATGGCCATGTGTGGGTATGGCGGCAGCCGTAGGAACGCTGTTTATCACAGTGTACTGTTCCTACGGTCAAGTTTGGAGCTAGCAGTGTAATTGTGTGGGGGTGTTTTTCGTGGTATGGTCCCGGCCCATTGGTTATCGTGGACAAACCTGTTAACCAGCACGTCTGCCTCGATATTCTGGACAATTATGCCCTACCAACTCTGTGGCAATGCTATGGAACCGAGCCTTTTTGGTACCAGCTGGATAATGCACCGAGCCATAAAGCAAGGACTGTTACGGCGTGGTTTGACGATAATTGCGTATCGTGTGTGTACTAGCCAGCACAGAACACTGATCTTAATCCCATAGAACACGAATGGGATGAATTAGAGCGCCGCATAAGAAGTTTGGAACCAAGGCCTACTACTAAGCAACAGTTAGCGGCAGCATTCAGTGGCGCACACACGGGGATGGTCAGACGGGTCCGGACCCCTCCCAAGAAGGCCTGAGTCCTTAAAACCCATTATTTTCTTTTAAAATACATACCATACCGACTATGGCTAAATAAAAAAAAATAGATTCTGCGCATGGCTTTATAAGTTTAGTATTTTCGTTAGGATCAATTTTTTTTTTGTCCGTGTTAATTTTAGTTTTCGTAATGATCGTTATATTTATGCAAGTCTTATGCTCAATGTTTACAGAATTTATCTTACTTCTTCAGATAATTTTTTTTAACCTGTGTGTTCATCTGTGTTGATTTATGCTAACATTAATTAAGAACGTACATACATACACTATATTTTCAAGAGTATTCTAAGGCCACCAAATATTTTCATAAGCGCAAACTACGTTTGCGCAGGAAAGTACGCGCTGTGTGAGTGGCGAGGTACATATACTACGTATAAAGCTGAGATGATTTGTCGTGTTATTAGTAACTTTGAATAGATATGCCGCCTGGACGTGAACTTTCCGAGTTCTAGCGTGGACAGTTCATAGCATATCTTTTGAGTAACGTCTCCATACGGAGCATTTCAGCTAAAATAAACACACCAAAATCAATTGTAAGCGATGTAGTGAAGAGATGGAAGAAGGACGGTGCAACGAGAGTAAAAAAATGTTTAGGAAAACCGCACAAACTGATGGAACGTGGCAGAAAAGCCATGGTAAGAAATGTTAAGAAATCCCATTCTTCCTCTGCGGTTTCCATTGCTGTTGAAGTAGGAAATGCTTGTAACGGCTCGGTTAACTATCCGCAGAGAGTTGCACAGTGTGGGTTATTGTTCTATAGCAGCGGCACACAAGCCGCACATCACTACTATGAAACCGTTTGGTGTGGTATGTCTCCCGTCGTACCTGGACTGTTGGCGACTGGAAAACTGTTTTTTGGAGTGATGAATCAAGTTTTTAATTCTTCCGATCTGGTCGACGCCGAACGGTTTTCGTCATACTGTGTTTCCAACTGTTAAGTTCTGCGGAGGTTCCATCATGATGTGGCGTTGTTTTTCGTGGATGGGATTCGGCCCGTTAGTTATTATACCACAAACCATGAACTCTGAAGTGCACCTCGACGTTCAAGATAATTCTGCGCTACCAACAATATGACAATATTATGGAAATGACCGTTGTCTCTTCCAACACGATCCGACTCCCTACCACACTGCACGACGTGTGCAGGACTGGTTTCTTGAAAATGTGGTGACATTGTTAGGCTGGCCTGCACAGAGTCTTGATTTAATCACATAGAACACCTCTGGGATGAACTGAAGTGAGGAATACGAAATCGACCAGAATGACCGTCTTCGCCTCCCACTCTTTCAGCAGATTTACAGGAAGAATGGCGAGCTAGTCCTGTCGAGACCTACCGGAAATTCGTTGATAGTATGCCTCGAGGTGTTGTCGATGTCATACAAGTAAAGGTGGACAGACTAGCTACTAATTGCGATAATAATGCCATTTGTCCCAAAACATTTGGTGTCCGAATACTTTTGATAATATTGTGTACATTTATGTATGTATATATAGAGAGAGACAGCGGAGAAGAGCTCGTTGAACTGAAAAGTGGACATCTCTTTTCCTATCGTGGGACAGATACTGGCAGATCTAGTGGTGTTGGATTTATAAAAAACAAAAGACTGAAGGACAATATTCTGGAAGTTGAAAGTTTCTCGGACAGAGCTGCACGACTCGTTATCCAGCTCTCAAAAAGATACCAGGCTCAGATCATTCAAGCTTATGGACTCACCACAAGTCATCCTGAAGAAAAAATTGAAGAATTCTACGAGGAAATTCAGAATCTAAATAACAAAGGCAAAGAGCACTTGAAGATCATTATGGGTGATTTAAGTGCAAAAGTAGGGCAACAGCAACAGAATGAAACATCGGTTGGTAAATTCGGTTATGGGAACGGAAATCAACGTGGAAATATTCTCGTATAGTTTGCAGAGGCAGAAAGGTTTTTCATCATGAACTCTTTTTTCAAGAAAAAGCCACACAGGAAATGGACACGGAGACATCCAAATGGGATGGCCAGTAAAATTGATTTTATTATGTAAAAAAAAATTCGTCATCGAAGACTGCAATGTGCTAAACAAGTTCAACACAGGTAGTGACCATAGAATGGTTCATGTAGAATTCACCTCAACACTAAACCCGAACGTGGCAAGCTCACAAGACAAACAAAATGTATTGACATATCCAACCTTAAAAAAAAAACATCATAATACCTTCAAGTTGGAACTGAGGAACAGGTTCTCAACTTTAGAAGGCCTGACATCAGAAGAAGCGGATATTTCTGAAGTTAATAGAGAACTCACCAAGCCTCTTATGGAAACAGCAACAAAAATAGGTGGCACTAAGAACAAGTTACATATGAAGAAAATTTCAGGGAAAACAAAATTGTGATAAATCGCTCCTTTTATCCATGACAGCAACGAGTGCTATGTTTTCAGAATGCCTGCAGCACACCTTTTCCAAGCCAGCTCACGACACTCGCCTTCTTTCATTGGCTACCCGCTGTTGACGGAAAAAGTAGGAAGTGGTCACAATAATGTGACTCGACTGTATATATACAGGGTGTCCGAGAATTATTGGACACATTACAAAATTATGAACAAAAAAAACTATGAACATTGTCTGTTTTTCTATCTCACGTGTTACTAACACCGCTTCTATATTTTTGTTTTGCAGAATTCTTATTCCCAGAATCCGATGGATGGCGCTAGGTGTGGCCTGATGTGGAATGTATGAGAAATGTGCAAATCAGTAGTCATGTCATCCGTACAGCAGAAAGCAATGTGTGTGTTATGGCTTGCGGAATTAAAGTCTGTAATTAAAGTTAAATGACGGCACCGTTTAGAGTATAGTTGAAATCCTCCGTCAACGAATGCAGTTAAGCGGTGGATGAAACAGTTTAAAGAAACCAATGTGGAACATCGTGGAGGAGCCGGTAGGCCTAGCGTCAGCGGTGAGACGGTTGACCAAGTTAATCAAAGTTTCCAACGAAGCCCCAGGAAATCCGTTCGTAAGGGAGGCAGAGAACTGTGCATTCCGAAATCGACAGTTAACAATATTTTGCACAAGAAATTAAAGTTTCATGTTATTAAAATTTAAATAGTGCAAAAGATGCATGTAAATGATCCCACTCTGCGATACGATTTCGCTGTGGACATGCTGAATCGAGTGAAAAACGACGAAAACTTTCTCAGTACTGTAATTTTTAGTGATGAATCCCCATTTCATGTAACAGGCATTGTGAATCGTCACAACTGTAGGATATGGGGCAGTGAACCGCCTCATGCTGCTATTGAACTGGAACGTGATTCTCGAAAAGTTAATGTGTGGTGCGCCCGATCAAAAAGAGAAGTGATTGGCCCTTTCTTCTTCTGCGGAAAAACCATAAATGGTGACATTTACTTGGATATGCTAGAAAATTTCGCTATACCCCAGATCAAAATATATGACAACGTCGTTTTCCAAGAAGACCACGTCGTTTTCCTCCACATTGGTCAACGTGTGTGCGTAAGTACCTAAATGAGCATTTCCCCAACAGATGGATTGGGTGTGGTAGTCCCATTCCGTGGCCTCCTCGCTCTCCAGATCTAACTCCATTTAAATATTTCATGTGGGGTTATCTGAAGGATCGTGTCTATCAGACGCCTTGTACTGATTTGCAGGAACTGAAGCAGCATATCACAGCTGCTATTAATTCCGTAACTCCTCAGATGCTTGCCAATACATGGCATGAAATCGAGTATCGCTTGGACGTACTACGAGCAACCAAGGGATCTCACATCGAAATTTATTAACTTGTGCAGTTACATTATAAGTTAGTACAGTCAGTTTCTTTCTATCTGTTTAATGTTTTGTTTTATACAATTTTGTAATGTTTCCAATAATTCTCGGACACCCTTATATATACACTGAAGAGCAATTGAATTAGAGATACCTGTTTAGTAACGTGTAGCACCACCTTTCGTCCTGATGACGGCCGTAATTCGTCTCGGCATGGACTCGACAAGACACCGATAGCGTAGGGAAGCCATACGGATCCACGACCCCTGAACAAGCTCCCACAGTTCACGAAGATTTGATGGAGGGGGGTCAGAGCCTCAAACATCTCTCTCGATGGCATCCCAGATGCGCTCGATGGGATTGAGGTCAGGTGACCTAGCTGGCCAAGGAAGCGAGGTCACGTCGGTGGAGTGTACATCCAACCATTCGGATACAATTCGGGAGCGATGGCACGGTGCATTGTCTTGTTGCAGGATGAGGTCCCCAGTGGGATTTTGAAGACGTACAAACGTGAACAAATGGTCGTCCAGGATATCCCTGTAACGTTGACCTGTGAGGGACGATGTGACATGTACCAGGGGTCTCATTTCAGTCCACGTAAACAGTCCCCAGACGAGAATGCCACCCCCACCAGCTTGAAGAGTACCCTGCTGGCAAGAAGGATCCATCGCTTCATGTGGTTTGCGCCGTACTCGTATCCTGCCATCTGCATGTACCAACGTGAATCTCGACTCATCAGTCCACGCAACATTTTCCCTCATGTCTAGGGTCCAGTGGCGATGTTCCCACGCCCATGCTAATCTTTGCACCCTGTGATGTGCGGTCAGCAGCGGTACCCTCGTGGGACGATGGCATCTGTACCTTATAGCCAGGAGATGGTCCTGGATGGTGTGGCTTGCACTGTGATTTCTTGCACTGTGACCCGCTTATCCGCTGTTACAATGCGAGCTAGCCGTCGATGAACCAGCTCATCCACACGCTGTTGTCCACGGCAGTTGGCCCTTGCAGGGATGGTTTTACCGGATTCGACGTACTCACGGTGCACCCGTGACACAGTGGCTCGTGAAAATCCCAGTGCCTGCACGACTTCCGAAATGGAGTGACCCATTCGTCGGGCCCCGACAATTTTCCCACGATGAAATGCGCTTAGATTCTTCGTCTTACCCATACTGCGTCCAACTCTTACTGATTCCCGTCGCATCACTCCTTATATTGTCGGATCACTGCATACGTCATGTCGTTTCCGTTTACAGGGCCGCCCACAGCGCCATATTTGCATAACGCCAGCTGTCTCTTATTTAATTGCTCTTCAGGGTATATACAAAAAATAGGAGGCAAGAAGCCTGGAATATCATCAAAACAGCAGCAAGGAGTTCATTTCTGAATGTAAACCTTATGCTCGGTCTCCCCCCCCTTAAAAATAAGATAAAAAAAATCTTTGAAATAAGCATCTAGTCAAACTGGGTCCTTCTTTTGCACGATTTCAATGGCGCAAATTTCCTCCCATCCTGTAGGGACAGAAACATCATAATACACTGCTGGCCACCCAAAAAGCAACACCAAGAAGGACACGAGATAGCAAAGCCAGATTTACTGGACACATAACAACAGATACAAAGATGAAACGATTGAGCTTACAGGCCCGTGAGACTTGCGGAACACGCAGGCATCAATAGTTCGTGTGGCCCCCATGGCAGGCAATAACGGCCGCTACACGCCGCGGCATCGAACGAAAGAGGGTTTGGATGTGGGCTTGGGGTATGTCGGTCCAGGCTGCTTCCACACGTTCCCACAGTTCATCAGGCGTAGCCGCGGGTGGTGCTTGCCGTGCCACTCGGATGCCGATCAGCGACCAGACGTGTTCGATGGGCGACATATCGGGAGAACAGGTGGCCACGGCAGCAGTGACACCTGTTACGTGTAGAATTGTTGCACGATGCGTGCCACGTGCGGGAGCGCGTTGTTCTTTTGAAACGTGGCCGCTGGCAGGTCCTGCAGGTAAGGGAGGACTACAGGCTCTAAAACGTCGGAGATGTAGCGGTGGCTGTTGAGTGTACCGGCGATGCGTACCCCCAGAGGGGTGCGGGTGTCATATCCAATTGCTCCCCAAACCATAACGCCAGGCGACGGGCCAGTATGGCGATTCATAATGCAGGTGTCATACAGTCTCTGGCCGCGGTGCCGCCACACGCGGATCCGACCATCGTGGTGTTACAGGCAGAAGCGGGATTCGTCGGAGAAGACAATGTCATGCCATTCCGTAGTCCAGGTGCGGCGTTCAACAGCCCACTGCCGCCGCACTCGCCGGTGGTGTAACGTCAATGGTAATCGGAGCAATGGGCGTCGTGCGAGAAGTCCCCGCTCCTGCAGACGACGTCGAATGGTACGTGCTGACACAGGTTGATGCGCAACACAATTCCTGCGCTAACGTTCGTGATTTGGCGGTGCGAGCTGTCAATGCCCGCAGCACAACATGCCTGTCTTCTTGTACGGTGGTGTACCGCGTCTGCGGCAATCGCTGACGTCGGCCCGTCCGTCCCTCCTGCACCCACCGTGGCTGGATGCTGTCCCACGCGGGCTCCGAAGTCTCGGTACGATAAACCGCTGTCGCGATAAGCCACTATTCGTCCTCAGTCGAACTCCGAAACGTGCTGGAATGACTGCCGTATATTGCGACGAGGCATCAGGAAGCTTCCCACGCACAGGTCCAGCAACACAACACACTTCCATTGCTTACACCCCGCCTTCTGTGCACCCTTCTTATAGTGCTTCTCGGTGGCGTGCCTGGCGCACATGATTTGCATATGCCCTGCAATGCGAATCGTTTGCATGTCCTCTCGCGGGTAACGCATGCTGCGAATTTCAGGCCATTCGGATGATTCCTTCTTGGTGTTGCATTTTGGGTGGCCAGCAGTGTAAAAAGAACTAATAAACGCTCATCCAAATTTCTACTACTAACATACTCTAAAAGACGCTCATGCACTCACCGGAATAATAAAAAGAAAATATTAGGGAGAATTTCATGTCTTTTCCTAACACTTCCCACAAACACAATACTTGTACTCCTCTTGCTTGGGGTGAAGAGAAATGAGAGAAAATAAGAAGAACAGAAAACACAACACTGAAAACGACTCTCATTCTCCTGAGATAATGCGTGGAACCGTCTCCAGTCTTGAATAAAATTTACATAATTTCGCGGCATTCATGTACTCAGGACTGAGCAATGTGTCACTATTACACTGTTATGAATTTTAGCAACATTTAGAAGTAATTAGCAGCTAACGTTCACGCTGGTTAATCATATTTTAAGCACTTAACCTGTCCAAACTGAAATGTTTCTTTCATTTGTCGGTTTTTCATTTCCCGAACATAAAACAGATACCGACGGAAAAAGAAGTATATGCGAAATGAGGTCCAAAAGTTCGCGGACTGGGTCCGTAAGTTCATATATAGTTAGAGTTACAAAGCTGAAGCACACCCTCCCTTAAAATAAGACTATCTTGCAACAACACACTTCTTCCAGCGGCTGCAGAGTTCGTCGAATCACTTCTGGAACCCATTCTCTGCAATGTCCTTCAGTGCAACCAGCGATGCGTTTTTCAAATTCTTCTGCGCTCGGAAACCGACGACCTTGAAGTCAATGTGTCAGCTAAGGGAAAAGGTGGAAGTCGCAGCGGTCGAGAACAGGTGAGTACGGTAGGCATGTGAGGACAGCAGTTTTTGTTTTGGCGAGAAACTCACGAACGAGGAGTGTCCTGAGTGCCAGTTTATTGTCGTGCAACAACACTCATGATTGATCGCCCCACAGTTGAGGGCTCGTCTTGAGGATTTACTCACGTAGCCATCGCATGGCGTCAAAATAGAGCTCCTTCTTGATAGCGCGTCCTTCAGGAATAAATTCAAGATGAACAATACCCTGGATGTCAAAGAAGACTTCTAGCATGATCTTACCTTTGCTGCGGTCTCGGAGGAATTTCTGTTTGCGTGGAGACGATGGTGATTTCCACGTAGCTGATACCTGCTTAGTCTGCGGGTGGAAGACAAAGCGCACCATTTTTCATCTCCTGTTATGATTCTTCTAAGACATTGTAGGTCAAATCGGCGACGGTTACGAAATCGCCCGCCACTTTCACCCGTATGGCCAACTGATCTTCAGTTAACATACGTGGGACCATGTGTTGATACACCCGGGGCATCTTCAGATCATCTGTTAGTCTCCGTTGACACGTAATCTTCGATATCCCAGCAGCCTCTGCTATTTGCTCGATCGTCTGTTGGCGCGTACGATGGCCGCAACTTTCGAAATGTTTTCACCCGTGCAAGCTGTCATTGGCCACCAGGGCCTGATTTCTGCACGTGCACAGGGCCTCAGAATTTGGGGGGCCTCCAAACTACCTCCAAAAATTAAATATATTTTTAAGTCCCATCATGCCAAATTAATGAAAAAAGGGACTGCTTTGTTAACGATTATCTGAGACAATATCGCAACGAATCAACAAAGTGAGCACTTCCCTGTAATCTTCCATGGACAATTTATCATTAGTTCTACCATTATATGAGTCAAGTTTTGACTTCATCCTGAATTTCATGAGGAAAAATTTCGAACTGTTCGAAAAAGAATCCAACCAGTTGCTAGGGAGAGAAATGGACTGTGAATACTCAAGAAGGAAGAAAATACCCAAGAATCGACTTCTAGATGATTCATCAACTCCAGACGTTGTTTTTAATAATCGAGATTCCTTCATCACTCAAACTTTTTAGGTAATATGTGACAATCTTGTTTCACAGTTGCAAACCAGAAAGAAGTCATATGAGGAATTGGACTCTAGATTTGGGTTTGTCTACAAGAATGACCTAAGTGATGTGATGGAAGCAGCTGAATTGTTGCAAAAGCAGCATTCAAATGAACTTGAAGAAGACTTAACTGAAAGGTTCTTTCAGTTTTGAATGCTGACGAAACAATTCATTCAGAGCACAGCTCCCCACATTTGCCTTGGGAAGTTAAAGAAGTTGAATTTAATGAATTATACGGGATTGCACCATTGTACAACACAAGTTTGGAAGATGTGAATCCGTTTATTGGTGTAAATATGACATGGATTTTAAGTCAGATAATATCTGAAAATTTGAAAATTTCGTTGTCCTATAGCGAAAATGGAACCTGCGTCTCCCGGATAGCGCCCGAATATGTTTTCAAGTTTTCAGATATTATTTGACTTAACATCCATGTCGTATTTACACCAATAAACGGATTCACATCTTCCAAATTTGAGTTGAGTTTAGTTCATAATTTTCTCAATGTTGACACATGCCTGAGGATTTTTTTCTTAACAATACCAATTTCCAATGGTTCAAGCTAACGCTCGTCTTCGGTTCTGAAAAGAACTGAGCGTAGACTTAGAGCAAGTTTAAAAGAAGTGTCAATTGATGCTCTTGTTGGTATACTGTCCATCGAAAGTGATGTAACAGCAGATTGAAGTTTTGACGATATAATTGATGATTTTGCTGCCAAAAAGTTAGAAAAATGCCATTTTTTAATGTCCTGCTGCTAATTCAACAGTTAAAAATTATAATTATCAGTTATTTTTTTAGACCTTTTTATTTATACATTTCTAATGGTTTGTTTAAAAACGGGGTGTGACTTATAATCATGCTCTCATAATAACATGTATGTATGGTATGTTTTTCCTTGAGATTTCAGCCACTAGGGACCTATCAGGTGGCACCTTGTATTGCTTTATTTATTTAATATTGTTAGGTCCTGGATTAGTAAAGCATGTCGGTGTGTAATTTGAAACACTTTGAAACTAAATTGAAATTCAGAATGAAATGTTTTAAATAATGTTTTAGAAAATTTATGGGAAAGTTGTTAAATTGCAATTTAGTTAGAAGTGTTTTAAGATTTTTGTCATTAAAACCTGTGTTGAACATATTTTTGCTATTCTGTGGAATTGAGAAAGAATTAAGTTACGATGTACTTTTTTAGAAATGTTGGAGGACCAACGTGTGCAGTGAATGATATCGAAGTCAAAAGTATTTCTTTTATCGTAAAGATTCACCACACCCCCTTCCTCCTAGTCCACCTGCACCTCCAAGTCGAGGTAACGACCCAGCAAAAACACAAGTGTTGGGAAACTTCTGGCCACCAGCTGGCTGAAATCTGCAGCTCACGGCCCGGTAGCCGTCCTTTGGTGGCAGCGCCATCAGTTGGCAGCCATTGATGGCCCTGCAGCATCGCCGTGAATTGCGGGCCACCAAGCAAGAGCCACTACTGGCCCGTAGCTAGCAACCGATGAAACCCCAGCACCAGGTGGAAGCAACAGAACTGCGCATGAGCAGAAGCAACACGTGCTGTGTATCTCGTGGTACCAGTTAGTTGAAGACGACGCTATCGCCATCGTGTTATTTTAATGGATGTTAAGGAAGGGGGAAGCATATGTAGAGAGGGGAATTGATTTCCTAATGAAATGCCACGTCGACGAAGATATCAGATTAGGCCATGAAATACTAGATTACACCCATAAAATACACCCACTCCATTCCCATTAATAACAAGAAATAGTTTCTGCGTAATATTTCGTTTTAACATTCACTAAACTGCTTGAAACAGAAGTCCTGAGGAAAACATTAAAAAAGGGTTATGTTGAAAAAAAAAAAGAATTATACGAGTAAAAATGTTATCAATTATTTGAAAAAAAAAAAAAAAAAAAAAAGCAACGCTTTGTGGATATAATGTACTCATCCATGGGTTGAATCCACAAGACTGGAGGAATTCGCTTCTCAAAATAACGAGAAGTAAAATAAAATATCTTTCCTCTTTAAAACAAATGTAGCTTCGGACAGCGGAAAGGAAAGATATAACGTTAAAAATGTAACATGAACGGGTAAATATATTAATCCAACAATCGCCTTTCAAGACGACAAGAACAGCTCGAAACTTTGGAAAGCGCCTTTAAGTTGGTACACTCGTTGAAAAAGTGAAGTTCCATTAAGGTAAAAAAAAAAAAAAAAAACAATCGTAAGTTGAAAAAATAAATTTATGAATTATATGAAACTGTCATTTATGAAAAATACCTCGCAATATTGTAAAATTCAATAGAGAACCATTCGTTACACATTCCGCAGAAAAGAGGGTCAGCTTCAAGCCATGCTCATGCGTGCCAAATCAGTCCAGTTGGTAGAGCGTCCGTCCAGTTTTCACGCATACAGTCCTTGGCTCGTTCTCAAACGGGCGTTTTTCCGGACTTGATAAGAAAATTTCCCCAGCGCAGTGCTCTGATTCAGAAGTTTAGTAAGGAGAAAAAAAAAGTAGTTGTAGCTTTGGGAAACTGCGGTTATCCTTTATTATTATTTTTTTTATGGCTACTACTGGAGAATCGGCGGACAAGATTCGGCAAGCCATCAGTTACGTAACGTGATTGCCGGCTGCCACTGCCGGGAAACTAGCGGACCACATTAGGCTAGCCATTATTTATGGCACGTGTTTGCCGGGACGATGAAGGGCTACTTGTGGCAGCTACTGACCTGTGATGGAAAACTGATGGCCCTGTTGTGGCATATGACAACTGATGGGGGTGACAACTGTTGGCCAGCTGATGGCTGAACTGCTGGACTTTCTGTTGGAAGCCCGGACATTTTATTTACGGTTCGGCAGCGGCAACATAGTGCAGGACCATTGCTGGCTGCCAGCAATGGCCCAGCACTATGTCGCAAAAAGTCCGGCATGTTAATGACAATAATGTCATCAACATACCTCAGAACGATACCAGGCAAAGGGCAAGCAGCAGTAAATTTTTGAAGATAGATTTACAGCTGTTTACCCTTTACCTGGTATTGTTCTGAGGTATGTTGATGACATTATTGTCATTAACATAACGGACTTTCTGCGATGCGCTGCTGACTAGTATCCTGCATGGGGATCTCACCTTAGAAAAAACCAATGGCTCGTCTACTTGCGTTTGTTACCGCTATTTGGAGGTACAGGTGGACGAGGGGGAGGGGATGTGGTGAATCTTTACGATAAACAAAATGCTTTTGATTTCGATATCATTCCCTACACACATTGGTCCTCCAACATTTCTAAAAAAAGTCAATCGTAACTTAATTCTTTCTCAATTTCACAGAATAGCAAAAATATGTTCAACACCGGTTTTAATGATAAAAAATCTTAAAACACTTCGAACTAAATTGCAATTTAACAACTTCCCCATAAATTTTCTGAAACATTTATTTAAAATAATTAATTCTGAATTTCAATTTAGTTTCAAAGAGTTTCAAATTACACACAGACATGTTTTACTAATCCAGAACCTAACAATATTAAGTAAATCAAGCAATACAAGATGCCACCTGGTAGGTCCCTGGTGGCTGAAGATTTTCATTCACATACACAGTTTTGCATCTCGTCATCTCATGCACTTTTTGGGCTTGCTAGGATGTTATTTAACCGCGACCACTTCTTTTTCGATTCAGTATATACTGTTACAGTGGACCCCCCCCCCTCCTAAAACCTGAAGAAAACTTTAAAATTTGTCCGCCATGTCGCGTATTGTATGAGGCAGCTAGGAATCACAGTTCGGCAGGCTCACATGTTCTTTTACAGTTCAGTTTTTTTATTTATTTCTCATTTACGTTGTTTTTTCTTTCGGATGTTCTCTAAATTAAATAACAAAATTGCGGGATAATTGGGAAGTCGCTCCAATGCTCTTGAAGGCAAGAAACGCAATATTTTTGCCATTTTGAATTGCTAGACCTCACACATAGCCCTGAAGTGAAACATAAAAATTCCTATCTCAAGTGTCTTAGAGGGGCTGCAAAACGAACGAGGGAAATGTGCTTTCGAATGCGGATGGAAGCAGCAATGTTCGAAGTGGTTTTTCACTTTTCTTTCTTTTCTTCTTTCCGCTTGTAGCTTAACGCTGTGGTCCGTATGTTTACTTCAGTGGGTGGGCCAAGAGACCCTCAGCAGACACATAACTCTGTCAGCGAGAAAGATACTTTGACTGACGTATGCGAGGGACAATGGGCAATTAAGAGTTTAGAATCGCTGAAAAGAATAGGGGTGGATTCGAGCGTTGTTTTCGGTCAGCAGTTGCCGATATACGCTTAAGGTAAAAGCACGTCTGATTTCGCTCGGCCGAGAAAATTAATCTCAGGGCTAGCGGTCGCAACTCGATAAAAAATGGAAACAAAACCTGCAAGTGGCATATTTGAACTGCGTACTCAGGCAGGGTAGATGGTTTGCTAACGGAAAGGAACTGACTGAATTGGGAATGAACGGTCAAAAAGGACGGAAGGTAGCGACGGACGGAATCAACTATAGCAGCAGCGGAATTGAATGTGTCCCACTCTCCCAGCAGTCGACGTTCACAATTATTTCTTCACGACAACAAAAATCATTTCCCAGGAACACAGAAAATCAATCTTGGAAACCGCAACATCAGATGTGAGAGGGCCTATTTTGCTTAACGGCCACCTTCAAATCGTCACGAGAATAGATCAGTGTGCACTCTAATCAGCGCAACAAAGTGCGGCGTGATATTACCATTTTTAATTGTGTGCTTCATTTACATCAAGCGTCAAAGTGAAGTGTTGAATCATCGGTGCTGCCACATGGTGCAAGTGTCTGTGTGTGTGTGTTTTTTGTCGTGTGATATTATGTGATGCACAACGGATTTGCACAGCAAAGTCACGTAACTGTAAGTAGATGAATATTTCCTTTTTCTTTCTTCGCACATCTGCGAACTTGTGCCATCCCGACACCCAAAGCTGCATGGACATAGATGCAGTAATGCTGAGTGACTGAACCTCAGAGGAAATACCTGCACATACAGATTTCAATTTCTTACAGGGCCCATTTCCTGATTACTTTTTTTACATGAATAAGGGAGAAGGTGTGGCCACAAATTCCGCTGGGCGGGACAGTTTCTTTTAACTTTGGTTCAGGACCAACGTCAGCGGGGCAGGGTTCTGCATGTGCATGCTTATTAGATTTAGTTAATTAACTTTGGCAGTATTTCGCACCTATAATCTTATACCGCAAATTAACGTGCTTGTGTATTTTGTGTCGCGAGTATTTTTAATGTGATCGTTTGCATATAATTTTTTTCATTCTCTAAGCAATTGTATATGAATATCACCTGCAGCTCTATTTAGTGTGTAAACGAGTAGTGTCTCTTGTTCAGATAGTCCGGTGGAGACTCAGTCGGCTGCGTCTTCCGACAGTAAAGTGTGACACCGTATGCTGCCCACATATGAGGGGCAATTGTCTATGCGCCTAGAGAGCGCCGTATCTGTTTAAATCTCGCAGAACGTAATTAAATGTCGTGTTGTGTATTTGAGAATCATGTGTTATTTGCGAAAGTGAGTGTTGTACTGGCTGGTTGGGGATTGAATGTACCGGAGTAAGATCCGGACCACTACACTCAGTCACGAATTGGTGATTGCGGGTGAACCTCATCACAACTCTGATCCCAAAGTATCATTTTTTTAGATTATTTTATTTTTTATTTGTTGTTGTTATTTTGTTCACAAGGTGGATTCACCCAAGCCTTATGCTTCGGGTCATTCTTCAACTTTTCATTTTTTATGTTCTGGTGTGAATCTTTGAGTGCAGCAGTGCACCTGAGATTCTCACCTGGTGCCGCGGCCAACTAAATTGTACTGCAGGTCTCAAGCACCGTTACCGGCAGACTCGGCAGGAACACTGCTAGTGCCGTGTAACATTAATGGTGCCGTTGTCCCAGGATCGATACCTATATTTTGCAGCTAGCGGAACAGCACTCATGTTCGTAAAATAAGTGCGAATTGACTGCCATTACTATTTTTATTTAGTTTTGTTCGGTGCGAATTTTGTATAATTTAGCATTAAGTAAGCCTTAAGCTGTTTTCTAAGAACTGCCATAATTTTAGTGGGTAAGAAAAACAAAATGGCTAACACGAAGAAATCGTCATCTGCGAGTCATGTGGATTCAGATGATTCTGATGGTCACTCTGACGGAGAACATGTGAGCACTGGGGCTGCAATTGTTCCGGAAGAGAGTACACCTGTTACAAGTACAGCGGGTACATCACAGCTGAGACAAACAGCTTTAGCCGCACCTATGGTTTACGGTGAGCAAATAGCGGGATGCATAAACATGTTGAGGCTATTTACAGGCACTGATCCGCTGTATCGTGCTAAACACTTTTTTCAGGATGTCGAAAGTGTAGCGATGGTGGGTAGATGGTGTGAGCAAACTAAACTCGCGATTGCAAAATCTAAATTTCGGGAGAGAGCAGCTGAATTTCTATCTGATAGCGATGAGCTGAGGGCTGAAACCGAATATGTAAATTTTAAACGGCTTGTCATTGATCGCTTCCAAGCCGAAGAGCCATTGGTAACGCGAATGAAGCAGTTTATGAATTGTGTGCAATTGCCAGGACAAGACGTTCGGCAGTACGCAACACGTCTTAAGAGCGCAGCTACGAAATATCATGGTCATAAGTCGGATATGTCCGAAGAGACAAGGAAGCACAGGGATCAAGAAGCGATGTGCCAATTTATTTCAGGGTTATCTGAATCGATTAGGCGTTGGGTACTAACAAAATGCCCGGAAACTTTGGATGCTGCAGTTCTTATCGCAATTCAAGAGGAGGAGAATTTAGCACTCATGGGTAGAAAAACTTTGGTGAATACGGTGGAAGGAGGCAGAGGGGACGAGGAGTCGGTAATGCTGGCCCGCACCTTGCAACAGATGTTGTCGCGTTTGGAAGCCACGGAGAATACGGTAGGGCAGTTAGTCGGGAATTCTCAGGGAAGAGAAGACAGGAAATCGGAAGGGAATGAGAGAAATAGAGAGACATTTCAGCGATCTAACCCCCAGCTCTTCGGGGCGGAACGAGCTAGATGGAAGGAAACAAGGCCAGATGATCGCCGGGGTTTCGGTAATCGAAATGATTCACTCGAGGAGAATTGTGGATCGCAACAAACACGGCGCAGCAAAAGTAGAATTTTGTGCTTTGGGTGTGGATTAGAAGGCCACGTGATCCGGTTGTGCCCTAATTTGGATGGGTCAAATAGGACGGAGACAATACCCAAACAGGCATATAGCAGAGGAAGTGGAAGAGATTCTCATTACGAAGTATCACGAAAATTTGGTACACAGAAACCAGATTCCAAGAATAAGTCTTTAAACTAAATAAGGGTCGATTTGTAAGAGGTATATCGGCCCAGTCAGAGTTTAAATCCTCTCAGGTGCGTTATGTTTCTATTCAAAGTGGGGACAATTTGCCGATTATTAACGCAGATCTCGAAGGTGACAAAATTAAGTTATTAGTCGACACGGGATCATCGGTAACTCTTTTGGCGAAAGATGCTTATTTAAGATTGAAAGGTCGCAGGAAATTGACTCCCATCAATTCAGATTTAAGGATAAAAAGCATCACAGGGGAAATCATTCCAACCTTAGGATGTTACAACGTAAACCTGCGAATCAAAGGAAGAAATATCTTGGTCAAAGCCCATGTGTCAAAATACCCGCTGAGTGAAAATTACTCAGCATTGTTAGGAATTGATGCGATGCGAACACATCACCTAACCTTCTCTGCCCATTCGAATCAGCTGTTGTTTCCCGACCTCCCACCCACGCAGTGCTCTCCGCAGAAAGAGAGGGACGCGGACGATATGCTTGAGGAGGGGGTGACTGTTGCCTCCCTGGCGCAGAAAACTTGTGTCCCTCCCAACGCAGAAATGTTCCTTCAAGTGAAGTTGGGAACACCGCCTCGTATGAGAGTACAGACTGTCTTGTTTGAACCGCATCCATGTGCACGCAAAGATGGATTACTTTTGGCACGGTCTGTTAATAATGTCGCATCAAGTGGTTTATATGATGTAAAAGTAGCAAACACTAGTAGTTCCCCTATTTGGTTAAACAAACATACTAAGCTATTTCAAGTAGAACCTGTGGAAATCACTCAGAATTCACGGGAAATAGGTGTAACGCAGCGCGGTACTTTGCCTGTGTCTGCCGGTGATTTTAAATTGGAGCATTTGAATTATTTTGAACGTGAGAAGGTTTTGGAATTACTGATGACATATTCCGATGTTTTTGCACGGGATCCCATAGATTTGCAGGGCACTGACCTCGCTGAACATGAAATTCATCTAACAGATGACAAACCCTTTAAGCTTCGCCCATACAATGTTCCGCATGCTCTTAGACCTGAATTAAAAGATCAAGTGAATGAATTACTGGATGCTGGAATTATTTCTAAGTCGGATAGTCCATATAGCTCCCCAATTGTCCTCATTCGAAAACGGGACAATTCATATCGTTTCTGTTGTGACTTTAGAAAATTGAATCAGATAACCAGAAAAGACAGTTACCCAGTCCCCAGAATACAACAGACCCTATCTCTTTTGCATGGATGCCGAATTTTTCGAAAATAGACCTTTTGGCAGGGTATCATCAAATCAAAATCAGGGAGCAAGACAAGCACAAAACTGCTTTTTCCTGCGAATTTGGCCATTTCGAGTGGAACCGTCTCCCGTTTGGATTGTGCAACAGTCCTGCAACTTTTGAAAGAGCTCTAGACTCATTGTTTTTGGACAAGCGTGATGATGGCATTCTAGTGTACGTGGACGATATTTTGTGTGCATCTAAGACCTTAAATGAACACTTGGAGAAATTGGAGTTAATTTTCCAACGTTTAAGAAGGCACAAGCTTAAAATTAAGCCAAGTAAATGTGAGTTTGCGACCAAGGAGGTTACATATCTTGGGCACCTTCTGGATGGTCAAGGAGTAAGGCCAAACCCTGAAAACGTGGAGGCCGTACGGGATTTTCCAGCCCCACGCACTGTTAAGCACGTCCGAGCCTTTTTGGGAATGGCGGGCTACTACAGGCGCCATATCAAAAATTTCGCATCCATTGCCCAACCTTTGACAAATCTCACCAGGAGAAATGTAAAATTTATCTGGGATGAGCAGTGTGAGGAGTCCTTCCAGCAATTGAGGAGGGCGCTCATAAGTGAGCCGCTGTTGGCTTACCCAGATTTCTCGAAAAGATTCTTCGTGACCACAGATGCATCCAAATTGGCTATTGCGGGTATACTCGAGCAGGAGGACGAAGAGGGCGTCAGACATCCTATTGCATTCTTCAGCAGAAAACTTAACCCCGCAGAACAAAATTACAGTGTAACTGAGCAAGAGGCTTTGGCAATCGTTGCGTCCATCACGCATTGGCGGGAATATTTAGTGGGTAGGCAGTTTACAGTTATAACTGATCACAGACCCTTAAAGTGGCTGATGACGCTAAAGACTCCCAACTCTAGGCTTGTTAGGTGGAATCTCAGTCTATCCGAATATGATTTTGATGTAATGTATCGCCCAGGGAAGAAGAATACAAACGCGGATGTGTTGTCGAGGCATATTGCAGCAGTGGTAGCAAGTGATGCGGCTCCAGGCCCTACATTTGATGCTGAGGCCATAAAGGCTGCACAACGGGCAGACCCGAATTTGGTCGAAGTAATCGATTGCATCGAGGGGCGTGACTACTCTGCTGTTGATAAAATCACAGATACCTACTTCATGCGTGACGACCTGCTATATCATTTTTCCTTGCCAGCCAAAAACAGTCCACGCAGACTTGTTACTGAACAGTTGGTGGTGCCTGACTCTCTAAAGTCTGAAGTAATGAGAGCTGAGCATGATGGTATAAGCGCAGGACACTTAGGGTTTGAGAAGACATTGGGGCGAATTAGACTCAAATATTTTTGGCTCAATATGTTTGCTGATGTAAAAAATTACACTGCTAGTTGTGAGGAGTGTTTAAAACGCCGGGGCTACAAGAGAAACCAAAAGGCGGGTTTAATTACCCCGGAAATAGTGCCAGTTCCGTGGTCCAAAATTTCCATGGACATCGCAGGACCTCTTCCCACGACAGAGAACGGGAACAAGTACCTATTGGTAGTCACCGACTCTTTTACCAAGTATATTGAGCTAATCCCCTTAAAAACTCAAACAGCCAAAGAAGTAGCTGAAAAATTCTCGACGCACGTTATAGTGAGACATGGTGTACCTCATACTTTGTTGACTGACAGAGGAACGAACTTTTTGTCAGAATTAATGTCCGAACTCTACAGAAAATTAGGCATTAAGAAACTGAATACGAGCCCGAGGCATCCGGAGACTGACGGACAAGCGGAACGAAGTATCCGTACAGTGATGCACTCCTTAGCGCTTTACTGTTCTCCGACTGGGAAAGATTGGGATAAGTTTACAGATTTTGTAGCTATGGCGTACAGAGCGGCCACTCACAGCGCTACTAGGGAAACTCCCAATTTCCTCATGTTTGGAAGGGACTTGAATATGCCTGGGCATTTGCTGAGCGAGGAAATCCCTTGGAGCTACTCTGAGCACCCGAATGATGCAGAGAGCTTGGTTATGCGAATGCAGGAAGCATTCAGAATTGTTCGCGATAACCTTGAAGAGGCAGCTCAGAACTCAAGGGACTATCGGGCACGGACGGCAGTAGATAAGCAAATCAAGGTGGGTGATCTTGTTTATCAACACGACCCTTCGGCGTCCAAGGCAAGATCGCGCAAGCTGATGAAACCGTCCATAGGACCCTTTAGAGTGGTGGAAAAGACTTCACCAGTTAACTTCAAAATTGTGCCGGTGAACGATATGAGGCGTCCTCGCCTAACCCATGTTGATAGGATCTTTAAAGCCCCACAGAGAAGGGTATTCGACACGTGGCATTTCCAGGAAACAGTTCGGGATGCGGGAGATGAACCCGAGTCACAGCACCTCGCACGAACCACATATGAGTCCGAAGATGCAGAATTGTATGAAGATGATGAATGGGAGAGCCCAATGTGGATGCGACAGGCGGGCGACCCAACGCCCTCCGCAGCAATTCCGCCTCCCTCAGAAACCGAACCCTTTGCAGCGCGAACCCGCATGATTGTGGATCCCTTACGAGTGCAGGGAAGCCAGGTCAAAAGTCCTCCAATCATCTCGCGGGCGTCGCTGAGACCAAGGGATGATTACGGGCGGGTGTTAAGGGCGAGTAACACCATACCACACACTGACAGACGGGGAGCAGTCGAGATTATAGTGGATCCCCAGGAAGACTGTGACACCACGATTATCTACGATGTTGAGAAGGAACTCGAAGACAGTGGAACGCAAGAATTTGGCATCGAGCGCAGATAAAAGCGGGCGTAGGAGCATCGAACGTGAGAGATCTGTGGAACTCGTGGATTCTCGAAGCTATGCCTCATATTTAAATTTTCTTTCCGCCTATCTCGACGGGTAGCAATGAACGTGTGATGAAATCCTTAAACTTTCCTTCCGCTCTCAGGGCGCTTAAGTCCGGAATTAGGTGCCTTGCGACGGTGGGAAAGGGTTGAGTGTTTACAGTTAAAAAAAAAAAAATAGAATGATTGGATGAATAAACTTCATCCAGTCATCCCTTTTTTTTTCTTTCATGGGGGGATGGAATGTTACAGTGGACCCCCCCCCCCCCCTCCTAAAACCTGAAGAAAACTTTAAAATTTGTCCGCCATGTCGCGTATTGTATGAGGCAGCTAGGAATCACAGTTCGGCAGGCTCACATGTTCTTTTACAGTTCAGTTTTTTTTATTTATTTCTCATTTACGTTGTTTTTTCTTTCGGATGTTCTCTAAATTAATTAACAAAATTGCGGGATAATTGGGAAGTCGCTCCAATGCTCTTGAAGGCAAGAAACGCAATATTTTTGCCATTTTGAATTGCTAGACCTCACACATAGCCCTGAAGTGAAACATAAAAATTCCTATCTCAAGTGTCTTAGAGGGGCTGCAAAACGAACGAGGGAAATGTGCTTTCGAATGCGGATGGAAGCAGCAATGTTCGAAGTGGTTTTTCACTTTTCTTTCTTTTCTTCTTTCCGCTTGTAGCTTAACGCTGTGGTCCGTATGTTTACTTCAGTGGGTGGGCCAAGAGACCCTCAGCAGACACATAACTCTGTCAGCGAGAAAGATACTTTGACTGACGTATGCGAGGGACAATGGGCAATTAAGAGTTTAGAATCGCTGAAAAGAATAGGGGTGGATTCGAGCGTTGTTTTCGGTCAGCAGTTGCCGATATACGCTTAAGGTAAAAGCACGTCTGATTTCGCTCGGCCGAGAAAATTAATCTCAGGGCTAGCGGTCGCAACTCGATAAAAAAATGGAAACAAAACCTGCGAGTGGCATATTTGAACTGCGTACTCAGGCAGGGTAGATGGTTTGCTAACGGAAAGGAACTGACTGAATTGGGAATGAACGGTCAAAAAGGACGGAAGGTAGCGACGGACGGAATCAACTATAGCAGCAGCGGAATTGAATGTGTCCCACTCTCCCAGCAGTCGACGTTCACAATTATTTCTTCACGACAACAAAAATCATTTCCCAGGAACACAGAAAATCAATCTTGGAAACCGCAACATCAGATGTGAGAGGGCCTATTTTGCTTAACGGCCACCTTCAAATCGTCACGAGAATAGATCAGTGTGCACTCTAATCAGCGCAACAAAGTGCGGCGTGATATTACCATTTTTAATTGTGTGCTTCATTTACATCAAGCGTCAAAGTGAAGTGTTGAATCATCGGTGCTGCCACATGGTGCAAGTGTCTGTGTGTGTGTTTTTTTTTTGTCGTGTGATATTATGTGATGCACAACGGATTTGCACAGCAAAGTCACGTAACTGTAAGTAGATGAATATTTCCTTTTTCTTTCTTCGCACATCTGCGAACTTGTGCCATCCCGACACCCAAAGCTGCATGGACATAGATGCAGTAATGCTGAGTGACTGAACCTCAGAGGAAATACCTGCACATACAGATTTCAATTTCTTACAGGGCCCATTTCCTGATTACTTTTTTTACATGAATAAGGGAGAAGGTGTGGCCACAAATTCCGCTGGGCGGGACAGTTTCTTTTAACTTTGGTTCAGGACCAACGTCAGCGGGGCAGGGTTCTGCATGTGCATGCTTATTAGATTTAGTTAATTAACTTTGGCAGTATTTCGCACCTATAATCTTATACCGCAAATTAACGTGCTTGTGTATTTTGTGTCGCGAGTATTTTTAATGTGATCGTTTGCATATAATTTTTTTCATTCTCTAAGCAATTGTATATGAATATCACCTGCAGCTCTATTTAGTGTGTAAACGAGTAGTGTCTCTTGTTCAGATAGTCCGGTGGAGACTCAGTCGGCTGCGTCTTCCGACAGTAAAGTGTGACACCGTATGCTGCCCACATATGAGGGGCAATTGTCTATGCGCCTAGAGAGCGCCGTATCTGTTTAAATCTCGCAGAACGTAATTAAATGTCGTGTTGTGTATTTGAGAATCATGTGTTATTTGCGAAAGTGAGTGTTGTACTGGCTGGTTGGGGATTGAATGTACCGGAGTAAGATCCGGACCACTACACTCAGTCACGAATTGGTGATTGCGGGTGAACCTCATCACAACTCTGATCCCAAAGTATCATTTTTTTTTAGATTATTTTATTTTTTATTTGTTGTTGTTATTTTGTTCACAAGGTGGATTCACCCAAGCCTTATGCTTCGGGTCATTCTTCAACTTTTCATTTTTTATGTTCTGGTGTGAATCTTTGAGTGCAGCAGTGCACCTGAGATTCTCACCTGGTGCCGCGGCCAACTAAATTGTACTGCAGGTCTCAAGCACCGTTACCGGCAGACTCGGCAGGAACACTGCTAGTGCCGTGTAACATTAATGGTGCCGTTGTCCCAGGATCGATACCTATATTTTGCAGCTAGCGGAACAGCACTCATGTTCGTAAAATAAGTGCGAATTGACTGCCATTACTATTTTTATTTAGTTTTGTTCGGTGCGAATTTTGTATAATTTAGCATTAAGTAAGCCTTAAGCTGTTTTCTAAGAACTGCCATAATTTTAGTGGGTAAGAAAAACAAAATGGCTAACACGAAGAAATCGTCATCTGCGAGTCATGTGGATTCAGATGATTCTGATGGTCACTCTGACGGAGAACATGTGAGCACTGGGGCTGCAATTGTTCCGGAAGAGAGTACACCTGTTACAAGTACAGCGGGTACATCACAGCTGAGACAAACAGCTTTAGCCGCACCTATGGTTTACGGTGAGCAAATAGCGGGATGCATAAACATGTTGAGGCTATTTACAGGCACTGATCCGCTGTATCGTGCTAAACACTTTTTTCAGGATGTCGAAAGTGTAGCGATGGTGGGTAGATGGTGTGAGCAAACTAAACTCGCGATTGCAAAATCTAAATTTCGGGAGAGAGCAGCTGAATTTCTATCTGATAGCGATGAGCTGAGGGCTGAAACCGAATATGTAAATTTTAAACGGCTTGTCATTGATCGCTTCCAAGCCGAAGAGCCATTGGTAACGCGAATGAAGCAGTTTATGAATTGTGTGCAATTGCCAGGACAAGACGTTCGGCAGTACGCAACACGTCTTAAGAGCGCAGCTACGAAATATCATGGTCATAAGTCGGATATGTCCGAAGAGACAAGGAAGCACAGGGATCAAGAAGCGATGTGCCAATTTATTTCAGGGTTATCTGAATCGATTAGGCGTTGGGTACTAACAAAATGCCCGGAAACTTTGGATGCTGCAGTTCTTATCGCAATTCAAGAGGAGGAGAATTTAGCACTCATGGGTAGAAAAACTTTGGTGAATACGGTGGAAGGAGGCAGAGGGGACGAGGAGTCGGTAATGCTGGCCCGCACCTTGCAACAGATGTTGTCGCGTTTGGAAGCCACGGAGAATACGGTAGGGCAGTTAGTCGGGAATTCTCAGGGAAGAGAAGACAGGAAATCGGAAGGGAATGAGAGAAATAGAGAGACATTTCAGCGATCTAACCCCCAGCTCTTCGGGGCGGAACGAGCTAGATGGAAGGAAACAAGGCCAGATGATCGCCGGGGTTTCGGTAATCGAAATGATTCACTCGAGGAGAATTGTGGATCGCAACAAACACGGCGCAGCAAAAGTAGAATTTTGTGCTTTGGGTGTGGATTAGAAGGCCACGTGATCCGGTTGTGCCCTAATTTGGATGGGTCAAATAGGACGGAGACAATACCCAAACAGGCATATAGCAGAGGAAGTGGAAGAGATTCTCATTACGAAGTATCACGAAAATTTGGTACACAGAAACCAGATTCCAAGAATAAGTCTTTAAACTAAATAAGGGTCGATTTGTAAGAGGTATATCGGCCCAGTCAGAGTTTAAATCCTCTCAGGTGCGTTATGTTTCTATTCAAAGTGGGGACAATTTGCCGATTATTAACGCAGATCTCGAAGGTGACAAAATTAAGTTATTAGTCGACACGGGATCATCGGTAACTCTTTTGGCGAAAGATGCTTATTTAAGATTGAAAGGTCGCAGGAAATTGACTCCCATCAATTCAGATTTAAGGATAAAAAGCATCACAGGGGAAATCATTCCAACCTTAGGATGTTACAACGTAAACCTGCGAATCAAAGGAAGAAATATCTTGGTCAAAGCCCATGTGTCAAAATACCCGCTGAGTGAAAATTACTCAGCATTGTTAGGAATTGATGCGATGCGAACACATCACCTAACCTTCTCTGCCCATTCGAATCAGCTGTTGTTTCCCGACCTCCCACCCACGCAGTGCTCTCCGCAGAAAGAGAGGGACGCGGACGATATGCTTGAGGAGGGGGTGACTGTTGCCTCCCTGGCGCAGAAAACTTGTGTCCCTCCCAACGCAGAAATGTTCCTTCAAGTGAAGTTGGGAACACCGCCTCGTATGAGAGTACAGACTGTCTTGTTTGAACCGCATCCATGTGCACGCAAAGATGGATTACTTTTGGCACGGTCTGTTAATAATGTCGCATCAAGTGGTTTATATGATGTAAAAGTAGCAAACACTAGTAGTTCCCCTATTTGGTTAAACAAACATACTAAGCTATTTCAAGTAGAACCTGTGGAAATCACTCAGAATTCACGGGAAATAGGTGTAACGCAGCGCGGTACTTTGCCTGTGTCTGCCGGTGATTTTAAATTGGAGCATTTGAATTATTTTGAACGTGAGAAGGTTTTGGAATTACTGATGACATATTCCGATGTTTTTGCACGGGATCCCATAGATTTGCAGGGCACTGACCTCGCTGAACATGAAATTCATCTAACAGATGACAAACCCTTTAAGCTTCGCCCATACAATGTTCCGCATGCTCTTAGACCTGAATTAAAAGATCAAGTGAATGAATTACTGGATGCTGGAATTATTTCTAAGTCGGATAGTCCATATAGCTCCCCAATTGTCCTCATTCGAAAACGGGACAATTCATATCGTTTCTGTTGTGACTTTAGAAAATTGAATCAGATAACCAGAAAAGACAGTTACCCAGTCCCCAGAATACAACAGACCCTATCTCTTTTGCATGGATGCCGAATTTTTTCGAAAATAGACCTTTTGGCAGGGTATCATCAAATCAAAATCAGGGAGCAAGACAAGCACAAAACTGCTTTTTCCTGCGAATTTGGCCATTTCGAGTGGAACCGTCTCCCGTTTGGATTGTGCAACAGTCCTGCAACTTTTGAAAGAGCTCTAGACTCATTGTTTTTGGACAAGCGTGATGATGGCATTCTAGTGTACGTGGACGATATTTTGTGTGCATCTAAGACCTTAAATGAACACTTGGAGAAATTGGAGTTAATTTTCCAACGTTTAAGAAGGCACAAGCTTAAAATTAAGCCAAGTAAATGTGAGTTTGCGACCAAGGAGGTTACATATCTTGGGCACCTTCTGGATGGTCAAGGAGTAAGGCCAAACCCTGAAAACGTGGAGGCCGTACGGGATTTTCCAGCCCCACGCACTGTTAAGCACGTCCGAGCCTTTTTGGGAATGGCGGGCTACTACAGGCGCCATATCAAAAATTTCGCATCCATTGCCCAACCTTTGACAAATCTCACCAGGAGAAATGTAAAATTTATCTGGGATGAGCAGTGTGAGGAGTCCTTCCAGCAATTGAGGAGGGCGCTCATAAGTGAGCCGCTGTTGGCTTACCCAGATTTCTCGAAAAGATTCTTCGTGACCACAGATGCATCCAAATTGGCTATTGCGGGTATACTCGAGCAGGAGGACGAAGAGGGCGTCAGACATCCTATTGCATTCTTCAGCAGAAAACTTAACCCCGCAGAACAAAATTACAGTGTAACTGAGCAAGAGGCTTTGGCAATCGTTGCGTCCATCACGCATTGGCGGGAATATTTAGTGGGTAGGCAGTTTACAGTTATAACTGATCACAGACCCTTAAAGTGGCTGATGACGCTAAAGACTCCCAACTCTAGGCTTGTTAGGTGGAATCTCAGTCTATCCGAATATGATTTTGATGTAATGTATCGCCCAGGGAAGAAGAATACAAACGCGGATGTGTTGTCGAGGCATATTGCAGCAGTGGTAGCAAGTGATGCGGCTCCAGGCCCTACATTTGATGCTGAGGCCATAAAGGCTGCACAACGGGCAGACCCGAATTTGGTCGAAGTAATCGATTGCATCGAGGGGCGTGACTACTCTGCTGTTGATAAAATCACAGATACCTACTTCATGCGTGACGACCTGCTATATCATTTTTCCTTGCCAGCCAAAAACAGTCCACGCAGACTTGTTACTGAACAGTTGGTGGTGCCTGACTCTCTAAAGTCTGAAGTAATGAGAGCTGAGCATGATGGTATAAGCGCAGGACACTTAGGGTTTGAGAAGACATTGGGGCGAATTAGACTCAAATATTTTTGGCTCAATATGTTTGCTGATGTAAAAAATTACACTGCTAGTTGTGAGGAGTGTTTAAAACGCCGGGGCTACAAGAGAAACCAAAAGGCGGGTTTAATTACCCCGGAAATAGTGCCAGTTCCGTGGTCCAAAATTTCCATGGACATCGCAGGACCTCTTCCCACGACAGAGAACGGGAACAAGTACCTATTGGTAGTCACCGACTCTTTTACCAAGTATATTGAGCTAATCCCCTTAAAAACTCAAACAGCCAAAGAAGTAGCTGAAAAATTCTCGACGCACGTTATAGTGAGACATGGTGTACCTCATACTTTGTTGACTGACAGAGGAACGAACTTTTTGTCAGAATTAATGTCCGAACTCTACAGAAAATTAGGCATTAAGAAACTGAATACGAGCCCGAGGCATCCGGAGACTGACGGACAAGCGGAACGAAGTATCCGTACAGTGATGCACTCCTTAGCGCTTTACTGTTCTCCGACTGGGAAAGATTGGGATAAGTTTACAGATTTTGTAGCTATGGCGTACAGAGCGGCCACTCACAGCGCTACTAGGGAAACTCCCAATTTCCTCATGTTTGGAAGGGACTTGAATATGCCTGGGCATTTGCTGAGCGAGGAAATCCCTTGGAGCTACTCTGAGCACCCGAATGATGCAGAGAGCTTGGTTATGCGAATGCAGGAAGCATTCAGAATTGTTCGCGATAACCTTGAAGAGGCAGCTCAGAACTCAAGGGACTATCGGGCACGGACGGCAGTAGATAAGCAAATCAAGGTGGGTGATCTTGTTTATCAACACGACCCTTCGGCGTCCAAGGCAAGATCGCGCAAGCTGATGAAACCGTCCATAGGACCCTTTAGAGTGGTGGAAAAGACTTCACCAGTTAACTTCAAAATTGTGCCGGTGAACGATATGAGGCGTCCTCGCCTAACCCATGTTGATAGGATCTTTAAAGCCCCACAGAGAAGGGTATTCGACACGTGGCATTTCCAGGAAACAGTTCGGGATGCGGGAGATGAACCCGAGTCACAGCACCTCGCACGAACCACATATGAGTCCGAAGATGCAGAATTGTATGAAGATGATGAATGGGAGAGCCCAATGTGGATGCGACAGGCGGGCGACCCAACGCCCTCCGCAGCAATTCCGCCTCCCTCAGAAACCGAACCCTTTGCAGCGCGAACCCGCATGATTGTGGATCCCTTACGAGTGCAGGGAAGCCAGGTCAAAAGTCCTCCAATCATCTCGCGGGCGTCGCTGAGACCAAGGGATGATTACGGGCGGGTGTTAAGGGCGAGTAACACCATACCACACACTGACAGACGGGGAGCAGTCGAGATTATAGTGGATCCCCAGGAAGACTGTGACACCACGATTATCTACGATGTTGAGAAGGAACTCGAAGACAGTGGAACGCAAGAATTTGGCATCGAGCGCAGATAAAAGCGGGCGTAGGAGCATCGAACGTGAGAGATCTGTGGAACTCGTGGATTCTCGAAGCTATGCCTCATATTTAAATTTTCTTTCCGCCTATCTCGACGGGTAGCAATGAACGTGTGATGAAATCCTTAAACTTTCCTTCCGCTCTCAGGGCGCTTAAGTCCGGAATTAGGTGCCTTGCGACGGTGGGAAAGGGTTGAGTGTTTACAGTTAAAAAAAAAAATAGAATGATTGGATGAATAAACTTCATCCAGTCATCCCTTTTTTTTTTCTTTCATGGGGGGATGGAATGTTACAGTGGACCCCCCCCCCCCTCCTAAAACCTGAAGAAAACTTTAAAATTTGTCCGCCATGTCGCGTATTGTATGAGGCAGCTAGGAATCACAGTTCGGCAGGCTCACATGTTCTTTTACAGTTCAGTTTTTTATTTATTTCTCATTTACGTTGTTTTTTCTTTCGGATGTTCTCTAAATTAATTAACAAAATTGCGGGATAATTGGGAAGTCGCTCCAATGCTCTTGAAGGCAAGAAACGCAATATTTTTGCCATTTTGAATTGCTAGACCTCACACATAGCCCTGAAGTGAAACATAAAAATTCCTATCTCAAGTGTCTTAGAGGGGCTGCAAAACGAACGAGGGAAATGTGCTTTCGAATGCGGATGGAAGCAGCAATGTTCGAAGTGGTTTTTCACTTTTCTTTCTTTTCTTCTTTCCGCTTGTAGCTTAACGCTGTGGTCCGTATGTTTACTTCAGTGGGTGGGCCAAGAGACCCTCAGCAGACACATAACTCTGTCAGCGAGAAAGATACTTTGACTGACGTATGCGAGGGACAATGGGCAATTAAGAGTTTAGAATCGCTGAAAAGAATAGGGGTGGATTCGAGCGTTGTTTTCGGTCAGCAGTTGCCGATATACGCTTAAGGTAAAAGCACGTCTGATTTCGCTCGGCCGAGAAAATTAATCTCAGGGCTAGCGGTCGCAACTCGATAAAAAAATGGAAACAAAACCTGCGAGTGGCATATTTGAACTGCGTACTCAGGCAGGGTAGATGGTTTGCTAACGGAAAGGAACTGACTGAATTGGGAATGAACGGTCAAAAAGGACGGAAGGTAGCGACGGACGGAATCAACTATAGCAGCAGCGGAATTGAATGTGTCCCACTCTCCCAGCAGTCGACGTTCACAATTATTTCTTCACGACAACAAAAATCATTTCCCAGGAACACAGAAAATCAATCTTGGAAACCGCAACATCAGATGTGAGAGGGCCTATTTTGCTTAACGGCCACCTTCAAATCGTCACGAGAATAGATCAGTGTGCACTCTAATCAGCGCAACAAAGTGCGGCGTGATATTACCATTTTTAATTGTGTGCTTCATTTACATCAAGCGTCAAAGTGAAGTGTTGAATCATCGGTGCTGCCACATGGTGCAAGTGTCTGTGTGTGTGTTTTTTTTGTCGTGTGATATTATGTGATGCACAACGGATTTGCACAGCAAAGTCACGTAACTGTAAGTAGATGAATATTTCCTTTTTCTTTCTTCGCACATCTGCGAACTTGTGCCATCCCGACACCCAAAGCTGCATGGACATAGATGCAGTAATGCTGAGTGACTGAACCTCAGAGGAAATACCTGCACATACAGATTTCAATTTCTTACAGGGCCCATTTCCTGATTACTTTTTTTACATGAATAAGGGAGAAGGTGTGGCCACAAATTCCGCTGGGCGGGACAGTTTCTTTTAACTTTGGTTCAGGACCAACGTCAGCGGGGCAGGGTTCTGCATGTGCATGCTTATTAGATTTAGTTAATTAACTTTGGCAGTATTTCGCACCTATAATCTTATACCGCAAATTAACGTGCTTGTGTATTTTGTGTCGCGAGTATTTTTAATGTGATCGTTTGCATATAATTTTTTTTTCATTCTCTAAGCAATTGTATATGAATATCCCCTGCAGCTCTATTTAGTGTGTAAACGAGTAGTGTCTCTTGTTCAGATAGTCCGGTGGAGACTCAGTCGGCTGCGTCTTCCGACAGTAAAGTGTGACACCGTATGCTGCCCACATATGAGGGGCAATTGTCTATGCGCCTAGAGAGCGCCGTATCTGTTTAAATCTCGCAGAACGTAATTAAATGTCGTGTTGTGTATTTGAGAATCATGTGTTATTTGCGAAAGTGAGTGTTGTACTGGCTGGTTGGGGATTGAATGTACCGGAGTAAGATCCGGACCACTACACTCAGTCACGAATTGGTGATTGCGGGTGAACCTCATCACAACTCTGATCCCAAAGTATCATTTTTTTTAGATTATTTTATTTTTTATTTGTTGTTGTTATTTTGTTCACAAGGTGGATTCACCCAAGCCTTATGCTTCGGGTCATTCTTCAACTTTTCATTTTTTATGTTCTGGTGTGAATCTTTGAGTGCAGCAGTGCACCTGAGATTCTCACCTGGTGCCGCGGCCAACTAAATTGTACTTCAGGTCTCAAGCACCGTTACCGGCAGACTCGGCAGGAACACTGCTAGTGCCGTGTAACAATACTGTATATATATACACACACAGGTGATCCGGTTTTCTTTCTTTCCCTATGTGCAAGACAAAACCAAACCTTCTTGAAGTTATAAATTCAGAGAGTCTTTAATAACTCCAGTTAGAAAGCTGCTGAGTTCACTAAGAGCAAAAGTACATGTAATATAGTTTGGAGGCTCATCATGATTCTCAGCAAAATTTCACTCTGTTAATAGGAGCATACGTGAAAAATTCAAATACATTTAAACGTATCTGGTTCATGAACTCCAAACCAGTAGGGTAGAAGACCCTTGACTGGGATAAGTCACTTGACCTACTTAGATGACAAGAGAAGAAGTAAAAAAAAAATTGGCTGAAATGCTCATGCAGATAAAATAGGGAGTGCTGAGCTTTATGTGCAAGCATATTCATATCTTAACCGAATGTTCGTATTAAGACTAAACGGTGGGATTACACAATTGAATCATGCAGTTCATGAATCACAAGGGTTCTGGTGAAAAGAGAATGGGAATGCTTTGGCAATGCGCCAGTTTTTCAAAATAAAGATATAGAAGTTGGTTTCTGATTTATTAAGACTAAGAGGAAAATCAAACAGGCATTTGGGCTGAGTGACATGTGTTTTACAGTTGCAGAGGGCATTTCTAATAAACTGGCCACCGGCTTGAACAAAAGTAACCCGCTGGGTCCTGTACTTGACTCCTTACGGGTGGGCATAGGTCAATTGCACTCACCCTAATCTCTAATCTTTATCTGATAGGTCAGCTGCACTCGAAAGGAAGACAACAAAGCGATCGACTGCACTCACCCAGCCTTTGCCCACTTGCGGGAAGGGGGATGTGGAAACCGGTGGTTGGAACAGGAAGCCTCCAGCATAACATGCTCTCTGCTGGGTAATGCTCATTGCATCATTCATTACATCGATTATAGAGGTAACATGGAGTTTGTGTACAGAGAAAAACAAGGGGGGGGAGGGGGACCTATTGATACATTCAGGACACAAGTTCTATTAAAGATCGAGAAACAAGTATAGGATGGAAGTGGCGTTGTACAGTATGCAAATACTCGGAAAAATTGTACTTGGACATCAGTGCATCGGTTATTTTGCAATCTGAATCTGCCACACGTACGACCAAAGCCATCTTGAAAGAACAAGGCCATGCATGACATTAGATAGACGAGTTCCCTTCGTTTGTTTGTTATGTTACTCTCGAATTACACCACCCGATACGTCGGTGTCATGTTTGACGTCACACACGGCAGCGTCGGAAACCAATGGGAAACCTTTGTTTCCGCGTGACGTCACTAAAAGCGGGAACTCATCTCTCTAATGTCATGGCCCTGCGTTTTCTAGACGGTACTGCTACGATCCACACAAACTGTTGTCCCGTGAAAACATACACAGTCGAGTCACATTATTGTGGTCACCTCCTACTTTTGACGTCAACAGCGCGTAGCCAATGAAAGAAGACACGTGTCGTGAGCTGGATTGGAGGGTATATAAGGTGTGCTGTAGGCAATATGAAGACATATAACTCGTTGCTCTCATGGATAAAATAAGCGATTTATCAGATTTCCAAAAAGGGATGATTAACAGCTTTCGGTACAAGAGTGGCAGCACTTCTGAAACAGCGCAGTTTGTGAACTGTTCGCGTGTTGCTGTGGATAAAGTGTATCGTGGTTGGAGAAATGGCACTATTGCGAATAAGCGATGTGTAAACTGCGGAGCACCACGTGCCATTGATGTGATAGGTGAAAGACGGCTTCGAAAGTGCGTGAGTTCCGATCGACACGCTACACTGGAGCAACTCACTGGCCGAACAAGCCAGGGAGATACCGGAAGTGTGTCTAAAACGACAGTTTAGCAAACCCAACTGCGTATGGGGCTGGTCACTGCACCTATGCTAACGAAGGTTGATCGGCAGAAAAGGCTTACTTTTGCACGGCCGTATTGGAATTGGACCTCTGCTGATTGGCAAAGGATTGCCTTCTCCGATGAGTCACATTTTCTGCTTCATCGAACGGATGGACTTTGGCGTATAAGGCGAGAAACATCAGAGAACAAACACTCTTCAACCACTGCTGGAAGAACACAAGCTGGTGTGGGCAGCGTTACGGTCTGGGGAATGTTTTCGTGTCATTCCCTGGGTCCACTCATACCTGTGGAAGGCACGGTGGACCGAATTCGTTTTGAATCCATCCTTGCAGAACACGAACACCCATACATGGCAATTCTCTTCCCTGGGGTGGATGGGATCTTCCCGCACGACAATGCGAGGTGTCACACAACTGGAAATGTCCTAGAGTGGTAGGAACAGCACGATGAAGACCTCAAAGTAGTTCCCTCGCCCCCTAATTCCTCAGACTTAAACCCAATTGAACATCTGCGGAACCACCTCGATCATGTTGTTCGCTGTGGGGATCCTCTACCGCGCTCCTTCCAGCAGCTGTCAGCCATGCTGACTCCACATACCTGTGAGCACCTTCCAGCACCTTATTGAGGGACTCCCAGCCCGTTTAGCTGCTGTCCGCGCTCCACGCGGCTGTTACTCTGGATATTAGTTGGTGGTCACAGTAATGCGCCTCGACCGAGTATCAAACAGTGTTAAACGAAAAGCAACACACGGTATTTCGGAACGATCTTTAAAAATGATTGGAAAAGAGATAAAAAAAATTAAATGAAATCTAGTAAGTATGGAAATGACACGTACGGAAGTGGGAGACAACCAATACAATTCTCCTCTCCCGCTCGCAGTAAATATCCCCAGTGTATATTGTATAGCTTCTCTGAAGCAAAACAGAAGTCACAATGACGTCGACAAAATGCGAATATTTGTATTTTTTTTAAACGCGACCGAAACATTTAGAACATTTATATATCCATGCCCTTTTTTAGGTCTCAGTTCAAGCTTGAAGAGGAGTTTTTAAACTGAAACTATATTATGCGGTGGAAGTACACATTCCGTAGCTTTAACAGCGTAGTCAGGTTAGCTTTGCCCCGAGTATTGTGTACCCGCTCCCAAGTGACAGCACTGAGCTGCAGGAGCCCAGCCACGCACCACACGCGCACAAAAGATACAGATAGATCGTGCATTTTTTTACAGTACTTTTCGTGTACGTTAACGTGAATACCGCGATATTTTATGGATGGAGGGTCCAGGATGCTGTCACCCTTCCGGCCCTACTGTTTCTCTGAGGCTCCCACCCGATCTAATGAACATCCCGGATGGGACAGTAGCCACAATTAGGGTGATAAAAAGTCTACGTTTAAAGCAGAAAATATCTGTTGCACATTCAGATACTTTTATTTCAGTGGAAAACACAATCTGGTTCTCAGATTTTCGGGCCAGGGACTGGGTTTTGATCCCCATGAAGTACATTGGGTGCTCTTATTTTAGGTCGACATGTTTTTCGTCCACTCTTGGTATTTCGACGATATATTTCTTCTGAACTGTTTATAATGCACTAATCACCAGTTCGCCCAGCCCTAGAGTAAATCAACTCTAAAATTTGCACGTAAATCAACTCTAAAATAGTGATGCTATGCACGTAAATCAACTCTAAATTTCTTGATAGTGAGAAATAGTGCACGTAAATCAACTCTAAAATTTCTTGATGCTGTGCAGAAAATGGAAGTTTTCTTGAATAATACCGCAGTATCACTGATACATTTTCAATTCTTTTATCACAGGCGAGAGGTGTGCATATTTTACAACTAGTATCATGGGCATTTAATTGTCTCAGTAGTTGTCAGCCCGTGTCCCATGTGCTGCAGTTTTCTATCACGTGACAAAGAGCGAGAACAATTAGTCCTCATTATGTGCGTAATTAGTACGTGCCATTATCCAACTAGCAAATTTTTAGGGTTTACAAAAACTATGAAATTCCTCAGCTGCTTGCATCAGAAATTACAGCTAAAAACTTAAAACAAGGCAAATTAGATACTTATAAACACTTTCACACCTTTAAACAATAAAACAAAATTAATAGGTGCATCATAAAGAAATCACTCAAAACGAAAGGGATAGGTAAGTAATAATACATTTGTACTATGTGTTGCTTTTCAATGGGATAGTACTGTAGAAAACCGGCTTAACATTTTAAACGCATTTTCACGATGAAATGCGTGTTTCCCATCCCTTTGTTTCTTCTGTATCAATAAATCAGGGGTAGTATTTTTCATTTTATTTCTTTCCTCAATTTTTTTTAATAACTTGGAAATCAATAACATTGCCGTTAATTTTGCAGCGAATCAAGCAGCCGGCTTGGTAAGTACTGATTTTTTTTCAGTTTAGCTTTAAAAAAGAGATGACTAACGCTTTCTTCGTTGGTTGACAGAGCAAGATGACTGTAAGGAACCCGGAGACATGAATTTTATTAAGAAAATTCATTAAAAAGCATGAATACGCTCTTCTTTACAATTACCCTTACTGATGAAAACGTATGTCTATGATAATGAAATTTGCTTCTTTATATTCATATCCTTCAGAAAACAGCTGCAAAACTGTGGCTTTGTAGCTAATGGCGAACGCAACCAGCCAGATCAAACTGACATTAATGAAATGCATTACAAAATCAAAATATTGTATACGTATAAAATTTAACAGCAAGATAATTCAGGTTTTTATTCTTAAACTGGCATTTTTATCGAAATAGAAAGGATGGAGTCGTGAGCAAGGACAGACAGAAAAGAAGGCCGGGTGAAAGCTGACTCCACCTCATTACTGATCTGCTACTCAACGTCCACTGGAAGGAGAGAGTGCTATCTCACATTGTCAGTAACAAGTTCAATAAGATGAGAATTCCTAATTTTTCTAATTATACACGGTGAAGCTCTTGAAGCCGTTACAGTTTTCTTTACAAAACCCCCGTGTTTATTAATATTTTGTTCGCAATCCTTAAACTTCAATTTAAGTGACATTTTTCATCACAACAGAGGCTGCGCAGTTGCCTTTTCTTGATTGGATGGCAGTCTAACCAATGAATTCATCTTTTAGGGAAGACATTGAAAATATTTTCCATCTTATTACAGTTTTTTTTTCAGCAAATTGCGTTTATTTTATTTTACAGTGACAGGGTTCTTTAATTATTAATTTAAGGAACCTATGTTCCAACTGTGATCAGAAATTGGTATACGATTCGTTCTTGTTAAAGTCCATTCCACCAATGACAGAAGGGGTGTTTCGATCTCACCAACTGAATTCCCAAGAAAACTCCAACAGCCACGATGAAGCCACTAAAATAGACTTCTGGACTCAAAAAGTATTTTACGAATTGTTATTACTTATGAAAAATAAATATATTATATAATGGGGAGAGATTGTTTTGCAGTAGTAACTGTGATAGAAATGCTTTCTTTTTTATAACATTACTCCCCTAACAAAGACAACCTTATAACACTTCATCAAAAATAAGTGATAGTAAAATAACTTTTAGAAATAAGAAAATTTTGTGAAGAGGCATCATATGATGAAAATGATTTTTATGGTATTCTAAATAAGATAACCCTTTTATATTTCATTAAAAATGAGTGGAAATATAATAAAATGTGCCAAACAGAAGTTGCAAAACTGAGTGAGATCCACTTATTTTTCACTAAATATCAGCATCAGTACTTTGGCAACCTGCAACAAAATGTTCTCTTTAGAAACAATTTTTTTCTGAAAAGGCAAATTCATCGCCTCTTGTTGCCATAATCTGACCATGAGTACAGTAACTTACAATATTCTTAGGAACTATAGCAGTGAATATTGTCATGCTGTTAACAAGCCTTAATAACAAAACTGCATATATTATTCCCAGAAAAAAATATTACTGCTTCATCTGTTAACTTGCACTGGGGAGAAATTTCATCAATGATATTTTTTGCCAATACATTTTTCAAATAAGTGTCATTTGGCGCATAAACTGCGGGCTGAATGTGTGAAGAAATGTTGACACCGTGAAATATACCTCCAGAACATTTCACGGACAATTGTTTTTTTACGCCCTGTGCTGACATAGTTAGGCTTAGTGATTTATTATTAAGATGTTATATTCAAAATTAAATGACCTTTAAAATAACATTTGACGAAAAAAATGTGCCAAATACAGAAGTTGTGAAACTCAACGAGGTCTACTTATTTTTCACCAAATATTGGCATTAGTATTTTGGCAAATTGCAACAAAACGTTCTCTTAAAAGCAAACTGCAACAAGTGAACAGAAATTGTGGGCTACCTACCTAGCAACAGGTAGGCCCACCTTTTGCCCAGATAAGGGTAGTCACATGACGCAGTATTGAGTCCAATAGTTCGAAAAAGTGTTCCACAGGTATTTCTCCTCATGCTTACTTTTATCTGAGTGTTGAAAAGTTGACAGAGATGCATAAATGTTTCTGGGCTGACAAATACCTATTTTTGGAATTGTTTCATTTCTTAGATAAGATACACAAAATTTTTTCTAAAAGAAGGGAAAAAAAACAGGTTTTTGTTTTTTGAGAAAAAAATGAAGTTGGGAGAAGGGTATATTAACCAAAAATACACCTGACAAACAGCAAAAAAAAAAAAAAAAAAAAAGTACTGGTATGTATTTTTTTAAAATAAATGTCAGTATATAAACTTTTTTTACATTCATTTAATATTTTTATATATAAGCACTGATCTATCTGTACACTAGATTCCAAAACTTGCAAAAGCAAGAGAAACTTGCGTTGCCACCCCAGTGGCGAAGAGGTCTAATCGTTGGCTTATGACCATTCGTCAGAGTTCGAATCCCGGTGTGGCATGGATTTTGTGTTTGTCTAATAGCACTGGCTCTCTCCCTTCCCTGGAGTCAGTGGCCCTAAATTAGGGACAGGTGATTGCTTATAGCTCATTGAGTTGGTCACGATGGTCGTCATCTCCTTGTGCAAATATTGCATTTTTAAAGTGGACTTGAAATTGGCGCAGCTGACACAAAAAACTAAATAACATTTTCAGATTAACAAAGAGAACTGTTGTGACAATTTATACATTGGTTTAAAAAAACGCTAGAAATTAGGAAAAAATCTGGAAATATTTGAAGTATTTTAATAGCACCCCCAGAATTTGAATTGAGGTTTCCTCACGGCCACCTGAGTGTCCTTCAGTACCTCCAGGAATTTTGAGCAATGATATATTGTAATTCACCCATTACTTACCTGTGACAAAATTTTCTGCACACAAGCTGCATAAGGTGAATGGTTAAACCAAAATTATGTTCAATACTGCACAAATTTTGGGTTCAGTCTTGCCCAGTTTAAATCTTCAAACCACTCCAGTTTGCCAAGGAAGCTATGGAGCAACTTTAAACTTGCAAACCTTTAAAGTTTTGTCATTGGGCCTCTGGGAAAAAGGATTTGACGACTACCTTAAATGAACCAAAAATTTGTGTGGGAATGGACCTTGGTTTCAGGGTTGTACCAAAGCTGGAAATGAAAGCACTAAAATGTGGTTTAACCTTGTACAAATGTACCAAAGCGTGCAGATGGGTCATTCCATGTCAAATCAACATAGCACTCAACCTTGACATCTCCGATTTCAACAAAAATTGGTGAGAAGGTAGTCCTTACGTAGTGAAGTAAAAATTATTTTGTTGGAATTTTCCTTTGGATTGTTTTGAAAATAAAAAAGGGCAAAATTGTGAATTTCTGAGCATTTTTTAAAAATTCCTCTGTTCAACTTCTAATATCTTGAGTAAAAATATGTTATCCAGTTATTCTGATGTCAATAGAAAGATTATTAAACAAGCTTTAACAGAATTAAAATTTCATCGTAAAATTTCCTTTCAATTAAAAACACTTAATTTTAAAATGTAAATTTTTCAAAAAGTAACATTTTAATTTTTTTCAAAAAAATATTTGTTGAGCTTCTTGATATCCTTGACATATCATAAAATTTTGGAAGTGGCAATCTAACAACTTCTAGAGTTACAAAGAAATTTTGTTTTCAATAAGTTTCAGAATGTATCACATCTCTTCCTATTTGTATTTTTTAAAATTACAATGCATGGACTAAAATTTATTGTACAACGTTTCAGTGGGGAGGGGGCTCAATGTTTACCAATGTAAGATACGTTTTTAATTCTTAGTTTCTTGATAATGGTTAAATAAGATTCCTTATTATTGCTTTATTTACAATAAACGAAACACTCTGCTTTAGCCAACGTGACAGTGGTCTTTTCTTCTAAAACCTAATCAAATTTGTCCTTAGTGTAATGTAACAATTCAGACTTAAAAAATCAGGAACTTAGAGCTGTTCAGGGGCATATTTACAGGGCTGATGTCAATAGAAAGAAAAATTTTGTTTTGTTAAAATGTGACTTATAAGTTGCATTTTTTAATGTAAATGTTGGAAACAAATGATTTAATTTAATAAAAATGCATGAGCTTACATTGAAAAAAAATGCTTTAATTTTTATTTATTTTTTTCATTAACTTTTATTTTGTTCTGGTGGATTTTGAAAACCTCTATTTTTGGCATTGCTTCGACTTGCAGGAAGTTATTTGCAAGGCAAAATATCCCACTCTGAAAATTGGATTTTCCAATTTTTGTGAATGGAAGGAAAAAAATTGTGCTCTTGTTGGCACAAGTGGCACTAACATTATCTGTGTACTACTATTCATCCAAATGTCAAATTAATGCTAATTAGATAACAAAATGGAAGAGTGTTATCTGTCAAGAGTGATGCAGGTCAAAAATTTTAAACATGCAAAAACTACATCGTGCGAATCCCCTTCACCAGCTTGCAATTTTGGTGAATACCAGAAAATACCTAGGAACTGAAAAATTTGAAACTAATTGTAATGATTTGTTAGATTCTAATGTAATTGATGATATAACTTACATGCAGTAAATATCCACAAATTGTTTACCACTTACACAACAAAAACCATTGATGATTCTATAGTTTTGTTTGTTTTTCATTAAAAAAATTATTGTTCATCTAAGACATTTATTTACAGCTAAATAGCAGGCAGCCTTTCATAATAAACTAAAAGCAAATTTGCAACCTGGTGAATTTTAGGTACTATGTGACTTTCTCTCTTTCTAAGCATTATTAATTTCTGTTGCAAGATTCTGCCCAAGGATTCCATTGGGATAATTTTCAAACCACAATTCACCCATTTGTTGCATATTACAAAAAATCAGGGAAAACTGAATGCACAGATTATGGCATAATTTTGGGGAGATTGCAACACAATGCAGTAGCAGTTCATCCTTTTGAGTATTGCTTGCATATTCCAATAAAAGTTTAAAACAAGTTAATAAAATCATGCAATGCATTGATTATAATACGCTTTCCAACGTACCAGAAATCATTACTCAAGTTATCACTCAAGTTATGGGAATAATGGCTGAGGAATAAATCTCGGTCCTGTGCCCTGACCTTTGATCCTATTTTGATGATATTCAACAGAACCAGTTTGGTATACCTCCGAAATAACATGATAACGTTTTGTCGCAATCGAAGCATTTTTACGTAAGTTATGACGCATAATGGTGATGGAAGTGATTCCGCTTCTATGTCCTGACCTTTGACCCCATTTCGCCCATTTTCGATAAGGTATGTCGCCAGGAGGTCCCCTACCGCATACTAAAATTTCATCGAAATCGAACCTTTTTTACGTTAGTTATGACGCACAACAGCGGTGGAATGGATCCCGCCCCTATGTACTGACCTTTGACCCCATTTCGTTCACTTTAAATAGGGTTCCTTCCCAGGTGATCCCCTACCAGATACTAAAATTTCATCGAAATCGAACGACTGTTACGCGAGTTATCGCGCGAACGGACATACTCACACAACGCGTGACGTAATGAGGCAGATGGGAATCGCGACCATCTGCTCGCGGCAAGAGTATGACGTCATAAAACTTTAATAGGATCCACATACAACGCGTGACGTAATGACACAGATGACGTGAAAAAATTTCTCAAACGCGAGATTGTGACGTCATAAGATTTCTAAGCATTGGTAACATTAATGGAACAACGCCATCACTAAAAACGTTATAATTCGGTGTGGTTATTTAACTCACTAAACGAATTCTCCTAAAGTCGAGATCAAGCTAAATCGATTTCTAGTACCAGAAAACGGTAGGTTAACGACTTTCATCAAAATTCTTAGAGCCGTCTTCAAAATAAAATGTACATACATACATACAAGAATTGCTACTTTAAGGCGGACGTCAAGTAATTTTGCTTCCTATACTTCCAATGGAAAAACTTCTGTACACATTTTCTTCACAATTAATGCGTTCCCAAGGATGAAAATTTAAACATCGATTAAAATATCTTCATTTTATAACTTGCAATACTTAATATTTTCTAAAACATAACCATAATTATGCAATTCAACATTTGTTTGTCTACTGACGTCATGAAAATACAGGTCGCGCCATCTTTTTTCTGGACAATTAATGCGTTCACAAGGATGAAAATTTGAACATCGATTAAAACAGCTTCATTTCATAACTTGGAATACTTAATATTTCTAAACCATAACCGTAATTATGCAATCCAACATTTTTTTGTCCACTGACGTCATCAAAGTATAGGTCGCGCCATATTTTCTCTGGTTTCAACACCACCAAAGGAAAAGTCATTGATTTTTAATATAATTATGGTTATGTTTTAGAAAATATTAAGTTTTCCAAGTTATAATATGAAGTTATTTTAATCGATGTTCAAATTTTCATTCTTGGGAACACATTAATTGTGAAGGAAATGTGTACAAAAGTTTTTCCATTGGAAGTATAGGAAGCAAAATTACTTGACATCCACCTTAATAATATGGAATAAGAGCAATGGAATGGATCGCAATCCTATGTCCTGACCTTTGACCACATTTCGTCCATTTTCAATAGGGTTCGTCCCCAGGTGGTCCCCTACTACATACTGAAATTTCATCGAAATCGAACCACTTTTACGCACGTTATGACGCATAAGGACAATGGAATGCATCCGGATCTTATGTCCTGACCTTTGACCCCACTTCACCCATTTTGAATAGGGTTCGTCCCCAGGCGGTCTCCTACTACATAGTAAACTTTCATTGAAATCGAATAATATTTACGCAAGTTATGACGCATAATGGCAATGGAATGATCCCGCTCCTACGTCGTGACCTTTGACCCCATTTATCCCATTTTCAATAGGGTTTGTCCCTAGGTGGTCCCCTACCACATAATAAACTTTCATTGAAATCGAACCATATTTACGCAAGTTATGACGCATAAGGACAATGGAATGATTCCGATCCTACGTCGTGACCTTTGACCCCATTTGTCCCATTTTCAATAGGGTTCGTCCCTAGGTGGTCCCCTATCACATACTAAAATTTCATCGAAATCGAACCATTTTTACGCCAGTTATCGTGCGGACGGACGGACAAAGCTGGAGCATACACGCTTCTTCAACCTACGGTTGGAAAGCGTAAAAAAGACTGACACATTTTAAATTTTTCAGATGGATCAGCACAATATAAGAACAGAAAAAATTGATCAATTTCTGCTAAAATTAATAGATTTTGGAACAGCTGCTTAATGGAACTTTTATGTAACATACCACGATAATAATGCTTATGATGATGTTAGTGGCAATTTTAAGTCTTGCAGTTAAAAGAAGTTTACAAAGGCCATATAATAATGCAGATTATGACACCATATCAATTACCTTACTGGACAACCAAACACATGTCAGCCTGTGATTTTGAATACCTGAGTGAAAGTCAGTATGAAGCTGTAAAAAAGTTATTACAGACACATTTTGTAACATCAAGAACAGTACCCAACCGACACTCACACACTTTACTGTTTTATCAAAGTAGACAAAAACAGAAGACGAGATTATTCTAATTGTCCAGCAAAACAGAATATATTACTTCTGATAAATGTGAGACAGCACTTGCAGATGTATCTGTCTTAGTGACGTGTCTCTGTGCCTTACAAGACGTGTTGTGCGTATGCAAATTTTGGATTGCCGAACTTGTTCGTGACGTCAAAGCGCTGATAAGAGATATAAAGGATTTGACGCGTATTGACCGTTGTTGTTCAAACGCAAAGTTGAAAGGGAAAGAATCAATTGACGAATTTACAATTTTCAGTATGTCTTCCCGACATCTCCTAGATGATTTTACGCGTGGCCGTATTATTGGCAAGATTGAAGAATGGCGAGAAATAACAGATGTTGCCAGGGAGTTCGACGTCAGACACAGTGTTGTTTCAAGGCTTTGGAAATCATTTCAAACAAATGGAGAGTGTAGCAAACGTCACGGGGGAGGTCGTGTTCGCAGTACGACACCTGCAGAAGATCGGTACATAGTGCTCTCAACAAAAAGACACCGGCGCAGCTTAGCTAGTGAGGTAGCAAATCAGTTTATGGTTGCTACTAGCAAGCGGATCTCCCGAAAAACGGTCGCCAGACGTTTGCATGAAGGAGTACTACACGCCCTCCCTCCTGTTGTGTGCATCCCATTGTCCAGACGTCACCGTACCGCCAGTTTGCAATGGTGCCATCAACATCGCAATTGGACAGATAACGACTGGTTGGCTGTCCTCTTCTCAGATGAGAGTAGATACAGTCTATCGTCTGATTGTCGACGACAACTGATCTGGCGTGATAGTGGTACTGCATATTGTCCAGCAAACATACAGGAAAGGGACCGATATCCGACATGTAGTGTCATGGTATGGGCTGGCATCATGATCAATGGCCGTACGTCCCTCTATGTGCTTCCAACTGGGACTATGACTGGCCAACGATACATTAATGATGTTCTGCTACCTCATGTTCGCATGTTCCGTGGTGCTGTCGGTGATAAATTCAATTTCATGGACGACAACGCAACATGTCATCGAACAGTCGCTGTCCAGGAGTGTCTTGAGAGCGAGGATATTCAACGCCTCGTATGGCCAGCACATTCTCCAGATCTGAATCCCATTGAAAATGTGTGGAATGCTTTGGGGAGGAGTCTTGCTGGTCGCCAATGCCCTCCAATAAACAAGGACACCCTCATCCATGCACTGACAGAGGAATAGGATAAATTACCCCAACAGCTGATTGATAATGTTGTGCAAAGCATGACACGACGTGTGGAATCTTGCATCGCCCTCCATGGTGGCCATATCCCGTATTGACATCTTACGCCGGAACGCCTGCGGACGGTAATTGCATTTTTTTCACGTTTACGTATTCTGCACAAAATGGCCTGTTTGTCCTTTGAACACGTTCCAAAGCCTTCTGGATTTCAGAGCACAATAAATTGTCTTTCTTGTAATGTCCTGGCATTCTGACATTATTTTATTTCACTTGGCATCCAACCACACTTACTTTTTTATGCGCTATATAGCCGTTTATGATACGTCCTTAGCAATTGTCCAGCAGTGTACTATGTGTTGCTTTTCAATGGGATAGTACTGTAGAAAACCGGCTTAACATTTTAAACTCATTTTCACGATGAAATGCGTGTTTCCCATCCCTTTGTTTCTTCTGTATCAATAAATCAGGGGTAGTATTTTTCATTTTATTTCTTTCCTCAATTTTTTTTTAATAACTTGGAAATCAATAACATTGCCGTTAATTTTGCAGCGAATCAAGCAGCCGGCTTGGTAAGTACTGATTTTTTTCAGTTTAGCTTTAAAAAAGAGATGACTAACGCTTTCTTCGTTGGTTGACAGAGCAAGATGACTGTAAGGAACCCGGAAACATGAATTTTATTAAGAAAATTCATTAAAAAGCATGAATACGCTCTTCTTTACAATTACCCTTACTGATGAAAACGTATGTCTATGATAATGAAATTTGCTTTTTTATATTCATATCCTTCAGAAAACAGCTGCAAAACTGTGGCTTTGTAGCTAATGGCGAACGCAACCAGCCAGATCAAACTGACATCAATGAAATGCATTACAAAATCAAAATATTGTATACGTATAAAATTTAACAGCAAGATAATTCAGGTTTTTATTCTTAAACTGGCATTTTTATCGAAATAGAAAGGATGGAGTCGTGAGCAAGGACAGACAGAAAGAAGGCCGGGTGAAAGCTGACTCCACCTCATTACTGATCTGCTACTCAACGTCCACTGGAAGGAGAGAGTGCTATCTCACATTGTCAGTAACAAGTTCAATAAGATGAGAATTCCTAATTTTTCTAATTATACACGGTGAAGCTCTTGAAGCCGTTACAGTTTTCTTTACAAAACCCCCGTGTTTATTAATATTTTGTTCGCAATCCTTAAACTTCAATTTAAGTGACATTTTTCATCACAACAGAGGCTGCGCAGTTGCCTTTTTTTGATTGGATGGCAGTCTAACCAATGAATTCATCTTTTAGGGAAGACATTGAAAATATTTTCCATCTTATTACAGTTTTTTTTTTTTTTTTTTTTAGCAAATTGCGTTTATTTTATTTTACAGTGACAGGGTTCTTTAATTATTAATTTAAGGAACCTATGTTCCAACTGTGATCAGAAATTGGTATACGATTCGTTCTTGTTAAAGTCCATTCCACCAATGACAGAAGGGGTGTTTCGATCTCACCAACTGAATTCCCAAGAAAACTCCAACAGCCACGATGAAGCCACTAAAATAGACTTCTGGACTCAAAAAGTATTTTACGAATTGTTATTACTTATGAAAAATAAATATATTATATAATGGGGAGAGATTGTTTTGCAGTAGTAACTGTGATAGAAATGCTTTCTTTTTTATAACATTACTCCCCTAACAAAGACAACCTTATAACACTTCATCAAAAATAAGTGATAGTAAAATAACTTTTAGAAATAAGAAAATTTTGTGAAGAGGCATCATATGATGAAAATGATTTTTATGGTATTCTAAATAAGATAACCCTTTTATATTTCATTAAAAATGAGTGGAAATATAATAAAATGTGCCAAACAGAAGTTGCAAAACTGAGTGAGATCCACTTATTTTTCACTAAATATCAGCATCAGTACTTTGGCAACCTGCAACAAAATGTTCTCTTTAGAAACAATTTTTTTCTGAAAAGGCAAATTCATCGCCTCTTGTTGCCATAATCTGACCATGAGTACAGTAACTTACAATATTCTTAGGAACTATAGCAGTGAATATTGTCATGCTGTTAACAAGCCTTAATAACAAAACTGCATATATTATTCCCAGAAAAAAAAATATTACTGCTTCATCTGTTAACTTGCACTGGGGAGAAATTTCATCAATGATATTTTTTGCCAATACATTTTTCAAATAAGTGTCATTTGGCGCATAAACTGCGGGCTGAATGTGTGAAGAAATGTTGACACCGTGAAATATACCTCCAGAACATTTCACGGACAATTGTTTTTTTACGCCCTATGCTGACATAGTTAGGCTTAGTGATTTATTATTAAGATGTTATATTCAAAATTAAATGACCTTTAAAATAACATTTGACGAAAAAATGTGCCAAATACAGAAGTTGTGAAACTCAACGAGGTCTACTTATTTTTCACCAAATATTGGCATTAGTATTTTGGCAAATTGCAACAAAACGTTCTCTTAAAAGCAAACTGCAACAAGTGAACAGAAATTGTGGGCTACCTACCTAGCAACAGGTAGGCCCACACTGTAAAAAATTGCTGTGAATTCTCAGTGTTTCAACTGTATTAAAACGGTTTACAGACCGTAAGCACGCCAACGGGCGATGAACCGTAAATTTTTGGTAGATAAACAACATGTTCTCGGTGTTTAAACTGTTTTAACCATTGCGGTATAATACCTGTTTTTTTACGTGCTGTCGAATGGCAACGGGCTGGTCGCGGACGCCATGTTGGTAGTTGGTACGAAGCGATGGAGGTCTCTCTATACCCAAAATAAGGATTCTATGTTACTAAATAAGCACCGCAGCATTTATTTTCGGTAAGTATTTTTTTGTTTTGTGTAAGTCACAGTGCATTATGATGAGAATGTTAGTATTAAGTGGTTTTGGTAACAATTGAAACAAGTTTGATGTTTTATTTCATGTATGAGTTGCTCACGGTGGTCGTTAAACCTCCACTCAAAAAAAAAAAAAAATATTTCATGTATTTCGTTCAAATTATTTGTTAGGCCGAACAAGTTCAGTAAACGAATGCAGTTGCTAACTAATTTTCCTCGCTTGTCCTGTGACTAGGTGACAACTAGTTTTGGAGAACGAGGTACAAATTGTATAATGGTCAATTTTACCCAGACCACGTGGGTGCCAGGAAATTTTTATTTAGCATTCGCAAGTGCTAAAAATTCTAACACTATGCTCCTGCTTCCTTCCTTTTTTTTTTTTTTTCAGTGCCAGACAACGTTTTTTGGAATCTGGGCTACTGAATATTTTGTGGCCCCTATTTCTGGTCACAAGTGCTTGTAAAATACGAATGTCCTATTGACTATACGATAGATATGTATGTCTTGTACATATGTTGGATACCTATTTCCTTTATATATGTAAAGGCTTTGTAAAATACATCTTATGTGTTTGCAGACATAAGGAAATGTATAATTTTTAATATTTATTCCTAAAGAAATGCAAACATTGAATCAAGTATAGATAACAAAAATTTGAAATGAATGCACAAAAACAGAAGTTCACACATAGTTCAGGAGTTTGTCTTTAAAATGTCTGTTTAAAGATGCTGAAACATTTTTCTGCAAACTAACACATTGAAGAAATCTCATGTGAGCAGTGTGTATACCTCATCTGTGGTAAGATAGAAATTTATCAGAACCAATCAATTTCTTAAAAATTAGTTGAAATATATCAATACACAGGTATTTGTGTAGTAATAACTGCCAGTGTTTTCTGTAAAATTATAAAAAAATGACAGAAATATCACTCAACTCATGCCCAACGCACAACTCGAGGCGCGTCGCGTAAACTTAATAGCAGTACCAAAATCTGTTTGTTTTATTTATAAAATGAGTACCCCAAAAGGTGTATTTCAATGCAAACACAATTGCACGTAGAAAGTTTTACAAACAGGTCACTTATGCTAGGCAGTAATTACATTAGAACTCAAAAAAAAAACCCCTCAAAAAAATCAAAACCCCCTCAAAAAAATCACTTCAGGTGTACTGTGCAAGAAATAAACATTGCTAGTATACCCCAAAATCTTAAGTGTCCACATATCTTACAAAAAATTTTATACTAAAGAAAATTCAAACATTGAATCAAGTGTAGACAACATAAATGAAAAATGAATGCACAAAAACAAAAGTTTGCCCCCGGTTGTGCAGTGGTCTAAGCGATGACCTCTGATCATTCGTTCGAAAGAGGTCTATCGAATCCCGGTGAGGCATGGATGCTGTGTTTGTCTTACGGCACTGGCTCTCTCCCTTCCCTGGAACCAGTGACCCTAAATTAGGGACGGGCGACCGCTTATAGCCCATTGAGTTGCTCACGGTGGTCGTTAAACCTCCAATAAGGCCGCCCCGGTGGCTAGTGGTCTAAGCGATGGCCTCTGATCATTCGTCCGGAAGGGGTCCGGGTTCGAATGACGGCGAGGCATGGATATTGTGTTTGTCTTACAGCACTGGCTCTTTCCCTTCCCTGGAACCAGTGACCCTAAATTAGGGACGGGCGACCGCTTATAGCCCATTGAGTTGCTCACGGTGGTCGTTAAACGTCCAATCCAAAAAAAAAACCTCCAATAAAAAAAAAAAAAAAAAAGTTCAGGCGTTCGTCTTTAAAATGTCTTTTTTTGCTTTGAGGTTTGTGAAGAAGTGCACAACATCGTCAAACTAACTGCTGAGCAATATCATGCTCTAATGACATGATAGCAAGACTGTTAAGCCTTTGTTGAAGCATTGTCAATCACAAGTTATTTTTTACCAAGTGTAGTTTTAATACGGTGAATGTACATTTGGGAAAATATCATATATATATATATATGTGTGTGTGTGTGTGTTTTGCAATGTCTTGACAAGAACATTTTTTTTTTTTTTGTGCAGTAGCTACATTCACACTTGATAAAGTCATAGAACTGTGAAATTTTACTATGTAAAGATTCATCCAAATCCTCACTGTAAAAATCTAAACAGTTATTTAGAGAAATTTAGTTGACAGTTAACTAAGAACTGAAATGGAAATTGAATTTTTTTATAAGCTAACAGACATTTGTTATCCAACTGATCAATAATCACATTAAATGTTTCTACTTCACATTTTTTCTGTCCTTGAAGAATAGTTTCATTACGGTTATTGCCATGTGCATATTTTTTAATTGTGATTAGACAAAACTTCCAGAAGATTTTTCACTTAATGTTTTATCTATTTCTTCATATTTTTCAAAATTATTTCTTTCATTGGCAATGAAATGGGATAATGACAGAAGGTTACGTCCAGTTAACAAATCTAGTGATGGCTTTTGTAATTTAGTATCAACTTTATCACATCTTTCTAAAATGCATCATAACTTGCGTAATTATGGTTCGATTTCAGTGAAATTTTAGTATGTGTTAGGGGACCACTGGGGACGAACCCTATTGGAAATGGGGTCAAAGGTCACAACATAGGAGCAGGATGCATTCCATTGCCATTATGCGTCATAACTTGCGTAAATATGGTTCGATTTCGATGAAATTTTAGTATGTCATAGGGGATCACCTGGGGACGAACCCTATTGAAAATGGGTGCCAAAGAGCACACATGAAAATAGATCAAATTTATGAGAGAAACTTGAAGAAAAAACATCCAATCTCTGTAGGTAGAAGAAAAGATTTAGGATTTCTAGACAATGGAAGTCCTAAATTTAATATGAATAATGCAAATTATTTCTTCAATTTGCGCTTTTCGGAACTTTTTACCCACACAAAGTTTTCAGTCCTCGGTAAAACAGGTGTGGGCTCTACTAGTTTTGTTGGGGACCAAAAAGTTCCAAATACTCCAACCTCCTTTAGCCCACCAAACACCCCTGCTCTGACAACTGGTTTTGGAGAACGAGGCACAAGTCGTGGAATGATCAATTTCACCTGCAGACCACATGGGCGCCAGAAAATTATTTAGCTAGCACTGTTACAATTGTAGGTGATTTAACAAGAATTCTGACACCATACTCCTGCCTCCTATATCTTTCCTGTCCCAGCTGCTAAGCATTCATCAACTTAATCCATTAAGAATTTCATTTGCTGATTTTTGTGTTCAAATTTGTGCTTTCATCCTAATTTCTTTACATAGTCTGTGACGGGTTTAAAATTTATTACATGCCAGGATGCTAGATAATATTTTTTAATCGCCGGGATGCGGCCCAACTTCAAACACTTTATTTCTATGGGTGGTCAAATTTTATTTCTGTAAAAACACATAAGTTGTTACTCAGAGTTAAAGTTGATGCCATTGTTTTCCAGCCAATAGCTATCTCAAATAGCCTGGCAAATCCCTCTTTTTTTCCAGGTAGAGTTGCCATTATGTTCCAAGCTTAAATCTAAGAAATTCCTTAGTCAAACTCTGCATTAGCACCAATGCTAAACATCATTGTTACCCCCTGTTAGCTTAAAATACACTGCTCAAAACTATTGGGAGATATCGTGGTTTAGATATGAACTACTGACATCAACTGTTTGTATGCTAAGAGAAATTGAAGGAAAGTTATTACAATGAAACTTTTGCATACTTCCAAACACCTCAGTATGCAAAATTGATTGTGGGACGTTAAAAGGGGTATGTTTCTGTCAACGAATGAAAAGTGAATTGTATCTTATGATCGTTTAGTCCAGGATAAAAATGACTCGTGCTTTGAATGTGATGTCCGAACAGGATTTACCCGAATCTGTAGCCTGAGGGCTATCGGTCACTTAGAAGCTGGTCAAACCCAATCGCAAGTAGCGGACGCCATTGGAGTGTCTCGAAGCATGATTTCCAGATTTTGGAATTGGTTTTCAGATACCAAAAATTTAAGGCAAAGACCAGGGCAAGGTCACAGGAAAGCAACGTCAAGAAATGAGGATCGTTTTTTTTTTTTTCACTGACTGCCAGGAGAAACCGGAGTATGAGCGCCCCTCTTCTGCAATGCAAACTCCATACGGCTACTGACACAAATGTTTCGACTCAAACTGTTCGCACCCGACTACACAGTGTTGGTCTGTATGCTCGACAACCTATGGTATGTGTTTCTTTAACCGCATGCCACCGTGCTGCCTGCAGATTTTGAGCACATGACCCTGCTGATTAGAGAAGAAATTAATGGAGCAACGTTCTCTTCTCAGACGTGTCTTGCTTTACTGTACATCCTGATTATTTTGAGGGAACAAGGTATTTGTAACAACCAGAGGTAGAAAAATATTCTGAAATCTGGTGGCCAGCTAAATTTTTTAGTGGCCAGACATTGAACCTGCGGGGAGGAGGGGGCTATATATAATGTCAAAGTCGTACACTTCTGTCCAAAAATGTTCTGCCCTCAGCCCTGGCAAAAAAAAAAAAAAAAAAAGGTACTCGTTTTTTTGTTTTGTTTTTCATCTGGGGCTCGCAAATTCCTGAATTATTATAATTTTCATCGTTTATCCTCAGACCCTGGAAATCGCACTTTTTTTTTTTTTTTTTTTTCGTATAATCTGTGCCGGCGTATAATTCACAGATTGTGACATTCAGAAGAAAAAGAAAAAAATAGCCATATGATCTTGTATATCACAAATGTTGATCCAGAAGCGGAATTTTCGACAGAAAAGTTAGGCACATAAAGACCCCGGAGTCCGAAGAAATGAAACAAAGACTTTGGTCAAACTGGCAAAGGACAAACTAAAATACAAGGCACAGTGTACACGAGATTCCAGAACATAGAACTTTGAAATGAAGCGTGCATGTTTAGGTTCCTGCAGCAAGCACTGTGCATACATTTTTATTGGCCAATTGATGAGGAGAGGGCACAAGCACAGTCAGCATTTTGTCTTTCCCGACAATACAAAGACAAAATAACTGCCGCCGCCCCTTCCTACAGCTTTCCCGGTCTTTCATTATGACATCCCTTTTCCGTCCTCTTCACTTCGTGCAAATCCTAGACTGAAATTTTTTTCCGAGAGAGTTCCTTTTCCAATTATATAGCCCCTCTCCAGCACAATTACCCTGCAGATTATTTTTCAAATTGAACGGCAGCAAAAACTTTTTTTTTATTTTATTTTTTTTAAATCGTTTATTCGTGGCTTATACAATGCAAATTGCCGTACATGTTTTTCAGTGAGAAATTTACCTTTATTTTCATTTTTACGATATGATCATAAATATGCCTTTGTACATTTGTCTCCCCAAAAATTATTAAATTTAAATTTACTAATTGTTTTGGCCATATTTTTCTTTTTGCATAGCATACTAAGTGTATGTAGTTCCTATTCCAACCTCTAAAGTTTTCTGTCACTCAGTTTTAATACAAAACTACGATATTCCCTATTCCCTAATTGTTTTTAGCTGTATATATATAGTAATAAAGTCAACCACAGATAAATTGTAATCCTAATACAAAACCCAAAATAACATCCTGAATTCCTGATAAGATAATTTTTTTCCAAAGACCAAACCTGCCCCCCCCCCCCCGCCGCATTAAAAATGGCAAAATCCAATAAAAAATTTGCAGCGTGTTAGTGAAAACACCAAATATAAATATAATCATCTGGTAATTTCTAAACCTTACTTTACCATGGACTTCAATCAAGATGGCTGATGCCATATTTGATATATCTCAAGGGGCCTCTCTGTCCCTCATTGTCAGTTTGTCACTATAAATGAATTGAAACAAATCTTCGAGAATGTACATCATGAAAGGGTGAATCCGTGAAAATTTTAATCACAATGTAACATTCAGGCCTCTTGTGTCGCCATTCTGATTGAATATCAGCAATGAAGTCACATCACCAGTGAAGCATTATCTCCATCAGTGCTATAAATAAATGAGGCTGGAGACAAGTTTCTAGAAATGAAAATCTTATTTTTTGAAAAACTGGAAAAATAAGAGGTACATACAAGTACCGGATTTATTTAAAAATAGAAAGTAGTCATGACTACTCTTTTTTGTGCAAAGTACATCACAACTTGCATTTCCTTTGACATCTTGGAGTCGAATTTTTCATGATTACAATACTTTCTCATGCTAATGTATGAAAAAGAAAAAAGTCTTTTTCACATAAAAAAAAATAACTAGGAACTCTCATAAAATTGCAGGTCCTGTTAATGTGGTGCTCCACAGAGCTGCACACATAAAATCTTAACTGTTTCTACCGGTTTTCAAAATCTTTTGGATTCAAAAGTCTTAGTTTCTTATTTCCTTCTCAACAAATAAAATTCTTGTTTTTATTCTGTTGCATTTATTTGCTACAAAAATGTATATATACAGGGTGTCCGAGAATTATTGGACACATAACAAAATTATATAAAACAAAACATTAAACAGACAGAAATAAACTGACTGTATTAACTTACAATGTAACTGCACAAGTTAATAAATTTCGATGTGAGATCCCTTGGTTGCTCGTAGTACGTCTAAGCGATACTCAATTTCATGCCATGTATTGGCAAGCATCTGAGGAGTTATGGAATTAAATAGCAGCTGTGATACGCTACTTTAGTTCCTGCAAATCAGTACAAGGCGTCTTATAGACACGATCCTAATCCCACATGAAATAATCCAATGAAGTTAGATCTGGAGAGCGAGGAGGCCACAGAATGGGACCACCACGGCCAATCTATCTGTTGGGGAAAAGGCTCATTTAGGCACTTATGTATACATGTTGACCAATGCGCAGTCGTACCGTCTTGTTGGAAAATGACATCATATCTTTTGATCTGGGTATAGCGAAAGTTTCTATCGTATCCAAGTAAATGTCATCATTTGTTTTTTTTGCAGAAGGAAGGGCCAATCACTTGTCTTTTTGATAGGGTGCACCACACGTTAACTTTTGGCGAATCGCGTTCCAGTTCATTAGCAGCATGAGGCAGTTCACTACCCCATATCCTACAGTTGTGACAATTCACAATACATGAAATGTGGATTCATCACTGAAAATGACAGTACTGAGAAAGTTTTCGTTGTTTTTCACTCAATTTAGCATAACCACAGCGAAATCGTTTCGCTGAGTGTGATCATTTACATGCATCTTTTTCACTATTTGGATTTTATAAGCGTAAAACTTTAATTTCTTGTGCAAGATATCGTGAACTGTCGATTTCGGAATGCACAGTTCTCTGCTTGCTTTACGAACGGATTTCCTGGAGCTTCGTCGGAAACTTCCATTAACTTGGTCAACCGTCTCACCGCTGATGCTAGGCCAACCGGCTCCTCCACGAGGTTCCACATTGCCAGAACTGTTTTATCCATTGCTTAATTGAATTCATTGATGGAGGATTATTATTGAGTATCCAATATTTCTGGGACACCCTGTATATTGCTTAAGACAACAGTGCTGACAATTACGGAGGATCATACTCTAAACGGTATCGTCTTTTAACTTTAATGACAGACTTTAATTTCGCAAGCCATAACACACACATCGCCTTGTGCTGTACGGATGACATTACTACCGATTGCGCATTTCTCATACATTCCTCATCAGGCCACACCTAGTGCCATCTATCGGATTCTGGGAATAACAATTCTGCAAAACAAAAATATAGAAACCGTGTTTGTAATACGTGACATAGAAAAACCGACAATGCTCAGTTGTTTTTTACATAATTTTGTAATGTATCCAATATTTCTGGGACACCCTGTATATTGCTTAAGACAACAGTGCTGACAATTACGGAGGATCTTTTTGCGGACATATTTTTTGTATTGTAAATAATTTTGGTAATGAATCTTTGTTCTGCATGCTAAATTGGTTGAATTTTTAAAAAATATGTAAAAGAATTTGGTTTCAGATGAATCAAAGCCTTTGGCAATAAGTGTCAGTTATTGTTTATTTTTGATGCATGAAATTTTACATTCAATACATAAAGTGATTCCTTCTGTTTTTCTTAGGAATATCTCATATTATAAAACATTTTGCATAAAAGTGCATTCTTAATACTTAACATCATGTATGAGTGTGTCAATTGCAACTATGTTTCTTTATCTTTAAAGAAATATGTTCACCACATGAGCATTCATAGAAATGTAAATAATTTTAGATTTCAGTGTGGGGTGCGTGGTTGCTCCAAGGCATTTGGCTCTTACTATGGCTTTAATACTCATGTCTCGCGATACCACCGTGGATTGCGTGGTTTACAACTTTGCAATTCAGAAGTGGATTTAAAGTGCAACCAAAGATTGTGTCATAAGGCATTTAATAGAGTTTCTGATTTAATATCGCACATTAAGTCACATCTAACCTCCGGGGGCTTTATTAGATGCTGTTTTAAGGGGTGTGCCAAAACATTTAAAGTCAGATCTTCATTTTCATCCCATTTATCTAGATATCATCTGAATCACAGTACAAAATTCCTATCTCCACAGTTTCTTAATTCTGAGCCAGTTGCCCTGACCTTGAGAGTTGACAGTACTGTGGAACTAGTCACTTCTGACGTAAGTGAACAACTTAATCAGTCAGACAGCCATATCTCTGAAGAACTCACACTGAAAAATATTGCTCTTTTTTGCTTGCTTTTGGAATCAAAATGCCTAATCCCATGTAAAACAATACAGTTGATAATGGAAGAGATAAATTATTTACTGATTCAGGAGGATTCCTTTTTCACACAGAGTTTCACTGCTAAATTGAGTGAATTAGTAAATATATCTGAAGATGAAAAAAAATTGTAAAATATGTCCATGACTCAAAGTTTTTAAAATCTGCATTCGATACTGAATCGGGACTTCTTAAATTTATCTATTTAAGACAACAATATTTTTAAAAAAGCATGAAATTTGTTAAACCCATTGAAATTTGCATGGGTCGTGATGAGGTAAATTGCTTGCGTTACTGCCACTACATTCCAATTAAAAAAAAACTTGTTAATCTGCTCCACGATAAGTCTGTAAAGGATCAAGTAGATCATCCACTGAAAAATGAAGTAGCAGATCGAATGAGTGATTTTACTGATGGTAGCGTGTTTCAGCAATGCCAAGCAGATGGATCAATAAAAATCCTTCAGCTTATCCTTTTTCAGGATGTGTTTGAGGTTGTTAACCCGTTAGGTTCTTCACGAAATAAACATAAAATTCTCGGATTTTATTTCACATTAGGAAACATATACCCTCAGTATAGGTCATCAGTTCACCAAATGCAGCTTCTTTTACTGTGCTGTGAAAAAGATTTAAAATTGTTTGGCCAAAAAGTAGTATTTAGGCAATTGATTGGTGACCTTAAAGAAATTGAGAATGGATTTAATGTGGATGGTGTATGTTATGTAGGGAGGGTTTTTTGTATTACTGCTGACAATTTAGGAGCACATTTTATTGGTGGATTTAACCAGAATTTCTCAACTTCAGAATATATGTGCCGTTATTGTCTAATGCAAAGAGATACTTGGAAGAGTATCCATATTTGAGTGCTTCATCACGAACTGTTGAAAATTATGATGCATCTGCTTTGCAATTAGCCATGGGTAGCCAAGGAATCATTTCCCCCGTCTCTGTTCAATGAGTTGCAGTACTTTCATGTTTGTCTTCCTGGGCTCCCTCCTTGTGTTGGTCATGACTTGTTTGAAGGGGTTTGTGACTATGATTTGTCACTTTACCTAAATTATTTTGTTCAGAAAGGCTGGCTTACGTATACTTTATTAAATGATCTAATACGTGGCTTTTCATTTTTTGAGCATGATGCTTCTTGCAGGCCTGCTGTGTTTCACCCAAAAAGCAAAAGGTTAAATGGCAGTGCTTGTCAGAACTGGGCCTTACTTCACTTTTGCCAATCCTTCTGTACTCTAAGATAGATACTGATGATTCTGTATGGAATCTACGTAGTTGTTACACTCAGAGAAATTGTGGAATTTGCCTGTGCACCTAGCATAAGTCATTCACAAATTGCATATTTCAAAATCATAATTGAAGAGTACTTGGAGGGAAGGAAGGTTGCTTTTGCAGATGTGCCTCTTTGACCAAAGCACCACTTCCTTCTGCACTATCCTGAGTTAACGATGAAATTTGGACCACTTATTCGTCTTTGGACATTGCGCTTTGAGAGTAAACATTCATATTTCAAAAGAGTTGCCCGAAGATGTCAGAACTTCAAAAACCTCACTGATACACTGTCAAACAAACATAAGTTATTGCAAGCTTATCTTCTAAATGGCTCACTTTTTGCTGAAAGGGTTCGGTTTGAAGACAGTCAAACTTTCATTATCGAGTTGTACTCCATTCAAATACAAAGGGCAATAAAAGAATCAGAATGTCAACCTCTGCACATTTCAAACAAAGTGAAAATTTTTGGTACTCCCTATACTGTAGGCCAGTTTTTGAACGTAAAGAACAAAGATAATGATTGTGTCTTTGGAGAAATACTGTTCATATTAGAAGATAAAAACAAGGAAATATTTTTTATTGTTAATGTGTGGGAGGGTCGTTGGTGCTCAGATAGTGGTTTGCACATTTGTAAAAGTACAGACAGAGTTTTGTGTGTGAATGACAAATAATTAGGTGATTTCTACCCTTTATCATGCTACAGTTGTGGTAATAAAAAAGTTATTGCTTTGAAACATAAGTTTTTTAATGGTTTAGCAACAGCAATAGAGCACTAGATAATGCATATTTTATCAGCTATTTGTACACTGCCATTATTGCTACTGACACAGCTAGCTGAATATTGGTTCCAGGAGTGCAAAATGGTCAGTAGAAGTAAATTATTTTCATCTTGTTCAGTAATTTTTTTTTTTTAATTAGTCAGTAAAGTTCTCCCATGGGGCATTTAAATTCCTAAAAGACAGTGAGAAATGCTGCTGTGGATATGTATGGAAGAATCTTTATCTAAAAATTATGATTCAATTCACAAGTGAAAAATTGGAAGGTCTCTTGTAATGAAGAGGAAGGAAACACACCTGGTTCCCTTCCTAGCCCAAAGATAGATAGTTATGGATGCATCAACTGGGCACCTAACTGGCCTCACAATGAGACTACAGAGTCCCTTCAGTTTAAAAAAACCCAGCTCACTGAGGGAGATGAAAAACTAATTGAGCTAATCAGTGACACCTTGTACTTACAGCGCCTTGACATAAATAGTGGAACAAGCCTGGTGAAATTAGTTGAAGACTGGCCACAGTTGTTTTCGGGTGTTGGCCTTTTGCAACACTTTCGATTACTAACAGGCATTGATATATACAGCCGATTCTGCAAGTCAGTTGAAGATCGAAAGGCCGAACTTTTGACTTATTTTCGTGCTCAGAAAAAGACAAATTTACTGCAGCTATTTGCAGAAGCCGATGTGTGAAATGGCAATCAAGTCATTTTGCTAATTGCAGCAACTGCTGCATATTTTGATGAAGATGTAAAATTTCTTCTGGCAGTTTCTGAGGTAATTTTGAATTTATTCTATTGATTTCTTTAAACTTTATAAATCATAATGATCATTGCAATTACAACCAACATAATTGTATGAAATTTTAGCTTTTTTACAGAGAAACCAAATATTTGGAATATTTTCTTTAGTAGAGAAATGTAGTGTAAATTTTATAATTGATGATCAGTATATCTCTTAATATTGGCATTACCCTCATATCTACTTGAATATTGTGATTTCAATAATTTGGATATTGTCAGCTGGTATACTATCACTATGTTTTAACAACCATTTCATTGATAATCGGCTACACATCAAATGATACTGTTGTATAAGTATGAAGATCTACTAGCAGATTTTCAATAGTTTAATGTGCTATATCAGTAAGATGGGTCATTTGAGGGGGTGGGGGAGTGCGTCTCAAAAAGTTTTGAAAGGGTGAAACAGTCTGTAGTACACTTATCTATTATTTTTCAAACATTGACCTACTTACACCAAATATATGAATTTCTGCTAACATCTATTTTTTTGAAGAGTGCCCCACATCTATTTGGATATTACTTTTACAGATGTCTGGTGTGGATTTTTTTATGGACCTACGGATAAAATATGTTGGTCCACAGTTGTTGTTTTTTAACTCTCTTGTAGACTTAAGTGGGTTTCCATTTACATGTGTGCACGTTGTGGAGATTTCCAACAAATTTGTTGCCCACCCTTTCATCTACAGATATCTCCCACCTTTATTTTGGGAAATACTGACCCTTGGATGCAGGAGTAACAGAAGGTGCCTTTGCGGGTAAGAAGTGGATCTAAAATTAAAATCTGACCTTTTGTTATCTGTGATCACAGATCATAATTTTTTGCCTACAACCGTGTTCTCTTCATAAGAGTTACTGGAGGTGTTTTTGGCATAAATTAGCTTATTCAATGCAAATGGCCTTAAGCGTGGGTGGTGTAATTCAGGGAGCAGGATCATGGAAAGCCTTACCTGATTCGTTTGCAAATTCAGCCAACATAGAAGGCAACACGCAGCATTTTTTAATGTTAAATTATGCGTTTTCTTGGCCGTTACAGTTTTATCACTAGTAAAAGGAAGTTAAAAAAAATATCAGCTAGCTTAACTTTCTGATTGCTGGTATTCTGATCTAATGTTGGCAAAGGGATAAAGATATGGGAAGCTGTAGAGTGAAGGGCTGGGTACAACACAATATTCTTTGGCTGATAAGTCATATTAATGTTTTTAATTTACAAATAATTGGCAAAAATATTAATTTCTCCCAAGTTTTGAAGGTTTATCATGGCAAACGCAAGGGTGAGGGTGCAGCCACCTATAATATATATATATAAACAGTCTAGATGGAATAATATGCGCAAAATGAGCCTGCTTCACCCCCCCCCCCAAGCTACATCAGTCCTCAACATGCTGTATGTTTTAATGTTGGTTCCTTTTCTTATTTGTAGAATTTTAGAGCATCACTAAAATGAAGTGCAACAGTATTTTATCAGTATCTTGATTTTGTGATTCAAAAGTAATTGATTTTTTTTTCAGGTGCTCAATCCTCACTGTCCTCCTAATGAAGCAGTAACATCTCCATTTCTAGCTGTAAAAGGTAACACTATGATTTCCCTCTTGAATATTTTGAATTTTATTCAAACTGCGTATGGTTTTATCATACCATAAAATTTTGTTTTCTTAGAATATGATGACACCACACGTCATATTCAGGGTATTGGCAAACATGCACTTTCAGTTTGTATGTTAAGGGAAATGCACAGTGGCCTAAAAAAAGCCTCATCTGCAATAACCCACGTTTTCTATATCATAGTTTAGCAATTATTGTACATTTTCATACTGTCGTGTATTAGAAGAATAAACTGTCTTTTAATGGCATTAACTCATAAATTTTGAAGTAAATTACCTGCACTATTTTTAAATGTTTTGATTGCTGTGGTGAATAGCTATGTACCTTCCCCTTTGTAGAGAGGTGAGAACAATTATGTAGACATAAAGCTTGTTAAATGAGTTTTCTTTTCCCTGTGCATCAACCTTTAAGTCATTGCTTTCGCAAGGGAAACCAGCTATGAAAGCTGGTGTTGACTTTACCACTGTGGTACATCCGAGTTTCAACTTCCAATCTTTGTTCCTCTTTTGGGCGGAGGATTAACTTGGAACAGACTATTGACTAAGATTAACTAGTCCAGTAGTTTGCTGCTAAGGAAAAGGGATTGCAAATAAAAGGTATTCATGATGAAAAAGTAAAGGAACTATAAAGTTGTTAAATACATGAATTTCCGTCAATGGCTAATACATTGTTATTCTCTAAAATTTTCTGGAAGAACTAGCAAATGTTCCTAATTTTCTATTGGAACTCCTTACATATGTAAAGAAATTAAGAAAATGTTTTGTGTAAGATCGTGATTTTTATTTCTAAGATTTTTTTTTTTTTCATTTTCCGCCAACAATAAATTATTGATATGAAGATCTCCTTTGTGCTGATTCATAAAAGTGGAGTGTTTGGCAATCAGTGACATATTGAAAAAGTTCTGCACGATTTTAACCTTTATATCTTATTGTGGGTCTATATTTCAGTGTATTCTGTCCATTTGTTGCATGTGGGGAAAATCGGAAGGGCAACTCTCGATATTTGCTTCGGAGTGTGCTTCCGCATAGAGAAAACATGTGGAAGCACACTTCCAAACTATCTAATGTTTTGTCCTTTGAGTGTATGTACTGTGTGTGTGAGAGAGATGTGCTGTTAAAATAGATACCTTTCTAGTAACCATGCTGAGCCACCTGTCTTAATAATGCATACATTTTTTTCACCTTTTGGCTGAATTCAGCCTTTTTTAACATTGTTTTGGTTATTTTTTATATTGTTACAAAACTGAAGTTGTTCTTTTTTTGGCGGGGGGGGGGGGTTAGTTACCCTGTTATAAAAGCAATTGAACTGTGTACGTACAACTTGAAACCAAAGAGAACTAATTTTTGTTTTCTTTAAAGAAAAAGTTTTTCTGAATCATCCTCTTTCCTACTATTGTATTACAGTATTAATTTATTGCACTTTTCTGAAAATCAGGCTCTTATAAGAATCACTTCAAAATTTTTAGTAATTTGGACTTCTTGATGCTGCTATATAGCTCTCTGAAAACATCAATAAACTTTTTTTATTCTGACAATGTGTGACTGCTCAACCTACTGAAAATGTGATTTTGATTTTTCTGCTACAGTCCTGTGGCAGTGTCATTGTTGGACTTATTATTATAAGGTTGTCTGATATAATAATTCCCCAAGAAGCATTTTCAGTGTGTCTTGCCAAATCTGATGTTGCACTGGTTATTTAATTGCTCTAACAAAGTTCCAACAGCCTGTGAGAGACACCACAGTGTGACTTGGTCAGGAAAAAAGTTAATTTTTTTGTAGTTGTAATTAATAAAATTATTTTATATTGGCTTATACAGGATGATTGCATATTCTGATGTGCTTAGTAATTATAATGTTCAATGCTTTTTTTCCCTCGCATCGCTAAAAAATTCAGCCTTTATTTTTTCATTGGTCAGTCTCGTGTCTGTTTCATGCGGCAAAATGCCGAACATTTTCAAAGCTTGTGAAAATATTCTTCAAGTATTGCCAGCCATACCACCTCCAAAATTGTCCAAATTTTGCTCAGGTTCATGGCCAAATGGACCCGTGCATTTTCAAAGCTTGAAAATGCACGGATCTTTTAGAGAAATAAAAAGCTGCAGTTCTAAGAATGGCATACTTCTTCACTTATCATTGTTTGCTGAATGTTTCTGCTTTGAAAGTTTGTGCCATGCTTTTGTTAAAATTCTGCCTAACCAATTGTTAGTATCATATTTGGTTTTCACACTCTTAACAGTACAATGTTTTGATTTTTTAAGTATTTGCTTTATTTCACTTGTATGTATATTGTCCTCTGCATTTTTTTTATAATACTGTATTTTTTTAATTATTGTATTCTTACATTTATGCAAGTAAAAATGTCATATCCAAACATGCCAACCTTCAAAATCTGAAAATCGGGAGATTATTACAGCTCGTAAAATCACGAGCTCTATTTTTATCGATATTTTCCAGAAGTATTATTGGTCCACTAAAAGTTCTGGAGAACAAAACAAAAATAAAACTAAAAGCAATACCCATTTTATTGCATTGTTAGTTTTTGTATTGTAAATGTATACACCCCAGATATTTTTTTCCTAACTTAGATAAAGATCATGTAATCTCGGTGTCCATTACGTATAGTTATTGGGGGGTGGGGGTGGGGGTGCAGTTTAAAAACATTCAAGCTCTTCGTATTCCTAAGGGTTGTGGTCTGTTTTTGGTTTTGGAAATTACACTCTTCATTACGCTCCTCCCTTCCACGGATCATCCAACTCCCTACTGAAATAGGTTTTTTGGGTACGTAGATTCTGCAAGATAATAAAAACGTAAAATGGCCCGCGTGCTATAGTCTTCTTTAGGTTGTGCGCGACGGCAAAAACAACAAAAAGCATCGTACTAACATCGCCTTTCGTTACAAAGGCAAGGCCAAATTTTGTCGTTAAGTGAATTCGCCGGATTTCTTGAGGCGAAGGGTTGAAAGACTGAACTGCAAGAAGGCAGGGCAGCTGCCATCTGTCAATTAATTATGGACCCTCCCCGGCATTCCTACTGCCAGAGCGGGTCAGCTCTTTGCTGAAGGTGTCATATGACAATCGGGCTAGGGGAAAAATTTTTAAAGCAAATTTTTTTGGTCGGAAGCTAGCGCTTAGACCGCTGCGCCACCTGGGAAGCTTTCTTTTGCAGATAGGAGGAGAGGACAAATACAAAACTGATGACTGCAGTTGTCGCCTTGCTTTGACGCAGAAAGAGAAAATTATTTCACAGGCGATTCAAAATCATGGTGGTGGTTGATGGAATGCTGACCATCCTAATGGCTAATTCTCGGTGAAAATCAGGAGAATTTGACATTCATCCGGAGAGTTGACACATCTGCATACCCCATATGAACTGAATTCAACTTGATATGATTTTAAATTTCCATGCCTGAGCACTCTCAGGCAGTAATTTTTGCAAAGTTATTGCTATTATCAGGGGTGAAAGAGTTCCGCCTTTTTGGAAGTCATTTGGGAGTTCCCAAGATCGGCAGTTAATAAATGGGTAGTGAATTAATTATTTTGCAGATGGTTGGTTGGGTTTGACTTAACCAGCCACTTCGTAGATTTATAAAAATGAAAAGTTTTTTTTTTTTTTTTACATGTCCATGATTTGACCCTTTTTTCCCCACTACTTAAGTCTATCTTATTTTGTTCTGAAGTTGTTGGAAGCGAGCCCTGCTTCTGAGTGAGTGTTAGCATTATTAAAGTTACAAGCAAAAATCTTAACTAAATTTGATGACAGTAATACAAAGATCCTGATGTCTAACAGGATAGGGGTATCTTGGTTACACCATTTTATAACTGCTGTTTGATGCAGTACAAAAGTTAAAACTGCATAATTACCATTGTTAAATTTGTTAATTTTACATAAAATTTTAGGAATTTAATATATATATATATTATTTTTTTAGGTTCCTCTGTTCTAAACCCAGAGAACTTCATGTTAATAATTGACAGAATGTGTGTCAATAGTGTGCAAAATCCAATAAAAGCAGTGTGCATGCTGTTTTCTGCCTATTTTGTGTTTAATATTCACTACCCCTTTGAGGCAAAAGTGACATTGGAATTTTTGCAAAGGTTAGTATAGGAACTTTTGGATAAAACTTTGATTTTATTGAAGTTTTTTTCTCTCCAATGTTAACAAAGTGTATAAAATATATTTTTTACATCTATAATTGTGTATGTATTGCATGATATACAAAAATAGTGACATGTCCTTTATTGAGAATATAAACCTATTTTTTTTAAACAAAGTATAATACTAAAATAATTTTGGTCTTTTCATCTGTTCTAACCCTAAGCCTCCACTTTACCGAGGAAAATAAGTAGTCTCTCTCTTTCTTGAGGACTGGGTGTAAAAATAAATTGTGTCCACCTATTTACTAGAAGGGGTCTGCTGCTTTTCCTGGATTTTTGCAGTTGGTATCAGTCTCAGAATATAGACGTGCATGCGTATGCCATGCACGGATAGTTTCCAAATTATTAGCAGCTTTTGCAGATAGTTTTTGCTTGTAGATTTAAAAATGTTATTTACAGCAATTAAAACACTTAAGGCTTTACTCAGATTAATATATTTACTTCTATCTCAACGAGAAATTTTCACATCTTCCGATAGGGACTTCTTTTGGTTTTACAGACTTTTCTGGCCTCTTGATTTTATCAAAGCCTGTTCTCAATATATAGGAACTGTAACAAAAGTTTCATTTACACAGAAAGACTATAAATTATATTGCCAGGTTCCTCTTGCAGTTGCTAGTTATGAAATTAAAGTCTTTTCCTTATGTATTTTATAAGTCTACTATTTTTGAATTAAGTTGAAAATGCTATTTATAATTTTTGAAAGTTCATTAACGGAACTGGTTTTCTAGATATAAAAACTTTAATTAGTCTTGTTTTTATGAGGTTCATAGTGTTCTGGCCTTAAGGTCCATTTTACACACATTTCTGCGCATTCAGTCTTGATATACTTTTGTCCTCTCTAGAATCTGTAATGTTCTAATAATTATTTATTGTCATATTAATTTTTCTTTAAATTATCTTATTCTATTGTTATGATTCATGGGTTTTCAGCAAGTTTTCTGTTTCAATGGTTGTGTATGCAGATACATTTAATTTTTATACAACTCTGCTAGGTATTAGGAATCTGCTCAGTCCATGAAGGCATCAGTCTTTTATTTTTCCATGAAGGCATCAGTCTTTTATTTTCAGTTGCCCTCTAGTAAATTCCACCTGCCTTGTTAATTTTCAGACCTGGCCATTGTGACAATTTTTTTTGGTGGTCTTCATTTTCTTGAGTTGACTGCAAATTTTTACCACTACACTTGCCAAATATTATGAACATTGTATTGTATAACCAGTATTCTTATTGTGGGATAAAAATAGTATTCAAATTGATCAAACCTTTTCCATTATTGATGGTCTTCAGGATTTCTCACTACACAAATAATTTAGTTTTTGTAATAATTTAAAATCAAACTAGTAGTGTGCTGTAAAGATACATATTATTTTTGTATATATATTGTTACTTTTTTAGAAGCCAGAATTTTTATGATGTATTTCATTGTGTTAATTTCTCACTTTAATCACAGGTGCTTTGTGGGTATAAATCCTGTATGTGGATCAAAGGAAGAAAGGGAAGAAGCTTTATTCTGAAGTCAATCCAAAAATTGCAAAGTTATGGCACAAAGTAAAAGACCACAACAGTTGGCTAAAAGATATCAGACAATAAGTGGCACATAATAAAAAAAAAACAACATTGTCTATGATATTAGTTGATCTGTATATATATTGTTACACCAATTAAGTTTGTTGTTTTTTTTAATAAAAAAATGCAATCCAGTTGATTCGGTACTTTTCCTGTGTATCTAAGCTTCAATTATATATCAGTATTTTGGTAATGGTAGTCCTAAATCTATGAAACAATAAATTACTTTTTGCCTGAGCACATTGGAAAATATCTGTTGGTAATTTGTTTCTAGTTCTCTGCATATGCAACATTTATTTTTTTTTTAATATTACTGATTCCCCGGTGTCTTCAAGCCAACTGCTATACACCATTATCTCTGTAGTTTTGACATCTGTTTGTTATACTTGCAAACAACGTGCACTTTGGCTTTCTGACTCCTTCCAATTTAAACACCTACAGTGAACTGCAATTGTCACACCAGAAGTTGTAGGGACAAAAATGAAAAATGTGTTACTTTGTGCTGTCATGTAGAAATTAACTGTTTTTAGTAGTCCTTTGGAAAAATCCGAGGAAGCTGTAACAATTTGCTCATCTAGATTTTCAATGGCATAAATATTTTGCACAGGACTTACAAGTTAAGTCATTCACCCCAGTGATCTACGTCAGTAAAACTGCATAATGCATATTGTTTCTTAGATGAAAATGATTCGACAGTACTCATTATAAGCAAGTTTGGTGGTATTTGTATTTTGACCATTACGGTAGACTAAGAGTGGCATTCTAGGGTTGACCACATTTTTGAAATCTTTACATAAATGTACACTGATCAGCCACAACATTAAAACTACCTTTTCGTGACTGTATTCCCTAGTGGAGATGGCACCTTTCAACAAGACTTGAAATAAAGGATGTAATCCATGTCACACTGCAAAGAAAGTTCAGCAATGGTTCCAAGAACATAACTGGAATTCCCTTTAATGCCATAGGCCCCAAATTCACTGGACATGAATCCTATTGAGCATTTGTGGTTTCAGTTGGAGGAAGGGGTATGAGCAGCATCACCCGCGTAATTTGCAGGAAGTGTGGGATCTGTTGCAGTCATGATACCAAGAGATGGTTACCAACATCTCATTGAATCTGTCTCATCAGGTGAAGACACATTGTATTAGGTAGGTGGTTTTAATGTTTTGGCTGATTGATGTATATATTATACGGTATTTTTGAGAGTTTTACAAATTATGAAAACAAAAGCTCAAACACATTATAGATCGTGAAAAACACATGCAATTTTGCAAACATTTTTGTAAAAAAAAACTGCACCATATTTATTTAATGGGCTTTGCCGTGTTTTTTCTTAAAACTGCGGTTCAAGTCCGCCCCAAAAATTGGCTGAAGCCCTAATTAGACCAAAAAAAAACATATTAAGAAAAGGTCATTAAACCAAATCTAAAAAACAGTGGCTAAACATTTTTGAAAAAAAAACTTTGCACCGTGTTTATTTAACAGGCTTTGCCATGTTTTTTCTTTCAAATATGGTTTATCTACTGTATGAAATTTACAGTTGCTCTACTGTGTTAGGCTACATTTTCTGGTAGTTTGACCGTTTTTTATTTCCCGGTCATTAGACCGTTAATGAACATTACAGTATGGTACTGTAAAATTACAGCACTGTAAAGAAAAAACGGTCTTTACACCGTATTTATTTAACAGGCTTTGCCATGTTTTTTCTTTCAAATACGGTTTATCTACCGTATTAAATTTACGGTTGATCTACTGTTTTAGGCCACATTTTTCTGGTAGTTTGACCGTTTTTTATTTCCCGGTCATTAGACCGTTAATGAGCATATCGGTACGGTACTGTACAATTACGGTTTATTGACCGGCCACTCAGCTGCCGGTGTATCTACCGTAATTTGACCATGAAATTTTTTACAGTGCACCTTTTGCCCAGATAAGGGTAGTCACATGACGCAGTATTGAGTCCAATAGTTCGAAAAAGTGTTCCACAGGTATTTCTCCTCATGCTTACTTTTATCTGAGTGTTGAAAAGTTGACAGAGATGCATAAATGTTTCTGGGCTGACAAATACCTATTTTTGGAATTGTTTCATTTCTTAGATAAGATACACAAAATTTTTTCTTAAAGAAAGGAAGAAAATCAGGTTTTTGTTTTTTGAGAAAAAAATGAAGTTGGGAGAAGGGTATATTAACCAAAAATACACCTGACAAACAGCAAAAAAAAAAAAAAAAAAAGTACTGGTATGTATTTTTTTAAAATAAATGTCAGTATATAAACTTTTTACATTCATTTAATATTTTTATATATCAGCACTGATCTATCTGTACACTAGATTCCAAAACTTGCTAAAGCAAGAGAAACTTGCGTTGCTACCCAGTGGCGAAGAGGTCTAATCGTTGGCTTATGTCCATTCGTCAGAGTTCGAATCCCGGTGTGGCATGGATGTTGTGTTTGTCTAACAGCACTGGCTCTCTCCCTTCCCTGGAGTCAGTGGCCCTAAATTAGGGACAGGTGATTGCTTATAGCTCATTGAGTTGCTCACGATGGTCGTCATCTCCTTGTGCAAATATTGCATTTTTAAAGTGGACTTGAAATTGGCGCAGCTGACACAAAAAACTAAATAACATTTTCAGATTAACAAAGAGAACTGTTGTGACAATTTATACATTTAAAAAAACGCTAGAAATTAGGAAAAAATTTGGAAATATTTGAAGTATTTTAATAGCACCCCCAGAATTTGAATTGAGGTTTCCTCACGGCCACCTGAGTGTCCTTCAGTACTTCCAGGAATTTTGAGCAATGATATATTGTAATTCACCCATTACTTACCTGTGACAAAATTTTCTGCACACAAGCTGCATAAGGTGAATGGTTAAACCAAAATTATGTTCAATACTGCACAAATTTTGGGTTCAATCTTGCCCAGTTTAAATCTTCAAACCACTCCAGTTTGCCAAGGAAGCTATGGAGCAACTTTAAACTTGCAAACCTTTAAAGTTTTGTCATTGGGCCTCTGGGAAAAAGGATTTGACGACTACCTTAAATGAACCAAAAATTTGTGTGGGAATGGACCTTGGTTTCAGGGTTGTACCAAAGCTGGAAATGAAAGCACCAAAATGTGGTTTAACCTTGTACAAATGTACCAAAGCGTGCAGATGGGTCATTCCATGTCAAATCAACATAGCACTCAACCGTGACATCTCCGATTTCAACAAAAATTGGTGAGAAGGTAGTCCTTACGTAGTGAAGTAAAAATTATTTTGTTGGAATTTTCCTTTGCATTGTTTTGAAAATAAAAAAGGGTAAAATTTTGAATTTCTGAGCATTTTTTGAAAATTCCTCTGTTCAACTTCTAATATCTTGAGTAAAAATATGTTATCCAGTTATTCTGATGTCAATAGAAAGATTATTAAACAAGCTTTAACAGAATTAAAATTTCATCGTAAAATTTCATTTCAATTAAAAACACTGAATTTTAAAATGTAAATTTTTCGAAAAGTAACATTTTAATTTTTTTCAAAAAAATATTTGTTGAGCTTCTTGATATCCTTGACATATCATAAAATTTTGGAAGTGGCAATCTAACAACTTCTAGAGTTACAAAGAAATTTTGTTTTCAATAAGTTTCAGAATGTATCACATCTCTTCCTATTTGTATTTTTTAAAATTACAATGCATGGACTAAAATTTATTGTACAACGTTTCAGTGGGAAGGGGGCTCAATGTTTACCAATATAAGATACGTTTTTAATTCTTAGTTTCTTGATAATGGTTAAATAAGATTCCTTATTATTGCTTTATTTACAATAAACGAAACACTCTGCTTTAGCCAACGTGACAGTGGTCTTTTCTTCTAAAACCTAATCAAATTTGTCCTTAGTGTAATGTAACAATTCAGACTTAAAAAATCAGGACTTAGAGCTGTTCAGGGGCATATTTACAGGGCTGATGTCAATAGAAAGAAAATTTTTGTTTTGTTAAAATGGGACTTATAAGTTGCATTTTTTAATGTAAATGTTGAAAAAAATGATTTAATTTAATAAAAATGCATAAGCTTACATTGAAAAAAAATGCTTTAATTTTTATTTTTTTTCATTAACTTTTATTTTGTTCTGGTGGATTTTGAAAACCTCTATTTTTGTCATTGCTTCGACTTGCAGGAAGTTATTTGCGAGGCAAAATATCCCACTCTGAAAATTGGATTTTCCAATTTTTGTGAATGGAAGGAAAAAAATTGTGCTCTTGTTGGCACAAGTGGCACTAACATTATCTGTGTACTACTATTCATCCAAATGTCAAATTAATGCTAATTAGAACCCAATTTGGAAGAGTGTTATCTGTCAAGAGTGATGCAGGTCAAAAATTTTAAACATGCAAAAACTACATCGTGCGAATCCCCTTCACCAGCTTGCAATTTTGGTGAATACCAGAAAATACCTAGGAACTGAAAAATTTGAAACTAATTGTAATGATTTGTTAGATTCTAATGTAATTGATGATATAACTTACAAGCAGTAAATATCCACAAATTGTTTAGCACTTACACAAGAAAAACCATTGATGATTCTATAGTTTTGTTTGTTTTTCATTAAAAAAATTATTGTTCATCTAAGACATTTATTTACAGCTAAATAGCACGCAGCCTTTCATAATAAACTAAAAGCAAATTTGCAACCTGGTGAATTTTAGGTACTATGTGACTTTCTCTCTTTCTAAGCATTATTAATTTCTGTTGCAAGATTCTGCCCAAGGATTCCATTGGGATAATTTTCAAACCACAATTCACCCATTTGTTGCATATTACAAAAAATCAGGGAAAACTGAATGCACAGATTATGGCATAATTTTGGAGAGATTGCAACACAATGCAGTAGCAGTTCATCCTTTTGAGTATTGCTTGCATATTCCAATAAAAGTTTAAAACAAGTTAATAAAATCATGCAATGCATTGATTATAATACGCTTTCCAACATACCAGAAATCATTACTCAAGTTACCACTCAAGTTATGGGAATAATGGCTGTGGAATAAATCTCGGTCCTGTGACCTGACCTTTGATCCCATTTCGATGATATTCAACAGAACCGGTTTGGTATACCTCCGAAATAACATGATAACGTTTTGTCACAATCGAAGCATTTTTACGTAAGTTATGACGCATAATGGTGATGGAAGTGATTCCGCTTCTATGTCCTGACCTTTGACCCCATTTTGCCCATTTTCGATAAGGTTTGTCGCCAGGAGGTCCCCCACGACATACTAAAATTTCATCGAAATCGAACCTTTTTTACGTTAGTAATGACGCACAACAGCGGTGGAATGGATCCCGCCCCTATGTACTGACCTTTGACCCCATTTCGTTCACTTTAAATAGGGTTCCTTCCCAGGTGATCCCCTACCAGATACTAAAATTTCATCGAAATCGAACGACTGTTACGCGAGTTATCGCGCGAACGGACATACTCACACAACGCGTGACGTAATGAGGCAGATGGGAATCGCGACCATCTGCTCGCGGCAAGAGTATGACGTCATAAAACTTTAATAGGACCCACACACAACGCGTGACGTAATGACACAGATGACCGGAAAAAATTTCTCAAACGCGAGATTGTGACGTCATAAGATTTCTAAGCATTGGTAACATTAATGGAACAACGCCATCACTAAAAACGTTATAATTCGGTGTGGTTATTTAACTTACTAAACGAATTCTCCTAAAGTCGAGATCAAGCTAAATCGATTTCTAGTACCAGAAAACGGTAGGTTAACGACTTTCATCAAAATTCTTAGAGCCGTTTTTAAAATAAAATGTACATACATACATACAAGAATTGCTACTTTAAGGCGGACGTCAAGTAATTTTGCTTCCTATACTTCCAATGGAAAAACTTCTGTACACATTTTCTTCACAATTAATGCGTTCCCAAGGATGAAAATTTGAACATCGATTAAAATATCTTCATTTTATAACTTGCAATACTTAATATTTTCTAAAACACAACCATAATTATGCAATTCAACATTTGTTTGCCTACTGACGTCATGAAAATACAGGTCGCGCCATCTTTTTTCTGGACAATTAATGCGTTCACAAGGATGAAAATTTGAACATCGATTAAAACAGCTTCATTTCATAACTTGGAATACTTAATATTTTCTAAACCATAACCGTAATTATGCAATCCAACATTTTTTTGTCCACTGACGTCATCAAAGTATAGGTCGCGCCATCTTTTCTCTGGTTTCAACACCACCAAAGGAAAAGTTATTGATTTTTAATATAATTATGGTTATGTTTTAGAAAATATTAAGTTTTCCAAGTTATAATATGAAGTTATTTTAATCGATGTTCAAATTTTCATTCTTGGGAACACATTAATTGTTAAGAAAATGTGTACAAAAGTTTTTCCATTGGAAATATAGGAAGCAAAATTACTTGACGTCCACCTTAATAATATGGAATAAGAGCAATGGAATGGATCGTAATCCTATGTCCTGACCTTTGACCACATTTCGTCCATTTTCAATAGGGTTCGTTCCCAGGTGGTCCCCTACTACATACTGAAATTTCATCGAAATCGAACCATTTTTACGCACGTTATGACGCATAAGGGCAATGGAATGCATCCCGATCTTATGTCCTGACCTTTGACCCCACTTCACCCATTTTGAATAGGGTTCGTCCCCAGGCGGTCTCCTACTACATAGTAAACTTTCATTGAAATCGAATAATATTTACGCAAGTTATGACGCATAAGGGCAATGGAATGATCCCGCTCCTACGTCGTGACCTTTGACCCCATTTATTCCATTTTCAACAGGGTTCGTCCCTAGGTGGTCTCCTACCACATAATAAACTTTCATTGAAATCGAACCATATTTACACAAGTTATGACGCATAAGGACAATGGAATGATTCCGATCCTACGTCGTGACCTTTGACCCCATTTGTCCCATTTTCAATAGGGTTCGTCCCTAGGTGGTCCCCTATAACATACTAAAATTTCATCGAAATCGAACCATTTTTACGCCAGTTATCGTGCGGACGGACGGACAAAGCTGGAGCATACACGCTTCTTCAACCTACGGTTGGAAAGCGTAAAAAAGACTGACACATTTTAAATTTTTCAGATGGATCAGCACAATATAAGAACAGAAAAAATTGATCAATTTCTGCTAAAATTAATAGATTTTGGAACAGCTGCTTAATGGAACTTTTATGTAACATACCACGATAATAATGCTTATGATGATGTTAGTGGCAATTTTAAGTTTTGCAGTTAAAAGAAGTTTACAAAGGCCATATAATAATGCAGATTATGACACCATATCAGTTACCTTACTGGACAACCAAACACATGTCAGCCTGTGATTTTGAATACCTCAGTGAAAGTCAGTATGAAGCTGTAAAAAAGTTATTACAGACACATTTTGTAACATCAAGAACAGTACCCAACCGACACTCACACACTTTACTGTTTTATCAAAGTAGACAAAAACAGAAGACGAGATTATTCTAATTGTCCAGCAAAACAGAATATATTACTTCTGATAAATGTGAGACAGCACTTGCAGATGTATCTGTCTTAGTGACGTGTCTCTGTGCCTTACACTTGTGGCTTGGCAGCATCCTGAATGTATTTGAAGATACGGATGAAGGAAACAAATTTTTTTCATTTTCTTCATGGCCCTTCCTGTTCATACCGTATTTCCCCGAAAGTAAGACCTAACCGGAAAATAAGCCCTAGCATGATTTTTTCGGGTGCTCGTAATATAAGCCCTACCCCGAAAATAAGCCCCAGTTACTACGTATCGTAGTCAGCCAGCCAATCACTGTTAAAAAAAACTGAAGCGAGTGCCAAAAACACTGGAGGATACCCTGTTCATGAGTTTAATTTGCCTTGAATATCCACAGTAAGAAACAAAGCCGATTGACTTTGAACTCAGCCGAGGATATGGTTTTTGTAATTATGGCGTATGCATTCAGTTCGGTTCAGAGAGCTAGCGGAAGATGAAAAGCAGGCGTCTTTTGTTCGGCAGCTGTAACATCCAGTTCCCAAAAGGGAATCCGACGTGGGAAACTTTACCGGTGAACGCTATCTTTGGCAGAAAAGTTATTTATCAACAGGAGGTGTGTGTTTTTAGAAATTAAGGGGGGGGGGGGAGGCACATGCGAATTCAAAGAAAAAGTAAGAAGTGTTCTAACCGCCTTCAATGGATTACGAAAGGGGTTCGTCCCTGTCGAAGTTATTGTGTTGGCAGCGGTGACTGAAAGAATTCTTTAAAAATCAGGGAGTTAACATTTTGGGGCCGAAAGTACATTTTTAACAGTCATCATTTTTGTTGCCACTCCTGTGTCGATTAACTATTAACACAGTCTTCAATTAACACTTGATTTAATGGTAGATTTAAAGGGAATAATATTTTGACCCCCAGACATGATGAGTGCAAAAAGAAAGAGCTATTCCGTCGAGTACAAAAAAGGAATCGTGGAGGACTCCCTGGGCAAGGATCTTACGGCTTTCTGCAAAGAGAAGAAGTTGGATCTCCGAATGGTCCGAAAATGGCGAGCAGAGTACGATAACCTCAGTCAACAGGTGGACGAGAGAAATGCTAAGAAGCGCAAGTGTGGATCAGGTCGGCAACCATTATTTCATGAACTGGAAGACATCATCATCTGTGAATGGATTGCTGACAGAAGAGCAAAGACTTTGGTTGTGGGCGAAGCTGATATTCAATCATTTGCCCTTGCAATGGCACCACAGTTAGAAATATCCCCAGAAGAATTCAAAGCATCACAACACTGGCTGGATGGCTTCCTTCCGCGATATGAACTGTCTCTAAGAAGATCGACAACATTGTTCAAGCTGGAAGATACTGAAGTTATTAAATGTGCACTTGCATTCAAGTCCTTTGCTGATGGCATCGACTTTTCAAATACTAACTCTCCAACATGATTGCTATGGATGAAACTGCAGTGTTTATGGGCCAAGGATCTCAAACGACAATTGATCAGAGGGGTGCCTCGTCAATCTACATTCCCTCCACTGGTTACGAAAGTGCACGTGTTACCTGTGTTTTGGCAATTTGTCTGGATGGAAAGAAAGCCCCACCTCTAATCATCACTAAGGGCAAGAAAGACAAGATTGAACGTGTTTCAGGCATTTATGTTCTTGAAAACGAAAAAGCCTGGTGCATACAAGTAGTTATAAGGAAATTGGTCGATTTAATGCTGCCACTTGTTTTGCGAGGTGGCCAAAGAGGTCTGCTGGTTTGGGATTCAGTCAGCACTCACCGCGCTTAAAACATGAAGAACTTCCTTGCAGAGAGAAGAATAGATCAAATAATGATTCCCGCAGGAATGACTGCCTATCTCCAGACTCTTGATATTGCAATAAACAAGCCATTCAAGTATCATTTGCGCATGGAAATCAATGACTACATTGAAAATAGAATGGAGAGAAATCAGAGTGGAAACTTTGTGAAGCCTAGCCTGCAAGAGGTTGTGACTTGGGTGAAGAATTCATGGGATAAAATCACTGACAGCTGTGTTGCCAATGCACTACGAGCAGGCTACATGGACAAGAAGTGCTCATTTAAGGAGAGCTTTATTGCTGGACATGAGAGATTGGGGTTAATGGTTCTACAGGAAATGGAGTCGCAAGAAATTCAGGCCGGAATTCGGGGTTTGGAGAGTTATGACGATGTTCCAGAAGAAGATGACATGACTGTATTTAAATAAATGTAGATTTTTGTACATTAATATATGTAGATTTTTTGTACATGAATATATGTAGATTTTTGTACATGAAAAAATGTAGATGAAAAAAAAAAAAGTTGGTAGTACATGAAGAAATAAGACATCCCCTGAAAATAAGCCCTAATGCGTCTTTTGGAGCAAAAATTAATATAAGACCCGGTCTTATTTTCGGGGAAATATATATACTGTGTGGCAAAATTTAAATTTCTTGCACTGGAAATGTTCCTGCTTTCTAAATTTTACAGCTTCTTCTTGTAAGATCTTGTAAATTCGCCCAGTTACTGTCTTTTTATCCACTTTTTGCAATATGTCAGGTCTTGGCAAGTTTAAAATATCTTTTTTGAACGGATATGTATATTCGTATAGAGTTTGGTAAAGAAGATATTTTAAACTTGCCAAGACCTGACATATTGTAAAACGTGGATAAAAAGTCAGCAACTGGGCGAATTTACAAGATCTTACAAGAAGATACTGTAAAATTCAAAAACCAGGAACACTTCCAGTGCAAGAAATTTTATTTTTGCCAACACAGTTAAAATGACAGAGAAAACTTATGCTGATTATGGCATTTACACTAGAGTGCAATTGTTTCCCAATTTGAAGTGAGCAGTCTGAATGCAAAATAACAAAGCATCACACAGAAAACATTTTCATGTGATGCACTTGATGCAAACGTTGATCTTTATTTTACATAAAAATAGTTTTCTTCAGTGGTTACAATATGAAATTGTTATCACTGAACAAGAAGATAAATATTTCAAGATTTTAAAATAAGATATTAGTGCCAAGTTCAAATGCATTAAGTAAACTCTTTTCAGCAAATAACATGTACACTTGCTTAAAACTGAACAGCTAAGATATTAGTATGGAAGTTTTCATATTTTTTATAAATATTACATAAAATGATTTATAAACAAGAGTAACCCATCACCAAATGTAGTGCATATGCATTCCTTTTTATTCTGCTGGTTGGCTAGATTATAAAGCTTCTCTATTCATCAGTGGAACATGCATATTTTAGTCATAAGGTAAATTTACCGAGCATGTAACTGTAACAATTCCTCAGAACTATTGATGCCCTTCAATTGCCACCCTCAAATTTACAACACATTATTACGAGGTCATGTAATTTCACATATCTTTTTTCTTTTTAATCAAAATATCACTTTTCGAGAAATTTAAGGTCAACTTTTAAATTGTGTGACCTTGAAATTCAAATGTTTAAATAATGCATTAAGTAATATATAATTTTTAAGCCAGTGAAAAGAGGTTTAAAAAAAACCAGAGCTCATCACACTGTGTTAAAAAGAACCTGAGTTATAAGTATTTTTATGACATACGAAATACCAAAATTTGTCAAATTTCTTGAATTTTATGACCACATATCTCAAGAAATTTAAAAGCTATTGTGCAAAAAATTAGCACACATTCATTTCTTGTGTATATCAACGAATGTACAAAGTTTCATAAAAATCCAAAGGGGTCAGGTTGAAAATGCTATTTTTCTGTGGTGTTTTGACATGGAATGACCCAGATGGAAGCACCAAACTATGGTTCAACCTTTCACCATTAGGTGGTTCAATAGTTAACAAAATTTATGAATGACAGCACCACAATGTGGTTCAACCTTTCACCATTAATTGGTGCAGCCTTGAACGAAAAATTAAAATAAAAGCACTAAAATATGGTTCAACATTTCACCACGTTTTGGTGCAGGCGTTAGCTCCAAATTGTGGTGAAAAATGCTTAACCATTTTATGGTTGCAACTAATTTGAACCGTTTTTTGGTTCAACCGATCACCAAATTTTTTTATAGTGTATATATATTCCACTTGTGACGTTTTCTTTATTTATCTTCCTCTCAATGCCTTACTATTATTTTGGCGTCGGTATTTTTTGTTTAGCATCCTTTTTGCATTCAGCAATTTTTTTTACATTTTTCTTTGCACCAGCATTTCTGTTTATAAATTTCAAGTCAGTCTTTAGTGATCTACGAAGCATTTACAGTAGAGACTGAAAATCCTTCAAAGGGCAAAAAGAGATGAAGTGTGCATATTGCAAACAAGTACATATGCATATATATTTTAAGTGGTTTGTGCTAAAAACATATCTGGACACCATACTGGCCGGTATACAGGAATGAGACGATGATGATAATTATCGAAGGGACAGCAGTGTAACAGATGTCTGCTTTGAGCTTGGCCTTATATTAAACAGCTAATTAAATTGTCATTAACTATTACTTCTGAGTAAATCGAAAAATTTAGGTTTATTATGAAAATGTACACGATTTTTTTAAAGGATTCGAGGATCTTAAAAAAGTCAATTTTTTTTTTTTTTTGTCTTTCAGTACAAAGACAGGGAACATTCCTGGATTCTATGTGCGGATATTCTGTAACTCCCTGCACAGAGAGTTCAGAAATATGTTCTTGTTGAAACTTTGAGCAATTTACAAATCAAAAGAGATAGATAGCTTTGGTGATGCGAGTACTCCCAAAATGAACAAAATGAAAAAAAAAAAAGATTGCTGTTTAAATCTCACTGAAAAAAAAATATATTCACAAAATGTGTGCACATGAACAAATCAAGCACATTTTATTAAAAACATAATCCAAGAGTTCAAACCTGGTTAGAAATATTCAAACTGCATGCAGCTAACAAAAACCACATTAACAAACACATTACGGAATCACTAAAATGATCAAACTTCTAAAAACCGCAGAGGTTTGATCGAGTTATTTAATACCAGGATATAAAGGTGCATTCCACATTTCGTTACAGAGTTCTGTGCTCGGTTCAAAAATAACTTCTTTGAAAATCAAACTGAGGCATCTGATTTCACTTTATTTGTTACTGAATTGCTATGAAATTTCTGCGATTAGTTTCATCAAAGTAAAATCTTTTCCTTTTAAATATAAATTAAAACCTGAACGTATGTTCGAATATTTAGACCCATTAAAACAAAAACGTTTTGTCTTACTGAACGAAATTAAAAACAGCACATTTTAAATTTAGTTTAATTCCATAAACAGCAAGGCTGGAAACCGATCCTGTAACTTTAGGCTTCTTTATGCACTGTCTCTTTTATGTTATAAACAAAAGACTTCCGGTTTCAATTTATTTCTGATTATTTTTTTAGTCGTGGAAGTAAGTGTTTATTTGCTTGTTATCGTAGTTTCGTTGTATCGATGCTTTCAGCACGTTGTAATCATCAGAAGCAAGAAGTCAGCCATTTTCCAAATATAGTTACTGACTGCTAGTAATTAAGAAAGGCAGATAATACGAAACAACCTTCTACACATATCTTAACTGGACGCAAAATCATGGCACGGCAGCCTAGCATGTTAAGCATTTGGCGGGGGCGTTACTTTCCACGGACAGAAAACACGATCCTAACAGAAACTACATAGGTTACCAAAAGCAAACGGAAAATGTATATTTTAACTTTCGCACGGTAATCTTCAAGTAGACTACCGTTCTAAAACCTCTTACTTATTTATACGATAAAAAGTACATTGCGAACACTCTTACCTGCGTCACAAGAGTCAAAAATATCTGTAAATAAACCGCAGCTATCTGTGTGCACACTCCAGCTAACAGCTAAGGTAGGTCGGTTCTGAGGAGCCAGGCGAAGTGTTTGGAGGCTCAGCAGCAGCAATCGTCACTGATTGGATCAAACGTTCAGTCAGAGTCGAAGTTGCAGGGCGACTCACGTCATTTGGATTCCGCGAACGTCTGCTGCTGCCTCGAAATGCTTTATGATTGATTCCCTGTAGAGGTAATTAAACAGTGCAATTAGTCGAGTATAAAAGGCTTTCCTGTACAGAAAGAGGGCGAAATATAGCCCCCCAACTATGCATTGTTATTAGTTCAATCTTTTTTTTCATTTTGAAGAAATGCAAAAACGTTTAATCATCCACCGAAGTGCAAATTGTTTAACAAATTACGCTCACAAAAAGTCTTGTGATTATAACGTTTGACCCCCCCCCACTCTCTCTCTCTCTGAAACTGTTGGCGCGGAAGCACGAAAATGTCGCGTTTTCCCTTTCGCTCTATCGTTAAACTAACCAGCGGATAAATTCGGATCCTGCTCTGACTTGGCCAGAATCGTGAAGTGGTTTCAACATATTCGTACGCATTTTGGGCAGCGTAATTAATTCGATTAGCTGCATTTGCATCAAGGTTAATAGACAGTAAGGTTTGCTCATCCGTCCTTCCTCTCAGACGAATAATCATGACGTCACTAAGTGACATCATCGTCTTAACATGTGAATCGTATATCGGAACTGTAGCAATGGAGGAGGATGTCTTGTCAACAATTTTCATAATTCAAACACAGAACAAAAGCTTCTGCAAAAGCACATTTACATTAAATACAGAAAAAATTCCGTCATGTGAATATTTTAGTAATGGAGATTTCAAAAATACCTACCACGCATTTTTGTTACGTAAAGGCGGGAAAACGGTTATACAATACTTTTAAATGTAAATGTAGTTACAAGGGGAATTGTTGCTGTTTATACACAAATTTAGAAGGGAAACGCACAGTGGAACGGATTATGTATATATAGCCTATAAAAGTGAGAGTTTGTATATTTGTTTGTTCGTATGTTTGTTTGTTTGTCCGCTATACAAATCTACAGTTTTCAACTTAGAACCACCAAATTTGGTTTACTATCTCATGGTACTCTCACTTAAACCGGAGACGGTTTCGGGAAGGGGTCGGAACCCGTGAGTCAAAGGGCCCCTATATAAAAGTTTCATAAAAAGTTCTACAGTTTTCAATTTAGAACCACCAAATTTGGTATACTCTCTCATGGTACTCTGATTTAGACCGTAGACGGTTTTGGAAAGGGGTCAGAGTCCGGGGGTTAAAGGGTTGGGGGTCAAAGGGCCCCTATACAAAATTTTCGTAAAATGTTCTATAGTTTTCAATTTACAACCACCAAATTTGGTATATTAGCTCATGATACTGTTGAGTGCCAAAAATTATTCAATAAATGTTGGCATAACATGGACGTGCCGAAGTACGGTTAGCCGCATTTGCAATCCCAGTCCTTGCGGCGGTGCTCAGACCTTCAGGGGAATTCGGGGGGATGCACAGAATTGGAATGCAGTCAGTCGCCGAGAGGGGGGGGGGGGTTCTGGCTTCCGCGAACGAGGTGAACCACAAAATGTCAGAGGTGAGCGAGTCCAGAGGTCATAGCAGTCTGCTGTGAGATGGTCAGCAGAGCGGCTGTCACAAAGTAGAAGAGGTCCAGGAGATGACATCGAAGATGGAATGAAAGTTCACTTAATGATGATAAAGAAAAGCGGTGCGTAACTCCATGTCAAGACTGACAACGATAAAGATTGCAAGTCCTGGAAGATCCAGATAAGTTATTTTTGTTTTCCCTGTTTTATTTCACTTTCCTGCTTAATGATATTCGTAACCCTAACCAGAGCACGTGGCAGGTGTATTTGTCATACTCAAACATTGGCAACCCCAGTTAGGTAGGTTAATCATTTAGAATAAAAGAAAAGATCCAAAAGTAAAAAGATACTAAGCATTGCACTTATATCTACTGTATATGTAGGAATGATCAGGAACTTAGTAGAGAAAATTCGCACTAATAAGAAATTTTATGACAAAGACATTGTTAACTGCTCCACCTACGCACGTGGTAAATCTGTGTTCCTGTATGGTCCACTAATTCACAAGCATTAAACCAATTTTGTTACTTCCACTTAAGATTCCTGCTTCTTATTATAACCGCACACAAGACAGAAAATAAGGAATGTTTGCATGTTAATAATTTCTAGTTCACGAGCAGCACCTTTCTTCCTCCGCCATTCCAATGACGTGATAAAGGTGAATCACGACACCGTGCTTTCTTATATGTCCGTACATAACCTATAAGGGGCAAGTTTTTTTAATTAGACGATCACTGCAAATAATTCTAAATAATTTCGTTTCATTTAATTATATCATTGGCACCATTTCATTTCATACAGCTTAGAGTTAATTAGTTAATCAAAGTTAAGAATTGCATTGATAACGAGAATTTATGAGAACAATTAAACTAACAGGGTTATTAATTTTGATAAATAACTTTGGTACCATTTGATTCGTTTAATTCGTAATTGATCTTTTATTTATAACAATACTCTGACTTAGACTGTAGACAGTTTTTGAAAGCGGTCGGAGCCGGGACGCCCAGGGTCCCCTCATACAAATTTTTGTGAAAAGTTCTACAGTTTTCAATTTAGAACAACCAAATTTGGTGTATTATCTCATGGTACTCTAACTTAGACCGTACACGGTTTTTGGAAGGGGTCGGAGCCCGGGAAGGTCAATGGGCCCACATACAAAATTTTCGAGAAAATTTCTACAGTTTTCAATTTAGAACCACCAAATTCGGTATACTATCTCATGGTACTCTAGCTTAGACCGCAGACGGTTTTCAGAAGGGGACGGAGCCCGGGGTCAAGGAGTCCCAACACAAAATTTTCGTAAAATCTACAGTTTTCATTTTAGAACCACCATATTTGGTATACTATGTCATGGTACATTCACCGTAGACGGTTTTCGGAAGGGGTCGGAGCCCAGGGTCAAGGGAAGGTCAATGGACCCCCATACAAACAACAAAATTTTCATAAAAAGTTCCATTTTTTAGTTTTACGCTATTTTTCACCACCAACAGGCTGCTCCATCAGGCAGAAATATAATGTTATGCAAATAGCAAGTCCCAGATATTCAAAATTCAAAACGATAAACAAAAGGATGATCAATGCCAATGTCAAGTCGCATGCATGCGAAATGACGTAAGTACATTGCATTTCAGTGACGCGGGATTCTCAGAAGCGCACGTCAGATGTACGGCAGTTCTAAGATGTCTCCTCGAAGGTAAGCATTTCCATTCCTGTTCCTTTCTTTTTTGTTTCGTTAAAGTAAATTAACTAAATCCAAACTTTTTTCTTTATGTTTAGCATTTTTTTTCTTTTTTCGTCTGTTTGTGTGTGTGTGCAGGAGGGGGGGGGGCAGAAATATTACTGCATCATGACATTCTGCGTCGGCAGGGACGGTTAGTTTTTTTACATTCCATTTTGTTTTATTTTTTTAGGACAAAAATTAAATTAACCATTTTATAAATGTTTTTTTTTTTTAAATATTTCAGATTAGGCCTCCCAAAAAAAGAAGTTCGCCTAGGAAAATTTCAACTGATGCGAAACAAAAAAGGACTGTGAGGGAAAATGAGACACCGCCACGAACGCAGGCAAAACTTGTAGGAGTCAGAATAAGGGCCTCCACCGACAGAGCGAATGAGGCCTGATAAAAGCCAAGAAATATTTGTCGGTGTTCGCATAATGGCCTCTACCGCCAGGGCGAATGAGGCGCCTGATAAAAGCCAAGAAACATTTGTCGGTGTTCGCATAATGGCCTCTACCGCCAGGGCGAATGAGGCGCCTGATAAAAGCCAAGAAACATTTGCCGGAGTTCGCATAATGGCCTCTACCGCCAGGGCGAATGAGGCGCCTGATAAAAGCCAAGAAATATTTGCCGGAGTTCGCATAATGGCCTCTACCGCCAGGGTGAATGAGGCGCCTGATAAAAGCCAAGAAATATTTGCCGGAGTTCGCATAATGGCCTCTACCGCCAGGGTGAATGAGGCGCCTGATAGAAGCCAAGAAACACTTGCCGGTGTTCGCATAATGGCCTCTACCGCCAGGGTGAATGAGGCGCCTGATAAAAGCCAAGAAATATTTGCCGGAGTTCGCATAATGGCCTCTACCGCCAGGGTGAATGAGGCGCCTGATAAAAGCCAAGAAACATTTGCCGATGTTCGCATAATGGCCTCTACCGCCAGGGTGAATGAGGTGCCTGATAGAAGCCAAGAAACACTTGCCGGTGTTCGCATAATGGCCTCTACCGCCAGGGCGAATGAGGCGCCTGATAAAAGCCAAGAAACATTTGCCGGAGTTCGCATAATGGCTTCTACCGCCAGGGCGAATGAGGCGCCTGATAAAAGCCAAGAAATATTTGCCGGAGTTCGCATAATGGCCTCTACCGCCAGGGTGAATGAGGCGCCTGATAAAAGCCAAGAAACATTTGCCGATGTTCGCATAATGGCCTCTACCGCCAGGGTGAATGAGGTGCCTGATAGAAGCCAAGAAACACTTGCCGGTGTTCGCATAATGGCCTCTACCGCCAGGGCGAATGAGGCGCCTGATAAAAGCCAAGAAACATTTGCCGATGTTCGCATAATGGCCTCTACCGCCAGGGTGAATGAATTGCCTGATAGAAGCCAAGAAACACTTGCCGGTGTTCGCATAATGGCCTCTACCGCCAGGGCGAATGAGGCGCCTGATAAAAGCCAAGAAACATTTGCCGGAGTTCGCATAATGGCCTCTACCGCCAGGGCGAATGAGGCGCCTGATAAAAGCCAAGAAATATTTGCCGGAGTTCGCATAATGGCCTCTACCGCCAGGGTGAATGAGGCGCCTGATAAAAGCCAAGAAACATTTGCCGATGTTCGCATAATGGCCTCTACCGCCAGGGTGAATGAGGTGCCTGATAGAAGCCAAGAAACACTTGCCGGTGTTCGCATAATGGCCTCTACCGCCAGGGCGAATGAGGCGCCTGATAAAAGCCAAGAAACATTTGCCGGAGTTCGCATAATGGCCTCTACCGCCAGGGCGAATGAGGCGCCTGATAAAAGCCAAGAAACATTTGCCGATGTTCGCATAATGGCCTCTACCGCCAGGGTGAATGAGGTGCCTGATAGAAGCCAAGAAACACTTGCCGGTGTTCGCATAATGGCCTCTACCGCCAGGGCGAATGAGGCGCCTGATAAAAGCCAAGAAACATTTGCCGGAGTTCGCATAATGGCCTCTACCGCCAGGGCGAATGAGGCGCCTGATAAAAGCCAAGAAATATTTGCCGGAGTTCGCATAATGGCCTCTACCGCCAGGGTGAATGAGGCGCCTGATAAAAGCCAAGAAATATTTGCCGGAGTTCGCATAATGGCCTCTACCGCCAGGGTGAATGAGGCGCCTGATAAAAGCCAAGAAATATTTGCCGGAGCTCGCATAATGGCCTCTACCGCCAGGGTGAATGAGGCGCCTGATAAAAGGCAAGAAACATTTGCCGATGTTTGCATAATGGCCTCTACCGCCAGGGTGAATGAGGTGCCTGATAGAAGCCAAGAAACACTTGCCGGAGTTCGCATAATGGCCTCTACCGCCAGGGCGAATGAAGCGCCTGATAAAAGCCAAGAAACATTTGCCGGTGTTCGCATAATGGCCTCTACCGCCAGGGCGAATGAGGCGCCTGATAAAAGCCAAGAAACATTTGCCGGAGTTTGCATAATGGCCTCTACCGCCAGGGCGAATGAGGCGCCTAATAAAAGCCAAGAAACATTTGCCGGTTTTCGCATAATGGCCTCTACTTCTAGGGCTAATAAAACGCCTGAGAAAACCCAAGAAAGACTTACCGTTCTTTGCATAAGGGCCTCCGCCTCTAGAGCTAATGAGACGCCTGAGCAAACCCAAGAAAGACTTGCCGGTGTTGGCATAAGGACCTCCAACTCCAGGGCTAATGAGACGCCTAAGCAAAGCCAAAAAAGGCTTGCCGGTCTTCGCATGAGGGCTTCTATCTCCAGGGCTAATGAGACGCCTGTGAGCAAAGCCAAGAAAGACTTGCTGTTGTTGGAACAAGGGCCTCTACCTCCAAAGGTTTTGCTTTGCAACGAGATTTAAAACGCGCAGCATTTGCCTATAATTCAAATCAAAGTTACCACGAACATCCGAAAGTGGTGATTGGCAAAATGGAGATTGTTTATGCTCATTGTAAAACATACAAATGGAAAGAGGAGACGCCAGGAATGTGTGGCTCGAACGGCAAGATCAAGCTGCGATTGATTACTCCACCACCTGAGACACTAGAAGCATTAATGACTGGAACCACGCTAGTTTCAACGCACTTACTGCTAAACATAAGAATGTACAGCTCTTTCTTCCAAATGACTTCTTTCTGCGCAACCCGGGAAATCCGAACACCAATATTTATGCCCACTTTCGAAGTGCAGGGCCAAGTTTACCACCTCTCAGGTTCATGTATCCCACCATCCAATGAAGAGCCGAAGTTCCTGCAGATTTTCTTCATGGGAGATGAAACCTCACAGGCCAAACAGAGATGCTCCAACATTTCAGATACTCGACAAAATATTGTTCTGGACTTGCAACAATTACTCCATCACCACAATTCCTACGTGAATCTGTTCCAGACAGCTTTGGAACGAATGCCAACAGATGATTACCAAATTGTGATCAAAGCTGACAAAACTCCAGGAGGTGAGCATCAAAGGAGATTCAATGCATCCACAACTGATGGAGTTGCAATTGTCATTGTGGGCAACGAGTTTGACCGCCGCGATATTGTCCTCCAGAAGAGAAACAATAAACTCCAGAGAGTAGCAGAAACTCATAGATCCTACGATGCCCTCCAATACCCGATTAGCTTCTGTCAAGGCAATGACGGATATTACTTTGGGAGGCCTCAGATTGATCTAAACACAGGCAACCGGCTTCCTAGAGATAAGGTCTCTGCCATGGACTTCTACGCCTACCGAATCATGAGCAGATTTGGAAATAAAAAGTCATGTGTTACAATGTCGTCAGCTGTTCCATCAGTTCGTTGTGGGCATGTACACCAAGATTGAGAGTGAACGCTTGCTCTAAATCCGGATCAACCAAAATAAACTGCGCGTGGATGACTGTATTCTTCTCAGGGAAGCCGTGGCTAATGATGCCAATCCCAATGACTTGTGGTAAATGGTAATTCTACCAGCAACCTACATTGGCGGCCCAAGACACATGCACGAGTGCACGCAGGATGCAATGACCGATGTCAGAAACTACGGATGCTCTGATCTCTTCATCACCTTCACATGCAATCCTCTTTGTCTAGAAATGCAAGAGAATCTTCTGGTTGGTCAGACAGCAGTTGATAGGCACGACCTGAATGTGAGAGTTTTCAACCTAAAACTAAAAAAAATGATGGACGTCATAACGAAAGGTTATATTTTTCGTGTAACACGATGCTGGATGTACTCAATCGAATGGCGAAAGAGAGGCCTTCCGCATGCCCATATCCTCATCTGGCTGCGAGAAAAAGTCCGTTCAACTGAAATGGACATGGTAATATCAGCAGAATTGTCAGATCCCCAACCAGACCTTTTGCTGTTTGAAGTCATCACAAAAAACATGCTCCATGGCCCATGTGGTGCACTCAACGAGAAAGCGCCTTGCATGATGGATGGCAAATGCTCTAAGAAATATCCTCGGGAACTACACCAGGAAACTCAAACAGGCCAAGATGGGTATCCTTTGTACAGGAGAAGAAAGCCTGGAGATGGTGGATTCTCAACAAAAATCGAAATGCACATTAGCCAAACTTACCAGGAGGTTAACATGGACAACAGATGGGTGGTTCCACACTCTCCACTCGTGTCCAAAATGTTCCAGGCGCACATAAATGTTGAATCTTGCCAGTCTGTCCAAGTAATCAAGTACACCTGCAAGTATGTACACAAAGGAAGTGATCAAGCAATTTTTGGGCTCGAACAACGAACAGAAATTGTTGATGAAGTTGAGAGTTTTCAATATGGAAGATGCATCAGCAACAAAAAGGCATTTTGGCGAATACTCAGTTTCCCAATTCATGAACGCTATCCGAATGTTGTTCATCTCAGTGTCCACCTTGAAAATGGTCAAAGAGTCTACTTGAATCCAAACAACATTCAGCAGCAGCAGCAACTTCAAGTGCCACTGAACAAAACACTGACAGCTTTCTTTGAAGTTTGCAAGCCTGATCCTTTTGCTAAAACCATTCTTTATTGTGATGTTCCTCGCTACTACACTTGGAATGCATCCAGAAAAAATTTCCAGCGACGCAAACAAGGAGTTGTTATTGAAGGAAATCCTGGAGAAAACCAACGGGTGCTCTTGGTCGAGTTTATACAGTTCGTCCATCAACTGCCGAGTGCTTCTTTTTGAGAATGCTGCTCCACATTATCGAGCGACCAATATCATTCGGTGATTTGAAAATTGCGAACAATCAAGTTTGTGAAACCTTCAGAGAGGCATGCCAGAAAAGAGGATTGTTGGAGAATGTTGACCACTGGGACTTGGCAAAGACTGCAGCAACTGCCACCCAATCACCAACGCGCCTGAGACATCTCTTTTGCATTTTTCTGACTACCTGCGCTGTCTCAAATCCACTTCAATTGTGGGGGAAATGCAAAGAGGATCTAAGCGAAGACATTCTTTTGAAAGTCAGACGGGAAAATCCAGTTTTGCAAATTGACTTTGCACCAGACGTCTTCAACAAGGGTCTCATCCTTTTAGAAGACGCCACTGGGGAAGAGTATAAAAAATACTTAATTCACTTTTTAACCTAAGGAAGTCAAAGCGAATGAGATATCTTTCTTTGAGTAAATTCAGGCTTTTCCCGGGAAACTCGATGCCTTTTGTATTGAAATCTTTTGAGCCCATAAGCTTTCCATATAGGGTAGTTACGGGGATGATTAGGATTTGGAAATTACCAGGGGAAGACTTTACCCTCTGGTGGGGGTCTAGGTTACAGAAAACGGAATGTTGAAGTACACACATTAAGATAAGTGCAGAAAAATTAAGATAAGTGCAGAAAAATTAAGATAAATGCAGAAAAATTAAGATAAGTGCAGAGAAATTAAGATAAGTGCAGTACATGAATTTCGACTATTTTTTGGGCTTTGAGTTTTGTTTTGTCTTTCTTTACGAAAAGACAAACAGTTTCTCATAATGTCATTACAAAATAATAAACACTGCCATCGAAACAACTTTTGGAACTATAAAACACTAAAAAAAAAAAAAAAAAAAAAAAGCGCCAGCAAGCCTGAGTCATTTTCTGGTAGGACTTCCGTTAACAGTGAGTAGATTTTAGGTCCCAGCCACCTACAGCGAGTTCGTCTTTTGGGCAGGACATAGAAGTAATGAGAGCAAGTCTAGCGACTTTGACAGAACATTTTGTAGTGAGATTAGAGTACAGTAGATGGCGCCACCGTACGAGTACGATGTTGCACATATAGGGGTGAGAGAATTTCAGGGGGGGCATAGAAAAGGATACCCATTTAACCAGTGGGTCAAAATTGGGGGCCGTCACTTAACGTGCTCATCCGATGCACGGCGAATATTCAGTGATTGTTAGCAAGTTACACCACCTCCGCAAGATCAACCCAGGAACGAACCTGAGGACCTTGCATTGGTAGTCTGAACTGCTAACCACTCAGCCATTCGCGACTCAAAAACACTACAAATCCTGCCTGTTGGGTATATATAAGTCTTAGAATACGTGATAAGTTCGTAAGTTTTTCCTGCACATACTTAACGGCATGTTAAGCGACTCAGATTTGAAGTTGGTCTTTCGTTGCTCACATAGTAGGATTTTTCTGTAAAATTCGGGGAATCGAAAGACTTATTGAATTTGTGGCATCTTTTTCCTTATTTTCCTTTTCCAGTTTGTTTAAATTATCTTGAAGCATTTTGGTGCTTCAGAAAGACAACACTGTTAAAAAAATCCACTTTAAAATGAGTACCTGAACCTACTCGTTTTTTTTTAAAGTACAATCGCGTCGTAAACGAGTACATGACATGCTCAAATATAAGTAATTATATGAATTTACAAATAACTGCGGCAATAAATATATAAATAATCTCGTATTACTTCATTTTAGATATTATACACTGCTGGCCACCCAAAATGCAACACCAAGAAGGAAGCACCCGATTGGCTTGAAATTCGCAGCATGCGTCGACCGCGAGAGGACATGCAAACGATTAGCACTGTAGGGCATATGCAAATCATGTGCACCCGGCACGCCACCGAGAAGCACTATAAGAAGGGTGCACAGAAGGCAGGCTGTAAGTAGTGGAAGTGTGTTGTGCTGCCGGACCTGTGCATGGGAAGCTTCCTGATACCTCGTCGCAGAATACGGCAGTCATTCCAGCACGTTTCGGAGTTTAACAGAGCACGAATACTGGTTTATCGCGACAGCGGTTTATCGTACCAAGACATCTGCACCCGTGTAGGACGACATCCAGCCACAGTGAGGCGAGTATGGATTCCGTGGGTGCAGGAGGGACGGACGGACCGACGTGAGCGATTGCCGCAGCCACGGCACACCACCGAACGAAAGGACCGGCATGTTGTGTGGCGGGCATTGACGGCTCGCACCGCCACATCACGAACGTTAGCGCAGGAATTAGGGTGTGTTGCGCAACAAACGTGGCAGCACGTACCGTTCGACGTCGTCTGTAGGAGCGGGGACTTGTCGCATGGAGCCCATTGCTCCGATTACCATTGACGTTACACCACCGGTGAGTGCGGTGGCAGTGGGCCGTTGAACGCCGCACCTGGACTACGGAATGTTACGACATTGTCTTCTCCGACGAATCCCGCTTCTGCCTGCAACACCACGATGGTCGGATCCGCGTGTGGCGGCACCGCGGCGAGAGACTGTATGACGACTGCATTATGCATCGCCATACCGGTCCGTTGCCTGGCGTTATGATTTGGGGCTCAATTGGATATGACACCCGCACCTCTCTGGTACGAATGGCCGGTACACTCAACAGCCACCGCACCATCTCCGACGTTTTGGAGCCTGTAGTCCTCCCTTACCTGCAGGACCTGCCTGCGGCCACGTTTCAACAGGACAATGCGCGCCCGCACGTGGCACGCATCGTGCAGCAATTCTTCACGGCCCGCCAGGTGTCACTTCTGCCGTGGCCCGCCTGTTCTCCCGATATGTCTCCCATCGAACACGTCTGGTCGTTGATCGGCAGCCGAGTGGCCCGGCAAGCACCACCCGCGGCTACGCCTGATGAACTGTGGCAACGTGTGGAAGCAGCCTGGACCGACATACTCCAAGCCCACATCCAAAGCCTCTTTCGTTCGATGCCGCGGTGTGTAGCGGCAGTTATTGCCAGTCATGGGGGCCACACGAACTATTGATGTCTGCGTGTTCCGTAAGTCGCACGGGCCACACGAACTATTGATGTCTGCGTGTTCCGTAAGTCGCACGGGCCTGTAAGCTCAATCGTTACATCTTTGTATCTGTTGTTATGTGTCCAGTAAATCTGGCTTTGCTATCTCGTGTCCTTCTTGGTGTTGCATTTTTGGTGGCCAGCAGTGTAGATTTCAAGAGAAATTGGTTAATAAATGTGCAAAGTGATACACATAAATAATTAGTACAACAAAGTGACTGGCCACAAGTTATTTAATTATGCATAAAGTATCTATGTGTACGCTTTTACATTAACTATATTTGTGTCAATCTCATAAATAATATATTGGCGCTTCCTCTCTATATTTGTCATAAAATTGTGCGGTCCATTTGCCCAGCATGTGACAACGAGTATGTCTATTATCCCAGATGTGCCATCGAATAATATACTTCCAGTTGATTCTATGAATAAATGAGTATGTATTGAGTACACGTATTCCAAATTTGAAATCGAGCCACTGATGGCTTAGTGGTTCGAGATTCAGGCTAGTGGTTAATGGACCGCAGGTTCAAACCTAGCCTAACAGGCTGGGTTTGAACCTGCTCTCCCCACTAATTTCTCTCAGCTTTCTATGTTCAAAATCAAGCGGTGGCGCCATCTAGTGTGCTCTCTCTCACTTACAAACTATCCTGTCGGAGGTGCTAGATTCGCTCAACTTCCTTCAGTTTCTGTGCCCTGCCAGAAAGGGTACGGAAACTGAACGAAGTTAGAGCGCATATGTTTGAAGTATGTGAATTTTTTTAAGTACATATATTTGAAATATATGTACTCAAAAATGAGTACATATAATTCAAATTAGAAATACCAGATATACTCACAATTGATTCCCTGTATGTACTGTCTTTTCAAAAAATGTCTTTTCCAAAAATGAGACACAACTACTCGGAGCTATTATAAGCCCAGAATGTACTCAAAAACGAGTACAATTTGTTTATTTCTAAGTACCTACTGTTAGCAGTAAAGGAATATACAGGAAATTAGCATTACATTTTCCCAACTGTATCAGAAAAGATCCCTCTGAAATTACACACAGGACAACAAATCCCATCCTAGGTCACCACCGTCGAAAGATATTCTGCTTTCTATTGGTTGATGCAATACACTTTTTCACATTTTGGTAAGTTTTTCCACGGCAACTAAAGTAACTGATCGGAAGTGGGAATAAACAGAGGGAAAGGATCTATTTGGTCGATTGAAATTTAGCAACCAGAAAGTAGAGCCAACTAGAGATTTCGCATCACAGTGTTTTTCTTCACTTTCATGCCTATAGGATCGGCTCCTCCATATGACAAATCTCACATGAGTACGGGCGTGATGATGGGAAGGTATTTACGTATTCGCGCTTTCTTTTTTCTAAAACTACACACAAATATATGAATTTCATTTTAAATTAAACTCTTCTGAAACCAAGTACATAGTCTAAATCTTCCAGTAAAAAACGACATCACAAATTTTTTCTTCGTGTAATTATTTTTTTACAGAGCAAACTTTTGCACGTATTTAAGGCATGCGATGTATAAATTGCTTAAAACGACGGCGCGCTACTGTACAAACTCAATCGATGATGAAAATAATGCGCAGTATTAAAAAGCAAGAAACAAACAACTTCGCAAGCTGTAAATACTAGATCATTCAGTCCTTGAAGTTAAGGGTGGCTTTCGTGTGAGTTAATCGCAGACCGTGTCTGCAGTATTATACATAATTTTCGAAAACGTGAGTATTGGTTGTAAAGAAATAAAAATGCCTAGATTCAAGTTGTTGCTACAAATTTATTGTCAAGTTTATTAACCTTGGAACGTTACATTTTTATAAACAACATATGAAGATAATTCATATTAATAATACGACGGAAATTTTTACCTGCGCCGAACTATTACAACTTATGTTATAACATAGTATTTCTACAACATGATGCTTTTGTTTATAACACAGCATTTAACTCAGCATTTACAAGATGAAGCTTAGAAGGCTTCAAATGCAAATGTTCCTAGAAGAACAGTATACAGGAATACAGTCGGCACCGTTATATGTTTGCTATGACACGCAAAAGTGTGCTGCAGGTAAGCAAAGCAAGAGAAACTAGGAAGATGGCTACAGAAACTAGTTGTTTCAGTATTATCATTAGCAAACTCATGAGAATAAGGCCAGCAAACAGGATACCGAGAAACATAAAGTTCTTCTGTTGATAGACGTTGACAAATTTCTCAGTGTGAAGGTAGGCGTAGGTGAAAACTGCAGAACCAGCTGCAAAGAGAATAATCCAGCATGCGATCATGTAGACCTGGTGCTTCGACTGGTAGCGTCCTCTCATTTCAAAGTTGAGCACTCCAGGGTAGATAACAGGATGGTCCATCATTCGAGACCTAGAAATAGGATTAACAAAGCGTGAGTTATAGTCACTGGTAGCGGGAAGCTCTTTGAATCAGAAAGACAGACAACAATTAACGAACGTTAGTATGTAAAACAATTTCAAATTCATATTGCAGTCACTCATTTTTGCTATTTTTTACAATGTTCATGCATCGTATTTGAACGTTTTTACCCGACGCAGGAAAAAAGTCTTAAAAAGAGTAAAAAACTTTTTGTACCTAAGAACGATTAAACAATTTTATTACTGTTGCAAATTTGGCAACAGTGGTATGGAGATACGTTTGCTATCGGGAGAAAGCAGAGGATCTATGATTTTCCATTGGAATAGTTGCGTCTAAAACTAACCACTTGCATTTATATTGTATTAGTATCGAGTTAGTTTATGAAGAATTTGATGAAATCAGAAATCCGCCCAAAGTAAGTAATTTAGCAGTATGGAAACATGAACTTTTTCTAGCAAATGAATGTTTACCTCCTTTCGATTTGATGAATGTGTGGGAGAAATAGGGTCAGCTTCACTGCAAATGCTCGGAATACATTAAGAACACATTAGGACCTTATTTTAGAACGCAATGTGTGCCAGATTAAGAACACTTTAATGTGTTCTTATTTAGAATATATTTGGAACACATTTTAAGAACATATTTTGAGAACACATTAATGTGTTCTTATTTAGAACACATTGGGAACAAGTTTTAGAACACATTCCGTTCCAGTTTTAGAACACATTAATGTGTTCTTATTTAGAACACATTGGGAACAAGTTTTAGAACACATTCCGTTCCAGTTTTAGAACACATTAATGTGTTCTTGCTGAGAACACATTAATGAAATGCGTTCCCAATGTGTTCCTATTAGAACACATTCCTAAATGCCTTTTGAAATGTGTTCCCAATGTGTTCCAATTTAGAACACATTTGCTGCTTACTGTAGAACACATTCTGTGCCAGATTAAGAACACATTTTATGTGTTCTTAACGTGTTCGAATTTAGAACACATTAGTGTATATTTTAGAACGCATTCTGTTCAGTTTAGAACACATTGAGAACATATCAGGAGCACATTCATAATTGATTGGGAATACATACAAAACATGTTAGGAGCCCATTACCAACATATTGAAAATATTCAAAACATATTTTGAACAAATTCTGGGTAGCTCGTGGACAAAATGGATTGTTGTGAAATGCAAGTGTTCCACACCAGAAAACTCAGAATTTCAAGTGGGTACTATGATGGATTATACACATGCAAAACAAGTTAGGCGTCCATTATGAATGTATTCTGAACACATTCTGGACAACTCATAGACAAAATGCATTGTTTGTGAAATACAGGTGTACCATGCCAGCAAACTCTGAATTCCAAGTGTATATTGTGGATTAGAAATTTACTTCAGATATTTTCCTCCCGAAACTGATGAAAATTTTGAAACTTCTCTTAAGGATGGGTAACATTCATCGAAGACGGTTAATTGTTCAAGCGAAATTTACTGTTTTCAAATTAATAGTGCTGAGTGATGAAATATGTTTTGGATGTTTGTGGGTAAATTTCGAACTATGTTAGCCAATGGAATTTTCACCATAAAGTAATAACATATTGTTTCAAGAATGAAAAATAAATGTTCATATAAATGTAACACAAACAGTCCACTATACAGCAAAATAATTTATTGACAATTTTTTTATTTTTAATAAGGAATTTATTTAGTTTCCCAAACAACATATGGGGTTTCTTTTCGTTCTATCAGTTTTATGATATTGAGCTGATAGCCTTTTTGATTTTTGGCCTAGTGTATGTATAAGGTTAGTGTGGCCATTGTCTGGAGATTTTTTTTTTTTTAGATAGTTCAGTTCAAATGTGTAGTAAAATGTTAGCAGCACAGTTAACAGGGGCAGTGTCTGGGCAGTAGTGACAAAATTCCCCTACAACAGAACAGCAGCATCTGTTGTTTGTTTCGGCTCTGTTTGCACTATTGCATAGGGTGGAACATACTCTTCCACACTGCACTTTTTCTATGAATTCTGCGGCATCCTGAAATTAAAAAAGACAAACAAATAAGCTGTATATGAGTATATGACACTGTAAGCAATGACTTAAGATATTTGAAATTATGGATAGCAAAACCAAATTTGAAATTTTTTGAAAATAAAATTTAGGACAAACACGCTCAGAAAATATTTTTTTTTTTAAATCACAATTTGTATTTGTAGGTTTAAGAGCAAATCACTTGTTTAATAGAGAACTGATCTTTTCCCATAGTCTGGTTTTCCCTTAAGTATATTTACAGAAACATATATATTTTATGTGAAATCTAACGCTGCTATTCATTTGTTATTTCTCCTCCCCTAAAATATGTGTTCTTTTTACAAAAACAAAAGTTATAGATTATATGAGTTGGTACTGAGAAGTAATATGTGCTAATGTAATGTACATTTCACCACTTTTTCCAGTGCCACAATTCTATACAATGATTTTATTATGCGTATACACTAACAGGTTTTGTACTTGTAGCTTATTGGGATATCATATAAAGCATTATATAAAACTGTACTGTACGTCAGGTTATTTCTCTAGTATCTATAGAAATATTAGTTATAATCACAGTAAAAAAAAGGCAATACTGGTAATGTGATATATATGCATCTTGCTAGATCACCAAGAACTTTTCTGCATTCAATAAATCAGCTATTTTATCTGCCTTCCATTTATTTTTCTCACTTTTCTTTATTCTTTAGCTGTCCTAAGTATGAAGCATATATACTATAGCATGGGACTGCTTCACATAATTCAAGAGCTGTTTAGCAATTGGAATGGAATTAATGGAGTTTTTATGCAATCAGATTGCATCATTACAGACATAAGGAGTCAATGCATGAATCCAAAAGAAATTCTTTCCTTTGTAACAATGTAATTAGTTTGTGAAAAGCTCCTTTTCAGCTGTATGTTAGCATGCGATAGTGTTAAACCTGCTTTAATGTGGGCAAGTAAGGACCCAAATTTAAATGCATCATCAGAATCTTTAATATCCGCAAACTCGAACCAATATTTACAGATATTTGCATCTTCTGAGTTTTATAGAGTCTGTAACTAGATTATATAAGGTTACCTTTCAAATTTCACACGAATACAATGAATATATATCTAATTACACATAAAAAAATTAAGTTAGCTATTGAGAGAAACACTGCCAAGGTATAAACCTTGGGGCATGTTTCAAGGAAACTAATATCCAGTCTTTGGCTTTTTATTAGAAACTAGATGAAAGCCCGTCAATAACGACGGGGAAAATAAAATTTATGGTACAGAAATTATTGACATTTATTTAGAGTTTTTGAGTTCCCCATCAATAGATGGCGACGTTGGCTCACAGCTTTCTGAAAATTTCCCAAGCAGTCGGCTATGGAATTTGATATGACGGGTTATCTGCTATGTGTTTTGTAAAACATTTAGTCCCTATTTCGTTAACACTTCCTGGAACACAATATTTTTTGTATACACTGACTGTGAACCCCGTATCAATTTCCCGTTCTTTTCAGTGAACTATTTTTGCCAGTTCAACGCCATGCAAAGCAGCATCATTAATGCTTTCTTGTTCAACTTCATAAAGCATTTTGCATGCATCAGCAAAAGGATTGTTTTGAGACATGAAAGTGCTTAACTCTTGCATCACACTTGAATTGCACTGGGCGTTTTCCCTATAATCCTCTTCTTTGATCACAAACCTCTTCCGTGTCCAATACATACAGTTGAGCAAACTTTCTCTGGTCTCCATTTGCTGGGTGCAAAGCTCCTGCTCGATGGTAAATTTGTCTGTTAATTCGGAAACAACAGGGACCGTATCCAGGAGACGGAGCAATGTTAGTTCCCATGGACGCAAACGCCAAAGCGCCATTTATTGATCTTATGTTGTCCATGAAATTTTTCAAATGTTGATGCTGTTCTTTCGTTAATAGCTGAATAACAGGGACTGATCTTATAGCATCTAATTTTACTTTGCCTTTATGACAGCATTGCGTAAAAAGTTTGTCAGATGGCTGTTCTGCTGCAAAATGTTTTGCATGACAAAATTCAAATATTGTCCATGGAACCACAGTTATGAGTGTCTCCAGTTGGTTTTACAACGTTAATTGTGTCAAGAACAGCTTTGCTTCTAGTTCGTGGATTTTGTCGGCGGATTGTAACATTACGTCTCTGGTGTGATATTTGCGATTGTGACATGTCTGGAATCTGTCGTTTGCGACCTTGTGCGATTTGTTCTGACGTCATGTTTGTGTTACACGGCACTAGCAGTGTTCCTGCCTAGTCTGCCGGTAACGGTGCTTGAGACCTGAAGTACAATTTAGTTGGCCACGGCACCAGGTGAGAATCTCAGGTGCACTGCTGCACTCAAAGATTCACACCAGAACATAAAAAATGAAAAGTTGAAGAATGACCCGAAGCATAAGGCTTGGGTGAATCCACCTTGTGAACAAAATAACAACAACAAATAAACAATAAAATAATCTAAAAAAAATGATACTTTGGGATCAGAGTTGTGATGAGGTTCACCCGCAATCACCAATTCGTGACTGAGTGTAGTGGTCCGGATCTTACTCCGGTACATTCAATCCCCAACCAGCCAGTACAACACTCACTTTCGCAAATAACACATGATTCTCAAATACACAACACAACATTTAATAACGTTCTGCGAGATTTAAACAGATCCGGCGCTCTCTAGGCGCATAGACAATTGCCCCTCATATGTGGGCAGCATACGGTGTCACACTTTACTGTCGGATAACGCAGCCGACTGAGTCTCCACCGGACTATCTGAACAAGAGATACTACTCGTTTACACACTAAATAGAGCTGCAGGTGATATTCATATACAATTGCTTAGAGAATGAAAAAAAAAATTATATGCAAACGATCACATTAAAAATACTCGCGACACAAAATACACAAGCACGTTAATTTGCGGTATAAGATTATAGGTGCGAAATACTGCCAAAGTTAATTAACTAAATCTAATAAGCATGCACATGCAGAACCCTGCCCCGCTGACGTTGGTCCTGAACCAAAGTTAAAAGAAACTGTCCCGCCCAGCGGAATTTGTGGCCACACCTTCTCCCTTATTCATGTAAAAAAGTAATCAGGAAATGGGCCCTGTAAGAAATTGAAATCTGTATGTGCAGGTATTTCCTCTGAGGTTCAGTCACTCAGCATTACTGCATCTATGTCCATGCAGCTTTGGGTGTCGGGATGGCACAAGTTCGCAGATGTGCGAAGAAAGAAAAAGGAAATATTCATCTACTTACAGTTACGTGACTTTGCTGTGCAAATCCGTTGTGCATCACATAATATCACACGACAAAAAAACACACACACACAGACACTTGCACCATGTGGCAGCACCGATGATTCAACACTTCACTTTGACGCTTGATGTAAATGAAGCACACAATTAAAAATGGTAATATCACGCCGCACTTTGTTGCAATGATTAGAGTGCACACTGATCTATTCTCGTGACGATTTGAAGGTGGCCGTTAAGCAAAATAGGCCCTCTCACATCTGATGTTGCGGTTTCCAAGATTAATTTTCTCGGCCGAGCGAAATCAGACGTGCTTTTACCTTAAGCGTATATCGGCAACTCAACATTTCACCTGTATATTTGTTAGGTATCGAAGCCACCGCTCTTACGCTCATATTTTTCTTTCGACATGTTTTTATCCCGTCGCACTTACACGTAGTGGCTTCGCTGCTTACGCGACCACACACACGCACACATGGGGCCTCGCTTCACCCCGTAAGACAAGCGCATCTCTTCACTTCCTCCACAGTAGGGGATGAATGGGGGTGACGATTCCACACTGCAGTGGTTGGCATCCGAACCCGACTTTGCTTGGCTTCGCTTCTCATAGGAATGACCACTGTCCACTCGCAGACTTCTTAATTCCGCTGTAACTTGGCTTTCATTAGGCCAAACAGTCGCTGAGTTCCATTACGCTCCAGCCTAGAAATTTCTGCTTTATCCTGCGGATTTAGGCATTCTGCTGTCTTTATGGCAAACTGGCATCTCCAGCTGCCTCGAGTTGTCTCCATTTCTTACCAAATGCGGGGAGGTTTGCTGCTTCATTTTTCCCAATTCATTTTTTTGCAGATCCAAGGCATCCAGCCTTTCACATCGGAGAGCGCACAGACAACTAAACTTTCTTCCTTATTTTCATGCCAAGTGCGAACTCTTATTTTTCTGCACGGACCACACAGAGAGCAATTGTTCTCGAAAATGCCCCAAACAATCGACGAATTTACGATTATTCGCTAAACCTTTCGTCCCCTATCTTCATTCATTCCTACTCAAGTGGCTCATTCGATACGTATTCCTCTTTCCCTTTCCGTGTTGCATAGGCTGCCCGTCAGCTGCGCCCTGATATTTATGACCTAACAGAGCTATTCTGAGACCACCCAGCCAGAGAGAGAATTCTTCGCCTCTTTTCTTTCCAAACCCCCAGATAAAACTTTATCTGCTGTTTACACTTTTAAACTCCAATCAAGCCTCGAACATAATTAATACTTAATTAATTTCACACATCAACCACGCCCATTAATTACTAAATTAATGGCGGGGGTGGGTCGTAACATCGGCCCCTCCTCAAGAAATCTAGAAGTCCTCTTCTGGGCCTATCGCTTTGCTCTTATCAATTTCCAGAGTAACCATTGAGTGCTAACTTTTCCCACAGATGGAAACAATTCAAAATGGCAAAAATATTGCGTTGCATGCCTTCAAGAGCATTGGAGCGACTTCCCAATTATCCCGCAATTTTGTTAATTAATTTAGAGAACATCCGAAAGAAAAAACAACGTAAATGAGAAATAAATAAAAAAACTGAACTGTAAAAGAACATGTGATCCTGCCGAACTGTGATTCCTAGCTGCCTCATACCATACGCGACATGGCGGACAAATTTTAGAGTTTTCTTCAGGTTTTAGGATGGGGGGGGGGTGTCCACTGTAACATTCCATCCCCCCATGAAAGAAAAAAAAAAAGGGATGACTGGATGAAGTTTATTCATCCAATCACTCTATTTTTTTTTAACTGTAAACACTCAACCCTTTCCCACCGTCGCAAGGCACCTAATTCCGGATTTAAGTGCCCGGAGTGGAAGGAAAGTTTAAGGATTTCATCACACGTTCATTGCTACCCGTCGAGATAGGCGGAAAAAAAATTTAAATATGAGGCATAGCTTCGAGAATCCACGAGTTCCACAGATCTCTCACGTTCGATGCTCCTACGCCCGCGAAATGATTGGAGGACTTTTGACCTGGCTTCCCTGCACTCGTAAGGGATCCACAATCATGCGGGTTCGCGCTGCAAAGGGTTCGGTTTCTGCCCTCAGCTCATCGCTATCAGATAGAAATTCAGCAGCTCTCTCCCGAAATTTAGATTTTGCAATCGCGAGTTTAGTTTGCTCACTCCATCTACCCACCATCGCTACACTTTCGACATCCTGAAAAAAGTGTTTAGCACGATACAGCGGATCAGTGCCTGTAAATAGCCTCAACATGTTTATGCATCCCGCTATTTGCTCACCGTAAACCATAGGTGCGGCTAAAGCTGTTTGTCTCAGCTGTGATGTACCCGCTGTACTTGTAACAGGTGTACTCTCTTCCGGAACAATTGCAGCCCCAGTGTTCACATGTTCTCCGTCAGAGTGACCATCAGAATCATCTGAATCCACGTGACTCGCAGATGACGATTTTTTCGTGTTAGCCATTTTGTTTTTCTTACCCACTAAAATTATGGCAGTTCTTAGAAAACAGCTTAAGGCTTACTTAATGCTAAATTATACAAAATTCGCACCGAACAAAACTAAATAAAAATAGTAATGGCAGTCAATTCGCACTTATTTTACGAACATGAGTGTTGTTCCGCTAGCTGCAAAATATAGGTATCGATCCTGGGACAACGGCACCATTAATGTTACACGGCACTAGCAGTGTTCCTGCCTAGTCTGCCGGTAACGGTGCTTGAGACCTGAAGTACAATTTAGTTGGCCACGGCACCAGGTGAGAATCTCAGGTGCACTGCTGCACTCAAAGATTCACACCAGAACATAAAAAATGAAAAGTTGAAGAATGACCCGAAGCATAAGGCTTGGGTGAATCCACCTTGTGAACAAAATAACAACAACAAATAAACAATAAAATAATCTAAAAAAAATGATACTTTGGGATCAGAGTTGTGATGAGGTTCACCCGCAATCACCAATTCGTGACTGAGTGTAGTGGTCCGGATCTTACTCCGGTACATTCAATCCCCAACCAGCCAGTACAACACTCACTTTCGCAAATAACACATGATTCTCAAATACACAACACAACATTTAATAACGTTCTGCGAGATTTAAACAGATCCGGCGCTCTCTAGGCGCATAGACAATTGCCCCTCATATGTGGGCAGCATACGGTGTCACACTTTACTGTCGGATAACGCAGCCGACTGAGTCTCCACCGGACTATCTGAACAAGAGATACTACTCGTTTACACACTAAATAGAGCTGCAGGTGATATTCATATACAATTGCTTAGAGAATGAAAAAAAAAAAATTATATGCAAACGATCACATTAAAAATACTCGCGACACAAAATACACAAGCACGTTAATTTGCGGTATAAGATTATAGGTGCGAAATACTGCCAAAGTTAATTAACTAAATCTAATAAGCATGCACATGCAGAACCCTGCCCCGCTGACGTTGGTCCTGAACCAAAGTTAAAAGAAACTGTCCCGCCCAGCGGAATTTGTGGCCACACCTTCTCCCTTATTCATGTAAAAAAAGTAATCAGGAAATGGGCCCTGTAAGAAATTGAAATCTGTATGTGCAGGTATTTCCTCTGAGGTTCAGTCACTCAGCATTACTGCATCTATGTCCATGCAGCTTTGGGTGTCGGGATGGCACAAGTTCGCAGATGTGCGAAGAAAGAAAAAGGAAATATTCATCTACTTACAGTTACGTGACTTTGCTGTGCAAATCCGTTGTGCATCACATAATATCACACGACAAAAAAACACACACACACAGACACTTGCACCATGTGGCAGCACCGATGATTCAACACTTCACTTTGACGCTTGATGTAAATGAAGCACACAATTAAAAATGGTAATATCACGCCGCACTTTGTTGCAATGATTAGAGTGCACACTGATCTATTCTCGTGACGATTTGAAGGTGGCCGTTAAGCAAAATAGGCCCTCTCACATCTGATGTTGCGGTTTCCAAGATTAATTTTCTCGGCCGAGCGAAATCAGACGTGCTTTTACCTTAAGCGTATATCGGCAACTCAACATTTCACCTGTATATTTGTTAGGTATCGAAGCCACCGCTCTTACGCTCATATTTTTCTTTCGACATGTTTTTATCCCGTCGCACTTACACGTAGTGGCTTCGCTGCTTACGCGACCACACACACACACACATGGGGCCTCGCTTCACCCCGTAAGACAAGCGCATCTCTTCACTTCCTCCACAGTAGGGGATGAATGGGGGTGACGATTCCACACTGCAGTGGTTGGCATCCGAACCCGACTTTGCTTGGCTTCGCTTCTCATAGGAATGACCACTGTCCACTCGCAGACTTCTTAATTCCGCTGTAACTTGGCTTTCATTAGGCCAAACAGTCGCTGAGTTCCATTACGCTCCAGCCTAGAAATTTCTGCTTTATCCTGCGGATTTAGGCATTCTGCTGTCTTTATGGCAAACTGGCATCTCCAGCTGCCTCGAGTTGTCTCCATTTCTTACCAAATGCGGGGAGGTTTGCTGCTTCATTTTTCCCAATTCATTTTTTTGCAGATCCAAGGCATCCAGCCTTTCACATCGGAGAGCGCACAGACAACTAAACTTTCTTCCTTATTTTCATGCCAAGTGCGAACTCTTATTTTTCTGCACGGACCACACAGAGAGCAATTGTTCTCGAAAATGCCCCAAACAATCGACGAATTTACGATTATTCGCTAAACCTTTCGTCCCCTATCTTCATTCATTCCTACTCAAGTGGCTCATTCGATACGTATTCCTCTTTCCCTTTCCGTGTTGCATAGGCTGCCCGTCAGCTGCGCCCTGATATTTATGACCTAACAGAGCTATTCTGAGACCACCCAGCCAGAGAGAGAATTCTTCGCCTCTTTTCTTTCCAAACCCCCAGATAAAACTTTATCTGCTGTTTACACTTTTAAACTCCAATCAAGCCTCGAACATAATTAATACTTAATTAATTTCACACATCAACCACGCCCATTAATTACTAAATTAATGGCGGGGGTGGGTCGTAACATCGGCCCCTCCTCAAGAAATCTAGAAGTCCTCTTCTGGGCCTATCGCTTTGCTCTTATCAATTTCCAGAGTAACCATTGAGTGCTAACTTTTCCCACAGATGGAAACAATTCAAAATGGCAAAAATATTGCGTTGCATGCCTTCAAGAGCATTGGAGCGACTTCCCAATTATCCCGCAATTTTGTTAATTAATTTAGAGAACATCCGAAAGAAAAAACAACGTAAATGAGAAATAAATAAAAAAACTGAACTGTAAAAGAACATGTGATCCTGCCGAACTGTGATTCCTAGCTGCCTCATACCATACGCGACATGGCGGACAAATTTTAGAGTTTTCTTCAGGTTTTAGGATGGGGGGGGGTGTCCACTGTAACATTTGCAATTCGATGTTGCTCCTGACTTTGTTCAATTTGCTGAGGAGTTATATTTGCTACGCGATGACGATTCCGATCGCATTGTCTTTGCACGGCAGACATACTTTTCCGACGGGCCCTTTCTTGCTCCTCCTTTCGTCTTTTTGCTGCTTCCTTCTGGAAAGCTACTTCCTCAGCAGATTTTTTTCCGTTTAGGAGGCATATTTGCAGTGTTGTTAAAACTCACGCAAAACAAAGTCAATGTTTTGAGACAAATGAACCACAATATGAATTAAATGACTTCGAATCGCACACACCCAAAAAAAAAAAAAAAAAAAAAAAAAAAACTAACTTCGAACGAAAGAAAAAAAGATGTAAACAAAAGATTAAATAGGAACGATTACGGATAACACAGTTGGAACACCGGAATATAAATGTTCATCTTTTTCTGTTAAACAGCGTAATAAAGCATATCAATTGTATATAACTAATAATAATAATGAATTTTATTTTTTGCTGTTACATTGTTGGCTGCAAAAAATAAAAAAAATTATTATTATTATTTTTATTATTTATATACCCTATATGAAATAGAACCAAAATTCCTGACGTAAAGTTTTCGAATCTCTAAAGAGTTGACCGTGTGACGTAACGCATCTCTGACGTCATGTGAGAATGATTTGGATTAGATGACGTCACACCAACAGCTGTGTTCTTTGTTGCTACGACAACAAAACAAAGTCATATACGCATAGACTGTGCATGTGTATGTGATGACGTCACCTACACGAAAACACGAAAAGCAAAGCGTGACGTCACAAACATTTGTTTCTCAGTTGTTGCTATGATGACTTAAAAAGTGGCACGGAGGAGGACTCTAGCAAATTATATATGAGGATGCTGAAATTTTTAGTGGCAGGAACTATTGCTCCCTGTTATCACTTGTGGAGGAGAGGGAGTGGGGAGCATTGCAAGTGGTAGTTATAACATTCTAATCCAGGGCAAGTTCTTTATTTCACTGTTGCCAATTGTAGTTGCCTAACAAAGAAAAAAGGACAGGTCAATTTTTAAGAGTGAATTATTATATTTTCAAAATTTCAGAACAAAATGGTAAAAACTAAAAATTTTCAGGACACGAAAAAGAAAAATCAAGAATTTCAGGACACCTCTAATTCCTGCTTTACTTATAATATAAATATTGTTCCTTACTTACATTATAATATTACCACAGTTCTAGAAGTTAAATGTTTTTAAGTTGTTTTAAATCATTCACTGATCAGTGCAAAGTTTAAATGCCTTTATTATGTCAACAACTAACCCTTTACAATGCATACCGTGATTTCAAGTGAAACTGCTAAAATATTCATTTCATGATACTGACTGAGCAGATTTTACATTTTCCCTATAAGATTACCCAGTTTCCTCCTGAGACTAATTTGTCACATGTTGACCCCATCATGTAATTTTTTTGATTCCCTGTAAATTGTAATACTTTTCAGTAGCTACAGCACAGTTTATGGCAAATTATTATTCTAGGGTAATTACACAAATAAAAAAAATCAAAATTCCAGTTTTTGAGAAACTCAACATCAAATTTAATATTGCATGAAACTAAATTTAAATTAAAAAAAATTGTGCACTAAAGTATCATTTTGAAGCCTGAAAAAAGGAACTTAAGAGACCCCAATTTTCTTACTCTGTGGTAAAGTTAACTTGAGTTATATTTCTCCAATGTAAGAAGCAGAAGAATTTGGCAAATTTTCATAATTTTTTTACTTCATCACTTTGTCAGTTAACAAAATACGGCACTGAAAACTTAACTCACAATCACGCCAACAAAACTGCAAAGTTTCATGAAAATCCAAGGTTAGTCAAGTTGAAAATGCTTTGTCCGTTTAACATAAATAACCCATTTCTTGCACAGAAAAAGACTAGTAATTTAAATAATATGCAAAAAATAGTTATGAGAGGTATTTTTTAAACAGCCAATATCTGCACAAGTTTTAAATATGAATGACACAGTATTTTAAAACCCAACATGGTGCAAAAATGTCAGCGACCAATTCTTCCACATCACCTTTTCCCTGTAATTCATCTAAAGGTATTCATATTGGCGGGGCACAAAACAAACACCACCAATAAAAAAATTGAAAATCAGATTAATATAAAAAAAAAAAATAGTGCTGAACGCCCCTCCCCAACTATTTTATTTCTTTTCATTGCAATATTTATTGGAAACATGCTTCCTTGGCCACTAGCAGTTAAACTAGTTTTGCAACATCAATCCGTCTCTTTCTAGGTATTTCCTCTGGATTATGACCAGTTAATTTAGAATGCAACAGCTATCAAATTAACCCTTCCTCTTTTGTGGTGGTTTAATAGCCACCACGAGCAACTCATAGGACTATAAACAATAGTTTGTTATAGTCCTATAGTTCATTTTAGGCCAATGGTTCCAGGAAAGCGACAGAACCAGCATAATCAGACAAATGAACTACCTATGATACCTCATCCAGGCTCACACTGAATGAATATTCAGAGCCGAGCGCTTCAGACCTCTCGGCTGCTGGGGTAGCACAGCAGTAGGCTTTCATTGTCTACAACAGAAGAAGTACAAATTAGATCCAACATCTGAATTACTAATTCTTTTAAAACATTTCACTATTTTAATTATTTTATCACATTACGTCACATAAAAAATGGCAAGATACAATGTGATCACTGTTTCTTATCATAAGATTGCAACTTCTTTTCAGCACATCTACCTCACCAAGCAAGGTGCAAATTATCTTTTTTAAATGCACTAGAACAAATTTTGTTTCCTTATTTCCCCAAAGAGCTAGCATGTACTATTGCTGTTATGAAATCTAAGTACACATCTTTATTAACTACACTCACAGACAATGAAATTTCCGCACCTAGAAAAAAACATGCTACAAACCGCGAAACTGTGCAAATAGAGTGCGTTCTGATATGTAAATGACCCACGTTTGGAGCGATTGCGCATGACCGCACACCCTATGTTGGCGCTGCAAAGCATGAACCGGCAGCCTTATAAACCGGCGTGCAGTTGATGCCCCATGAAAACGAAAAGCACCGACCGATGCAAGAGTACAGAGTGACAAGAATGCCGGGTAGATACCAGAGATATCGATTAGCACAACTTGTGGACTCTGAGAAAGGCCTGATCATCAGGCTGAAAACCACAGGGTGGTAGGCGCACTGTATAGCCTACCACGTGGATCGTTTTGACCATACAGTCCGGCTGTGATGGCAGCAGTGGACATGTGATGGCACTGCCACACGGCGGAGTTGTTCTGGTGGTCCTCTGGATGGAAGAGGAGGTTTACCGGTAGAGGCGATCGATGGATTATGCACCAGGCACACGAACAGATTCCACGGGGACACTGGATCGCAGCCTCATGGAAGCGAATCTGCGATCTCAGCGCCCCTTTCATGTGCTGCCATTAACCCCGGAACATCACCGGCTCCGTTTGTGCAGTGGTGCTAGGCCAGAGTGACATGGAACGCCACAGACTGGTGACGTGTGCATGGTGCTTAGCAATGAGTGCTGCTTCGTTTATTTGTTGTTTTTGGGGAGGGGGGGGGGCAGATGATCATTGTGTCCAGGTGTGGAGGTCCCGGGTCAATGACACAACCCCAACCTCTTTATCGAGCACTACCTTGCCCCACTGCAGGTGTTATGGTCTGGGGGGAGCCATTGCCTACGATAGCCGATCAGCTCTAGTAGTTTTACGTGGATCATTGACGGGCCAGCGGTATGTGGATGAGATCCTACGGACCCATGTGCTCCCACTCCTGGCCGGGATTCCAGGTGCATTATACCAGACGGATAATACCCACTCGCACATGGCTCGGGTTGCCCAGGACAGCCTACGCCATTTCCAGACACTTCTATGGCCTGCCCGCTTCCCGGACATGTCCCCGATCAAGCATGTGTGGGACCAGTTGAAACGCCAGCTGGCACCGTGCTGCACTATCTGGGATTTGGAGCACACCATCCAACACATGTGGGCCAATCTGCCGCAGGACAACATCAGGCGTCTGTTCGCCTCCATGCCGGACCGTATTGCAGCATGTATCACCGCACGAGGCGGTGTGGCGAGCTATAGAAGATGACCGGACTGTGTGCCACAGATCCCTCTGTTATTGCCATCATGCGTATCATTCATCTGTATCATTATGTCTATAAAATTTTAGTTTAATGCGATGCTTCCTTCTTGGTGGGAAAATTTCATTATCCGTGAGTGTATTATTCCTCTACTTTTACAGAATGCCATAATGAGTCTACTGAACTTAAATAGAAAAATTGTTCAGTGTAATTTTCTAACAGTTTTTGAAAGATAAAAACAATTAAAATCATGAAGAAAATTAGCCCAGGACTTAAAACAAAATTTAAATATATTAAAAACCGTACATTACTTAACTATTATGAAATGTTAGAATCTTTCAGTCACAAAAAAAGGTTCAGCTCTATGAGGGATCCACTTTTAATAATTGATGTTCCGTTCTAAACCAACATTAAGCTGGTTATCACAACACTCCTATCCTTCAGCAACAGAACAGATTCCAAGGTGGAACAATACAAAAAGTATAGTTATAGTATCTGAAAACACTAATTTCATTTAAATGAATTTTACGTAAGTATAAAGCATCAACAGTGAATATAAGAAAGATTTGAGTTGACTGTACATCAGAGTTATAGCTCACAGGTAGCCAGGGGAGCTCAGCCACCCTCCCCCACAAGGCAAGCAAGTTCTCTTGGAAAGTTGATGCTATTGTAAATTTCTCTGTAATTTTATTTTCAGTGGTTTATGGAATTCCTTTTGTATTTCGTTATAAGCACAAATATTTTACCTTGTATATCATGTGGAGGAGTTTGATACGGCAACAGTAAGCAAATAATCAGTTAAAAATTATCTGGCAGTGTTTTTTTTTTTTTTTTTTGTGGAACTAACCTCTGAATCCCAGAAAACAGCTTAGTGATATGTATGTATGTATTCATGAAATTAAAAAGAACAAAATTGCCCTGATATACCACGAACAATGGATAACTGAAAAAAATTCCTTCTAGAAATGAATCGGTAGGAGCAGCTGTGCCAATGATTCTCTGCCACATGGGCACCAGACTTGCTGCTGCTAAGGGTCAGGAAAGAGTATTATTAAAAGTTTAGCTTTCACCGTCTTTACACGATATTTCAGCACTTTTTATCTATAATGATATATATATACACTGAAGAGCAATTGAATTAGAGACAGCTGGCGTTATGCAAATGTGGCGCTGTGGGCGGCCCTGTAAACAAAAACGACAGGACATATGCAGCGATCCGACAATATAAGGAGTGATGCGATGGGAATCAGTAAGAGTCGGATGCAGTATGCGTAAGACGAAGGATCTAAGCGCATTTGATTGTGGGCAAATTGTCAGGGCCCGACGAATGGGTCACTCCATCTCGGAAGTCTAGCACGCACTGGAATTTTCTCGAGCCACTGCGTCACGGGTGCACCGTAAGTACATCGAATCCGGTAAAACCATCCCTGCAAGGGCCAACTGCTGTGGACAACAGCGTGTGGATCAGCAGGGTCATCGTCGACTAGCTCGCATTGTAACAGTGGATAGACGGGCCACAGCGCAAGAAATCACTCGGTAATTTAATGCTGGTGCACAAAAAACATGTAAGCAGCCACACCATCCAGAACCATCTCCTCGCTATGGGGTACAGAAGCCATCGTCCCATGAGGGTACCGCTGCTGACCGCACATCACAGGGTGCAAAGATTAGCATGGGCGCGGGAACATCGCCACTGGACCCTAGACATGTGGAAAAATGTTGTCTGGACTGATGAGTCGAGATTCACGTTGGTACATGCGGATGACAGGATACGAGTACGGCGCAAACCACATGAAGCGATGGATCCTTCTTACCAGCAGGGTACTCTTCAAGCTGGTGGGGGTGGCATTCTCATCTGGGGACTGTTTACGTGGAGTGAAATGGGACCCCTGATGCGTGTGACATTGTCCCTCACAGGTCAACGTCACCGGGATATCCTGGACGACCATTTGCTCCTGTTTGTGCATCTTCAACATCCCACTGAGGACCTTATCCTGCAACAAGACAATGCACCGTGCCATCGCTCCCAAATTGCATCCGAATGGTTGGACGAACACTCCACCGACGTGACCTCGCTTCTTTGGCCAGCTAAGTCACCTGACCTCAATCCCATCGAGCACATCTGGGATGCCATAGAGAGAGATGTTCGAGGTTCTGACCCCTTCCATCAAATCTTCGTGAACTGTGGGAGCTTGTTCAGGGGTAGTGATCCGTATGGCTTCCCAACGCTTCTGGTGTCTTGTTGAGTCCATGCCGAGACGTATCGCCACCGTCATCAGGGCGAAAGATGGTGCTACACGTATCTCTAATTCAATTGCTGTTCAGTGTATATATACATATTATCTCTCTCTCTCTCTCTGTCTTTTGCTCTGAACTTTCAATTCATATTATGGAATTTCCTTTAAAGTTCACAGCAATTTGAGAAAATCATTTTTCTTTATGATAATTTCATGTGTTTTCATTTTTCACATAACAATTTTATTAAACTACGAGATTTATTTTCTAGGGCTCATGAGGAAATTTTGCTCTGAGCCCATAACAGTTGCACCTGGCCTGACTTATGCTTGTGTAGTGCCATGACTTATGCTTAATTGGCAGAAAAATATTACTTCAATATGAAAGAATCTTGCATAACAAAACTATTTTCGGTACAGGTTAAAGAAGATCAATCCACAGCTTTCATAATTATGGTTAAAATTTACCAAGCAAACTGAACACTGGATGAGGACATTAAAAACCTGTGGAAACATTTCATCTTTTGTTGTAGTTTTAGGGTTTAATGACTCCCACGAGCAACTCGGAGGGCTAAAAGCAGTAGCTTGTAAATAACTTAGGGCCGATGGTTCCATAGGAAGGACAGAGAAGTGCCATCGGATAGACACAGCACACCTGCCTCACCTGGGATCCATCTCAGATGAATGATGAGTCCCACATCTCATGCTAATTGGCTGCTGGGGCATCACACATACTCAAAGCATCCTTTGATTGTCTTTTATGGAAGAAAAACTCAACACTGATTGCCATTTACTAATCCTATTAAACCACTGAATCCATATGAAAGTCAAGAAAGAAATATTCCTTTTAATTACATGGGATATTCATTTAATAATATCATATTCTGATTAATGAGGAAGAAATATCCCATGTATTTATGAGGAAACAATATTCCTTATAAATACATGGTATATTCATATAATTAATCATATACTGATTGCTGCTTCAATAATTATTGAAGGAGCAATTAGAATATCCCTCTGAATTGCTCTAGTTTACTGTCACCATGTAATAGCATGTCATAAAACTTTAGAATTACATTACCTTGGGGAGGGAATCAAACAAGCATCTCCTGATTTCCATTCGAGCATTCTATCCGATACAAAACTAAGGAAAGCAAAGTTCCAAATAACTGAATTTAGCAATTATTGGAATCTGAACAACTTCAGATTTTTACTAGTTGAAGCAAATCCTACTTAACCAAGAACAAGGGGAGTATTGCAGAAGAGTGGATATCTAAATTTCCCCCATTATTACAGAGTCGAATTATATGACCACCCCCGGAATCACTGTGTACTCACCCAGGAGTGTCACAGAGTGCACATGACAAGGTCAACTACACAGAGATATATATAAATGGCTGGCCAGGACAGATGAGCCATAGTGCATAACGTGAGCACAATGGGCAGATGTAGTGGTTTGATGGATGTTTAAAAAGGAATGATCATTGGTTACCGCGCCAAGGGTGGAAGCATCTCAGAAACAGCAAACTTTCTGGGCTGTTTACGAGGAGCTGTAGTAAGGGTGTACCAAAAATGGACCGCTGGCACACAGAGTACCTCCCGACATCATAACTGTGGAACTCAAAAGATCATCAACCCCAGAAGATAACATCGCCTCCGTCAACTTGTAAAGGGCAATCTAAATGCAACAATGCAGTAATTGACCATGGAAATGAATGCTGGGGCACCCAGATATGTGCCCCAGATAACAGTAGAGCTAACCCTGTGATGCATGGGTCTCCGAAGTCAACACTGTGTACCCATGTTAACCCAGGTCCATCGGCAACGATGTCTGCAGTTTGCATGAGACTACCGTCATGGGACAGTGGGGAAAAAGTTGCCTTCACTGACGAATTGAGGTTTCTATTCCACAGAAGTGATGGGCGGTGGTGGACACGGCGTCAGACACACGAGAACCAACACCCAGACAGGCTTGTTGGTCAAGAACATGTCAGCGATGACAGTAGGCATGTCTGGGAGATGTTTTCCTTGTATGCCCTGGGATTACTAGTACCACACATGGGTCCCTGAATGCCAATGGGCTACCTGTCCGTTTTTGCTGCCACTTGCATCTCTTCACGTTGGACATTTACCCTGGTCGTGATGGTGTGTAAAGGACAATGTTTGCTGTCGTGTAGCTAAGGCAGTGCGTGACTGGTTCCAGGAACACGACAGCGACGTCTCCGTTTTTCCTTGGCCAGCGAAATCGCTTGACCTCAATCCCATAGAGCACTAGTGGTACTATTTGGATCGACAAGTTCAGTGTGCCGATCCACAACCACGTCATCTCCGGGACCACCGTGCTCTGCTGCAATCTGAATGGGCACACTCGGGCAACCTCCCAGGGTCTCATTCAGTCTATACATCGCTTTCATCTGGGCCAAGTGTGGTTATTCCCATTATTACGTAGGTGGTCGTATTATTCTGATACGACCGTGTATTTGCTTAGTGTAATGGCTTTCAAAATTAATGACACAGACTGTTACTTAACATCAATGATGAAAGAAAGTGTCATCAGCCAGTTTTCTTCCATAAAATGGTGGCAAATCTTGGCAAAAAGTCTGAAAAGGGTTCAAATTCAAAATTGCCTGCAGGATTTTGTGACTTTTTTTATGCCTAGGCTACATTCAGCACCAGAGTCATCTGCCTCCATTGAGAGAATTTTATCTATGTTTCAACTAGTTTGGAATAAGTTACAAAATAGGCTTGGGACAGAGAAAGCCACAAAACTTTTTCATTTTATACCTTTTTGGATCAAAATTTGCTGTAGATTGGCAGTTTTGTTTCTGGCTAAAACATGTGAGATTACATTAATTAGTTAAAATGTGACTGTTTTGCAGAAAAACTCAAGAGGTTTGAAAATATTTGAAAATTGTGTGGATCACAAAACTATGATAATTTCAGACTGCTTTTGAGGTTCTAGTAAAATACAAAGCAAAAATACTTTATTATCTGTACCACTGTTTAATTTTTAGGCGATCTTTGTAAATAGTCAACAACCATTGCAGTTTATGCACACAAATAATATCTTAGGCAAATTTTATTTAAAGATAATATTTTAGTTTGAAGCTAAGTATGTTATATTCGGTTTCTTTATTTTTTTCTGTAGTATGAATAGATAATGTTGGTCGGTCTATTCTATAGTTATTCTTCATAGGTGGAAAGTTATTTATATGCAATCATTTATTATTTTCAGAATTGTTTAATTTTTTTATTTCAGATTAGTTGCTTTGTCAGCTGATCTGAAATGTTTGTTAATTGTGTTGCTAAATAATAAAATCGGTGAACCATCACCTTTGAGAAGGAAAGAAAGAGAATCTAGTCATTATTCCTATTATTATTAATTGTAAAAGAAAATATTTTATTAGGTGCTGAATGAATTTAGAATATTGCAGAAGCAAAAATAGAATCTAATTTTGAAAAAACCCAGTGGGTTTTTTGGTGCGTTTTTTCAACTGGCCCAACCCGGAAAAACCCGGTGGGTGTTTTCGAACTGGGCCCACCCTGACTAAAAATAAATTCATGACCTTTTTTCGAATTTGTGGCTTTCATAATTTGTATGACCAGTAGATAATACCCTGTTATGCCACACACACCCATACTATTATGTTCAGTGCTGCATGTGGAAATTTCTGTTTACATACATGAACTTTATTAGTTGAGTTAAACTGTACCACTGAAGTGTCACGTTATTAGAAACTTTTCTTTGTTTATGTATTTTGATTCTTAGTTTTCTAACCATATATACCGCACAAAAATGGCTGCCGCCCCGGTGGCGCAGTGGTCTAAGGCGTTGGCCTCTGATCATTCGTCCGTAAGGGGTCCGGGTTCGAATCCCGGTCAGGCATGGATGTTGTGTTTGTCTTACGGCACTGGCTCTCTCCCTTCCCTGGAACCAGTGACCCTAAATTAGGGACGGGCGACTGCTTATAGCCCATTTGAGTTGCTCACGGTGGTCGTTAAACCTCGAATAAAAAAAAAAAAAAAAAAAAAAAATGGCTAAAGCCTATGATATTACCACTTCTTTTTCAGAAGATATTCAACGCTGTTTGTTTCAACACATTTATCTTGCAAAGTGCATTGCTAATTACCTTTTTTTACAGCATTAGAGCATTTTTTGTTTCATTATTTCCTCCCAGTTACGTTGGGTATCCATACTTTCTCTCACCCCTCTATGAGCAACATCGTACTTGTAAGGTGGCGCCATCTACTGTTCTCTGTCGCACTTACAAACTGTTCTGTCGAAGTCGCTGGACTTGCTCTCACTGTTTCTGTGCCCTGCCCAAAAGACGGACACGCTGTAGGTGGTTTGGGCATAAACCTTCTTTGTGGGCGGAAGTACTACATTAAAACGCCTGGCTCAGACTGACCAGTGTTGGAAGTTCTTCCTCACCCCTTTTGTTTTTCAAACCCTGTTCGCAGCTTTTGTTTCCCGAGGAGACAGGGGGAAGTTAAGTGTAAGGGTGGATCTTTTGTGCCTAAATAAGAAACAAAGGAAGCCGACCTCCCTCCTGGTCCCAAGTGGGGATGATAGTGGTTTGACAAAACAATTAAATGAAAATTCCGAACAGAAGTAAAAATGCGCGATTCGTAGATATGTATCATGTATTAGACAAACGAAGTGGCGTGTCAACATGTATCCTGAAGGACATAGTTCTCAAGAAAATGCAGTGAGTGCATGGATTTATTTTTGACTGACGGAGCAAGTGTTTCCTTTTAGCTTACTTTTGACATACACCGCTAGAATTCCGATTCTAGTTCAACCAGTACACTTCTACAAGCGCATGTCCTAGTGTTTATGTTCTCACAGGAGAAGTATCGATTTACACAATTTTCCGACCTCAAATGATTCATTTTCAAAAGAATTTCAGAGCCAAATGTCATTCAGTAAGCTACAATGTAAAATTACGTTAAAATTGTCTCATGTTTATGTGAGCCAGGCTTTTTTTTCTTTCATTCCAGGCACAAATCGCATTTTTTTCCGAATCACTTTTTTCTTTTAAACAGCTATTTGTGTTGTCTATACGAAGAAGTGCACGTACAGTATGTTTATCACTAGGGTTAGCTCAGCAGGACTATTTATATATATCCATCTTCGCTGTTTAAATAAATAACAAGTAGGGGGCCGCATATCGGCATTTTTGTCCTGGTGCGTCCAATTATCTGGAAACGGCGCTGGTTGGTTTATTTCTATCTTCTGTTTTAATTTAGTTTTCGTTGAATAATTTGTAGAATAAGGAAGAAACGTATTTTTCAGCACCCATTTAATTGTAATTTACTAATCAACTAAATGTGAGTGCATTTGGTGCATGGAGTTCTACAATGTTTGTCATGTACCATTTTTCATTCAAATGGTATTTAAAAAAGTTACTGGATATTGCTTGATATTGAATGTTTCTATATCGGTTGTGTGAAGAAACTTGAAACTACTGGATGGGTGACTTTCATCCAGTAATGGATTGATAATGGTTGACGATGATGATTGTATAGGGGCGGAAGCTCGTATGTTAATTAGCATAGACTGCTGTTGACCTTACTTCCATGTGATTGAGACAATTACCCCACAGAATAATAAATAAAATAAGGTTCTTTTACAAATAAACTATTCACCAACAAATGTTGAAAATAGCCTGGCGCTCCTTCTCTTTCAGCTTTCTTTGAATATATTTGCTTTTCAAGAGAGGGAAGGGTAGAATTGCATAAAACCACCAAGGCATAAAATATTCATTAGGCCCAAGTTCAAACTTAATATTTTTTAGTACGTGCTCCTTCGGTTGCCACAGACTCGGTACTTCCAAATGTTCATATTCCATTCAGGAATCCTTACTCTGAAAATCTATTTATTTCCTAACACATTTCCTATAGGGTTAGCGACAGCCGCTCCCGGCCTGTATCGCTTTGTGCACGCTGAACTCCTTTACACTTCTCACAAAGACCTAGTGCCATATTTCCGAGCACGTTGTCCATCATGGGTCCATATCCCGGACCTTTGCACTTCACGAAAAATCACTCTTGCTGCTGCGAGCACTCAAACTCCACTGTCCCTCTTCTTCGATGTAAACCCCCGAGGATCCATATTCCTCGCTTCTCATTGGTTCCTGCGTTTTTCTCCGCCTTGAGGCGATAAACGTGACCCTGGTGCGGAGCGTAATCAAAGATGGCTACCTGACCTCTCTCTGCGTTCCCCCACCCTTCCGTGACCTCCGAGCCATGACCTGACCTTTAGACGTCTCCTCGCGTTGACCCCGAGGCGTCGTTACCCCGTTCCTGCTTTCCGCGTCCCCTGCAGTCCCCTCCGGCTAGGAACAATAGCTGTGGCCTCAGTGAATACATAGAATAACAAACTGTATACATTGGAATGCTGTTGAAATAAATTGGCGTGAAAAATTAAGGACGAGACGGTTTTTCGAATGTAACGTTGTGCAGAAGTGCTCCACATCGACTCAAATCATACCATAAGATCCCCAAGATATAAGAATATGGGACAAGTGAGCAAAACCGTCAAAACAGGGAATCCAAAGGCACTTTATTGAAAAGGTAGCTTCGAGCACAACTGGACAGAAGACAGAAACGTCCATGTGACAGGCGGCAGCCAAGAAAAATTCAGTCTTTAGTAGGGGATATGATCACCCCTGACTGCGTTGCAGAATTTACAACGTCTGTCCATACTGAGGACGAGGTTGTCAAGGAGCTGTGGAGGTATCGCGGCCCATTTCTCTTGTAGCGCCAATCGCAGCTGCGGCATCGTTGCTGGCGACTGGTGACGTGCTGCCAAGCGTCTCCCGAGAAGGTCCCACACGTGTTCGATTGGATTTAGGTCCGGGGACCTTGAGGGCCCATTCATGCGTTGAATATCTTCACTCTCCAACAGCTCTTCGACAGCCACTGTACGATGAGGTGTAGCGTTGTCGTCCATGAAGTGGAATTCAGGACCCACAGCACCTCTAAACAGACGCACGTGAGGCAGGAGAACCTCGGTACAGTAGCGGACACCAGTGACTGAACCTCCTTGGAAGATGTGGAGGTCAGTACGGCTACCAAGGATGATACCGCCCCAAACGAGAACTCCGCCACCACCAAACCGGTCCCTTTCGATGATGTTGGAGGTGTGATTGCGTATTTCCTGCTCTCTCCAGATTTGTTTACGTCCAGAATCGCTCGTCAGACTAAATCGGCTCTCATCTGTAAAGAGAACTCGACCCCATTGCTGATGTGTCCAGTTCTTGTGTTCCTGGCACCACAGAAACCGCCGTCTCCGATGAGCAGGCGTTAATGGCACACACCGTACTGGTCGTCCTGCAAATAGACCACCTTTGTGTAGCCTCCTGGCCACGGTAAAACGCGAAAACGGACGTCCAGTTGTCTGTTGCATGTGCCTTGTGATTTCTCCCGCCTGTGGGACAATATACCGGTCTTCCGCCGCCGTGGTTGCTCGTGGACGACCACTGCTAAACTCCCGGACAGCTGTTCCTGTCGTTTGAAATGCTCTCCAAGCTCGTGAAACGATGCTGTGAGCGATCCCGAACTCCTCGGCCACACTACGACCTTCTTCCAACTTCCCAATGACGCGACCTCGGGTAAAGTCATCCAGATGTCGCCTACTGGATTGCCTGTTGGCCATATCACACGGTGGCAGCAACTCGACGTCGTTCAAACCGATGTACACCGTGCAATAGCTTTCACCGAATTGCTGAGCGTACACCGCCCGTGTGCTTTATACCCTTCTGACACTCCCCCCCACGTCATGCTGCATATATGCGCATGCCCTACCGTACCGGACTCTAGTCTATCTCCTGAGTGATCTTTCGGTCCGTTCTGCCTGCTCGTTCCGCTGTTATGCTAATTTCTCCTCTTCATCCTTAATTTTTGCACACCAGTGTAATACATTTACCATACTGTCTGGCGTCTGTTATTTTCAAATCTCGTTTCGTGCGTACATTCGCCCTGAAGAACGATCGTTAGCTATTTCTTACAGGTGACCTTCAATTGTTCACGAGCTTGCCAAGAATGTTCCATTTCTGTGAAATTATGTAACATAATGTCCATCACATAATTCCGGAATGTTTCTGTCTCTATAAATTATGTAAATTAGTGCCCATTACATAGTTCACGCACGTGATTAATTATTCGCCCCTACAATGATGATGATAAATAAAGATCAGCGGCCTCGAAAAATGTGATGGCCCAGGGCCCCCAAAAGGGCTATGACGGCACCGCTAAAACCTATTTCAAAATCACTTGAAAATCATTACGAATACACTCCGCACTTTGACAGGCTGGTTTTGCAGATTCTCGCGGATGGAGACTGACTGGAATCCGACAGAGCAATAGGGCGGTAGCGATACTGTTTGAAACAAGTGGGTTAGGGACGGCGAGAAGTGAAGGGTACCTCGTTATCTCTCATCCACATCGGCAGAAATATTACCAGCTCAGTGACCCATCCAATCCCAGTTCGCCCCTGAGCTTGGAACTGCAGAGAGTCTATATTCGAGACGATCATTGTGGCATGTGATGCACTATCCTGGTGAACAGTTTTTCAGATTATCTCTTCGAGCTTATATCTCGCAAACTGAACAAAATACGGCGGAAATATCGTCCAGAGAGTCACACTTTATCACTTTTAGGCCGGCTGAGAAGCTCACACACCCAGTGCTTAGTAGCGGAAGTCGTGACACTTAGGCCCCTGAGGAGCCACCGGATGTTGACTCATTTTTCACTTCTTTTTACTCGTTATAAGAATAACGTAACAGCTTGTTTCCCGCCAGCGAGACACAACTTCCGAAAAAAACTATTTTTCGATTACACCTACTACACATGTAATCCCAGCAGCCTTCTGCTTGGTCCGCAATGCCATTAAGATTCCTTGGGACCTCCATATGCTGTTCTAGAGGTATTAAGGAATCCAATGCCCATCAAGAAACAGACCCAAGACCACTAAAGCGCTTACACCGCAAGGCAGCTGGGATTCATCTATTATTGCTGCTGTCGCCATGTTCTGGCCCATCCAGTGGCATGTATTAACAGAAAACGTGATCCATAGGACCAGGCGACCTTTCTCCAGTCCTCAGGGGTTGTTTTATAAAACAGACCCAAGATCATTAAACTGTTTCCACTAGCCTTTACAGTTAACGGCAGCTAGGATCCACGAATGAGTGCTGCTGACGCCATGTTCTGGCCTGACCAGTGGCATGTATTAACTGAAAACGTGATTCATAATCAATAGGACTAAGCGATTTCTCCAGTCCTCAAGGGTCCAGTTTTAGAAAACTAGCCCAAGACTATTCGACCGCTTCTACCAGCTTTTACAATTAATCCTAAGCGCTGGCTTGTGATGATTCGTTCCTGAAGGGTCCGGGTTCGAATCCCGGTGAGGCAAAGATGTTGTGTTTGTCTTACGGTACTGGTTCTCTCCCTTCTCTGGAACCACTGAACCTAAATTAGGGGCGGGCGATTGCTTATAGCCCATTGAGTTGCTTACGGTGGTCGTTAAACCTTCAGTCAAAAAAGGAAAAAAAATCACGAACCTGGACTATTGTCTTTACTGAAGTGGTTGAATGAATTTGTCAATCAAATAAAGTTTATATTTGTTGTTTCATATGAGTTCATTCTTTTCAAAAAGAAAAAAAGAAAGGAAAAGAAAACCTAGCCGTCGATTCCGACGGGTGAAGAGTATTCGCAATGCGAATCTCATGCCAACAACATTTATAAACACAGTTGTGACTGAAGATGAGAGTGAAAGAGTGCGCTATCCAGTTGAATTTTTGCACACGATCGAGATGAGTGGACTTCAGCCTCATATTTTACGACTGAAAAAGAGTGCAGTCGTGATGCTCATCAAGAACCTGGCAGCCATGGTGGCGTAGTGGTCTAAGCGCTGGCTTATGATGATTCGTTCGTGAAGGGTCCCGGTGAGGCATGGATGTCGTGTTTATCTTACGGCACTAGCTCTCTCCTTTCCCTGGAACCAGTGACCCTAAATTAGGGTCGGGCGACTGCTTATAGCCCATTGAGCTGCTCACGGTGGTAGTTAAACCTTCAGGCAAAAAAAAAAAAAAAAAAAAAATCACGAACCTGGACTATTGTCTTTACTTAAGTGGTTGATGAATTTGTCAATCAAATAAAGTTCACATTTGTTGTTTCATATAAGTTCATTCTTTTCAAAAAAAAAAAAAAACTAACCGTCGATTCCGACGCATTAAGTCTAGTCTATCGCTGAAAAAGGGCAGTTTCCCCAACAGCAGAAAAGATTCTGAGGGAGTTCCTGAGTGCAGTAATCCCACAAAGGGAGAAGCTCCGAGGGGGACGGGTCTACCAGTAAAATTAGCCCATGCACTGAGAGGGTTCCGTGGCGTTAGCGGACGTGGTATTAGCGGACGGGTATGAAATCGTGGCATTAGCGGACGGAAATGCAATGAGTAAGAAACACCCCCCTTCCCAGAAGTGTTTTCCCTTCTCACCGTTCACATCTGTACAGGTTCCTCACTTGACCAATAGAAAATTCCAATCACGTGGTTTCTTTGTTTGATAAGCCTACGATCCCTTGAAAACGATTATTCCAGTATTTCATTAGTACTTGAGGTGTTTTCTTCTGTTTCGGGTTTTTTTCTACCGCGTGCTTTTTGCATAACTATGGCTGAGATATTATTTGCTCCGAGAGAAAATACCTGCTTAGTTACAGATGGTTATGAGCATCGAATTCATAGGAAGAATAAAACGACAATTAGTTGGGTGTGTGTAAAAGACAAAAAAGAAAAGTGCAAAGGAAGCCTAAAAACAAATTTCCAACATGAAGTTTTATGCAGAACGAATCATACGTGCGTTCCAAATGTAGCTGCAACAGAAGTGAAGAAGACGATACAAAGCTGCAAAAAAAAAAAAAGAGTTATGGAAGAGACATCTGTCCCCGTTTGTAAAAAATTTTGAGAAGAATTTGCCAATATTTTTTGATAAAGGCTACGATTTAGTTTCTGAAACACCAAGCTATGGAAACTTAAAAGCAACGTTGTGCAGAAAAAGAAGAGAAATTTTAGGAACGACACAAAATCCAGGAAGTAGTATGGAGGTTAACTTCCCCGAAAGTGTGCTTCGTCTTTCAAATGGCCAGAGCTAACTACGATTGGATATTACAGACGCTTATGGCAAACGAATTCTTGTATTTGTTGGTGAAGATAGGGAAAATCTTTTGATGAATTGCGAAAACTTTTTTTGACGGAACTTTCAAGAGTTGTCCAAGGCAATTCGCCCAATTATTTACCATCCACTGTGACTGTGTAAGTACATTGTCGGAAACAAATATCCACCCTGCTATCTTCGCATTATTGCCAGATAAAAGAGAGGAAACATATGGACTTCGAAGCAGCGGTTGCTAACGCATCGAGAACGGAGTTTCCAGAAGCTGTAATATCTTGATGTAATTTTCATTTTTCACAATATTTGTGGAGAAAAATTCAGGAGATAGGACTGGTAGTCCAATATAAAGAAAATGTGCGCAGCCCTGGCTTATCTACCTGTGGAAGTAATAGAAGATGCGTGGTTACATATTGTGAAGACTGATGACTAGCCAGGAGAATGCCGTTCTTTCGTTACTTTTCCGCATTCATGATTCTTATTTTATCCATCACATTTTCGTAAATAAGATGGCTTCATTATTTCATGACAAGAGCTATATATATGTAGAATCAGAACACATATATACATTTATTTACAACTTGATTTTCACTTTCCGTGGGTGACCACGAGCAGCGTCCATTTTGCCTCCTATTCTCCCCGTGTCCTGCGCTCATCTCCCCTTTTTACAACTCTCTCCCCGAACATCCGCCTTCGGGCACATCCAACCTTACCAACTTTGGCGATTCTCCGAAGAACCCCCTTTCCCATCTCAATTTTTATATCGTCCCTGACATCGCTTTACCCTTCTTCGAGCGTCGTGGTCACCCGGAAAAGAAATTTATATCATGAGTGGCATTACAGGAGTTTTACATTTTGGAAGGATCATGACACATATTTTGGCCACATCTCCAAAAAAGGACAAATTATCCAAATTTCTTGACTGTTTCGTTGAGCAGTGGCTGGAGAACACAAATATGTCCATCAAAATGTGTTATGTTTATAGACAGAGACACGGGATGAATAACGGCGTAGAGGGTTGAAATTCAAAAATTAAATAAGATTGTAAGCCAAAAACAACCAAATGTGCAGTTGCTAGTGAACATTTTAAAGCAAGAAGCAACGACTGTTTTACAGAGTTTGAAAGCTAAAGAATTGGGACAAATATGAGAAAAAAAAAAGGGGCGGGGGATACACTGAGCTGGACAGAAGAATCGAAAATATTATTACGGAGTTCCAGCGCTCAAATGGCCTGGAAAAATGCATGAGAGCTTTAAGCTACGTTACCGAAGTACATTAGAAATATGATATTTCTTTATTTTTAATCTGCCAATTAGTTGCATATATAAAAAATTTTAAAATGACAAAATACAAGAAAAAATAAAAAATACAAAAAAAAAATAAAAAATATGAAAAAAATAAAAGAAATTAAGTGAAAAAATACAAAAGAAATATGAAGAAAATACAAAAAAAAACATGAAAAAAATACGACAAAAATTAAAAACAACTATGAAAAAATTAAAAATATGGAAAAAATGCAAGTGCAAAAAAACAACAACTTTTAAAACCGCCAATGTCATCACAATCTCGTTCGGGAAGTATTAATCATGGTATGAAATCGTGGCATCATGCGATGAGTAAGAAACACCCACACCTTCCCAGAACCAGATTGAGATGACTTTGGCGGCTTAAAAGTTTTTTTTTTTTTTTTTTTTTGCATTTCTTGCATGTTTTTTCCTATTTTTTTAAATTTTGTATTTTTTGTTTGTACTTTTCTTCATATTTTTTATTTCTTTTGTATTTTTTCATTTTAATTTTTTTTTTCATATTTTTTGCTGTATTTTTAATTTAAAATTTTTTTATACGTTTATGTAGGCGGGGTTGTTGCTTTATTATATTCTGTAGATTAAAAATAAATAAAGAAATATCATACTTCTAACGCATTTCGGTAAGAAGCGTAAGGCTCTCATGCATTTTTCCAGGTCATTTGAACGCTCGAATTCCGTAATAATATTTTGCATTCTTCTGTCCAGCTCAGTGTATTTTTTTCCCCTACTTGTCCCAAATCCATAGCTTTCAAATTCTGTGAAACACTCGTTGCTTTTTGCTTTAAAATGTACACTAGCAACTGCACACTTGGTTGATTTTGGCTTACAATAATAATTAATTTTGAAATCCAACCCTCTACGCCGTTATTCGTCCTGTGTCTGGGAACGGGTGGCTGCTTCTTACTCATTGCATTTCCGTCCGCTAATGCCACGACACCGCAAAAAATTGCCAAAATCCGGACACCCTGCCAAAAATGTATTGTCCTGCTACTGGCGGGTGGGGGACGCACCTTGTAAATCAGGCCACCAGTAGTGTTTTGCACCTTCAAAAAAATGTCCAAATCCGGACACCCTGCCAAAAATGTCTTGTTTCGCTACTGGCGGGTGGGTGGCGCACCTTGGAAATCAGGCCTCCAGTGGTGTTCGCACCTTCAAAAAAAAAAAAAAAAAAATTGTCAAAATCCGGACACCCCTGCCAAACTGTCTTGTTCCCTGTGGGGGAACGCACCTTGTAAATCAGGCCTCCGGTGGTGTCCTTGTAGTGTCTGCACCTGCAAAAAAAAAAAAAAAAAAAAAATGAAACTTGTCGAAATCCAGACACCCCTGTCGAAAATGCCTTTTTCCGCTACTGGCGGGTATTGAGGCACCTTGCAATCAGCCCTACCGTGGTGATCTCTAGGCCTGGAAAAAAGAAATTGTCAACATCCGGACATCCCTGTCAAAAATGTCTTGTCCCGCGACTGACGTGGTGTGTGTGTGTGGGGGGGGGCGCACCTAATACTGTCTTGCCTCCTGTGGTATCACACTTTTTTTTTTTCATTGCTTTCGTGTATGTTGGTGATTTCTTCTCTTAGGTTTTGCAAGGATCACACAAGTGTTCCCCTTTATTTTTCAAACATGCGGATACATAATTACAGCAATACGTTCATACAAAAAGAAATAACGAAACAAATATGTTACTATACAGCAAATACATCACAAATTTTAAGCATGATTTCATGAATTACAAAATGAGTAACATTAGTGTAGTTTAATTGCGCAAGTATTTAATCAGTCAGTTCCAGTTTGTAAGCGCTCAGTGAATTTCCACCAAGAAATTGTTGGAAGGAATGCCTTTCAGTAAGCATTTAATTCGAGATGAGTGGCATTGACAAACATGATTTCTTGCCCGAGGGTGTATAAGCTGACGATGATAACTCTCGTTTTGTTGAGTGAGCAATTGGAGCTGAGGAAGTTGGACAGGTTTCTTTAACACAGTTGGAAACTTCATTCTTGAATTCTTCAGATTTGAGGAATTTTTGGAGATAATTTTCAGCTTGCACTTTTACCATATTTTCGATTCGCTTGTAGAAGTTATCTGAACTTACGACTTCCTGTACTTCTTTGTCAACTTCCACTTTAAGATCTGATTTGATGTCGCTTTGAAGTTTCTGCAAGATTTCCTTCGAACTGGATGTTTCTTCTAAGATATCTTTTTTCCCAGCGGCGACTACAGAATCGATGCGTTCAGGTGAACAGCTGGACAGTTGTACTTCTGTATCTTTGAGTAATTTGAAGGTGGAGGAAATGGCGTCCTTCATTTCGTCAATGCAGTTAGTGATTGCTTTGTGATCAGAATCCATATTTAATTCTTTCCGCAGAATTCTGAAGTTTTCGTTGAAGTCTTTTATACAGATTGCAGTTCTGGATACGAGCTTAACGTAGGGATTGTCCGTGTCCTCCATGTCGACGAGACGAGACAGTTGAAACGAAGAAAAACTAGTATAAAACACGGATAGCGTCAACTTTCTAACAGAGCTACTAAGCAAATGAGGTGATGACGGTAGGATAGGATCTCTTTGGTTGTTTAGCCACACCTTAAATGGGAGGTTACATGGGGTGTTCACGTGACCGCCTGACTTGTTGTGGCTCCTCCCTACACTGTCGACTGCTGAAATCTGTGCCTCAGGCATGTTCTCCTCTCTCCTAGTGTAGGAAGGTGAGGGCGGGGTCTCAAAATCTTGTTTCCGGATTATGAGCGCTAGTTGTAGTGTTAGATATTCTTTGGTTGTAGAAAGGCGGAAGATATACAGTCATTTGGAGCTGTTGTTGTAGCACGCCCCCCTTTTTTTAATGAGGAAGCAACCGTAGCGGGCAACTAGCTTCATTGCTGATGAAGGTACCGACAGCATTTTCATCTTTAACGAGAATTTGACTGGTAAACACGGATAACACGCCTCCGTAAAAATTTCGACACCCTTCCATTTGAAGGGATAGCACAACTAGAAAAATAAGGTTTAGTTTCTAGTTTTTCTTGTTTAAACTCGCAACCACCATAATCGTAGAGTTTAAAGATCTCGAGATAAGCTCGAAAAAACAATAAAAAACCAACACCACGCAAGACCGTTTGCACTAATTTTCTTTAAAATAAATAAATTATTTAGAAAAGTACTATTATTAATCGCTATCCAGTAGCAAACTTTTGAACACTATCGAGGTAGTGCCCGTTTTTCATTCAGTTCTGATGCTTGTGAGTAAATTTTAATATATTACGTGCAAAAAATGTTCTTGTTTTCCTTCAAAATTTTCTTAATAACTTACAATGGATTTGAAAAATGTTGCATTGAATTCAGCTGAAATTATATCTGATATAACGTATTACAGAATTTATTTATACTAAAATAATATACTCGATATATGGTGGCGACGCCCCAGCAGATCAGAACAGAGGGGGGGCTGTTAGGGGGCTAAGTATCATAGGGGAAGGAAGCATTAATGTTTTAGTGCTGGGCAGAAATTTTGGAAAAAAAAAAAAATCCGTTGATGTACATTTTACTTGACGCTGATGATGTTATTCCCAGTAAAAAAAAAAGGTTTTCGGGTACGTAGTATTTATTCAGTGTATATAGTATTAGGAACCATGGGTACGAATATATGGCAATTAAAAGTTACTATTTCTTCGCAATTTTAGCTTACCTAGATCTTTTTTTTTATGTTTTTTTTTTAATTTGCTATCAAAAGGGCTACTTAGGTCTTACTAAGTAGCCCTTTTGATAGCAAATTTAGGCTTTTAGCTACTTAGGTCTTTTTTTTTTATGTTTTGATGTAAGGCTGCTTGTGAGTTTTAGTATATAACCTAACAAGGAACATTTCCCTCTTTCTCCCTCATCTTTTTAAACTATACTAGACGAAACCCGTCGGAATCGACGGTTAGTTTTTTGTTTTTTTTTCAAGATAATAAACTGATATGAAACAACAAATGTTGTAAACTTTACTTGATTGACAAATTCATTCAATCACTTCAGTAAAGACAATAGTCCAGGTTCGTGATTTATTTTTTTCGACTGAAGGTTTAACGACCACCGTGAGCAACTCAATGGGCTATAAGCAGTCGCCCGTCCCTAATTTAGGGTCACTGGTTCCGAGAAAGGGAGAGAGCCAGTACCGAAAGTCAAACACAACATCCATGCCACACGGGATTCGAACCCGGACCCTTCACAAACGAATCTTCATAAGCCAGCGCTTAGACCACTGCGCCACCGGGGCTGCTAGATTCGTGATGAGCATCACGACTGCACCCTTTTTCAGTCGTGAAATGTGAGGTGGAAGTCCACTCATGTCGATCGTGTGCAAACATTCAACTGGATAGCGCACTATTTCACTCTCATCTTCAGTCACAACTGTGTTTGTAAATGTTGTTGGAATTTTGGGAAAAAATCTAAAATGGTCACCTAACATGCCCTGCCTGAGCTAAGATGGAATCACTCAACTGAATCTTTCCACAGATTTTTGTTCAGCTGAACAACATCCAGTTTGAGCATTATGTGGAGACTGAAAAGATCTGAGAAATCCAAAACAAATTAGACTTAGAATACGATAACATCTGCCAGCTGTGCAAAAATTTTCACATTATATCAAGCAATTGCTTTTCAGAATCAGTTGAAATGTTTACACTTTTCTCCCCTTTCACCAATCCTTTCCGCAATTATAAAAACTCAGAGCAAAATTGAAAATGCAAAATATTTTTTTCATATTTCACAACTTACACTACATCAAAATAACTTTCGAAAGCTCTCTCTTCAAACAAAGGAAAAATAAGTAGAACGTACGCAGACGAAATAAAGACATTTCCAATGGGTCTCGAACGCAAATCCATCTGGGGCGAATAGTCACAAGCTAGTGCCTCAGACCACTGAGTCCTAGGGGTGGCCCACCAAAATATTGGTGGAACCTCTATGGGTATACATGGCACGCGAATACGAAATAAGGACACAATGTATTCAGGTTCGCATTGCTGTGCATCTGAATGCAATGCATAATTTGTGTAATTTCAAAGCCATCAGGTTCCGTGAATACCTGTTGTAATATTTATAGTATTGTATATCACTTTACCAATGGCGGCCTGGCGCTCCCTAAAGGCCCTGGAAGTTGATTTTAAGCGACCCTCTTTTGGGAAAAGTTATAAAAATACCCCCCCTCCCCACACACAAACGTTTTGTCAGCATTACAGTTTACTGATTAAACATATTTTCAACACAAGTCCACGAATCACTTAAGTTTTTTGTATTGAGACAATACCAATTTAACAACATTTTACCCTTTTTCTTGGACACACGGCAGCTCTATAGTGAAATTTAGTGTAAGAAAAGAATTACTTGCGTGGCTGAGAAGCAACAGACGTTCTCTGAGAGATACGCTAGAAGACTTTATTCCCTTCTTATGTGAATTTTTATTGCGATAATTGATTTCAGAATTTGTAATTATTTCTTCGCTTTTAGGACGGAAATCGAAATGTGCAAAACTTAATTTCCAAGGTGTGAAAAAGGTGGCAAACGGAGGGATTCTAATCGAATGCACCAAGGCGGAAGAGGTCAGTAACTTTGAATAGGCTTTTGAGAAGTACCCGCAACTGAGTGAACATTTTATCCTAAAAAAGCCAGCGAGAAGACTTCCCAGACTGATAATTTACGGAATTGATTCCGAAGATGAACAGCAGATTTTTGACGAGGTAACTGGGCAGAATGATGTCCAGGATATCGAGCGCTGCAAAATACTCTTCTCGATTAAAGGCAAGGGGGTGAAGCGCCACTGGGTGTTTGAGTTCGCACCCTAGTGAAGCGAGGGAAGCTCAACCTCGGCTGGCAAATGCACTCGTGCAAGGAATATTCTGCGGGAAACCCGTTGCTTCAAGTGCAACGGGTTTGGTCACCATCGTGATAAATGCAAGGCGGCGTCTGAAACCTGTGCCCGGTGCGACCAGGAGGGGCACAGGCAGCAGACCTGTAAAACCGAAGCAAACTGCCCTAACTGCCGAAGTGCAAACGAGAAGTTCCGCCTCAGGCTCGACACGGCCCACTCCAGCATTGACCCAGACTGTCCAAGTCTGCGGAAGGAACATGAGAGGATCCGCGTGAGGACGGACTACTGCTGATGAACAAGCGACGGAGGAACAAGGACGGGACTGTGCTCCCGAAAAGATTTATATGACGCTGAATGTGCGTCCAATGTGTCTGTGACAAAGAATTCTAGAGTTTTCCTATTAATGTGTGTGTAATCATTTTGTTTTTAGAATAAAAAGGCTTCGGGTCAAAAAAAAAAGTTCGAGTGGCGAATCAATCTCCCAGAGGTCTCTCAATAGACACACGGTCCATCGTGTGCGACCTCCCCAGTTCGCACCACCTGTCGGTGTGTCCGAATCCGCGGTCTATAGAAGGGGATTGGTACCGTAACGCTCACCGATGGTGAACGCAAATAGCGAGTTCTATCTACCCTTGCAGAGTCCGATAGGACGGAGCAAGTTGATGACTCATCATTACCTACCATTAATAAAATAAATTCAAAAGTATCTTGAGAAAATGGAAAATGTTCAGAATTTCAGTGCAGATTTATATAGTGAGAGAAATTAATTTTTACTTAGTTACTTTCAAGTGAAAAAAGTCTTTTTGCTGTAGCTCAAACAGACTTCCCAGAACTGCAGTTCAAGAATTGCTACTGGAAGGCCTCAAAAATAATAAATCAGCTACAGATCTCGTAGAAAAAAGAAAGAAAAAGAAAGAAAGAAAAAGCGTATACGGTGTCGTGCGCCAAGCGACCCTCTGGAAATCGTGCGCGAAGCGACCCTGTTATTATTTACCGTGGATGAAGCGATCCTGCTAATCGAATAATTTTACTCCCTATCTTCTGATTCAAGGCTTCTTGAATTGGAAGAGGAACTACGAAGGATCAAGTGGGACATCGTGGGGCTAAGTGAGGTAAGGAGAAAAGGAGAAGATCTCATCGAACTGAAAAGTGGACATCTCTTCTACTATCGTGGGACAGATACTGGCAGAACTAGTGGTGTTGGATTTATAATAAACAAGAAACTGAAGGATAAAGTTGTAGAAGTTGAAAGTTCCTCTGACAGAGCTGCACGACTTGTTATCCAACTCTCGAAAAGATACCAGGCTCAGATTATTCAAACTTATGCACCCACCACAAGTCATCCTGAAGAAGAAATTGAAGAATTTTATGAGGAAATTTGTCATCTAAATAATAAAGGTAAGCAGCACTTGAAAATAATTATGGGAGATTTCAATGCAAAAATAGGGCAACGGCAACAGAATGAAACTTCAGTAGGTAAATTCGGTCACGGCAACAGAAACCAGCGTGGAAATACTCTCGTTCAGTTTGCAGAGGCAGAAGGGATTTTCATCTTGAACTCCTTCTTCAAGAAAAAGCCACACAGGAAATGGACATGGAGACATCCAAATGGGACGACAAGTGAAATTGATTTTATTATGTGTAACAAAAAATTCGTCATAGAAGACTGCAGTGTGCTAAACAAGTTCAACACAGGTAGTGACCATAGATTGGTGAGATGTAAGATGCACCTCAACACTAAACTTGAACGTGGCAAGCTCATAAGACAAACAAAATCTATTGACATAAACAACCTTAAAAAACACCATAATACCTTCAAGTTGGAACTGAAGAACAGGTTCTCTGCTTTAGAAGGCCTAACATCGGAAGAAGTGGACATCTCTGAAGTTAACAGAAAAGTAACCAAAGCTCTTATGGAAACAGCAACAAAATTAGCTGTGTCTAAGAACAAGTTGCATGTAAATAAATTATCAGGAAAAACGAAAATGTTGATGCAAAAAAGAAGAGAGATGAGGAAAACTAAAGAAGATGTGACTTCCAAAGTGGAATATATAGAGCTATGCAAGACAGTACGAAAAAGTATCACTGAAGACGTAAGAAAATTCAACTGTGAACTAGTGAGGAAAGCAATTGAAAACAACCAAAGCCTAAAGATAGCAAAGGGACATCTCAGTAAGGGAAGAAAACAGATTATGGCACAGAGAAAAGAAGATGGTTCTGTAACAAGAAATAGAAGCGAAATTTTGACAAGAGTGAAAGATTTCTACTCCAAATTATATGAAAGGGATGATACATGCACTCCATACATCATGAAAGATACCAGTACCAGAGTTCCTCCAGTCCTTCCAGCAGAAGTTGCTCATGCAATCAAGAACATGAAGCGAGGGAAAGCTCCAGGAGAAGATGGATTTACTGTAGACATCATACAAGAAGCAAGTGGAGAAATTGAAACAGTACTCGCCCAAATTTTCACTCGATGCCTTAATGAAGGAAAGATTCCTGAGGGTTGGAACACCGCTACAATGATCCTGCTACATAAGAAAGGTGACATTGAGGATCTCGGAAACTACAGACCTATCAGCCTCCTATCAGCAGTTTATAAAATCTTCACTAAAGTTCTTTCACACCGCTTGAAGGTAACACTGGACATGGCTCAACCGAGAGAATAAGCTGGATTCAGGAGTGGCTACAGCACAATAGATCATATCCATGTGCTGAGAGAACTAATTGAAAGAGCGAGGGAATATGAACTTCCATTGTGCATGGCTTTTATCGATTATGAAAAAGCCTTTTGATTCGGTGAAACCATCAGCAGTTACAATGGCTCTGAAAACCTGCGGTATTGAAGATGCATACATTAATATTATTAATAACATCTATGAAAATGCAAGTGCAAAGATTAGGGTGTTTGAAAATACAACACACATAAAAATTGGAAAGGGAGTGATACAAGGTGACACGATATCTCCGAAGCTCTTTAATGCCACATTGGAGGGTGTTTTTCAGTCACTGAGCTAGGAAAACAAGGGGATAAAGATTAATGGAGATTATCTAACCCACCTTCGTTTTGCTGATGACGTAGTCATTTTTGCAACTACCCCATCAGAGCTGCAGAGTATGATCCAGGAACTTGCTGACAAGAGTAAAGAAGTGGGATTAAAAATGAACTTTCAGAAGACAAAAGTGATGTTCAATGCTTTTACAAGAAATGAAGATTTATCGATTGATGGAGAAAAGCTGGAGATAACAGACACGTACGTTTATCTTGGACAGCAGATATCAAGTGAGGGTCACATTGATGAAGAAATTAATCGGCGTACAAAACTTGCCTGGAGAGCTTTTGGAAGAAACAGCATAATTTTCAAGAGCAATATGCCATTATGTCTTAAGAGAAAAGTGTTTGATCAATGCATCCTTCCAGTGCTTACGTATGGTGCAGAGACGTGGACCTTAACTAAAAGAGACATACAAAGGCTGCAGACAACTCAAAGTAACATGGAGAGGTGCATGCTTGGTGTAACCAGGAGAGATAAGAAGAGGAACTCGTGGATCCGAAAAATGACAAGAGTGGAAGACATCATGATCAGAGTTAAATCCCTGAAATGGCAATGGGCTGGACATACTGCCAGAAGGACAGATCATCGATGGACAGCCGAAATTTTAGATTGGATTCCAAGGGACAGGAAAAGACCCAGAAGAAGACCACATGGGAGATGGGTGGATGAAATTCGAAAGTATGCAGGGGTGACATGGAGGAGACTGGCACAAGACAGACCGTTGTGGAGGAAACTTGGGGAGACCTTCATCCAGCAGTGGATTGATAATGGTTGACAATGATGATGATGATGATATACAAATCGTTAAAATTTGGGCGAGTCACTCGATGCCTTAATGAAGGGAAGATTCCTGAGGGCTACAATGATCCTGCTACATAAAAAAGGTGACATTGAGGATTTCAGGAACTACAGACCTATCAGCCTCCTATCAGTGGTTTATAAAATCTTCACTAAAGTTCTTTCACACCGCTTAAAGGTAACACTGGACATGGCTCAACCGAGAGAACAAGCTGGATTCAGGAGTGGCTACAGCACAATAGATCATATCCATGTACTGAGAGAACTAATTGAAAGAGCGAGGGAATATGACCTTCCATTGTGCATGGCTTTTATCGATTATGAAAAAGCCTTTGATTCGGTGAAACCATCAGCAGTTACAATGGCTCTGAAATCCTGCGGTATTGAAGATGCATACATTAATATTATTAATAACATCTATGAAAATGCAAGTGCAAAGATTCGGCTGTTTGAAAATACAACACACATTGTAACGTACCAGGAGATGTGACGTACCTGCCAGAAGGACGCACACGACATAAAGGCAGATAGGAATCAGAATAAAACGTCCGCGTAGCTTAATTGGTAGAGCAACTTATTCCGGAATGAGTGGACCCGGGTTCGAATCCTGGCGTGGATAAAAATGACGGAGAAATTCACTTCGTTATAATGGCGCCCGAACTATCCGGATGACCCGACCGTTCAAAATCTCGCATTGGTGTGATGTTATTTCCACACCGCGAGATAGGAAAAATAAGACAATCCTTTCTCCACCACTTCGAAAAAAAAAAAAAATAAAAAATAAAAAAATAAGGGGAAGATGATGTAACGTACCAGGAGATGTGACGTACCTGCCAGAAGGACGCACACGACATAAAGGCAGATAGGAATCAGAATAAAACGTCCGCGTAGCTTAATTGTTAGAGCAACTTATTCCGGAATGAGTGGACCCGGGTTCGAATCCTGGCGCAGATAAAAATGACGGAGAAATTCACTTCGTTATAACATAAAAATTGGAAAGTGAGTGAGACAAGGGGACACCATATCTCCGAAACTCTTTAATGCCACATTGGAAAATGTCTTTCAATCACTGAACTGGGAAAACAAAGGGATAAAGATTAATGGAGATTATCTAACCCAACTTCGTTTTGCTGATGACATAGTCATTTTTGCAACTACCCAATCAGACCTGCGGAGTATGATCCAAGAACTTGCTGACAAGAGTAAAGAAGTGGGATTAAAATTGAACTTTCAGGAGACAAAAGTGATGTTCAATGCTTTTACACGAAATGAAGATTTATCGATTGATGGAGAAAAGCTGGATATAACCAATGCACGTTTATCTTGGACAGCAGATATCAAGTGAGGGTCACATTGATGAAGAAATTAATCGGCGTACAAAACTTGCCTGGAGAGCTTTTGGAAGAAACAGCATAATTTTCAAGAGCAATATGCCATTATGTCTTAAAAGAAAAGTGTTTGATCAATGCATCCTTCCAGTGCTTACGTATGGTGCAGAGACGTGGACCTTAACTAAAAGAGACATACAAAGGCTGCAGACAACTCAAAGTAACATGGAGAGGTGCATGCTTGGTGTAACCAGGAGAGATAAGAAGAGGAACTCGTGGATCCGAAAAATGACAAGAGTGGAAGACATCATGATCAGAGTTAAATCCCTGAAAAGGCAATGGGCTGGACATACTGCCAGAAGGACAGACCATCGATGGACAGCCGAAATTTTAGATTGGATTCCAAGGGACAGGAAAAGACCCAGAAGAAGACCACATGGGAGATGGGTGGATGAAATTTGAAAGTATGCGGGAGTGACATGGAGGAGACTGGCACAAGATAGACCGTTGTGGAGGAAACTTGGGGAGACCTTCGTCCAGCAGTGGACTGATAATGGTTGACAATGATGATGATGATGATGATACAAATCGTAGTCAAATTATTTACATCTAATTAATTAAGTACTTACATCTTCTGAATTTTGTAGCTTTTGTCCTTAGTCCAAGTTGGTAAGATAGCTTTATTTCTTCAGGCATTTTTTAAGGTCTTTAAATTTCCAAATTTGACGTGTGATGCACAAACAACAATTAAAAGAATTAAGAGAACTTGGTCCAAACGGGAAGAAAATGTGTATACAAGTAGGAAAACGCATTCGAAATATCATGGCGGAATTTGGAAATTCTAAAGACCTTAAAAAATACCTGAAAGCATTAAGCTATCAAAATTCAGAAGGTATAAGTACTTAAAAAATGCCTGAAAACATCAAAATTCAGAAGATGTAAGTACTTAATTAATTAGGTGTAAATAGTTTGACTACGATTTGTATATATATTGTTACGACCCACCCCCGCCATTAATTTAGTAATTAATGGGCGTGGTGGATGTGTGAAATTAATTAAGTATTAATTATGTTCGAGGCTTGATTAGAGTTTAAAAGTGTAAACAACACAGAAAGTTTTATCTGGGGGTTAGGAAAGAAAAGAGGCGAAGAATTCTCTCTCTGGCTGGGTGGTCTCAGAATAGCTCTGTTAGGTCATAAATATCAGGGCGCAGCTGACGGGAAGCCTAAGCAACACGGAAAGGGAAATTGGTATCTTTCGAAGAGGGGTCCACTTGAGTAAATGAATGAAGATGGGGACAAAAGGTTTAGCGAATAATCGTAAATTCGTCGATTGTTTGGGGCATTTTCGAGAACAATTGCTCTCTGTGTGGTCCGTGCAGAAAAATAAGATTTCGCACTTAGCGTGAACATAAGGAAGAAAAGTCAGTTGTCTGTACGCTCTCCGATGTGAAAGGCTGGATGTCTTGGATCTGCAAAAATGAATTGGGAAAAATGAAGCAGCGAACCTCCCCGCATTTGGTAAGAAATGGAGACAACTCGAGGCGGCTGATGGAGATGCCAGTTTGCCATAAAGACAGCGGAATGCCTAAATCCGCGTGATAAAGCAGCAATTTCTAGGCTGGAGCCTAATGGAAATCAGCGACTGTTTATCCCAATGAAAGCCAAGTTACAGGGAAATTAAGAAGTCTGTAAGTGGACAGTGGTCATTCCAATGAGAAGCGAAGCCAAGCAAAGTCGGGTTCGGATGCCAACCACTGCAGTGTGGAATCGTCACCCCCATTCATCCACTACTGTGGAGGAAGTGAAGAGACGCGCTTATCTTACGAGGCGAAGCGAAGGCTCCCTCAACAAACGCCTGGATGTGCGTGTGTGTGTGTATGAGTACGGTAGCGCCCAGGGGAAGCAGCTCCTGCAATGAAACCTTCCATGTAAAAAGGGAGGTGTATATCTCTTTGGGATGTAAGGTCAGGTGATGCGTAACACCACAGCCTCTCCTTGACAAATGTCAACCCCGCCTTCTCGTGGTGCATCCTGTTCCCAGTAAAGGGGCTCTGACGACCGCCAATAGCGGTATAACTATACCATCGGGATCAGAGGAAATGCTATCCCACACTCACCAACCCGCTTGGCCAGCGTGGTGAGTTATGGCCAAACACCTCCAAAATGACTCTACAACTTAAATCTTGGCCCTCAGTCTCCGGCAGCTGAAATGTACCTGGCCAAGGCAGCGGCCAGTGCGACATGAAGGCCGAGGGTGCTAAGAATCCCCGGAGGACCGGACTAGGCTGCCATTTGATGCTGACCTTGGCTACGTATAATGGACGCTCCCTATCTTCTGATTCAAGGCTTCTTGAATTGGAAGAGGAACTACAAAGGATCAAGTGGGACATCCTCGGGCTAAGTGAGGTAAGGAGAAAAGGTGAAGATCTCATTGAACTGAAAAGTGGACATCTCTTCTATTATCGTGGGACAGATACTGGCAGAACTAGTGGTGTTGGATTTATAATAAACAAGAAACTGAAGGATAAAGTGGTAGAAGTTGAAAGTTCCTCTGACAGAGCTGCACGACTCGTTATCCAACTCTCGAGAAGATACCAGGCTCAGATTATTCAAACTTATGCACCCACCACAAGTCATCCTGAAGAAGAAATTGAAGAATTTTATGAGGAAATTCGTCATCTAAATAATAAAGGTAAGCAGCACTTGAAGATAATTATGGGAGATTTCAATGCAAAAATAGGGCACCGGCAACAGAATGAAACTTCAGTAGGTAAATTCGGTCACGGCAACAGAAACCAGCGTGGAAATACTCTCGTTGAGTTTGCAGAGGCAGAAGGATTTTTCATCTTGAACTCCTTTTTCAAGAAAAAGCCACACAGGAAATGGACATGGAGACATCCAAGTGGGACGACAAGTGAAATTGATTTTATTATGTGTAACAAAAAATTCGTCATCGAAGACTGCAGTGTGCTGAACAAGTTCAACACAGGTAGTGACCATAGATTGGTGAGATGTAAGATGCACCTCAACACTAAACTGGAACGTGGCAAGCTCATAAGACAAACAAAATGTATTGACATAACCAACCTTAAAAAACACCATAATACTTTCAAGTTGGAACTGAAGAACAGATTCTCTGCTTTAGAAGGCCTAACATCGGAAGAAGTGGATATTTCGGAAGTTAACAGAAAAGTAACCAAAGCTCTTATGGAAACAGCAACAAAATTAGCTGGGTCTAAGAGCAAGTTGCATGTGAACAAATTATCAGGAAAAACCAAAATGTTGATGCAAAAAAGAAGAGAGATGAGGACAACTAAAGAAGATGTGACTTCCAAAGTGGAATATATAGAGCTATGCAAGACAGCACGAAAAAGTATCATTGAAGACGTAAGGAAATTCAACTGTGAGCTAGTGAGGAAAGCAATTGAAAACAACCAAAGCCTAAAGATAGCAAAGGGACATCTCAGTAAGGGAAGAAAACAGATAATGGCTCTGAGAAAAGAAGATGGTTCTATAACAAGAAATAGAGGCGAAATTTTGACAAGAGTGAAAGATTTCTACTCCAAATTATATGAAAGGGATGATACATGTACTCCAGACATCGTGAAAGGTACCAGAGTTCTTCCAGTCCTCCCAGCAGAAGTTGCTCATGAAATCAAGAACATGAAGCGGGGGAAAGCTCCAGGAGAAGATGGAATTACTGTAGACATCATACAAGAAGCAAGTGGAGAAATTGAAACAGTACTCGCCCAAATTTTCACTCGATGCCTTAATGAAGGGAAGATTCCTGAGGATTGGAACAATGCTACAATGATCCTGCTACATAAAAAAGGTGACATTGAGGATTTCAGGAACTACAGACCTATCAGCCTCCTATCAGTGGTTTATAAAATCTTCACTAAAGTTCTTTCACACCGCTTGAAGGTAACACTGGACATGGCTCAACCGAGAGAACAAGCTGGATTCAGGAGTGGCTACAGCACAATAGATCATATCCACGTACTGAGAGAACTAATTGAAAGAGCGAGGGAATATGAACTTCCATTGTGCATGGCTTTTATCGATTATGAAAAAGCCTTTGATTCGGTGAAACCAACAGCAGTTACCACGGCTCTGAAATCCTGCGGTATTGAAGATGCATACATTAATATTATTAATAACATCTATGTAAATGCAAGTGCAAAATTCGGCTTTTTGAAAATACAACACACATAAAAATTGGAAAGGGAGTGAGACAAGGTGACACCATATCTCCGAAGCTCTTTAATGCCACATTGGAAAATGTCTTTCAATCACTGAACTGGGAAAACAAAGGGATAAAGATTAATGGAGATTATCTAACCCACCTTCGTTTTGCTGATGACGTAGTCATTTTTGCAACTACCCCATCAGAGCTGCAGAGTATGATCCAGGAACTTGCTGACAAGAGTAAAGAAGTGGGATTAAAAATGAACTTTCAGAAGACAAAAGTGATTTTCAATGCTTTTACAAGAAATGAAGATTTATCGATTGATGGAGAAAAACTGGAGATAACAGATACGTATGTTTATCTTGGACAGCAGATATCAAGTGAGGGTCACATTGATGAAGAAATTAATCGGCGTACAAAACTTGCCTGGAGAGCTTTTGGAAAAAACAGCATAATTTTCAAGAGCAATATGCCATTATGTCTTAAAAGAAGAGTGTTTGATCAATACATCCTTCCAGTGCTTACGTATGGTGCAGAGACGTGGACCTTAACTAAAAGAGACATACAAAGGCTGCAGACAACTCATAAAAGCATGGAGAGGTGCATGCTTGGTATAACCAGGAGAGATAAGAAGAGGAACTCGTGGATCCGAAAAATGACAAGAGTGGAAGACATCATGATCAGAGTTAAATCCCTGAGGTGGCAATGGGCTGGGCATACTGCCAGAAGGACAGACCATAGATGGACAGCCGAAATTTTAGATTGGATTCCAAGGGACAGGAAAAGACCCAGAAAAAGACCACATGGGAGATGGGTGGATGAAATTCGAAAATATGCGGGAGTGACATGGAGGAGACTGATGCAAGACAGACCGTTGTGGATGAAACTTGGGGAGACCTTCGTCCAGCAGTGGATTGATAATGGTTGACAATGAAGATATCTCTTTACTAGTGCAATCACAATTTGGATTTATTCTGGACAGCATCCATGTAAGTAGAAACATTTTGTTTTGATTGTTACATCTGCTACGCAGTTAGTTGAAGAACTGAACTAATATATTTCAAGAACTGAACTGAGAAATAGTGAGACTGAACTGTGAAATTTAAGTTCATTAAAACTATCTCGCGGGAACTGATTTAGGTCAAAGTTGACCCAATACTCATGTTAAGACGACAGCTAAATTTTATTCATATGTGTGCCATTGTTATGTTTTCATAGCCAATTAAATATTTGTTTAGGCAGTCAGCGCAGTCATAAAACACATTATTGATGTGTACGCATGCGAGTAGTATAAAATGGCGGGTTCTGCGTCAAGGATGCATCCTTCTAGAGAAGGATGGGGGCGTGGCCTGACGCAGAAGGATGGGGGCGTGGCGTGAGACCGAAGGATGTGGGGCGTGGTTTGCGGCAGAACGATGGGGGCGTGGCATGTGACCGAAGGATGTAGGGGGCGTGGCAGATGACGCTAGTGTGTGGGGTCGGTGCTGCCCCCTAGCGATGCTTCTTGGAACTTTTAATGGATCTTTGAGGGATGGCAACGACCGAGTGGGAGAAAGGGGGTGGATATAGGGGGATGTCAACTCGATGTGCTGCCCCTAGCGGTGCTTTTTGGAACTTTTAATGGATCTTTGAGAGATGGCAACGACCGAGTGGGGGAAAAGGGGTGTGTACGTTGCCCCCTAGCAGTGCTTTTTCGAACTTTTCTCGGGAGATTTATTGGACGTTGACAAATTTTGGGAAGTCTTTCCAATATTTATTTTTTAATTTTCTCGGGAGATTTACTGGACTTTGTCAAATTTTTGAAGGAAGTTTTTGTCGTTTCCAATTTTTTTTACTCGTATTTTTTTTTGTCCTATTTTTTCTCTCTAATTTATTTTATTAAATTTATATTTTCAGGAATTCCCTGAGGTATTATAATTTTTATAGACGTTGCAGTATTTTTTTAATTTTCTCGGGAGATTTACTGGACTTTGTCAAATTTTTGAAGGAAGTCTTTCCAATTTTTTTTTTATTAAATTTATATTTTCAGGAATTCCCTGTGAGGTGTTATAATTTTTATAGACGTTGCATTATTTTTTTAATTCTTATATTTGTCCTCCCTCCAATTTTAATTTAGACGAGGAAAGGCTTTGTTTGAAAAGATTTCGTTCCTGTTGATTCATGTTCCGCCATTTTAGTTTCACCACGTTGTCATTTCGTGAGCCATGTGTTTTGGGATGACTCACCATTTTCTCTTTGCCTCAGAAAATTTTGTACGACACGTGTTTCGGGATGAGTCATTATGATGAGTGACGCATTCGTGATAGCATACATGACATCAGCCAACGTCGTTTTCTCCTCAGCGGGGTCGGCTTTATTTATTTTTTTTTATTTTCTCGGGAGATTTACTGGACTTTGTCAAATTTTTGAAGGAAGTTTTTTCAATCGAAGCATTTCCTCAAATTTGTTTTATTAAATTTATATTTTTAGAACTCCGTGAGGTGTTATAATTTTTATAGACGTTGCATTATTTTTTTCATTCTTATATTTTTCTTCCCTACAATTTTAATTTAGGCGAGGAAAGGCTTTGTTTGAAAAGATTTCGTTCCCGTTGATTCATGTTCCGCTATCTTTTATGAGCCATGTGTTTTGGGATGACTCACCATTTTCTCTTTGACTCAGAAAACTTTGTATGACACGTGTTTTGGGAAGAGTGACTATGATGTGTGACGCATGTCGTGATAGCAGACATGACATCAGCCAACGCCATTTCCTCCGCGGGGTCGGCGGTTGACGTCATTTGAGATTCTGTAGATACATTAAGTTCCAAGACTGATTTTTTTTTCAATAACTTGTTCATTTTGCAACGAATTTATTCCTTATTTTTTCCTCATAATTTCCCATTTTATATTCATAATTTTTCAACGTAACGATTTTTTTATTTTCTTTGAGGAGACTTCACGCATTTTCAACGGACGTTCCAACATAAAAACGTTTTCCAAAGTTTTGTGCTGCAGACATAATCTTAAAACACGATTGTTTATTAACGTATTTACGTGTTCATGGCATTTTTTTAACGTTGTACCTTTTTCCACCGTACAAAGCCACAATTTTTTAGGCATAGTTAAAATGTTTTTTTATTTCTTCATGATTATTCAGTGAAATGTACCCTTTAATGCATTATCTTAATCTTTTTTACTAAATGCTTTCATACTCGTTAAATTTCTCGATGTACCAACATTATTTTATTTTCTTACTTTTCAATCTAACAACTACTTTTATCGAGGCTTTATTTTTTCTGATTTAAACAAGCAAACGTTTCTTCATTATTATTTCTTTTTCCTACGCAAAGAACTTTTCTTACTTGTTTTTAATGTATGACTTAATCTGGTTTTTTATATAGATGTTTCATGTTTGCGCAAGAAATATACAGATCTATAGCAGATATACATAAAATTCGTTCCTAACAGTATCTTTTTTTTTTTTTTTTTTTAGATTTAACCCAACATACGTTTCTTAACGACTTGATATCTGTTCCACTAGGTGTTACAAAACTTCAGATTTTTAATTTTTTCCCTCTGAAACTTTTTTTTTTCTTACTTGCTTTTAATGTATGGTTTAATCTATTTTTCTATCTTATTACTTTTCTATATGTGTACAAGAAATATATGAATCTATAGTAGTTAAAATTCGATTGAAACAATATTTCTTCATTCTTACTGTATTTTTCCATTTCTTTCATCTATAGTAGTTAAAATTCGATTGAAACAATATTTTCTCCATTCTTACTGTATTTTTACATTTTTTTCCAACAGACGTTTTTTCTTCTCAATTCCCGCTATCTAACTTAATCTATGTTTTAAATATCATTCTATGTTCGCGTATTCGTCCATTGTCTTATTTCAAACTTTCCTAACTACCTCATACTTATATTCTGACTTTATATTTTTCATTTCAACCAACGTTTCTTAACGACTTGAATTTCCGGATGTGACAAAACTTCAGATTTATTTTTTCTACTCTTAAACTATTTTTTTCTTACTTGCTTTAAATGTGACTTAATTTATTTTTTACATCGCTGTTTCGTGTATGTACGAGAAATATACAGATCTATAGCAGTTAAAAATTCGACTGAAACAGTATTTTCTTTATTTTTACTTTATTTTTACATTTCTTTCTGCCAAACATTTTTTTCACATTTTCCACATATTTAACTTAATTTTGTGTTTTTGAATATCATTCTATGTTCACGTATTCGTCCATTGTCTTTTCCCTAACTTTACACTTCATTCTTACTGTATTTTTCCATTTCATTTCAACCAACATTTTTTAACGACTTGATATCTGTTCTACAAGATGTGACGAAACTTCAGATTTTTAATTTTTTCCCTCCGAAACTGTTTTTTTTTTCTTACTTGCTTTTAATGTATGGTTTAATCTATTTTTCTATCTCACTTTTCTATGTGTGTACAAGAAATACACGGATCTATAGTAGTTAAAATTCAATTGATTTCTTCATTCGTACTGTATTTTTCCATTTCTTTCATTTACAGTAGTTAAAATTCGATTGAAACAATATTTTCTGCATGTTTACTGTATTTATACATTTCTTTCTAACATACGTTTTTTCTTCTCAATTCCAGCAATCTAACTTAATCTATGTTTTGAATATCATTCTATGTTCGCGCATTCGTCCATTATTTTATTTCAAACTTTGCAAACTGCCTCATATTTATATTTTGACTTTATTTTTTCATTTCAACCAACGTTTCTTAACGACTTGAATTTCCGGATGTGACAAAACTTCAGATTTATTTTTTCTCCTCTTAAACTATTTTTTTCTTACTTGCTTTAAATGTGACTTAATTTATTTTTTACATCGCTGTTTCGTGTATGTACAAGAAATATACAGATCTATAGCAGTTAAAAATTCGATTGAAACAGTATTTTCTTTATTTTTACATTTCTTTCTGACAAACATTTTTTTTTCGTGTTTTCCGCTATTTAACTTAATTTTGTGTTTTGAATATCATTCTATGTTCACGATTCAGACTTTTTTCATTTCATTTCAACCAACGTTTCTTAACGACTTGATATCACAAGATGTAGCAAAACTTCAGATATTTTTTTTGTTTCTTCATGTAACGTAATATTTTTTCAAAACTCACTTTTAAGTATTCCTAAAAGCTTACATTTATGAGAAATATACAGATCTGTAGTGGTAAAAATTGGACTGCAACAGTATTTTCTTTATTCCAACTTTACTTTTCTATTTCTTTTCAACAGGCGTTTCTTCATTATTATTTCTTTTTCATATGTAAGCAACTTTTCTTTCTTTCTTTTAATGTATAACTTAATAAATTTTTCTATCTTACCTTTTCGTGGGTATACGAGAAATATACAGATCTATGACAGTTAAAATTCGATTGTATTAGTATTTTCTTTACTATGACTTTATTTTTTCATTTCATTTGAGTAAACGTTTCTTAACAAATTGATATCACAAGATGTACCAAACACTTCAGAATTTTTGTGTCCCTCACTTTCCAACTCACTTAAGTATTCCTAAAAACCTGCATGTATGTGAAATATTCATATTTTTTGATTCTATCCTAATTTGCTATACTTTTCTTTAACTGACCCAACAGGAAAAGCATTCATTGTCAAGACATTCATTCTAAAGCATTATTTCTTACGATAAAATTTATATCCTTTGCAATATATTTTCAGTATATTTTTTCTAAATCAACAGAAAAAACATTCATTCTGGAGACATAGCGACCAAGTCCGTACTTCCAGTAAACATCGTATTCTTAGCAAACATTTTTTCCCCTACATAGCAATTTCCTAACTCACCAGAAAAGCAGCTATTCTCAACATGTAGCTAAAATATCGAATTTCTCCAAACAAATGTAATAATTTTTTTTAAGAAAGACTTAGTTCTTTTCTCTGTATAACGACTTAATCTATTTTTCGAAAAACGTTTCTACGTTTACGTATTTTGTTTAACTTTGCTTTACACTGTACTTCGATTTTTTTCTCTGTAGGTAGTACTTTTTTCCTGTTTCATTCCAACAAACTTGTTTCTTTTCGACTCGATCACTCTCACATTTCCATACAAACTTTCCTAATATCAGAAATGTAACAAAAACTTCAGATATATTTTTTAACTTTAGAATAAGTCTCACCGACATTTATTATCATGACATAAACTAAAATTTCATACTTTTCCCAAAAATAGTTTTCTTAATGAGTTGTTTTACACTTTTTTCATAATTGGCAAAGACTATTTTTTCTTATAAGGTTAGTTTCGAGAAAGTTAAATTTCGTCTAGTGTCAATCGAACAGAAGAAATATACATCAAGGAAAGAAAACGTAAATTATACATATGCCAAGAATTTGCTACGGCTGAAGGTCCCCCGAGTGAGTTATTCAACCAATGCTCGTATTACCCATTCAAAGATGGAGGTATCAGGATGACCAAATCCCTCGTTGTTGCCTTCTTGTAGCAAAAGAGGTGGTGAACTTCACCAAACATGGTTCCATAATATTGGAGAAACACATTAAGGTTTACGGAGCAATTAAGCCCACGCCAGTGACCTTCTTCGTTCACATACACTCACATTCAAACAGAAAAAATATAAATGAATGACAAAAAATAATGAAATAAAAGTAGTCCTGAAAAGGACTGATGTTTAGTCGTAAAAAGGACTTTTTTTTTATTCCTCAAAAGAACTTTTTTATTCCTCAAAAGAACTTTTTTTTTATTCCTCAAAAGAACTTTTTTCTCTCATCTGGACTATAAATTGCTCCAACGTATTCCACATTCTTGAGCTTCCACAAGAATTTTCTTCACATTAATGTTCTCGAAGAAAAAGTGAGTAATGGTGGGACGTATCAGCGATTGAAGGCGCTCACCAAAGTATTTCCCCAAAGTTTTGGGTTCAACAAGAGCAAATGCTTCGTCAAAGCATAGAGTCCATTTGTCTTCTTCTGTTTCGTTAAAGCACCTATGCCCCAGCTGATTGTTTAGCATGAGATTAGGATGCAAATGACATTCTCTGCAGTAATACACTTTTGCAATGTTTTTTCCAACCGCATCGACCAGAGCAAGTTTAAGAGCATTGGTATCTTGATCAGATATCGTATGTTCGAGTCCGAATTTACTGCATACCAATCTCACTGCATCACGAAAAACTGTTCCAAACTGTAATTGCAGAATACCGTCCCACAGCTTTTCAGAAGCATCACGAAGCGTGTTGAATTGTTCCCAGGTTAGGGACACAGAAGCACAATTCAATTGCAAGGCATCATTGGAGCACGTGAACAGTTGTTGAAAGGTGTACACAGGCCCATCAGATGAAGGTGAACAGTTCATCAACAGTTCTTTATTGATCACTTTGATTTTGTTGAGAGCGTCATAACAATGCGAGCGGTCCATGAACTTCTTGAATGTTCTAGCAGTCATTGTCACGCCATATTTGGTAGGAAACAGTTTTTCTCCTTTGGTAGTGTAGCTGCGAATGTGCACTCTCACAGTTCCAGAAAAATCAGTCACTTTAGCAACTTTGTTTCCCCCGAGGGACACATGATGAAGAGGCATGCTTTCTAATGAAATACCGTAAGGAGGAGGTTCGGCAAACGGATCAGGACATCCATAGTTTAAAAGCTTCCATCGTGCTTCCATTAAGCGCGGATCATCACTCACTTTTTTCTTGGCATCAGAAACATCTGAAGACGAAGAAGTTCGCTTCATGTTTAACGCAGATCGACGAGGAGGTAGGTAACACAACGTGCACAGAATTCGAAGGCAGAGAACAGAATAAGTGAGCTGGTCTGTCCTCGGCCAAAACTGATAACAAATTGTTGTTGACGCATGCGCGTTGTTCACTGTGTGATGACGTGATTGTATAGCCACGTGATAAAGGAGCCTCTGTTATCACCTTTCTATAGGTCAGATTTAATCGAACATCAGGTGCATTTTCGCAACGTGGAAGGTCGTGAAACCATGACTCATTCGTCTTGTTCACGCATGTGTGTTGTTCGCTTCTTGATGACGTGATTGCATAGTCACGTGATAAGGGTGACCCTGTTATCATCTTTCTAAATGTGAGATTTAGACGAATATTGGGGGAGCATTCTTGCAACGTGACAGTCCATGATACCATGACTCATTCGTGGGGTAGCATTTGTAAAGGGATCCACATACCAAAGCTATGACGACAGGCTGAAAACCATCTCTTTTAAAAACAAAGTCCCTTGTTTGGCCTAGAGAAACTGAGGCAATGCATGAATTTTTTACAATTTCACATTCGTCATCTCTGTGAAAACCAATACAGGGATTTCCATTTTTATACTTATTAATGAAAACAAAATTGAATATTTCTCCACATACATTATCGACAGTATCCTTGATTTCACGAAGTACTGGTATCCAAGGTTTAGCCAGCACACACAATCCACTAAATGAGTAATGGAGATGATTATCACCGTAGACCACATGTTGTCTAGAATTTTATGTTTTTCCATAAATCTTAATTTTGCTGAGATCATCACCGATATATTCTACTTCATTTTCGAGGTGGTTAAGATAATCTGTAGCTTCAGAATAAAAAAAATAATTTCTCATAGGAAAAAGGGAGGTCATCCTTATGATACATCTTAGAAGAATACATTTCTTCAGACGAAAGAAAATGTAGCAGTAATTGAAAAACGCAGTATCTTCACACCGAGCAACGAAGCGAGAATGAAACAGACAGACTTGAGATAAGACATACGATTAACGAGTGCGTGAGTCTTCGGCGATGCAAGCACGAGCACGTTACGGACATGTGTAAATGATCAAGAATTTAGCATGTTCGTTTAAAACCAGTGTCAAATAATCAGCCAAAAGTACAATTTCCGAAGGCGTGAAAATGAAATTGACTACATGTGAGAAAACAAAATGGTGGTGATCGTGAAATGTCGACCCCCCCCAAAAAAAAGAAAATGGCGACGACAGCTAGTAGGATGGCAACATCCAACATGGCGACTCAGCCACACACGTGGCGTACAAATCACATCTCAAAGAAGTAGATATTAAAATTCTATCTTCTTATATTGCCACCATTCACAAAAATTTGTAAAATCAGTGTTACTATCTCCATTGTTCCACCCTCAGATTTCATTTTTCCTATGCGAACAGAAACGAACGTGAACCATTGTCATACAAGACGACTCGTCCGCATTTTCCCCTCGACTCACACAAGACTAATGGCGTCGCCTAACCCTGGCAGTAGTTCACCAAGTTTAAAGTACATGACCTCTTAATAAAGAACATACTGCTGGGGTTAGGCGACCACACTGGTCTCGTGTGAGTCGAGGGGGAAAATGCGGACGAGTCGTCTTCTATGACAATGGTTCACGTTCGTTTCTGTTCGCATAGGAAAAATGAAATCTGAGGGTGGAACAATGGAGATAGTAACACTGATTTTACAAATTTTTGTGAATGGTGGCAATATAAGAAGATAGAATTTTAATATCTACTTCTTTGAGATGTGATTTGTACGCCACGTGTGTGGCTGAGTCACCATGTTGGATGTTGCCATCCTACTAGCTGTCGTCGCCAATTTCTTTTTTTTTGGGGGGGGGGTCGACATTTCACGATCACCACCATTTTGTTTTCTCACATGTAGTCAATTTCATTTTCACGCCTTCGGAAATTGTACTTTTTGGCTGATTATTTGACACTGGTTTTAAACGAACATGCTAAATTCTTGATCATTTACACATGTCCGTAACGTGCTCGTGCTTGCATCGCCGAAGACTCACGCACTCGTTAATCGTATGTCTTATCTCAAGTCTGTCTGTTTCATTCTCGCTTCGTTGCTCGGTGTGAAGATACTGCGTTTTTCAATTACTGCTACATTTTCTTTCGTCTGAAGAAATGTATTCTTCTAAGATGTATCATAAGGATGACCTCCCTTTTTCCTATGAGAAATTATTTTTTTTATTCTGAAGCTACAGATTATCTTAACCACCTCGAAAATGAAGTAGAATATATCGGTGATGATCTCAGCAAAATTAAGATTTATGGAAAAACATAAAATTCCTAGACAACATGTGGTCTACGGTGATAATCATCTCCATTACTCATTTAGTGGATTGTGTGTGCTGGCTAAACCTTGGATACCAGTACTTCGTGAAATCAAGGATGCTGTTGAGAATGTATGTGGAGAAATATTCAATTTTGTTTTGATTATTAAGTATAAAAATGGAAATCCCTGTATTGGTTTTCACAGAGATGACGAATGTGAAATTGTAAAAAATTCATGCATTGCCTCAGTTTCTCTAGGCCAAACAAGGGACTTTGTTTTTAAAAGAGATGGTTTTCAGCCTGTCGTCATAGCTTTGGTATGTGGATCCCTTTTACAAATGCTACCCCCCACGAATGAGTCATGGTATCATGGACTGTCACGTTGCAAGAATGCTCCCCCAATATTCGTCTAAATCTCACATTTAGAAAGATGATAACAGGGTCACCCTTATCACGTGACTATGCAATCACGTCATCAAGAAGCGAACAACACACATGCGTGAACAAGACGAATGAGTCATGGTTTCACGACCTTCCACGTTGCGAAAATGCACCTGATGTTCGATTAAATCTGACCTATAGAAAGGTGATAACAGAGGCTCCTTTATCACGTGGCTATACAATCACGTCATCACACAGTGAACAACGCGCATGCGTCAACAACAATTTGTTATCAGTTTTGGCCGAGGACAGACCAGCTCACTTATTCTGTTCTCTGCCTTCGAATTCTGTGCACGTTGTGTTACCTACCTCCTCGTCGATCTGCGTTAAACATGAAGCGAACTTCTTCGTCTTCAGATGTTTCTGATGCCAAGAAAAAAGTGAGTGATGATCCGCGCTTAATGGAAGCACGATGGAAGCTTTTAAACTATGGATGTCCTGATCCGTTTGCCGAACCTCCTCCTTACGGTATTTCATTAGAAAGCATGCCTCTTCATCATGTGTCCCTCGGGGGAAACAAAGTTGCTAAAGTGACTGATTTTTCTGGAACTGTGAGAGTGCACATTCGCAGCTACACTACCAAAGGAGAAAAACTGTTTCCTACCAAATATGGCGTGACAATGACTGCTAGAACATTCAAGAAGTTCATGGACCGCTCGCATTGTTATGACGCTCTCAACAAAATCAAAGTGATCAATAAAGAACTGTTGATGAACTGTTCACCTTCATCTGATGGGCCTGTGTACACCTTTCAACAACTGTTCACGTGCTCCAATGATGCCTTGCAATTGAATTGTGCTTCTGTGTCCCTAACCTGGGAACAATTCAACACGCTTCGTGATGCTTCTGAAAAGCTGTGGGACGGTATTCTGCAATTACAGTTTGGAACAGTTTTTCGTGATGCAGTGAGATTGGTATGCAGTAAATTCGGACTCGAACATACGATATCTGATCAAGATACCAATGCTCTTAAACTTGCTCTGGTCGATGCGGTTGGAAAAAACATTGCAAAAGTGTATTACTGCAGAGAATGTCATTTGCATCCTAATCTCATGCCAAACAATCAGCTGGGGCATAGGTGCTTTAACGAAACAGAAGAAGACAAATGGACTCTATGCTTTGACGAAGCATTTGCTCTTGTTGAACCCAAAACTTTGGGGAAATACTTTGGTGAGCGCCTTCAATCGCTGATACGTCCCACCATTACTCACTTTTTCTTCGAGAACATTAATGTGAAGAAAATTCTTGTGGAAGCTCAAGAATGTGGAATACGTTGGAGCAATTTATAGTCCAGATGAGAGAAAAAAGTTGTTTTGAGGAATAAAAAAAAAAAAAGTTCTTTTGAGGAATAAAAAAAAAGTCCTTTTACGACTAAACATCAGTCCTTTTCAGGACTACTTTTATTTCATTATTTTTTGTCATTCATTTATATTTTTTTCTGTTTGAATGTGAGTGTATGTGAACGAAGAAGGTCACTGGCGTGGGCTTAATTGCTCCGTAAACCTTAATGTGTTTCTCCAATATTATGGAACCATGTTTGGTGAAGTTCACCACCTCTTTTGCTACAAGAAGGCAACAACGAGGGATTTGGTCATCCTGATACCTCCATCTTTGAATGGGTAATACGAGCATTGGTTGAATAACTCACTCGGGAGACCTTCAGCCGTAGCAAATTCTTGGCATATGTATAATTTACGTTTTCTTTCCTTGATGTATATTTCTTCTGTTCGATTAACACTAGACGAAATTTAACTTTCTCGAAACTAACCTTATAAGAAAAAAATAGTCTTTGCCAATTATGAAAAAAGTGTAAAACAACTCATTAAGAAAACTATTTTTGGGAAAAGTATGAAATTTTAGTTTATGTCATGATAATAAATGTCGGTGAGACTTATTCTAAAGTTAAAAAATATATCTGAAGTTTTTGTTACATTTCTGATATTAGGAAAGTTTGTATAGAAATGTGAGAGTGATCGAGTCGAAAAGAAACAAGTTTGTTGGAATGAAACAGGAAAAAAGTACTACCTACAGAGAAAAAAATCGAAGTACAGTGTAAAGCAAAGTTAAACAAAATACGTAAACGTAGAAACGTTTTTCGAAAAATAGATTAAGTCGTTATACAGAGAAAAGAACTAAGTCTTTTCTTAAAAAAAATTATTACATTTGTTTGGAGAAATTCGATATTTTAGCTACATGTTGAGAATAGCTGCTTTTCTGGTGAGTTAGGAAATTGCTATGTAGGGGAAAAAATGTTTGCTAAGAATACGATGTTTAGTGGAAGTACGGACTTGGTCGCTATGTCTCCAGAATGAATGTTTTTTCTGTTGATTTAGAAAAAATATACTGAAAATATATTGCAAAGGATATAAATTTTATCGTAAGAAATAATGCTTTAGAATGAATGTCTTGACAATGAATGCTTTTCCTGTTGGGTTAGTTAAAGAAAAGTATAGCAAATTAGGATAGAATCAAAAAATATGAATATTTCACATACATGCAGGTTTTTAGGAATACTTAAGTGAGTTGGAAAGTGAGGGACACAAAAATTCTGAAGTGTTTGGTACATCTTGTGATATCAATTTGTTAAGAAACGTTTACTCAAATGAAATGAAAAAATAAAGTCATAGTAAAGAAAATACTAATACAATCGAATTTTAACTGTCATAGATCTGTATATTTCTCGTATACCCACGAAAAGGTAAGATAGAAAAATTTATTAAGTTATACATTAAAAGAAAGAAAGAAAAGTTGCTTACATATGAAAAAGAAATAATAATGAAGAAACGCCTGTTGAAAAGAAATAGAAAAGTAAAGTTGGAATAAAGAAAATACTGTTGCAGTCCAATTTTTACCACTACAGATCTGTATATTTCTCATAAATGTAAGCTTTTAGGAATACTTAAAAGTGAGTTTTGAAAAATATTACGTTACATGAAGAAACAAAAAATATCTGAAGTTTTGCTACATCTTGTGATATCAAGTCGTTAAGAAACGTTGGTTGAAATGAAATGAAAAAAGTCTGAATCGTGAACATAGAATGATATTCAAAACACAAAATTAAGTTAAATAGCGGAAAACACGAAAAAAAAATGTTTGTCAGAAAGAAATGTAAAAATAAAGAAAATACTGTTTCAATCGAATTTTTAACTGCTATAGATCTGTATATTTCTTGTACATACACGAAACAGCGATGTAAAAAATAAATTAAGTCACATTTAAAGCAAGTAAGAAAAAATAGTTTAAGAGGAGAAAAAATAAATCTGAAGTTTTGTCACATCCGGAAATTCAAGTCGTTAAGAAACGTTGGTTGAAATGAAAAAAAATAAAGTCAAAATATAAATATGAGGCAGTTTGCAAAGTTTGAAATAAAATAATGGACGAATGCGCGAACATAGAATGATATTCAAAACATAGATTAAGTTAGATTGCTGGAATTGAGAAGAAAAACGTATGTTAGAAAGAAATGTATAAATACAGTAAACATGCAGAAAATATTGTTTCAATCGAATTTTAACTACTGTAAATGAAAGAAATGGAAAAATACAGTACGAATGAAGAAATCAATTGAATTTTAACTACTATAGATCCGTGTATTTCTTGTACACACATAGAAAAGTGAGATAGAAAAATAGATTAAACCATACATTAAAAGCAAGTAAGAAAAAAAACAGTTTCGGAGGGAAAAAATTAAAAATCTGAAGTTTCGTCACATCTTGTAGAACAGATATCAAGTCGTTAAAAAACGTTGGTTGAAATGAAATGGAAAAATACAGTAAGAATGAAGTGTAAAGTTAGGGGAAAAGACAATGGACGAATACGTGAACATAGAATGATATTCAAAAACACAAAATTAAGTTAAATATGTGGAAAATGTGAAAAAAAAATGTTTGGCAGAAAGAAATGTAAAAATAAAGTAAAAATAAAGAAAATACTGTTTCAGTCGAACTTTTAACTGCTATAGATCTGTATATTTCTCGTACATACACGAAACAGCGATGTAAAAAATAAATTAAGTCACATTTAAAGCAAGTAAGAAAAAATAGTTTAAGAGTAGAAAAAATAAATCTGAAGTTTTGTCACATCCGGAAATTCAAGTCGTTAAGAAACGTTGGTTGAAATGAAAAATATAAAGTCAGAATATAAGTATGAGGTAGTTAGCAAAGTTTGAAATAAGACAATGGACGAATACGCGAACATAGAATGATATTCAAAACATAGATTAAGTTAGATAGCGGGAATTGAGAAGAAAAACGTCTGTTGGAAAAAAATGTAAAAATACAGTAAGAATGGAGAAAATATTGTTTCAATCGAATTTTAACTACTATAGATGAAAGAAATGGAAAAATATAGTAAGAATGAAGAAATATTGTTTCAATCGAATTTTAACTACTATAGATTCATATATTTCTTGTACACATATAGAAAAGTAATAAGATAGAAAAATAGATTAAACCATACATTAAAAGCAAGTAAGAAAAAAAAACAGTTTCAGAGGGAAAAAATTAAAAATCTGAAGTTTTGTAACATCTAGTGGAACAGATATCAAGCCGTTAAGAAACGTATGTTGGGTTAAATCTAAAAAAAAAAAAAGATACTGTTAGGAACGAATTTTATGTATATCTGCTATAGATCTGTATATTTCTTGCGCAAACATGAAACATCTATATAAAAAACCAGATTAAGTCATACATTAAAAACAAGTAAGAAAAGTTCTTTGCGTAGGAAAAAGAAATAATAATGAAGAAACGTTTGCTTGTTTAAATCAGAAAAAATAAAGCCTCGATAAAAGTAGTTGTTAGATTGAAAAGTAAGAAAATAAAATAATGTTGGTACATCGAGAAATTTAACGAGTATGAAAGCATTTAGTAAAAAAAGATTAAGATAATGCATTAAAGGGTACATTTCACTGAATAATCATGAAGAAATAAAAAAAACATTTTAACTATGCCTAAAAAATTGTGGCTTTGTACGGTGGAAAAAGGTACAACGTTAAAAAATGCCATGAAAACGTAAATACGTTAATAAACAATCGTGTTTTAAGATTATGTCTGCAGCACAAAACTTTGGAAAACGTTTTTATGTTGGAACGTCCATTGAAAATGCGTGAAGTCTCCTCAAAGAAAATAAAAAAATCGTTACGTTGAAAAATTATGAATATAAAATGGGAAATTATGAGGAAAAAATAAGGAATAAATTCGTTGCAAAATGAACAAGTTATTGAAAAAAAAATCAGTCTTGGAACTTAATGTGGCTACAGAATCTCAAATGACGTCAACCGCCGACCCCGCGGAGGAAATGGCGTTGGCTGATGTCATGTCTGCTATCACGACATGCGTCACACATCATAGTCACTCTTCCCAAAACACGTGTCATACAAAGTTTTCTGAGTCAAAGAGAAAATGGTGAGTCATCCCAAAACACATGGCTCACAAAAGATAGCGGAACATGAATCAACGGGAACGAAATCTTTTCAAACAAAGCCTTTCCTCGCCTAAATTAAAATTGTAGGGAAGAAAAATATAAGAATGAAAAAAATAATGCAACGTCTATAAAAATTATAACACCTCACGGAGTTCTAAAAATATAAATTTAATAAAACAAATTTGAGAAAATGCTTCGATTGAAAAAACTTCCTTCAAAAATTTGACAAAGTCCAGTAAATCTCCCGAGAAAATAAAAAAAAATAAATAAAGCCGACCCCGCTGAGGAGAAAACGACGTTGGCTGATGTCATGTATGCTATCACGAATGCGTCACTCATCACAATGACTCATCCCGAAACACGTGTCGTACAAAATTTTCTGAGGCAAAGAGAAAATGGTGAGTCATCCCAAAACACATGGCTCACGAAATGACAACGTGGTGAAACTAAAATGGCGGAACATGAATCAACAGGAACGAAATCTTTTCAAACAAAGCCTTTCCTCGTCTAAATTAAAATTGGAGGGAGGACAAATATAAGAATTAAAAAATAATGCAACGTCTATAAAAATTATAACACCTCACAGGGAATTCCTGAAAATATAAATTTAATAAAAAAAAAAATTGGAAAGACTTCCTTCAAAAATTTGACAAAGTCCAGTAAATCTCCCGAGAAAATTAAAAATACTGCAACGTCTATAAAAATTATAATACCTCAGGGAATTCCTGAAAATATAAATTTAATAAAATAAATTAGAGAGAAAAAATAGGACAAAAAAAAATACGAGTAAAAAAAATTGGAAACGACAAAAAAACTTCCTTCAAAAATTTGACAAAGTCCAGTAAATCTCCCGAGAAAATTAAAAATAAATATTGGAAAGACTTCCCAAAATTTGTCAACGTCCAATAAATCTCCCGAGAAAAGTTCGAAAAAGCACTGCTAGGGGGCAACGTACACACCCCTTTTCCCCCACTCGGTCGTCGCCATCTCTCAAAGATCCATTAAAAGTTCCAAAAAGCACCGCTAGGGGCAGCACATCGAGTTGACATCCCCCTATATTCACCCCCTTTCTCCCACTCGGTCGTTGCCATCCCTCAAAGATCCATTAAAAGTTCCAAGAAGCATCGCTAGGGGCAGCACCGACCCCACACACTAGCGTCATCTGCCACGCCCCCACATCCTTTGGTCACACGCCACGCCACCATCCTTCTGTCGCAAGCCACGCCCCCATCCTTCGGTCACACGCCACGCCCCCATCCTGTGTCAGGCCACGTCCCCATCCTTCTCTAGAAGGATGCATCCTTGACGCAGAACCCGCCTTTTTATACTACTCATGCGATTGGCTCAAATTGTTTAAGTGTATGCCCATATATTACAGTTTTCGCGCCAAGAACTACGTCGAAGAAGATCAGTGAAGAAGTATACTTATACCGCTCGACACGTTCTGATCAATTGGTGGTCAACGGTGGGATAACTACCCACGGTAGATCTGATCAATTGGTGGCGAGCGTTGGGATGATTAACCCAGCTCGGCCCGGTATCGTAACATTTGATTCACAGCGGTGGGATAATGACCCACTGTCGTAACAATTGGTGGCAGCGGCGAAATGTCGTAACAATATATATATATATGTGTGTGTGTGTGTGTGTGTGTGTGTGTGTGTGTGTGTGTGTGTGTGTGTGTGTGCGTAAAATGATATTAAAAACTTGTATTTAGTATAAAAAACTTGATGTAAGTAATTAATTAATTAGATGTAAATAATTTGACTATGCTTTGTATATATATATAAGTAAAATTATTCGATTAGCAGGGTCGCTTCGTTCACGATGGAATATAACAGGGTCGCTTCGCGCAGGATTTTCCATAGGGTCCCTTGGCGCACGGTCGTTTCCCGCACGTAATCGCGTATACATATACAAAAAGCAGAAACCCTAAAATTTTACCGCACACACTCAGAAAATTCAGCCGTTTTCCACAAGATTTACTAGACATAATTACTTTAATGTAAAAACAATGAGATTAAAAGCTTACACGTAGTTAAAAACACACAGTCTCTTCATCAGGTGTGAATCTTATCAGATCAGCTGTAGAGAACTTTAAGAAAGGGAGTTTCTGCCCCCAGGTCTTAAACAATTGTTACAGGGCTTGGTGCTGAGAGCTATATTACAGCGCTCTGTGTAAAGGGTTCGTTTGATGCTTCGTTTGCAGTAAGTTCTGTATCGGGAGTTTAACCCGTATTTCTCCTTATTTGAGCAGATAGATAAAGTATAAATAAACACGACTAAAGTTGAACTTTGCTCTTGCAGCGAGGAAGACTTTTATTCAGATGTTATGGGGAATGTCTCAATGCATTGTCCTGATCGCCTTTCCTCTATTATCATCAACAAGCTGATCGCCCTCACTGACCGGCGAGATTTCACACATCCTCTCTCGCCTCCTTTACACCGAATCCCCTGCAACCGAGTGCCTCGCCCTCTTGCTGACTGAGAAAATCCCCCCAAAAGTCGTTCCCTGCCGAAGAATGAAGTGCAACGCCATCCCAGAAAGCGCGGACACTCCTTAAAAATGCCTTCTCTCTGAAGACGCAAAGTTACTTAATTGGCTGAAACGGTCCCCTTCTTCTTACATCCACGAAACCATAAATCTAGCACCCCCTCATTTGAAGGCACGCGTGAGAAAGAGTATACTTTGACCGTTCCTTACCCATCAAAATGGCGGAAAAATGGTGGTTTGAGCGTTCGTACCTGCCTGGGATCGAACCTGAGGTCTCTCCGTGCTAGTCACGAACGTTGACCCGCGGCCCATGAATCTTGTCTCTTGTTCCCCTTCCTCCCGGACTGGTGTCACGGTTCACAGTTTGAAAGATAGATCACCCTCTCCTTTCACACAATTTTTCTGTTTGTCTCTCCTATTGAGCTCACTTACTCAGATCTCCTAGCTTCCTATTTCTAAGGGTAGCTTTAGACTTGGGGTCAGACACTCCATTCCTAAAACTTCTTCAAATATCGTATCGTATCGTTTGAATCTTATCAGGATGACAGCAGGCTATATACAACTGGGGATCGGCTGTAACGACAATGGGCATGAGCAGTGTTATTAAATCGTAAATAACATGATACGTGCCAGTTTTGAAAGCATTTGTAATTAATTAATGTCAATGTTTTATAAGTCATTCTGAAATAAAAGTTTCCAAGGTATTGGCACAACACTAGGAAAGTCATCATTACAGCACTGTTGTTGGTTGGCTATTATTTGCAAACTTTCTGTAAGAAGAGTTCAACTTTTCGACTTCGGGGTGGTTAACATGGCTGCTTCTTCCCACAGGGGTTGGAACGGTTCATTACGGAGTAGGCGCAACATTGCTGTAGCTGAGGACTTGGTTTCGACCGCAGGTGAACCTCAATGCATTACCATACACAATGAATTTCCAGTTTTTATCAAAGACTGTTGATACCATATTTGTTTAGATTGTATTGATTATAGCTGCAATTTGCAAAAGCGGCCTGGGGTAGAGGATATCAGTCCAAAGGGACAATGCTTAAATTACGAATTAGAGAAGGGGGAGGGGGTGCGGGAAGCGACCCTGTGGAAAATCGTGCGCGAAGCGACCCTGTTATATTCCATCGTGGACGAAGTGACCCTGCTAATCGAATAATTTTACTTATATATATATATACAAATCGTAGTCAAATTATTTACATCTAGTTAATTAATTACTTACATCAAGGTTTTTATACTAAATAAAATTTTTAATATCATTTTACATATATAGGCATTTTTCATTTTTGCTTTCAGGCATTTTTTAGGTACTTTACATCTTCTGAATTTTGATAGCTTAATGCTTTCAGGTATTTTTTAAGGTCTTTAGAATTTCCAAATTCCGTCATGATATTATGAATGCGTTCTTCTACTTGTATACACATTTTCTTCCCGTTTGGACCAAGTTCTCTTAATTCTTTTAATTGTTGTTTGTGAATCACACGTCAAATTTGGAAATTTAAAGACCTTTAAAAATGCCTGAAAGAATTAAGCTATCTTGCCAAGTTGGACTAAGGACAAAAGCTGCAAAATTCAGAAGATGTAAGTACTTAATTAATTAGATGTAAATAATTTGACTACGATTTGTATATATCTGTATACACGGTGCGTCAAAGAATTTTTAAGACTGCCGCTAGATTTCAGCCTACGGTGACACCACCAGTGTAATCGCGAATGCGTTATAAACCGTGACCATCTGCTTGCTTTCTGCCAAAAGTATTGCGCAATTGTTAAAGTAACTCAAGCGAAACGGGCGTTCATTAGAGAAGTAAAACTTTTTTCATGTTGAATTATTAAGATGGAACAAAGGGCTGTTATTAAATTTAACCAAATGATGAAACAAGTTTACGGTGAGTTTTGTTTAAGTAGATCAAATGTTTTCCTGTGGCATAAACGTTTTTTGGACGGAAGAGAGACGCTAGAAGATGATAAGCATACCGGAAGACCAAGTTCATCTAGGACACCTGAGATTATTGAAAAAGGGTGTGATTTCGTGGAAAACAATCGATGTGCGTCACTAAGAATGATGGAAGAGTCTTAAACATCAACAAAGAAACGGTTCGAACCATCCTGCATGAAGATTTGGGCAAAACAAAAGTCTGTGCTAAATTTGTTCCACACACGTTAACCAATGAACAAAAATCAAGGAGAAGTGCACATTGCAGAGACATCGTTTCAGCCGCTGAAAATGATCCAAACTTCTTAAAATCGATTGTTACAGGTTATGAAACATGGTGTTTTCAATATGATCCTAAAACAAAGCGACAAAGTGCGGAATGGAAGTCAAAAAACTCGCCACAAGCCATAAAAACAAGAAAAGTTCCATCAAAAATCCAAACAATGCTCATTACATTCTTCGATAGTAAGGGTATATTACACAAAGAATTTGTTCCAAGTGGACAAACAATTACTGGTGAGTTTTATTTAAATGTTTTGAGGCGTTTGATGGGCAGAATTCGTCGCATTCGTCCAGAATATCGAGGTGAAAACAGTTGGTGTTTGTTGCACGATAATGCACCCAGTCACACCTCACTTCTTGTTCGTAGATTTTTGGCGAAAATTAACGTCTGTGTGTTGAATCATCCACCGTATTCGCCTGATTTAGCACCCTGCGACTTTTCTTTGTTCCCAAAACTTAAAATGATGTTAAAAGGGTGTTATTTTGTCGATATTTCGACCATACAAACAGCTTCGACGCGTGCTTTGGAGGTAATTCCGCAAAGTGAACTGGAACAGTCCTTCGAATCATTATTAAATCGCTGTAACAAGTGTATTGAAGCCGGAGGGACTTATTTTGAATAACAAACCAAAAGAAATTATAATTTCTTGTTTCTATTTCATTTTACAGACCCAGTCTTAAAAATTCTTTGACGCACTGTGTATGCTTCAAGCAGTTTAATAAATATTTTCTCTGTCCTTTTCCAGAGTCTGTGCTTTTGCTACACTCGATTATACATTTTCCGTACATTCTAGGAACTTAAGCACAGTCCTGACATCCTCCGACATATCTTTCACTGTTGGAACACATTCTTCATTATCGTCCTCGTCATCTTCAGCCTCGTTTTCTTCTGTGCTGGAACCTCCTTTCACAGCTTCGACAATAGCTTCATCCGACGGGATTTCATTCGTTATAACTACACAGACAGCATCGATAAAAGCTTCAGCGGAATTCGCACTGATACAAGGTTAGTAAATGACAAGTTTATGCTCATCCTGCTCTTCCGGTGATTGCTTTGTGACGGCATTGTCCAATTCACCAGCATAAGGCCACCTAATCGCCACGTGTCTTTGTAGAATGTTGGAATTATTACTCTTAAACCAGCTGGAATAATCTTCATCAATCAGATTTTTTAATGCATAATGTTTAAAATTTTTAATTAAAAAAATTTGGGGAATGTTTCTGAGATACTTTTCTTCTTTATTATATGACAATAATACATTCTGCTGTGCGTTTTCCCTTCTAAATTTGTATATAAACAGCAACAATTCCCTTGTAACTACATTTACATTTAAAAGTATTGTATAACCGTTTTCCCGCCTTTACGTAACAAAAATGTGCGGGAGGTATTTTTGAAATCTCCATTACTAAAATATTCACATGACTGAATTTTTTTCTGTACTTAATGTAAATGTGCTTTTGCAGAAGCTTTTGTTTTGTGTTTGAGTTATCAAAATTGTTGACAAGACATCCTCCTCCATAGCTACAGTTCGGATCTGCAATTCACACGTTAGGACGGTGATGTCACTTAGTGACGTCATGATTATTCGTCTGAGAGGAAGGACGGATGAGCAACTGTCTATTAACCTTGACATTGATATGCTGAAGCTGGTGTTTGAGAGGCCCATCCTCCTCCTCTTCGAATGTCACACGTCCAGTAGCCAAACCAGACCTCCGGAAACAGTTCTGTTTGGCGACAGTCGACACACTCCTCCACGCTTTGTTTCGGAAACGTACAACATTCAGAACATTTATTGATGTGTTCTGCTTTGATTCCAAGGCATGGATTAAATGAAGCGTTACTTGCCCTCTGTAATAGGTTTTAAAGCTGCGAATCGCACTTTGATCCATGGGTTGAACTGACGTGGTGTTGGCATGCAGGAACACCAGCTTGATGTTGCTGAGGCTTTTAATCCTACATTTGTCCTTCAATGCACTTAAGGAGTAGTAGGCCTACAATATTGTTCTCAACACATTCTTTACAAGAAGGTTTGTTTTGAAATTAGTTACAATTTCATGTTACAAGTACATTCTTTTCTTTGAGGTTTTATTTTTTAGGTTCTGCTAATAAGTTCTTTTCAGTATCTTTGTTCTTGTTGTTAACATGTTCATATTAACTTCATAAGTATTGCGTGGTTGAGTTGCTAAGTCTTGTATATCGGAAGATGATAGTAATTAACACGTAATAACCAAATGATAATAACTGCATGCAAATATATCTTGCGATTCGTAAATATGTCTAAGAAACTTTTATTCTTTTCTTCATTTAATTGCTTGCAAAGGTTGTCCATTATAGCTGTGCTGTTTTTCCTAACTGCTCCCCTTAAAACTCCAATTCTTTTCCCCTTAAGTCCCGCTTTCGATCATCTCTCGCGCTCTCGTGAAATCCCCTAACCTTCCGGTCCACCTAAGACCTACCCTTGGACAATTACCTCGTCGTACTTTTCGTGACCGCTCGCTCTCCTAGACCAGAGACAACTGTCTTCTCGCCTCCTTCTCCCCTGTCCCCCAAAAATGTCTTTAAGCATATCCCAAAATTCCCCGTGAGAAACAATCACACCGCCCTCGGTAAATCTCAAGCCTCAAAGTAAAATGTGAGGGGCTAGTGCATTTGTCGGCAGCCTTGAAATTGAAATCTGTAAAGCATTAAAAGAGGAGCGATAGAGTTAATCTCCATTCAGCATACAAAGTGCGAATACTAAGCATAGACAAAATGCCGTCTTAGTAAAACACCGTGCATACGGTGTTTAATGGGGAACTGACTCTGAGAAACTTCTCTCATGCTTTGGGGAAACAAAGGAATGGGAGCACGAGATGGAAAAAGGTTGCATTTTGAGATTTTATATGAAATCCTAAAACCCCGTATAAAATCTCTGTAACAGTTCACTATAACCGAAGTTGAGGGTTCACTATAAACAAAAATCTTAATGTACATTTCCGATGTTACGGGTCGGGACCAATGATTTAGGTTCACTATAGCCGAATGTTCACTATAACCGAGTTCACTATCTCCAGAGTTGACTGTATTTACTTTTTTAGCACGTCTTTTGTAAAAAGATCGTGCTTCTGTTATCGGTTTGTTCGTCCGTCAGTCCGTCCGCCTGTACCCACGATATCTCTGCAACTATTAGTCCGATTTGAAAAATTCTTTTTGCATTCGGAAGCTTGAAATATGCAAATGATGATCCTTTATTTCGTTTTTTTTTTTTGCGATATACAATTTCGCCGGTTGAGAGCGTAAGTGCAGATAATGTCGAATTCAGAAATACGTTTTACATATTTGCTTCTAAACATCCGATTGAAATTTTTTTTTTTTTTTATCTTTCGATTCCATTTATGTAGATGTACATCTTATTTTTCTCAATATCTCTACTTCTAGGAGTCCGCTTTGAAAAATTCCTTCTTTGTTGGATAGTGTTTTCCGTGTGACATGTTTTTCATAAAATTTCAAAATTTTCAAGTAATTCATAGACTTTCCGCTAGGGGGCGTAGCGGTAAATTGCGTTTCCCCTAAATCTCTGCTGCTAAATTGCCGATTTGAAAAATTCTTTCTGCACCGGATATAGCTCTTGATGGGAAATCGTTTGCACATAATTTCAGATTTTTGTAAGAAAATAGTTTGGCCACCAGGGGGCGTAAGTCTTAATTTCCGCTTCTGTTGTATTTGCAGCAAAATATGAGCTTCTAAAATCTCGATTGAAAAAAAAGTCGTCTGTTGACCGATACTACTCATGTCGACAAACCATTTAGGAAAATTTTCTTCTTGAAAAAATGCATGGTTTCTATGCCAGGGGGCGTAGATGTATATCTTATTTTTGTCAATATCGCTACTTCTAAGAGTACGATTTGAAAAATTCCTTCTTTGTTAGATGGTGTTTCCGATGCAAAATGCTTTTCCTATAAATTCAAAATTTTCAAGTAAATCATAGACTTTCCGCTAGGGGGCACAAAGGTAAATTGCGTTTTCCGCGTTATTTCTGCTCCTGAGGCTCTGATTTGAAAAATTCTTCCTGTATCGCATACAAGACCCTTATGGAAAATATTTTTCACATAATTTCTAATGTTTGGTAAAGAATGGTTTAGCCACCAGGGGTCATAAGTAATAATTTCTGCTTCTGAAGTATCTGTTGCAAAATCTGGGCTCGTGAAAACTCGAACTTCTTTTTCCTTGGACCGATACCGCTTATATGGATTTTTGAGAATACATTCTTCCTAAAATAATGCATGGTTTTCCCACCAGGGAACGTAAAGTCACATCTTATTTTTTGCGGATATCTCTGTTTCTAAGTGTTCGTAAGCTCACGATTCCGTTTACAGCAATATCTGAGGGATTAAAAACCCGATTGAAAATCTTCTTTCTTTCGTCAGATCTATTGTTTTGCATACCGGTTCCATTGACTTTGAATAGCTTTGATAAATTTAATTTGCGTCAGAACGGGTTCAAAAGACGTGCTTATTACACCCGAATATTCGGTGTCATCTTTCTTGTTTTATTTTAAGTTAGCATACCGGGCCCTGAATAAAGCGGCCCACTGGGAATTCTCCTTGTATTCCGGTGGCCCAGTCCGCGCTTGCACTTCACTGTGAAAACTGTCCACCCAGCTGAAATCATCGGTGGGGAAAAGGCCAACAAAAACTAAATGTACGCCGCATGGAAATTACAATCAAGAAACCAGTTGACTTCAGAAATGACGTTTTTGCAAGAAACTGTACTAAAGAAAAGTTGAACTTGACATGATCTGTTTATAGCACGAAAAATAAATAACAGGCATTTATCGAGTACTCGATAAATGCCTGTTATTTATTTAGGCATTTATCGAGTACTCGATAAATTACACACTAGAACTAAGATGTCGAGATGTGATTCTTTTTCTGCTGAATTAAAAAAAGATCTGTTTCGAGCACTTGTGAACTTCAGTTAGTTCCTTCAGACAAAATCGTGGATGCTTGTTTCCAGCCTGAAGCCCATACAAAAACAAATAATGGTAAACAAACCTGTAGTTGAGCCGCGGATGGCTTAGTGGTTAACGAGTCAGACTGTCAATGCAAGGTCCTCAGGTTCGATCCTGGGCTGATCTTTCAGAGATGGTGTGATTTACTCACAATCGCTGAATATCGGACGAGCACGTTAAGTGACGGCCCCCAGGCTGGACCCACTGGTTAAATGGGTATCCTTTCCTATGCCCCCGCTGAAATTCTCTCACCCCTCTATGTGCAACATCGTACTTGTACGGTGGCGCCATGTACTGTACTCTAGTCTCACTACAAACTGTTCTGTCAAAGTCGCTAGACTTGCTCTCATTCCTTCCGTTTCTGTGTCCTGCCCAAAAGGCGATCTCGCTATAGGTGCTGGGACCTAAACTCTACTCCCTGTGGACAGAAGTCCTACAAGAAAATGATATATACTAGAGCAAACTTGTAGTTTCTGACTAGTGATTAACTCTTGGTGTTTCAGGTAGCTTTTGAAAAGTTATGCTTTCCTTTCCTGGAATTTCATCTTTAAAACGTTATACCTCAATTTTTTTGTCCTAGGTTGTGCACTTATCATTGATATAACATGCAGAAATCTTCGCTTCACATATCAAACCGCAAATTTTATATTCACAGGCATGTACTTTTCCACTGTCAAACACACTTGTGTTTACAATATTATTTTGCTAAACAAATTATAAAAAAAATTAAGTACATTTCATGTTTAACCTCTAGTTCAAGTATTTCGATTTCTCTTTTAACCTCTAGTTCACCTTGCATGGAATTTTACCTTTAAAACGTTACCTTAAAAGTTTTTGATTTCATGTTTAATCCCTAGTTCAGGTATTTCGATTTCTCTTTTAAACAAACTGTAGAAAAGCTTAAGGTACATTACCTTCCTTGCTTAGCCAATTAAAGGATACATTCAAAACACAAAAATTAAGGAAACATCACTTGCAGGAAGATCTGAACTGAATAACGATTTTTGAAAACGGCAAAACCTCACAAAATATCTCAAAAGTGTTTAAATTTAATTACTTTCTTTCCCATTCTTAAAAATGTAATAGCTAAAAATCTGAGCGTTAATGTTTACTGAAATAACATCGTTAGAAAACGAAGTCAAACGTTTTTTTTTTTTTTTTTTTTTCTAACTGTGAGGCTGCACAGACAATAATGTAAACAAATAAGAACAAGTTAGTAAAATCATGCAATGCATTGATTATGATACGCTTTCCAACGTACCAGAAACCATTACTCAAGTTATTACTCAAGTTATGAGGATAATAGCTGTGGAATAAATATCGCTCCTGTGCCCGGACCTTTGACCCCATTTCGATTATATTCAACAGAACCGGTTCAGTATACTTCCGGAACAACATACTAAAGTTTTCTCGAAATCGAACCATTTTTACGCAAGTTATGGCGCATAAGGGCAGTAGAATATATCCCGCTCGTATGCCCTCACCTTTGACCCCATTTCGTCCATTTTCAATAGAGTTCGTCCCCAGGTTCTCACCTACCACATACTACAATTTCATCGAAATCGAACCATTTTTACGCAAGTTGTGACGCATAAGGGCAATGGAATGGATCCTGTTCCTATGTCCTGACCTTTGACCCCATTTCATCCATTTTCAATAGGGTTCATCCTCAGTGGTCCTATACCACATACTAAAATTTCATCGAAATCGAAATATTTTTACGCGAGTTATCGTGCGGACGGACAGACAGACAAAGCTGGAGCATATACGCTTTTTCAACCTATACGGTTGGAAAACGTAAAAAAGGCAATGCTTAGCTTAATAAATTTCAAAAAGGAAAAATGTTTCTGAGGAATAAAAATAAATGCTAACCACGTGATATGGCATTTTTGTCAAAAGCCCATAATAAAAACGGGCATTAGGCACACTCAAATGAAAAATGCACTATATTTAAATAACGGTTTTTCCTCCAAATAATGAGGGAAAAAGGTATTCGAATTATACTAACTGCTACACAGAAGATCCGCCCGGTGGCGCAGAGGTCTAAGCGATGGCTTCAGATCATTCGTCCGAGAAGGGTCTGGGTTCGAATCCCGGTGAGGCACCGATGTTGTGTTTGTCTTAAGGCACTAGCTCTGTCCCTTCCATCGCACCAGTGACCCTAAATTGGGGACAGGCGACTGCTTATAGCTCACTGGGTTGCTCACGGTGGGTGTGTTAAACCTTCAATAAAATAAAACAACAACAGAATACTGAGAAAATGTAATATTTTTCCAGTTTTTTTACTTATTCTATTTATTTATCTACTTATTCATTCTTCTATTTATTTTCCTGAAAGAAATATGACGGAAGAAATGAAACCCTAGGTGTTCAGTTACTTCACGTAGTTTCTTCATCGGCGTATTTTCCACGTCCACATTCCGTTCAAGATAAAATCGTGGCTATTGCACAATAGGATTATTGAAAAGAAAATGTAATATCCGTGACATATCTAATCACAGAAAATTAACAATTATCTCGCAAGATCTCCTAGTCACCAAATAATACATTTTTTCCTTGTTTTAGGAAGGTAATATTGAACGACATTTGAGCTAGATGAAGTGCCTTGTATAGGCATGTTTAAATTCTAAGAAAATGAAATAATATTATTATTACTTAAAAAACAATCTCAAAGGAAAATGGAATATTTTTTCTGCGTGGTCAAAAAACTTGATATCGACTTTAGTTACGTAATTAATTACTCCTAACTCGTTAAGGACAAGAAGGTTACTATAACATCATTTCGTGCTATGCGTAACGTATAAAAAACATAAACCTAAGTCATTGCACGATCCAATTTCATGTAAACATATCCTCAAGTACTATACTGAACTACATTTATTACATGAGGTTAAAAAGCTATATACAATAGTTTAAAAACACAAGATCTTTCGCAGTATCAGCTACCGCATCATCGGGTGACACACAGCATATGGAACCAGAGTTCTTAAATAGTTTTAATATGATGGTATTGAAGAAACTATAAAGCGCGGCCTGACGGTACAGCAGTGACATACACTGAAGAGCAATTGAATTAAAGACAGCTGGCGTTATGCAAATGTAGCGCTGTGGGAGGTCCTGTAAACGGAAACAACATGACGTATGCAGCGATCCGACAATATAAGGAGTGATGCGACGGGAATCAGTAAGAGTCGGACGCAGTATGGGTAAGACGAAGGACCTAAGCGCATTTCATCGTGGGCAAATTGTCGGGGCCCGACGAATGGGTCACTCTATCTCGGAAGTCGTGCAGGCACTGGGAGTTTTACGAGCCACCGTGTCACGGGTGCACCGTGAGTACATCGAATCCGGTAAAACCATCCCTGCAAGGGCCAACTGCTGTGGACAACAGCGTGTGGATGAGCGGGGTCATCGTCGGCTAGCTCGCATTGTAACAGCGGATAGACGGGCCACAGTGCAAGAAATTACTAGGAAATTTAACGCTGGTGCACAAAAACGTGTAAGCAGCCACACCATCCAGAACCATCTCCTCGCTATGGGGTACAGAAGCCATCGTCCCACGAGGGTACCGCTGCTGACCGCACATCACAGGGTGCGGGAACATCGCCACTGGACCCTAGACATGTGGGAAAATGTTGCCTGGACTGATGAGTCGAGATTCACGTTGGTACATGCGGATGGCAGGATACGAGTACGGCGCAAACCACGTGAAGCGATGGATCCTTCTTGCCAGCAGGGTACCCTTCAAGCTAGTGGGGTTGGCATTCTCGTCTGGGGACTGTTTACGTGGACTGAAGTGGGACCCTGGTACGTGTGACATCGTCCCTCACAGGTCAACGTTACCGGGATATCCTGGGCGACCATTTGCTCCCGTTTGTGCTTCTTCAACATCCCACTGGGGACCTCATCCTGCAACAAGACAATGCACCGTGCCATCGTTCCCGAATTGTATCCGAATGGTTGGATGAACACTCCACCGACGTGATCGCGCTTCCTTGCCCAGCTAGGTCATCTGACCTCAATCCCATCGAGCACATCTGGGATGCCATCGAGAGAGATGTTCGAGGCTCTGACCCCCTCCATCAAATCTTCGTGAACTGTGGAAGCTAGTTCAGGGGTCATGGATCCGTATGGCTTCCCAACACTTCCGGTGTCTTGTCGAGTCCATGCCGAGACGAATCGCGGCCGTCATCAGGGCAAAAGATGGTGCTACACGTTACTAGAGAGGTATTTCTAATTAAATTGCTCTTCAGTGTACATCACTGAAATACATTTGTAACGCCCTCTGAAAAAAAAAAAAACTCAGAATAGTAATTATAAAGGTAATGGTAGTCCATTTAACAAGTTCTTCCAGGCCCGAGGAATATGGTACGGCATATCAACATGGCAACATTTATCACCGAACTGGTAATAATAATGCTTTTGAATAAAGAAACTTTATCCTTCGGGCCGTAAGTCAACAGATGCGAAGCATTCCAGTCAGGAATGTAAGTAGCAGCACTGACCAGGCGTGAAAGAGAAGTATCAGTAGATTTACGCCTGACACTATACTGATGTTCAGCCAACCTGACACCAAAATTTCTAAAAGTAGACCCTATGTATGTGCTATCAGGTACATCAGGAATAACCGACCTAAGTGGAACACAATAAAACCCCATGTCTGGAAAGTTTGTGAAGAGGGTCCCGATCTTTACGAAGGAAAGAAAATAACGACCTAGTTTTTAGACCGAAGATCAAATGGCAACCCCGGCACAGACTACTCAACCAGAGCAAACATATGGTAATTAATCCAACGAACCCACACTGTTAAAAATTCCAGTAAAAAAAGTCTTGTTGCCCGTGTATTTTTACGATCAAGGCTCGTTTCTGCAGTTTCAAGGCGATGCCCGTATTTTAACGGGCATGGATATGTAGGAAAACGGTTCTTAACCGTAATTTGACGGGTGTTGCTAAGAGGCACGGGTTAGCCAATGAACGATAATGACAGAAAAGGAATGCGGCATGCGTCGCTTTCTGCTATTGGTCAGCGAGTCGTCACGTGATTTTACGGGAATTGCTCGTTTTTTTACCAAGACGAAGGGATGGGCGATATTTTCAAAAGTATGATATCTTTTAATATTTCTGAGACCGATATATTGAATCGAAAATATCTGTATTTAAAGATCAATATATCAGATTGATTTTTCGATATTTTTCAATACTTCTGATCTCAATAAGACTGATATTTCGGTTTATTCACTGCATACTGCATCAGGGTTATCACTGAATCCGATCCAATGTTGTGCTAATTATTGGCTATTGGGAACTTGGGACTAATTGGCTGTTGGCTTGTTCGCACAAATCTCAGCCAGTACTAAATTATCCTGCAGCTTGAAAATATAGCTGCAATCAAGTTTTGTTAATACCATTAAAATAGTGATATCTCAGAAAAGTACTGTATATTACTAACTTCGTACCTTTTACAAGACAGTCGCTGTACTTGGAAATAAACGTAGTGCGTTTATTTTGCCATTTCAGTCGTTTTGTTGTGTAAATAATTATTTCCGATAGCGGAATTGATATTTAACGTTTTTTTACAAGACCGACGCCATGGGTTAGTGCTTTTATTTTGCCCTTTTACGTTGTTTTGTTACGTAATTAAATATTTTCGACAGCGGAATTAACATTTTACGTTTTTATAATTCATAAAAATTCGCTAAAAATATATCTTGTATGCTGAGCTGGAAAGCCAACATCAGGGTTGTTTACATCGTAGCCAAGGTAATGTAAGGGCGTATTTATATTATATATTTTATACATTTATGTAATGTAAGGTGGTATATATTTATGCCCCCCCCCCGAAAGTGTTTAAATGTGTTTTATTGTTAAAATGTGCCTTACATTGGAAACAAAAATGCTTAATTTAATAAAAAAATTCATTAATTTACGTTACAAATTTTTTTTTATTTTTTTCTATTCTCATTGTTTTATTTTGTCCTGGTGGATTTAATTTTTTTTCATTTCATTGGCACGCCCTCAGAAAAAATCTATATATGCCCCATGTTGTATTTCTTAATGAAGGGGCAGAGCACAGATGGGATGAAAGTGGCCAAAGGGCAGGAAGTTGTCACATAAATTTACAGAACATAAATGCAGAAACTGTTTTTTTTAACAAAACATGTTATCATGATTCTCTGTACTTAACATTGCTACCTATGCAAGATTGTTGATACAGCGAGACAAAATTAGTCAAAAAAGCAATCATAAAAGTGTTGTGCACTTTTGTGTTTATATAACATCTGCACTCCCCTTCCACTAATGGGGGGGGCTGTGGCTGTGGATAGTATCAACTGTCACCAACGATATTTGAAGGTTTTGGTTATCATTTGAAAGTAAACAAATTAGATGTCAACTTTCCTGTTAAGCACACTCAACATCTTTTTAAAGAATATATATGAATAAAAAAAACACACTTGAAATGGAATTTGTGGCAGTAATATTTTGCTACAGTCGCTGTACTTGGAAATAAACGTAGTGCGTTGCATTTTTACTCATAAATATGGGTTCTTGGTTTGATTAAAAGGCAATACATTGTGCCAAATGTTTGACCAGTAAACCACAGGCAATTGGGTAAATAAGTCTCATTGATTTGATTATTCTACACATGTTAAGGTTTTTCCATTATTCGAAATGTTTATTTAAGTACAAAAGTGGAGTAAAATGCCTAAAACAAAATCACTGGGTTACTTCTGTCTGAAACATTACCCCCTTAGCCTGTAATCACAGCATATTATTGCAATTTCTAATGCAGAATGTTCTGCAAAGTCATAATATTGTTGAGAGGTAAATGGCTAGAGCTTTTTAATGCAATTTTGAAGAAGTTTGCACACATACATGAAAATATATTATTTCAAAGTTAGTGTGCATATACACTGTAGATACATATATAATTTTTTTTTTTGTAAAAAAATAACAGAAAAAAACAACTGAAAATACAACAAACCTTGTTAACAGGTTTCGGCCTAATTTGCCCAGTGTTATCCATTTTGTCATTATGTCTATTTCTCTCTTGATAAAAACTGTGAACGTATTTTTTTTTTTTTTTTTGTGAAAACTGTTATTCTTAAACGGAATGGCATTAACAAAATTCTGTTGTCCAGAAAAGTTTTAATGTGCAGTGCTCTTCCTCATTTGATTTCTCTAGTATTTCTTTACAGCATACAAGGTTACTTTTTTCAAAATTCTTTTCCTGCTAAAATCTAATAAATGTACAATGTAAAAATTGCATTTGTACTCATAAATATGGGTTCTTGGTTTGATTAAAAGGCAATACATTGTGCCAAATGTTTGACACTAGCTGTAGGAAGGGAGTTCTTAGACTACCATTAAAGACTATATTAATATATTAGCTGAAACAATGCTTAGATTATATGAATACCTTGCATTGCGCCCATCGGTTTTGCATTTGATCAAGTTAGCAAAAATTGTATGTGATTTTATACCTGCTACAACTGATTCAGCATCAATATCAGGAAAATTCTCATACAAAAAGATTACTTCTTCCTCAGAAACTGCTAGAAAACAGTCAAATGTTCAAAATAAGAAGCACTGTTCATTAAATGTGAAAATCCTCCAAATATGTGGCGTCAGTGAATAAACAAAGATGTCGCTCTTTCCAGGTTTTAGCAATTAAATGTCATGAAATCTATTGTCAAGAAATCTATTTATTAAATGTCATGAATAAAATCTATTCAGTCATGAAATGTTTATTAAATGTCATGGAAACTATTCAGTATCTAAATAATCATGGAAAATGTGCCTACCAAGTGGTAAAATACATAAAGTTGTTCCTGTCTTGTCTTTCCTGGAACCACTCGTCCTAAATTAGGGACATGTGTCTGCTTATGGTGAATCAACCTTCTACACATTCGGGAACAACTTTAGATGCTCATGGAGATCAACACACACACACACACACACACACACCACTTCACTTCAAGCATTTTTTTCCAGTTCTCAGTCCATTTCTTTGGATTTCTCATCTCCATTAAAAACTTGTACACAATAAATATCTGAAGTATTCTTTATCAAGTCTAAAACACATGAGGAGCTATCTTCGATATCATATCATTTTTTTTTTTTACATTTTAAATGCTCATTGGTGGAGTCTATTCTTAAAATTAAGGAAGTCAGCAGATTTATAAAAAAATTTTACAGTTTTGAACTCAAATGGGATATAGCATTTAATGTTTCACTTATTAACACCAAAACAACACACAAATAAGTACTGATTCCTCACCTCTAGTTATATTCAACTTGCTGTAGATGAGGGATTTTCTCTTTACATACATATATATCACTAAGCTGTTCTCTAAGATCATAGGTTAGTTTCTTGATGAGAGTTTATCTGCTAGATTAAAGTTTAAAACTGATGGAAATACATTTTATTTACTCTTGATGTATCAAACATCTGCATTTACAGTGATCTCAGCTCACAACTTGAGCTTCACTGACATCCATCACACACAAGACCATTTGTACTTCACATTTATTCTCTTTTTCTCATGCAGGAATTCCTGAATCTGGTCCTCCCTTGATCTTTTACACTTTCTTCCTGTCACTTGTGCAGAATAAATTCTCCTAGTAATCATCTCACCACTCATTCTCCAAACCACCCAAGAATATTTGTCCCCACCTTACAAACAATATTTTGCTTCACACTACTCATCTACAAAACCTCTTCATTCCTCACATGATCAAAACATATCTTGCCCCCACCCCCATAAGTAACACATCTCTACAGCTCGCAAATCACTCCTATGTTTCATCTGCAGTACTCCACCTTCACTGCTGCACATCAGAGTAGGAACAATTACTGTACTTTTTCACACACAACTATTAGGGACCTTTTTGAGAACCTATCATTCATCATTTATTCAAAATCCTCCTGAAGCAGCTGTGACTTTCAAAGATGAATTTACTGGCCTACTAATTTCACCACCTAATTTGTTTTCTCTGTCAAACATGCTTCCTAAATATGTAAATTGATTTACCTGGTCAATCTCTTTGCCATTTAGACTGATCTGTTTGATTTAATACTAACAATTCATCTGTCAAAAACATAACTTTGGGTTTTTCCTTTCATATACTAAGTTTGAAATTCATACAAACTTCATACATGTGGGACAACATACGCTGCAGCTCACTTTTGCTCTTTGCCAACAGGATTGTTTCATCAGCATGAGCAAACATAATTGAGTAACTACTCTCCACAGATAGCATTTACATAGTCTAATGACGACTCAACCATATGTGTCTCTTAAGACATAAAAATATTCTTTACCTTAAAAAATTGTTTTGGTAATAAGTAATAACTAATTATAATACACAAGCTTGGCAGTGAATGTGGGGAATAAATATCCTACCAGTTTTCTCAGATAATTTCTTAGAAACATCAGCTGAATTTTTTTTCAAGAGCTGCTTTCTCCTGCTAAAAGGGAGCAATTTTATTTGTCCTTTATTATTACATTTTATAGCTTAAAACTATCTTTATGCAAGATTGCAGCTCTCAAGCTGTATTTTTAGTGATATGAAAAACACATAAAATATTGTTTTTCAGATCCTAAAATAAAAAAATATATATAGAAGAAAGTTTTGATGCAAAAATAAATAAAAAAATCATGCAACAGAAGTGAGCTTGTAATCTGCAGAAATGCTGAATATACTTTCCAAAACCCAAAAGGTGATTTTCTTGTTTCATGTGTGGGCATTGCTCGACGAGCAGGGATATGGTTTCTGCCAAGAAGTTTCCAAAAATCCCAGTTGCAAAGGAATGTTTTCATGAGTTTTTCATCAATGTGAGATTATGAGAAATATGTATTTCCAACATTTCGAGAAAAGGTAAGTTGAAGCTTCAGTATGGCATAAATGACAAAAAAACAAAAGTACTTATTAATCCCAGCAGACTGGAATCTTAACCATCAATTAACATGGGAATAACTGAATTATAGAAAGAATAACTATTTTTATTGGGATGCAAATGTCAAAGTTAACAACATTATATCAGCTTGCAAGGAAATGTTATGGAAAAAAATCTTTAAAAAAACTTTGTTATTGTAATTTTTAGAGCATTTGTATACATTTATATTTTTCAGAAGGTGTGAACAATGTTTGCTATTTTTTTTTATCGTTTAAGACAGAACACAATGTTAATGGAGTATACAGATATAATTACTTCTATGGTGTAAGCAAAAATAGTTCCCATGGCATAAGCAAAAAAATTAAAGTGCTTATAATATGTTTACAAGTGACATTTTTGTTAAAAACAGTAATTAGAGTACGAATAATTTGTGATGGCCTTTTCATAGAAAGCAATTATTTTTCCAGAAAGATATTTTAAAAAATGCTAATGATTATTAGTCCTCCAATAAAATATGATTATAAAAATAAAAACATAAAAAATATCGTAATCCAAATTAATCAAGTATATATATTTACTAATTAATTAATAAAAGCCATACTAATTAATGTATGAAAAACAAAAAAATATCATAATCCATATTCATCAAGTATATATTTACTAATTAATGTATGAAAGCCTGTCTCTCCTAGATAACAAAAAAACGAATGGACAATCAGAGGAAATAACATGCTGTAAGTGTGGAAAAATCAGCAGATCAAGACGAAAGTTGTTATGCTCATATTTTTACCAGATTATATAATTACTTCAGGAAGTTTCACTATGTATTTACAAGATAATTATCAAAGGATGATAAAAAAAATTACGTCTGATATATACATAGCCTGAATTACAACAAACTTTATACTACATAACTTGTAAGACATCAAGAAAACTCTCGAAAAGCTGTTTTGCATTTCCTTACCCAGCTGTTAAGATCTACATAATTTATCACTAACAAAAAAAAAAAAAATGCTTAACTTCAAATTGTGTGTTATTGGTATGTATTTAATTTTGGTTAAAGTGCCAGTTTACTTCAAACATAATACTCATAGGCAAAAGAACAATCTGCTATCAACCGTTCGTTAAATTTGTTTTCTGGGTGCCTACTGTCAACTAATAGTTAAAATTTTCAACCATCGAGGTTTTCAACACAGCAGATATTTTTCCTTGTAAAGTTCTAGAAATCGGAAGGTGACATAATATCATGTGAATCTCGATAATGAGATCGCAGTTTGATAGTCCTCAAGCAACATAATTTTCGTGACATGCCAGAGGAAAGAACACAGATTTCATTCCACAAGTTAAATCACATCAGCCATAGGCTGATATATTGAATATCGCACCGATATAGTGATTTTCTGACATATCGTAACTTGGATATCAATACTATATATCGAAATATCGGAAAAAATATCGATATTTCGAGATATTGATAAATATCGCCCATCCCTAACTGACGAACACGAAGTCACGAACATGTACAGGAAAGACGCCAGCATGTTAAAGAAAGAAAACATGTGAGTAGACACTTTTTAAAATTAAGTTTATTATGATATGTAAAAGTAACGAAATCAATTACACACATTTTTGTTTGATATTAAGCTCACGAACTGTGTACATATATATATATAATTTTAAAAGTTTCACCACCAAACGAGGGTGGCTGAAGCATTGTCACACAGGAAAATCTATGTAGTAGCTAAGATTTCATTTGACTGGGGTAGGGGCATAACTCTTACATCCATATATGTTTTACTATCAATATGAAACAACAGTGCTTTACTTTCTGTGCAAGTCTTTATCGCCAGGTATATACCTAGCGTTGACTAGGATGTCGAATAAATTCGATCTGTACATGCTGATTTGGGAATTACGTAGGGCAGCATTCTTTTCGTATGTTTGTAGTCTGAAATGAATTCCATTTTGCAATATAACACGCATAAATATTGTCTTACCGTTTTGTGCTTTTTTTTTTTTTTTTTTTTTTTTTTTACGGCATAGTGTTCAACTCCTGAATTTAGACAGAATTGTTTCTAAAGCACAAACTGGCTGAACAATACTTTGTTTTTTTTTAAGACTCCTTTTCATTTGCTCATGTACTTAAGAACTTATGAAGTATTATATTTGCACCAATGAATACAAAGATTAGCTATGGAGTACAGATATGTACAGGCATATTCTTTAATGAAAAATTTATTCCAGTGTGTTTATGTGGGTATAAAATATATAAAAAATACAAATACAAACGTATATTTGCTAAAATTACATGCACTGATGTCACAGAAATTGCACAAATGGCTAAAAAAAAATCAAATAAAACTGGTCAAGTCATTTGTTTAGTATCAGTAAGATGTATGAGCTCATTTACTCTTGCAAAGTTCATCAATATTTTGAGTTTTCTTGCTTATGTACAAACAAGTTATCTTCAACATCCAGCTTATTTCAATATTTAGTTTTTATGGTGGTTAAGGATAAAACACTAGTTTCACATAAATATGTAGTTGTAAAAGGCAACAAATACTTAAGGCAGTGCTCGACAATGTTGGAAATTCTTTTTCCATTGGAATCCAAAAACTAGTCAGTGATTTCAAAGAACAAATGCTTTTCAAACCAACCAGAGTTAAAAGATGTCTCATAAGTTTTTTATTTGGCAATAGAAGATTACACATTTCTGCATTGTATGTGAATGAGTAACTAGTTCATTCAGTGGGAATGGGAAATACTGCCTTGTAAATGTTTGGAGAGTGCAGAGATGGACGATTATTAGCTGTTTAACATCAAGTTTCAATTGTTTGCTCATTTTCTGATGATAATGAATTCAGTTATGAAAATTGGTCAGAGCTGTTCCCTGTAATTTGGTTTTCTCATAAAGTTTTTTGGTCATTGCTTGTGTTTTGTTTTTTCAACATAGAACAGATTGTTTTCACCCTGTAATGAGAAGTTCCACTAGTTCATTTTTCAGAAATTTCAGCTAAATATGCTAAACTTCACCACACATCCTACCAGCACTAGCCATAAATTCAGATTAATTTTGTTTTGAAAATTGGTTCACTATGTGACTCGGTATGGTTGCTAACAAATCCGCATATGCCCCCCTATTATTTTAGTGTAACCCACTTTGAGAACTATTGGTCTAGAGGATGTTCAAGCAGTACTGGTATCAGAGTTGGTTGTACATCAAGGTTTTTGGCTAGCAGTCACAATTTAACATATGGTTTGAGTCCCATATGAGGCATTAGTTTTGCCACCCTGGTGGTGCAGTGGTCTAAGCACCATCTTATGATTGTTTGTCCAAGTGGGTCTGGGTTTGAATACCGGTATGGCATGGATGTTGTGTTTGTCTTACAGCACTGGCGTTCTCTCTTCCCTGGAACCAGTGACTCTTAAATTAGGGACGGGGACTGCTTATATCCCATTTAGTTCCTCACATTAGCCGTTAAAACCTTTAAAAAAGAAACCTGTTTTTTACATAACATAACAGCTTTGGCTTTCTCCTTCCCTAGAACCAATGGCCTCAATTTAGAGGTGGAAAAAAAGTTTCATGTGATGAAATGTCACATTTTCGTTCAGGAAACACATTTGTGATTCTCCCTGACTGCTACATGATTTTGATTGCTTTTAGGAATACCATTTCACTCACATTCCTTAGTATATAATTATCAATCATTTTGTGACTATGGTATATTCAGTTAACTCATAGGCACCCCTAGCTTAGTTTTCAGCAGGAAGAAGCAAACAATGGAAATCTGCATATATACAAACCCCATATGCCTCTCATTGAAAACAGCTTTTTACCACTCAACACATAAATTACATAAATTTAGCTGGAAACCAGAAGAGCCAAAAAATATATATTTTTTAATTATATCTATAATCACCTCATTATCACATGTATACAGTAATATTTCACATATATGTCAGCGCAAACCAAAGCACGCATAAATAAGAGCGCAGCATAAGTAAAAGTTAGTGTAATTCCAGCCAAAATTAAGTTTAAAATGTAATTAACATGAGAATAACATGCAAAATAAGAAAAATATCAATGATTGAATTTACTTAGTTAAATTTAACACTTAAAAGCTTAGATTACTCAAAAATGTAAATTACTTGATCTCAAAATTTTAATTACATACCTTGTTTATATTTATGGCTTTTTAAAGTTATGTAAAATTGAAGACTGTTTCTGCTGTTGCCTCTAATTGAAAACAGCTTTTTCAAGTTTGTTTAAACAGGAATGTGTGGCAATTAGATGTATCGGTGAGTTGTATGTAGTGACAGTGTTTCCAAAGCTTCTACACTGCTTTCGTGACAGTCTGGGGATCTTTTGTTAATTCTTCGTTATGTCTCTTCATCATCATCCTGAATTTCATTGGCTATTTCTTGAATATCCCTCAATTCCCCGATAATGCATTTTCATTGATTTCTACAAACTCTTTAAAACTACTGAATCCACCTGAAATGGCACTCCAATCTTCATCATTGGCAGATTATTCGGTAAATGTGTAGATTAGCGTCCTAAATTATTTTGTCGGAAACTTGTAATATTGACTTGTGAGTGCGACGCTGTGGTAGGCCTAACACATCACTACGGCAACGATGTGAAGATTTGCTTTGTTGAAAGGAAGATTCGCTTCGCCGTGCAATTCACGTGCGGATGACTACAAGTCCAAGCAAGTACCTTCTTGCCAAGAGAGCGAACCATTTTATACTCATATGCTACACAATATAGTTTGTTCATGTTTTGTAATTGTTTTTAAAGCAGACGTGAAAATTTTCATTCTTTCGCATATGATTCCCTGATCCGAAATAGAAAGTTTGGTAAATGTGTACTTTAGCGTCTAAATTATTTCGTCGGAAAAATGTAACTGTGTGGGAAAAGTGTGACATACAATATTTTAAGCATGCAAAATAATGGGAAAAGGTGCAAAAATATAGTATTTTTAGATAAAAGGAAATAAGTTTTCCGAAGTATTTACCTGAGAGTGCGATGGTTTGGAAGAGTACGTGCGGTAGGCATAGGACGAGAGAGCGGCAACGGCATCAAGGTGGAGTCCGGTGAATGGAAGCTTCGTTGAGAAGGGCAAGTAACGGGCGGAAGAATTAAGAAGGAAGCGGTTTAGCAGTACGTAGTCATCGAAAAGTCTTGTGGGCATACGCAGAAAGAAAGAGGTTGAATTTGCGCAGCATTGTACGTTTTTGTTTTTTTGAAGGGTAATTTTGAGAAAGCGGAAGTACAAAATCGTCAGTCATTTCGGATTTCGTCAGGGCTTAAAATTTCATTATCCGCCACAATACAAGAAGCTGTCTCCCTGCCATAGTGCGATATATGAATTGAAGAAAACTGCTTATTTTGAAAAATATCCATGTCACGAGGGAAAAAATGTGAGCTACGATGTACTGAATAACAGCAGAACTGCAAATGAAGTGCTTGAAGAAATCACCTACCTGCGCACATCTTCCAAAACAAAACTAAAACTTTGGGTTCAACCGGAACCAAAACGTCTTCCTCAAAACTTCTGTCGTACATAAATTATTTTACATTCCTTAATTTCTTTCCATTCGGAGACACTGTGAAACCACTAATAACGACATTCTGCACATATCTTTCTCAAAAATGAATAAAACAGGTTTGAACTACTTCTGCGCATGATTACACGACACTCTTCCGAAAAATATACCCTACTGCTGTCGTATTCTTCCACGCATTTGCTACCAACTCGTACTCCGCTCCGTCGCACAGCACATTCACGTGGTGGCCGTTAGCATCGCTTCAGCCTCCCGCACCACCTGCTACAAACCATCGTACTCGCAGGTTAATACTTCGGAAAAATTATTTCCTTTTTATCTAAAAATAATATAATTTTTCACCTTTCCCTATTATTTTGCATGCTTAAAAAATTGTGTGCATCGAACTTTTCACCCACAGTTAAATTTTTCCAACGAAATAGTTTAGGACGCTGAAGTACACATTTACCGAAAGTACTAATATGCTTTTCTATGTTGTACAGAAAACTGGGGAACTATAAATTTCGGTTTTGGTTTGAACAGATTTGCTGTGTCTCTGCACTTTTGGTTCTTCTGTTAATAGCTTGTTCGCACGCGAGTTTCTATCTTACTCATATGTATCTTTTGCAAACCGAAGAGGTTTTATCCGGGTTTTCCTGCCAACAACATACAGGATACACCAAAATAAAGGATGGCTGCTGTGGACCTATTTTCTGTAGCGTATCACTACAACATTTATTGCTCTTCTGCCAATAACGTAAGTCCTCTTTCTCTTGTACCCGTCATTTCCACACAGCAACAAACCTTCCTTTTAACGGACCAAAGCTTCACATCTTCACTGGAGCGATGCATTATTCCTATCGCAGCTTCTCTTCACAGTGTCAGACTCACAGGTCCATATTACAATAAAAATCTTTAAAACACGTTTAAAATATGAAATATCTGAAAAAATATGAAATACATTAAAATATGAAGTTTTAACCCTTTGTCAATAAACACAGGAGGCTAGTTCCATCAGAGGCATGCATTCAGTCGCTGACTTTAAACATTTGGAGCAAAATTACATATGCTTCCAATTTATGGACCTAAAGCATAATATAATTAAAGAAGTGATATTCTTCTGTCCTTGGCAGTGCGTAACAATAATACAACTTCCAGTGATTAGCAGTGAAAAGCAACATAACATGCGATGACTGTCTTTTTTCTTGTAGTAGAAAATTATATTCTGAACTTCATTTTTAGATTTAATTGCCCAGTCTGGCACCTAGGGCAACTAGATTATTTATTTACCTGCCCAGGTCAATGATTCACAAGACCCAGGCATGGTATTTTTCAAACCCTGATATGTATAAGTAAAAATATATACAGTACATAATTTCACACATACATATTAATTAAAGCTTATATATTTCATTATTACTACTTTAGCAAAAACTTCCCATTACAAAAAAATTACCTTTGCTTGTCTCTGTGGGCACTATTTCACTTTTACAGCATTGCAATCTTATGGGTAATGAAAATTTCTGTAGTACATACTAACTTTTTAATGAAAAATTTGTAATGTTTTAAGAACAATACGTTGCTACAAATTTTTTTTTGTCCCCCTTGAATTGCATTATAACGAGTTTCGACTGTTATTCTTTTTTACTGAATCTGGTAAATGCTGGCCAAGAAAATGACAGTGAAAATATATCATGAACAGTTTCTTTGCTTTGCAAATGTAGTAATTAAAGTTAAATGTAAAAAAAATGATTTCATTCTAAATTTCTGCGAGTGAAATCTTTCACCTGTGTCACTTTAAGCAGGGCTTGGAAAATATCTGAAATGTTACATGCCCAGCTGGGTATATACATAAATTATTTACCTACCCAGGTAGTAAAACCTGGATGCCCAGGAAAATTTATATTTTAAGATAAATCAGAAGCCACTTTTTTTTCAAGTTAAAAAATATGAAAATTTTTTTACACGTTTTGTAATTCCTATTTTAAAGGTCTATTCAAAATGTTCAATATGCAAAGCATGTATTTCATGTTTTAAGATGATAGTGCTGAAATTGGTACAAAATGATACGATGAAATTGTTTTTTGAGAAATTTAAAGATTCTGCCGTGTTCTTTTCCTTTGTCACTAAACACCTGATTTGTACATCAATAAAAATTGTTTCAGTATCTTCAGGTATTGCCAAGATATTATAAATACAACTATTTAATAGCTTTCCAAAAAAAAAATTGTGCTCTCAAATGGTTTCCTTGTGGCAACACAACAATGAAAGAAGAGGTTTAATCACTGAAGTCATTTCTAAAACATTCCAAACAGGAAAATTTAATATTTTAGAAATATTGATATGCATTAATGTTCTACAATGACTCAGTTAGAATCAGGGTCTAAACAAGTGTTTCTTCTTTGGGTAGGGGTCTGAGATTTGAAATTATGCCCTATCAAGTTCAAAAGCTCTCATTTCCATTCAAGTATTTTTTTCTTTTCTTTCTGATACCTTAATTATGGGGAAGCAATGTGATCTTTCAAAAGCAGTACTTCCAGTTTTTGACATAATTTTACTAAACATGTGAAAAGTAGGTAAATATCCAAAAATTAGAGATAGGAAACAAGACAGTAAAAGTTCTGGGAACACTGACAACACAGTGCTCAGTAGAATGTAAAATGAACCAGCACACAATCCAGTGAATGTGAAAACAAAAAAAGCATGATTCAACATTATGTCAAATGTAATACTAGCCAAAACCTACATGAAAAACCAACTTTGACACCATTGTGGATTGAATACCCTTATAGACGCAATGTACTCGGATGCCAGTTTGTAGTTCTGTTTGTCATTGATATAACATATAAATACAAGAATATGCCTGTACATATCTTTACTACATAACTGCCCTTTGTATCCATTCATACAAATACTACATAAGTACGTATGTGCAAATTAAAATGTCTAAAAGAAACTAAGTATTGTTCAACCAACTGTGCTTTAGAAATAATTCTCCAATTAAAACATGTCTAAAAGAAACGTAAGTATTGTTCAACCAACTGTGTGTACAGAGTTCGTAAAGCCTAATGTTAAACAAATCTGTGTGTAACTGATGTCATTATTTATCATATTGTAATAAACCTGATTTTAAGATATGAAAATATCATTACTCACATGTAAGTATCCAACAATTTCACACTCACACACTCTTCCACAAAAAACATGCATTTACTTGCACACTCTTCCACAAAAAATGCATTTATGTAAAAGTCGGTGACTACTTGCCGTGAGGCTTAACTGAATATGACCAAACTTCATATTTACAGGGATTGCCTTTCAAATTACAGCTTAAGTTAATACGGTCAAACTTATTTTTTCGGGTATAGCCCTTCAAATTATGGCGTAGCTCAATACGGTCAAACTTATTTTTTTATGGGCGTTGCTCTTCAAATTATGGGCTTAGCATTTAGGGTTCAGACCGTAATTTCATGGGCTTTCACAAAAACGGGCCAAGCCGTAGTTTTATGGGCAACGGCCGGGCCCCTAGTTGCCGGCCGTTGCCCGTAATCTAACTGTGAAATTTTTAACAGTGCACAAATCTGATTTCACGGGACGGGCGTGCAAGAGTAGTAAATCTCAACCTCGAGACATGAGCAATGATACGGGAGATACAACTCTGGGTGTACCCATGGCTAAGAGCAATGTCCCCAATAATACTGAATTCCCGTTGGGGTAAACGAGAAGTGGAAGAGTGTGTGAACGCCCGACGAACAAAATGATATAGTGCCGAAAGTTTATAACGGAAGGGGTGAGCCGAATTGGCAGGGATAATACAAGAAATAGCAGAAGGTTTACGGTAAACTGAAGTAGTTAAACGATGAGATACTGGGTCACACTGTAACAAAATATCCAGAAATGGGAGGGAGCAAGAATTCTCAGCCTCAACTGTAAAATTGATAGATGAAAACTGAGCTGACATAAGCTCGGAAAAAGCCATAAGTTCATCGAGAGAATAAGTCCAAAAAATAAGAATATCATCAATGTATCTTAAATATAATGCAGGACGCAAGACGCATTGACTAAACACACACTCTTCCAAAGATTGCAAGGCGATTTCCGCCAAAACTCCAGACAGAGGCGAACCCATAGGCGTACCATGTAATTGTTGGTAAATAACGCCATTGAATTTGAAATAAGAACGTTGGTGAATAAATTTCAGAACCTGCACAACGGCTAAGGCTTCCACGGGTTGACATAATCCAAACGAAAGGAGCCTGGAGTCAATAATATCGATAACATCGGGAACATGAACACTGGGGAACACAGAAGTTACGTCAAGAGATGCCATAATAAAACCATTACCTCCAGAGTTAAAAGCACAAATTTTATCTAAGGCCTGGTTTGAATTTCCAATACACTGCTGGCCACCCAAAATGGAACACCAAGAAGGAAGCATCCGATTGGCCTGAAATTCGAAGCATGCGTCGCCCGCGAGAGGACATGCAAACGATTAGCATTGCAGGAGATATGCAAATCATGTGCGCCCGGCACGCCACCGAGAAGCACTATAAGAAGGGTGCACAGAAGGCAGGCTGTAAGTAGTGGAAGTGTGTTGTGCTGCCAGACCCGTGCGTGGGAAGCTTCCTGATGCCTCGTTGCAGAATACGGCAGTCATTCCAGCACGTTTCGGAGTTCGACAGAGGACGAATAGTGGCTTATCGCGACAGCAGTTTATCGTACCGAGACATTGGCGCCTGTGTGGGACGACATCCTGCCACAGTGAGGCGAGTATGGATTCGGTGGGTGCAGGAGGGACGGATGGACCGACGTGAGCGATTGCCGCAGCCACGGCATACTACCGAACGAGAGGACCGGCATGTTGTGTGGCGGGCATTGACGGCTCGCACCGCCACATCACGAACGTTAGCGCAGGATTTGGGATGTGTTGCGCAACAACCTGTGTCACCACGTACCGTTCGACGTCGTCTGCAGGAGTGAGGACTTGTCTCACGGCGCCCATTTTTCCGATTACTCTTGACGTTACACCACCAGCGAGTGTGGCAGCAGTGGGCCGTTGAACGCCGCACCTGGACTACGGAATGGCATGACATTGTCTTCTACGACGAATACCGCTTCTGCCTGCAACACCACGATGTATGACGCCTGCATTATGCATCGCTGTGCCGGTCTGTCGCCTGGCGTTATGGTTTGGGGAGCAATTGTATATGACACCCGCACCCCTCTGGTACGTATCGCCGGTACACTCAACAGCCACCGCTGCATCTCCGACGTTTTGCAGCCTGTAGTCCTCCCTTACCTGCAGGACCTGCCTGCGGCCACGTTTCAACAGGACAATGCGCGCCCGCACGTGGCACGCATCGTGCAACAATTCTTCACGGTCCACCAGGTATCACTGCTGGCATGGCCCGCCTGTTCTCCCGATATGTCGCCCATCGAACACGTCTGGTCACTGATCGGTAACCGAGTGGCCCGGCAAGCACCACCCGTGGCTACGCCTGATGAACTGTGGCAACGTGTGGAAGCAGCCTGTACCGACATACCCCAAGCCCACATCCAAAGCCTCTTTCGTTCGATGCCTCGGAGTGTTGCGGCCGTTATTGGCAGCCATTGGGGCCACACGAACTATTGATGTCTGCGTCTTCCGCAAGTCTCACGGGCCTGTAAGCTCAATCGTTTCATCTTTGTATCTGTTGTTATGTGTCCAGTAAATCTGGCTTTGCTATCTCGTGTCCTTCTTGGTGTTGCATTTCGGGTGGTCAGCAGTGTAGAAAATTGTGAGTCGGAAATCAACGGAGCCAAAAAAATTGCCAAAGCCCTTTCTAGAATACGACAAGGGTTAGAAGAACTGGACACCAAAGGTCTAATAGAATGTCCCGGTTTATGAAGCTTAACCCTACCAAATAAATCCGGCACATGGGGGCCAGGGGTGGATGCATAGAACGAACAATGGAAATTGGCAAGGCAGAATGGTTTGTTTAACTTGCCCAATGCCACCACTGTAGCAGCACAGGGGTCAAACCTCATAATTTTATGAGGAATTTGATTTATTGCCTCTTCCATTTTTTCAACGTATGCAGTTTTGTCATAAATGACAATTTGTTGTGATTTATCAGCCAAAATGAGAGATAAATCCTGTTGCTCTGTCAGTTGCTTTAGTTGTCTGATTTCCTCCTGGTAGTGGCGTTCCTCCGGTTGGAACCTTCTTGACATGTGGCTTTGAAGAGTTTTTGAAATTCCATATCTTGCAATGTCCTGTTGTTCCTCTGGCAGAGCTCCAATAATCTTCTCAGCTTGTAGAACGAAAGAATTATAGTTAACTCTATTAGTAGGGTAGGCAAATTTGATACCTCTGTTCAAAGCAGATTTTTGTTCTAAAGACAATACATATGAGCTAAAATTAATACACTGACGGATAAAAAAATCCCAACACCAAGAAGGGGTTGTGTTAGATTAACGACAGTTGGTAGGCGGTGAGAGTACATCTGTAAGATGACGTCTATGCAAATTTCGCGCTTGGCGCATACGTGTGGCGCTAGTAGCGCCCCTCGGAACATGCAAAGCAGGTTTGCTATAAATACGCGCTGTAACGTTCGTGAGCGTTAGTTATCGTTGAGATTCGACGTAGTGTGTTGATGTTAGTCAAGAATGCCTTTAAGAAGACGAAGAAGCCATTATCAACAGCTCACGAAGTTTGAACGAGGTCGTGTAATAGGGCTACGAGAAAGTGGATTTTCTTTCCGCAATATTGCAGAACGACTTGGCAGGAATGTAACCACTGTGCATGATTGTTGGCAGCGGTGGTCAAGGGAAGGTACTGCCTCAATAAGACCGGGTTCCGGCCGGCCACGTAGCACTACTGAGAGGGAAGACCGCCGTGTACGGCGTATGGCCGTGGCGCATTGTACTGCGTCTGCGGCAGCAATTCGAGCTGCAGTTGCCACCACAGTGACACAACGAACTGTTACAAATCGGTTACTTGAAGGACAGCTCTGAGCCAGACGCCCTGTGGCGTGCATTCCACTTACTTCAAACCACTGCCGTTTGCGACGTCAGTGGTGTCAAGCTAGAGCTCATTGGAGGAAGGAGTGGAGATCTGTTGTGTTTTCTGATTAAAGCCGGTTCTGCCTGGGTGCCAGTGATGGCCGTGTGTTGGTTAGAAGGAGGCCAGGTGAGCGCCTGCAACCAACCTGTCTGCGGCCGAGACACACTGGACCTACACCTAGAGTTATGGTCTGGGGAGCAATTTCCTATGACAGCAGGAGCACTCTCGTGGTTATCCCACACACCCTGACGGCACAGTTGTACGTCGGTCTGGTGATTCAACCTGTTGTGCTGCCATTCATGAACAGCATTCCAGGGGGTGTTTTCCAACAGGATAACGCTCGCCCGCATGCCGCTGTTGTAACCCAACATGCTCTACAGAGTGTCGTCATGTTGCCGTGGCCTTCTAGATCACCAGATCTTTCACCAATCGAGCACGTATGGGACATCATTGGACGACAACTCCAGCGTCACCCCCAACCAGCATTAACCGTCCCTGTATTGACCGACCAAGTGCAACAGGCATGGAACTCCATCCCACAAACTGACATCCAGCATCTGTACGACACAATGCATGAACGTTTGCGTGCTTGCATTCAACATTCTGGTGGTTACACCGGTTATTAATGTAACAGCATTTCACATTTAAAATGGCTCTTCTCGCGCTTACATTAAGCTGTGATCTTGAAACCTTAATCGATTAAATATGTTACATATACAAATGTATTGCCGCCATTTCATTCCTCTACAACTATTTTTTCGTGGTGTTGGGATTTTTTTCCCGTCAGTGTATGAGCTAAAATTAATATATGAGGATGGTGCAGCTGTATATTCGAACCTCCCAGTTTTTGACTGTTGAGGATAGTTAGATTCAGATTCCAAAGCATTAGAAACCAAACATCGAAGTTTGTGGATATGTCGTAACTGCACAGTATTAATTTCAGTCTGTAAGGTTGCTTGGCAGGACAACCATAGTCCTATCCAACTGAATGGAATGTATGCTGCGAGACATACGTAAGTACGTAGCATATGTCCTGCGATTTAAAGAGTCTGTCAATCCTCTTTTTAAACGGATCTCGGTGGTAAGGCGTTTTACCTGGGCATCTGTCAAAACCTCGGCATCACGTTTGGACACCGAAGGTGTGTGAATTGTTAAATATCTGGGTACCACCTTTAAATCACGGCAATTAACTAAAATGCTAAGTGCATTCCTTCAATTCCAAGCCGGCACCGAACTCTACTAAAAGTCTTAACAAGGAATTCCCTAATGCTGTATTAAAATTGGTATGAAAGACAACATACCATTACTTCGTAGTTAATATGATCACTATAACATCATTTCGTGCTATGCGTAACGTATAAAAAACATAGACCTAAGTCATTGCACCATCCAATTTCATGTAAAAATATCCTCAAGTACTATACTGAACTACATTTATTACATGAGGTTAAAGAGCTATATTCAGTAGTAGCAGCTACCGCATCATCGGGTGACACACAGCATATGGCTCCGTTGATTTCCGACTCACAATTTTCTATTAGAAGTTCAAAGCAGGCCTTAGATAAAATTTGTGCTTTTAACTCTGGAGGTAATGGTTTTATTATGGCATCTCTTGACGTAACTTCTGTGTTCCCCAGTGTTCATGTTCCCGATGTTATCGATATTATTGACTCCAGGCTCCTTTCGTTTGGATTATGTCAACCCGTGGAAGCCTTAGCCGTTGTGCAGGTTCTGAAATTTATTCACCAACGTTCTTATTTCAAATTCAATGGCGTTATTTACCAACAATTACATGGTACGCCTATGGGTTCGCCTCTGTCTGGAGTTTTGGCGGAAATCGCCTTGCAATCTTTGGAAGAGTGTGTGTTTAGTCAATGCGTCTTGCGTCCTGCATTATATTTAAGATACATTGATGATATTCTTATTTTTTGGACTTATTCTCTCGATGAACTTATGGCCTTTTCCGAGCTTATGTCAGCTCAGTTTTCATCTATCAATTTTACAGTTGAGGCTGAGAATTCTTGCTCCCTCCCATTTCTGGATATTTTGTTACAGTGTGACCCAGTATCTCATCGTTTAACTACTTCAGTTTACCGTAAACCTTCTGCTATTTCTTGTATTATCCCTGCCAATTCGGCTCACCCCTTCCGTTATAAACTTTCGGCACTATATCATTTTGTTCGTCGGGCGTTCACACACTCTTCCACTTCTCGTTTACCCCAACGGGAATTCAGTATTATTGGGGACATTGCTCTTAGCCATTGGTACACCCAGAGTTGTATCTCCCGTATCATTGCTCATGTCTCGAGGTTGAGATTTACTACTCTTGCACGCCCGTCCCGTGAAATCAGATTTGTGGGTTCGTTGGATTAATTACCATATGTTTGTTCTGGTTTGAGTAGTCTGTGCCGGGGTTGCCATTTGATCTTCGGTCTAAAAACTAGGTCGTTATTTTCTTTCCTTCGTAAAGATCGGGACCCTCTTCACAAACTTTCCAGACATGGGGTTTTATTGTGTTCCACTTAGGTCGGTTATTCCTGATGTACCTGATAGCACATACATAGGGTCTACTTTTAGAAATTTTGGTGTCAGGTTGGCTGAACATCAGTATAGTGTCAGGCGTAAATCTACTGATACTTCTCTTTCACGCCTGGTCAGTGCTGCTACTTACATTCCTGACTGGAATGCTTCGCATCTGTTGACTTACGGCCCAAAGGACGAAGTTTCTTTATTATATATGGAAAGCTTGCTTATTTACCAGTTCGGTGATAAATGTTGCAATGATGATATGCCGTACCATATTCCTCGGGCCTGGAAGAACTTGGTAAATGGACTACCATTACCTTTGTAATTACTATTTTGAGTTTATTTTTGCAGAGGGCGTTACGAATGTATTTCAGTGATGTATGTCATTGCTGTACCGTAAGGCGGTGCTTTATAGTTTCTTCAATTCCATCATATTAAAACTATTTAAGAACTCTGGTTCCATATGCTGTGTGTCACCCGATGGTGCGGTATCTGATACTGCGAAAGATCTTGTGTTTTTAAACTATTGTATATAGCTTTTTAACCTCATGTAATAAATGTAGTTCAGTATAGTACTTGAGGATATGTTTACATGAAATTGGATCGTGCAATAACTTAGGTCTATGTTTTTTATACGACATGAAGGTTACTGAGCTTCGCTGCGGTTAATTATTTACTTACATGCGTAACAAAGTTTTAAATTAAGCTAGAAAGAAATCGCACATTTCATCAAAAATTAAACTCGGTTTTCTTTGAAGCTGAACTTTTGAAAGGGCATTGCACTTACCGATTTTACAGGATTGGCAGACGCACCTGTGTTTGCTGGTACTCCGATGAAAGCCACCAAACGTACAGAGGCAAAGGAGGTACGTTGGCTGAAATTGTGACGTCATCAGCGATACGTAATGGCTCAAGCGTTCCGATCAAGCACGTGCGCGTGACTTAGTGAGCTATTAAGGAATTTTTGCTTTCCGTGCATCTCTCTCTCTCTCTCTTTTTACTTTCGTTGTCCAGTTGTTTACTTCCGAGAAAAGATGGGAATTACATGAATGTAAGGCACGTGCTGTTATCTGTTGATATGAATAACGTAGTGGCAGCATGATTTTAAGGCTGTCTTTGAATGAGTGTAAGAAAAATTTTTATCCTATATCTGCAATGTAAATTCTTTTGTACACATTTTCTCAAAGACTATTACTTTGCAGTGTTTGAAATGTTGAGCACAAATAACAAGTTAGTAAAATCATGCAATGCATTGATTATAATACGCTTTCCAGCATACCAGAAATCATTACTCAAGTTATTACTCAAGTTATGAGGATAATGGGTGTGGAATAAATCTCTCTCATGTGCTCTGACCTTTTATCCCACTTCGATGATATTCAACAGAACCAGTTCAGTATACATCCGAAATAACATGATAAAGTTTTGTCGCAATAGAAGCATTTTTACGTAAGTTATGATGCATAAGGGCTATGGAATAGGACCCGCGCCTGTGTCCTAACCTTTGACCCCATTTCTCCCATTTTCAATAAGATTCGTCCCCAGGCAGGCCCCTACAACATACTAATATTTCATCCAAATCGAAGCATTTTTACGTAAGTTATGACGCATAATGGCGATGGAAGTGATTCCGCTCTTATGTCCTGACCTTTGACCCCATTTCGCCCATTTTCAATACGGTTTGTCCCCAGGTGGACCCCTACCACATATTAAAATTTCATCGAAATCGAACCTTTTTTAGCCGCCCCGGTGGCGTAGTGGTCTAAGCGATGGCCTCTGATCATTCGTCCGAACGGGGTCCGGGTTCGAATCCTGGTGAGGCATGGATGTTGTGTTTGTCTTACGGCACTGGCTCTTTCCCTTCCCTGGAACCAGTGACCCTAAATTAGGGACGGGCGACTGCTTATAGCCCATTGAGTTGCTCACGGTGGTCGTTAAACCTCCAACCAAAAAAAAAAAAAAAAAGAACCTTTTTTACGTTAGTTATGACGCATAAGAGCAGTAGAATGGATCCCGCTCCTATGTCCTGACCTTTGACCCAATTTCATTCACTTTCAATACGGTTCCTTCCCAGGTGGTCCCCTACCACATACTAAAATTTCATCGAAATCGAGCGATTTTTACGCGAGTTATCGTGCGGACGGGCATACGCACACAACGCGTGACGTAATGAGGCAGATGGGAATCGCGACCATCTGCTCGCAAGAGTGCGACGTCATCAAACTTTAATAGGATTCACGCACAACGCGTGACGTAATGAGACAGATGGCGTGACCGCGCGCCAACATCAATGGGACGACGCCATGGCACTACACTAAAAACGTGGTAATTCAGGGTGGTTATTTAACCCACTAAACGAATTTTCCTAAAGTCAAGATCAAGCTAAATCGATTTCTTGTACCAGAAAACGGTAGGTTAACGACTTTCATCAAAATCCTTAAAGCCGTTTTCAAAATAAAATTTTCATAGATACAAGAATTGCTCCTTTAAGGTGGACGTCAAGTAATTTTGCTTCTGATACTTCCAATGGAAAAACTTCTGTACACATTTTCTTCACAATTAATGCGGTCCCAAGGATGAAAATTTGAACATCGATTAAAATAGCTTCATTTTATAACTTGGAATACTTAATATTTTCTAAAACATAACCATAATTATGCAATCCAACATTTATTTGTCTACTGAAGTCATCAAAGTACAGGTCGTGCCATCTTTTTTCTGGACAATTAATGCGTTCCCAAGGATAAAAATTTGAACATCGATTAAAATAGCTTCATTTTATAACTTGGAATACTTATTATTTTCTAAAACATAACCATAATTATGCAATCCAACATTTGTTTGTCGACTGACGTCATCAAAGTACAGGTCGCGCCATCTTTTTTCTGGTATTAACAGCAACAAAAAAGAAACGTTATTGTTTTTTAATATAATTATGGTTATGTTTTAGAAAATGTTAAGTATTCCAAGTTATAATATGAAGTTATTTTAATCGAAGTTCAAATTTCCATCCTTGGGAACACATTAATTCTGAAGGAAATGTGTAGAAAAGTTTTTCCATTGGAAATATAGGAAGCAAAATTACTTGACGTCCACCTTAATAGTATGGAATAAGGGCGATGGAATGGATCCCGATCCTATGTCCTGACCTTTGACTCCATTTGTCCCATTTTCAATAGGTTCCTCTCCAGGTGGTCCCCTACCATATACTAAAATTTCATCGAAATCGAACCATTTTTACGCACGTTATGACTCATGAGGGCAATTGAATGCATCCCGCTCTTATGTCCTGACCTTTGATCCCACTTCACCCATTTTCAATAAGGTTCGTCCCCAAGTGGTCCCCTATCACATACTAAAATTTCATTGAAATCGAACCATATTTACGCAAGTTATGAGGCATAAGGGCAATGGAATGGATCGCGCTCCTATGTCGTGACCTTTAACCCCATTTGTCCCATTTCAATAGGGTTCGTCCCCATTGGGTCCCCTACCACATACTAAAATTTCATCGAAATCGAACCATTTTTTACGTGAGTTATCGTGCCGACAGACGGACGGACAGACGGACGGAAAAAGCTGGAGCATATACGCTTCTTCAACCTATGGTTGGAAAGCGTAAAAAACGACCTATGGCTAAAATGTGCCACAGTTATTATTCCGAAAAAATTGTTAGAATTTTTTTAAAATTCAATTTACCTGACTCGAAAGTATTCCATATTGGGCGCTAGAAGGCGCGATAAGTTATCTTAGCAGTGTTTCTGTCTGGAAGAAAAGAAATCTTTCATTTCTGTCTGATTTTTTTGGATTATCTAGACCAAATAGAATTAATTGAATGGGGCCAAAAGTGAAACTGGGATCTTGTTTCCCATAAATCATCTTAAATCCAACTGTACGCTCATTTTTTGAAGAGAAAATGTGTACATTAGCAGCGAACCCCTGAATTTGAGTAATAGAAACTCCGCCTACCTACAAAGCTCCACCCCTAACAACGTTATTGGTTAAAACGTAACAGCGCGTATTTTTTCTTTTCATTGAGGAGCTAACGAGAGATCGCTTCCGTTCTGAATATGGCGAGGTCTGCAGTGATTCGGTGAGGCCAACTTCTGGAACAGTCCCTCAAGACGTAAATGCCACGCCCAAGGAGGGATTTTTGCGCCACCTATCGCAGAAGAGGAACCCAAACACTCATTCAAAGACAGCCTTAAAAATCACGAAACATTTTCTTTCTTTCTTTTCTTTAGGGGAAGGGGGGGGGTTAACGTCCACCACTCGGTAGGCAATAAGCAGTCACCCTTCCCTAACTTAGAGCAACTGATTCCATAGAAGGGAGAGAGCCAGTGCCATAAGACAAACACAACATCCATGCCACACCGTGATTCGAACCCGGCCCATCTCGGCCGAATGGTCCGAAGCTCGCACTGAGCCATCAGGGGTGGCTCACATCAAAATGAACGTACTTTATTAGTAATGGTTGATCACATTATCTGAAAGTGACAAATTGTGACAGTAATAACAAGTCGTGATGTACGATTAGAAATCTTCAATTCGGAAATCTGTTTAAAACTTTTATGTAAGCTGAAAATTTTTTGAGCAAACAAGTTTAGTTCGAACAAGTAACAAACCAAGAAACAAATGGAATTTCAAACCGTGTCCTATGTCAGAAATGAAGGAGAAAATATTAGGTGCATTTCACCAGCCCCCCACCACGGAATTTTTACATTTTTCAGACACCATTCGTTTGTACCACGTATGAACCGGAATGAACTGGGTTTTGGGTTTTTTTCGTTTAAACCACAATAGTTTTGGAGATATTTAAAAAACAAATTGGGGGGTTGAAACGATAGCCACCCCACCGCCACGGAATTTTTAAATTTTTTTTGCACCATTCGTTTGTACCACGTATGAACCGCAATGAACTCAATTTTTTTCGTTTGAACAGCAATAGTTTTTGAGTTATTTAAAAAACAAAGTGTGTGTGTGTGGGGGGGGGGGCTGGTGAAATGGTACCCCCAAAAAATGGATATTTCAAATTTCCAGCATAGCCATTCGTTAATAAATCGTATGAACCGGAATGAACTCCATTTTCATCGTTTGAACCACAATAGTTTTTGAGATATTTAACAAATAATATTGAGAATTTACATATAAATATAGGAGGCCGACCATTTCACCAGCCCCCCCCCACCATAGAAATTCAACATTTCGAAATAGCCATTCGTTAGTAAATCGTATGAACCGGAATGAACTCCATTTTTATCGTTTGAACCGCAATAGTTTTTGAGATATTTAAAATATAATGTTACAGGCCTATCATTTCACCCACCCCCTCATCATGGAAATTCAAAATTCCGAAATAACCATTCGTTAGTAAATCATATGAACAGGAATGAACTCCATTTAATCGTTTGAACCGCAATAGTTTATGAAATATTTAAAAAATAATATTGAGAATTTCCATATATACAGAGAGACCGACCATTTCACCCCCCCCCCCCCCCCCACCCAACCCCTCTCACCATGTAAATTCAAAATTTCAAGATAGTCATTCGTTAGTAAATGGTGTGAACCGGAATAAACGCCATTTTCATAGTTTGAAGAGCAATAGTTTTGGAGATGTTTAAAAAAGAATGTTAGTAGCCCAAGATTTCACCTGCCTCTCCCCCCCCCCAATCTGGACATTTCCTATTTCAGGATAGCTATTCGTTAGCATGGTGTGAACCGGAAAGACCTCCTTCTTCATCGTTCGAATCTTGATAGTTTTTGAGATATTTGTAATAAGGGTAATGGAGGATAATGAAGAAGTAATTTATTTTGCACAAAGTCTTTCATTCGTTCCTGTCATTAGCTGAAAGAACTCCCCGTTTCTAGCTTTGAACCGCAGCAGTTGAAAAGACATTCCAAAAACAACGTGACGTTGCTTTATTAGGTATCGAGGACTAGTACTAAGGAAAACGGAAAATAAATGGCATGATAAAACAATAAGAATAACGGTACTGGACGAGTAGCACAAAGCAGGTACAAAGCAGTCTGTAAAAGCCAATCAGGACATACAAAGATAAACGAAGCTGAACGAGCAGCACAAGGCAATCTGTGATAGGCGAAACACACTGGAACAGTCACTGAGCAGAAGGAACGACGGATATGGAGAATACATCGAACTGGAGGCTGCTTTTCATGCTCCGGGGCGCAGCATGAAAAGCAGAAAACGAGGTGCAACAGATAACACTTGCAAAGATAGCATGGTGTAGGTAACAGTACAGGGCAATCAATTAGCATGAGGCAAAGCAATAACGGTAAGTATCTGACGAGATGAGTCACACTGGATGAGCAAGTAACGTAGCACAACAGTAGAAGGTATGCTGAGGCACATGGCATGACATAAGACAAATACTCGACGAGACAGGAAAAACAAACCCACGGAACACCTGAAAAAACTAACTGGGTGCGAACAGCAACATAGGGCAATCCAGGACAGTGACGAAAGGTATAAAAGGAGAATCGCGCATAACAATGCACACAGGAAGAAGCTCTGTGAACAAAACGATGTGACAGGTTCAAGGAAGTAGGCACCGGGTGGATGTTTGAAAGAACCGAGATGAGGAGAAAACATGACGGTACATAGGATACAACGGAAAGAAAAAGGTTGGGTACAACGCATAACAGAAACATGCAAAGGAGTAAGACGGAACAGCAGCAAGGCAAAGACGGCAGGAAGCGAAACATCATGCAAGAGCAGACAGAAGCTAATCGGTCAGAACCAGATCAATAAGGCGATTTTGAGTATCACCAAGGTAGCAATTAAGAAAACTGTAATAACGGAATATCTCAGGGGTAAGATCTTGTGAGGTCAACGAAAACTTGGAGGAAGCAGCGAATATCCTCGATCATATTCGAATAATCAGCTGGATCATGTGAGTCAAGAAGGTGATCCAAAGCAGCGTCACAAGAAGAGGCAAAGAACAAGGGTTGGCAGCATCTGGGAAGAGAATCTTCGAATACCCAGGGACAGCTTGGAGGCGAGCGACAATTGCAGTGGAAACGGAGGGAGTACCAATAAGGTAGGCGAAAGCAGCAACAGTAGAATCAGGAGCGGAACCTGAAGAACGATGAAGAGAAAGCTGAGCGACCGCGGTTCGCTTAGTACGAGTCTTTCGATTAGAGCGACGACGGCGCTTCTTATTAGAAGCAGTACCAACAGGGACGTGGTGGTGAAGAAGGAGTAACCGACAGCGAGTGGGAAGTCTGACAAGGAAGGTCTGGATCATGTGCGGATACCGCAAGCAAAGAGGCATCTGATGGGGCAACAGGAGCTGGTGAAGGTGAGGCTTCACACAAATCCAGAAGAGTAGCTGTGCTGGAAAGCGGGGACCGATCACGGGACCAGAAATCGAAAGGAAGGCAACAATACTAGAGGCATCAGAAGAGCTCGGAGAAGGTGAAACGGGCGGGGAGCACACCGGAGTAATGGAACGGCTGAAGAAAGGATGAGCGTCTGAGGGTGGCGAAGCTGACGTACACAGCGAAGATGATGGAGCAGAAAATGCCGGGGTTGGGATTGACGAGGTGACGTGCGAAAACAAAGAAGGCAGCACCTGAACAGGCGGAGAAAGGTTGGCAACGGGATGTGACAAAGCACAGACAACAGACGACGAAGAAGAAAGCAAAATAGACGAAGGCACCGAAGCAGGAGCAGTAGATCCAGATGTATCCACAGCAGGCGACGCTAGTGGAGAAGGAAAAGACCTGCAAAGGAAGGCAACGACAATCGAGATGGAGACTAAGAAGGTGGAAGCGAAATAAGCGCAGGCGTGGTGACCGGAAGGGAAGAAGGGGGTTCTGTGATGGGCACTTGAGCAGCCCTTGAGGAAGAACAAGAAGAGGTGAGCGGACACTGCGAGCGATGATGACCAGGCGTTTTACATGAGAAGCAATGATACGCAGTGAACACGTTTATAACGACGTTGTGATGAACACAAAGCACCTGGAAAGCAGTGGGGCAGGAAGTAATGAAGTCCATATCAGGGAAGAGAACTAAGGCTTGGCGCCGGAAGCCTAAATAAGGACGATCACCTTGATCTGCGGGGAGCGTGCGAATAACACAAACAATGCGCCCACACCGAGAAAGAAATGCATGTAAAACCGTCGTCGTGGCTGACGTTCGCAAACGGAGGACTTTGCTATGACATTTGGTACAGTTCAAACTGTGGTTACGAAGACACTGCAATATCGGAAAGTATGTTTACAATTAATCCCGCGGATGCTGACTGACCACCATAAGGAAGAATGTATGGGTTGGAGTTTAAACCACTTGCTGCATTACAAAGCAGAGGGTGATGCATTTATATCGCGCATAGTGGCAGGTGACGAATCGCGGTGCCACCACTTTGAGCCGTCCAGCAAACCAGCGAGCATGCAATGGAAACATCCCGGATAACCAAAACACATAAAATTCAAGTCACAGGACTCCGCCGGGGAGGTTATGCTGACCGCATTTTTTGACCATGAAGGGCTTTTGTTGGTGGACTTTAAAGAGCCTCGCGTGAACAGCAATGCCAACCACTACATCGACACAGTGGACAAGCTGCATAAAGCCATCAAGAATGGGTGACCTGGCATGCTTTCGCGTGGTGTGATTCTGTTGCACACATTATGCAGGATGCGTAGGCACGGAAAGGGTGAGAGGTTCTGCACCAGCCAGAATATAGCCTGGATCTGTCAACATGTGACTTTCATGTTGACAGATCCAAATGGTTCAAGGAGAAACTAAAGTTCTACTTCGCAGACGGTATGCGTCGTCTTTCCAAGCAATGGGATGCGTGTTAAAAAGAAGATGTGACTTCCAAAGTGGAATATATAGAGCTATGCAAGACAGTACGAAAAAGTATCACTGAAGACGTAAGGAAATTCAACTGCGAACTAGTGAGGAAAGCAATTGAAAACAACCAAAGCCTAAAGATAGCAAAGGGACATCTCAGTAAGGAAAGAAAACAGATTATGGCACTGAGAAAAGAAGATGGTTCTGTAACAAGAAATACAGGTGAAATTTTGACAAGAGTGAAAGATTTCTACTCCAAATTATATGAAAGGGATGATACATATACTCCAGACATCATGAAAGGTACCAGTACCAGAGTTCTTCCAGTCCTCCCAGCAGAAGTTGCACATGCAATCAAGAACATGAAGCGGGGAAAAGCTCCAGGAGAAGATGGAATTACTGTAGACATCATACAAGAAGCAAGTGGAGAAATCGAAACAGTACTCGCCCAAATTTACACTCAATGCCTTAATGAAGGGAAGATTCCTGAGGATTGTAACAACGCTACAATGATCCTGCTACATATAAAAGGTGACATTGAGGATCTCAGAAACTACAGACCTATCAGCCTCCTCTCAGTGGTTTTTAAAATCGTCATTAAAGTTCTTTCACACCGCTTGAAGGTAACACTGGACATGGCTCAACCGAGAGAACAAGCTGGATTCAGGAGTGGCTACAGCACAATAGATCACATCCACGTACTGAGAGAACTAATTGAAAGAGCGAGGGAATATGAACTTCCATTGTGCATGGCTTTAATCGATTATGAAAAAGCCTTTGATTCGGTGAAACCATCAGCAGTTACAATGGCTCTGAAAACCTGCGGTATTGAAGATGCATACATTAATATTATTAATAACATCTATGAAAACGCAAGTGCAAAGATTAGGCTGTTTGAAAATACAACACACGTAAAAATTGGAAAGGGAGTGAGACAAGGTGACACCATATCTCCGAAGCTCTTTAATGCCACATTGGAAAATGTCTTTCAATCACTGAACTGGGAAAACGAAGGGATAAAGATTAATGGAGATTATCTAACCCACCTTCGTTTTGCTAATAACGTAGTCATTTTTGCAACTACCCCATCAGAGCTGCAGAGTATGATCCAGGAACTTGCTGACAAGAGTAAAGAAGTGGGATTAAAAATGAACTTTCAGAAGACAAAAGGGATGTTCAATGCTTTTTCACGAAATGAAGATTTATCGATTGATGGAGAAAAGTTGGAGATAACAGACAGGTACGTTTATCTTGGACAGCAGATATCAAGTGAGGGTCACATTGATGAAGAAATTAGTCGGCGTACAAAACTTGCCTGGAGAGCTTTTGGAAGAAACAGCATAATTTTCAAGAGCAATAATGCCATTATGTCTTAAAAGAAAAGTGTTTGATCAATGCATCCTTCCAGTGCTTGCGTATGGTGCAGAGATGTGGACCTTAACTAAAAGAGACATACAAAGGCTGCAGACAACTCAAAGTAACATGGAGAGGTGCATGCTTGGTGTAACCAGGAGAGATAAGAAGAGGAACTCGTGGATCCGAAAAATGACGAGAGTGGAAGACATCATGATCAGAGTTAAATCCCTGAAATGGCAATGGGCTGGACATACTGCCAGAAGGACAGACCATCGATGGACAGCCGAAATTTTAGATTGGATTCCAAGGGACAGGAAAAGACCCAGAAGAAGACCACATGGGAGATGGGTGGATGAAATTCGAAAGTATGCGGGAGTGACATGGAGGAGACTGGCACAAGACAGACCGTTGTGGAGGAAACTTGGGGAGACCTTCGTCCAGCAGTGGATTGATAATGGTTGACAATGATGATGATGATGATATATATATCATCATCATCATCATCATGATGATGATGATATATATGATATATATATCATCATCATCATCGTCAACTGTTTTGAATCCACTACTGGATGAAGGTCTCCCCAAGTTTCTTCCACAATTGTCTGTCTTGAGCGTGTCTCCTCGATGACACACCTCCATGCTTTCGAATTTCATCCATCAATCTCCCATAGGGTCTTCTTCTGGGTCTTTTCCTGTCCCTCGAAATTCATTCTAAAATTTCGGTTTTCCTTCGGTGGTCCGTTCTTCTAGCAACATGTCATGCCCTTACCATTTCAGTGATTTCATTGTGGTCATGATGTCGTCAACTCCTGTAGTTTTCCTTATCCATGAGTTCATCTGCTTATCTTTCCTGTTTACACCAAGCATGATTCTCTCCAGGGCTTTTTGCGTTGTCTGCAGTCTTTGTTTGTCTTTTTTACGCTTTTTAACCGTAGGTTGAAGAAGCGTATATGCTTTAGCGTTTTCCGTCCGTCTGTCCGTCCGTCCGTCTGTCGGCATGATAACTCACGTAAAAATGGTTCGATTTCGATGAAATTTTAGTATGTGGTAGGGGACCCCCTGGGGACAAACCCTATGTAAAATAGACAAAATAGGGTCAAAAGTTAGGACACAGGAGCTGGATCTATTCCATAGTCCTTATGCATCATAACTTACGTAAAAATGCTTCGATTGCGACAAAACGTTATCATGTTATTTCGGAGGTATACCGAACCGGTTCTGTTGAATATCATCGAAATGGGATCAAAGGTCAGGTCACAGGACCGAGATTTATTCCACAGCCGTTATTCTCATAACTTGCGTAATTATTTCTGGTATGTTGGAAAGCGTATCATATTCAATGTATTGCATGATTTTACTAACTTGTTTAGTTAAGGTCCATGTCTCTGCTCCATACGTAAGCACTGGCAGGATGAACTGATTAAACCCTTATCTTTTAAGACACAATGGCATACCTTTCGTAAAAATTGCACTGCTTCTTCCAAAACCTATCCATCCAAGTTTTACACGCCGATTAATTTCTTCATCAATGTGACCCTTACTTCATATCTGCTGCCCAAGATAAATGTAGGTATCGGTTGTCTTAAGCTTTTCACCATCAAGAAATAAATCTTCGTTTCTTGTAAAAGCAATATACGTCACTTTTGCCTTCCGAAAGTTCATTTTTAATTCCACTTCTTTACTCTTGTCAGCAAGTTCCTAGATCGTATTCACGGTTCAGAAGTCGTAGTTGCAAAAATGACAACGTCATCAGCAAAACGAAAGTGATTTGAATTATCTGCATTAAATATTTTTCTCTTTGTCCCAGTTCAGTGATTAAAAAATATTTTGCAATGTGGGATAAAAAGAGTTTGGGAGATATGATTTCACTTTGTCACATTAGCTTTCCAATTTTTATTAGTGCTGCATCCTCAAATATCCAAACTTTTGCAATTGCATTTTCATAGATACTATTAACAATGCTAATGTATGCATCTGCAACACCGCAGGTTTTCAAAGCAGTTGTAACTGCTGATGGTTTTACGGAATCGAATGCCTTTTTATGATCAATAGAAGCCTTGCATAATGGGAGTTCATATTCTCTTGTTCTTTCAGTTAGTTCTCTAAGTACATGGACATGATCTTCAGTGCTGTAGCTACTCCTGAATTCAGCTTCTTCTCTTGCTTGAGCCATGTCCAGTTTTACCTTCATGCGATGTGAAAGAACCTAAGTGAAAATTTTATAAACAACTGATAGAAGGCTGATGAGCCTGTAGGTCCTGAGATCCTCAACGTCACCTTTTTTATGTAGCAGGATCATTGTACCATTATCCCAATACTCAGGAATCTTACCTTCGTTGAGACAGCTGGTGAAAACTTGGGCGAGTGAAGTTTCAATTCTTCCACTTGCTTCTTGTACACTCGTGGAAAAGAAATTTGCACACCTAGAAGAAAACATGCTACAACCGCGAAACTTTGCAAATAGCTAGGGTGAGTTTGGTGCGAGTGCGCATAACCGCACACCCTTGGCGGTGCTGCTAGCACAAACCGGCAGCCTTATAAACCGGCGTGTAGTCGATGCCCCATGAAAGAGAAAAGCACCGGCCTGCGCAAGCAAGAGTACAGAGTGACAAGAATGCCGGGTAGACACCAGAGACGTCGATGTACGCAACTTACGGGCTTTCAGAGAGACCTGATCATCGGGCTGAAAACAGCAGGTCGGTCGGCGTGTGGTATAACTAACCACGTGGATCGTTCTGACCATACCGTCCAACTGTGGTGGGAGCAGTGGACACGTGACGGCACTGCCACACGGCGGGTGTCTCCGAACGAACCAGGAGGACCATCCGTAGAGAGGGTCGACAGATCGTACGGCAGGCACGAATGGATCCCACGAGAACCCTGTCCTCTCCCCAGGCAAATGTAGCATTTCTGAAGCCTCGCAGAAGCGAATCTGCGATCCCAGCGTTTCCTGAAGCCTCGCAGAAGCGAATCTGCGATCCCAGCGCTTCTTACGTGTTCTGCCATTAACACCGGAACATCACCGGCTCCGTTTGCAATGGTGCCAGGCGAGAGCAACGTGGAACGCCACAGACTGGCGACGTGTGGTGTTCAGCGATTAGTGTCGGTTCGTTTTGGGGACAGATGATCATCGTGTCCGGGTGTGGAGGTCCCGGGGTCAACGGCACAATTCCAACCTTGCTATCGAGCGACCCACCTACCCCACTGCAGGCATTATGGTCTAGGGAGCCTTTATTGTTTATCGCCTACGATAGCCAATCAGCTCTAGTAGTGGTACGTGGATCATTGTCGGGCCAGCGGTATGTGGATGAGATCATATGGCCCCATGTGCTCCCACTCCTGGCCGGAATTCAAGGTGCGCTATACCAGCAGGATAATGCCATCCCGCACACGGCTCGGGTTTTCTAGGACTGCCTACGTCATGTCCATATAGTTCCATGGCCTGCCCGCTCACCGAGCATGTCCCCTATCGAGCATGTGTGGGACCAGTTGAAACGCCGGTTGACTCTGTGCCGCACTATCCAGGATTTGGAGCACACCGTCCAACAAGTGTGGGCCCTCTTCAGCAGGACATCAGGCGTCTGTTCACCTCTATGCTGGACCATATTGCAGCATGTATCACCGCACGAAGCGGTGCGACGCGCTATTGAAGATGACCGGACTGCGTGCCACAGATGCTTCTGTAATTGTCCTGCATTAATACACACAATCGACGTAAATTAGGAACATCAAACAGAAGTCATTTCTCTTTCCACGTTTTTAAGTGAGTCACGGAAAAACTATCATCGGCCGCCACCGGGAATTGAATTCAGGGTCTTCCAGTTACGCGCTGGACATGCTACCACTGCACCGCAGCGGCCTCGAATTCTCCAGACTCACATGTGATTAATTGTCAAACCACATGTCTGGTTGCTTCTTGGATACCCGCACAATGGTGGGGATTCCCCAAAGATGGTAAGAAGCAACTGGTGCAGTGGTAGCATGTCCGGCGAGTAACTGGAAGACCCTTGGTTCGATTTCCGTTGGCGGCCGATGATACTTTTCCCGTGACTCACTTAAAACCGTGGAAAGAGCGATGCCATCTGTTTGATGTCCCAAATCTACGTCAATTGTGTGTATTAATTATTCATTCGTGTACTAGTTATTTGCTCAGTTGCTGCCTACCATCTTTGGTAGGCAGCAACTGAACAAATAGTACTGAGATTTGAATAGACAAAATCTTCTATAGATCTAAAAATAAAATCAGTTATCTCCTGCAACATGAGGAATCTGTGATGTAAATAAATTTCTTTTGAATAGTGCGATTCTTTTTTGGCGTTGCAATTTTCACAAACAGTAATGTACGTATTTGCTCGTCGTAACAGAAAACTTCGGTAATATTAAGATACAATAAGCTGTACGTAAAAATGGTACATTCAATAGGCGTCGAAAGTGTTTCAATCTGATTTTTGAGCAACAATATGAAGCAAAATATATTTTGAAATCGGTGGAATTTGCATTTCGCTCTTGGCGGCGAAATTATGGATCAGATAAAGATTAAAATGCTAGGATCATCGTTCTCACTGTTCTAGCTTCCCAAAGCAAAAAGAGGCTGATATTAAATCAGACTTAGAGGTACACAGATAAACGTATACAGACAGATACATGTATATAGTGAAGGTATAAGTACATCCTTTAGTTTTCAAAGAACGTGCAGGAAACTTTTCCACTTTAACACGCTTCGGTCGAAAGGAAGTGCAAAGCAGAAGCACCCTTAAATTTAAAACAAACATTCTTGAAATGGTCCCATCCAAACAATTGTCTTTGTACGATATTTGACTCACACAGCATCCCGTCACGTTGCTCTGCTGGCCACGCCCTTTCGAGCTCTGCATTTTGTGCTCCGCCTGTATCTAGCGCCCACCGCCGAATTAATTTGTGTTTCTCTCGTGCATGAATGTCTGCGCTCTCTTCCTAGTCATTCTTTCGAGTTGGTACGTGCATATTTTGCCGATATTCCTTTATAATTCATCTCGTTGGGCCTGTTTACAATCTGCCCATCGTCACTCGCCTTGACTTTTTGCTCTAAAACTGTCTGCTGCATGTAGTAGCCTTCCTGCTGCTGTGTCTACGTTTGCCTTCCGTGTTTGCGCTCCAATCACCGTTAATGGTTCTCTGCGCTGCCTTCATCGGTGTGTCGATTACCTTCCTGGTGCTCCACCCATTGACAGTGGTTCTCTGCGCTGCCTTCTTCGGTATGCTGATTGCCTTCCTGGTGCTCCACCTTGTTATAGTGGATCTGTGTGTCCTTCGCCGTGCATTTCTACACATTGTCCATGGCCTGTGCTTCTGCTTCTGAATTCTATTTCCCTCTCACGTCACTACGTGCTGCTTCGATGACTTGTCCTCCAAGTGTGTTGGATGCGTCCCAGGACTGCTCTTCTCCTCATCCTGCTACAGATCTGTGTTCAACGTCTCCGACTTTCCTCGCGACAGCCTTGGACTCCTATATTTCACGTCAAGGTTCCACGCTTATTGCACACGTACAATGCTTTCAACTCTTAGTTTAAATGTCAAGTTCGACGCCTTACCCAATGTCAAGTTGCACGTCTATACAGTGTATGTCTGCATTGTCGTTTCTCCCTTCCGGTGCAATTACACATTTCGCCAGCAAGCCTAAGTCCGTTCTTGTATATTTTTTTCACCTGAGTTTGTTCCTCTAGTCCTATCGACTAGCCTTTCCGTTGGAGACCATAGCTTGGTCCCTATCCCCCTTGCACATTCTCCCGTTCTTCTTAATTTGTAACCTGTACCTCCGGACGTTTCCGATGAGTTTTTACATGCTTTTCCTTCTCGGTGTGGCCGCGTTCTTGGTGATATCCGCAAGATACCCGCCGCCCATGTTGATCAAGGTGATCGTCCTTATTTTGGCTTCCGCCGCCAAGACTTAGTTTTTTTCCCTGACACAGACTCTGTTTCTTACTGCCCCACTACTTTTCTGGTGATTTTTTGTCATCACAACGTCGCAATCAACGTATTCACTGCCTATCATTGCATCTCATGTAAAAAGCCTGGTTACCATTTCTCGCAATGCCCCCTCATTTCTTCCTAGTCATCCTCAACGGCTGCTCAAGTTCCCGTCACAGAACCTCTTTCTTCGCTTCCAGTCACCACGCTTTCGCCTGATCCGTTCACACATTCTTAGTCTCCATCTCCATCATCTGCCTCCGTTGGTCTTTTTCCTTCCTCGCCAGCATCGTCTGTTGTGGGTACATCTGGATCTACTGCTCCTGTTTCGGTGCCTTCGTCTGTATTTCTTTCTTTTTCATGGTCTGATGTTTGCGCTTTGTCACATCCTGTTGCTACACCTTCTCCGCCTGTTCAGCCTTCTTTGTTTTCGCAAGTCACCTCGTCTATCCTGGTCCCGGGATTTTCTGCTCCACCATCGCCGCTGCGTACGTCGGCTTCGCCACCCTCAGACGTTTATCTTTCCTCCACCGGTTCCAGTACTCCGGTGTGCTCTCCGCCCTTTACACCTTCTCGGGACTCTTCTGATGCCTCTAGTGCCGTTGCCTTTGTTTCATCTTCTGGTCGCCATGATCGATCCCCGCTCTTTCGCACAGCTCCTCTTCTAGATTCGTTTGAAACCCCACCCTCCCCGGCTTCTGTTGTTCCTGCAGTTACCTCCTTACATATATGTCATCCTACTTTGTACCCTATTCACCTCGCCAGATTCCCGAGACGCCACCAGTTGTTCCTTCTACGTCATCTCGTCCTCTTCGTCAACATTTCCCTACTGGTATTGCTCCTAATAAGAAGCGTCGTCATCGGTCTAATCGCAAGACTCGCGCTAAGCGTGCCGCTGTGGTTATGTCTCCTCCTCATCGTTCTTCTCCAGGCTCCGCTCCTGATCCTCCTGCCGTCACTTTTGCTCGACTTCTTGACAGTCCCTCTGTTGTGCCTGATCTTGTTGCTCGCCTTCAGGTTGTTCCCGAGTTTACGCAGACTCTTTCTCTAGATGCCGCTTTCCCATTGTTCTTTGACTCTTCTCACGATGCTCCACTTAATCACTTTATTGCTTCCAACGATCTGGCAGTTTACTCATCTCTGGTTGACAATCTTAGCTCTTTTTATTTTGCATTTTTTCACCTTTCGGGCTCTTACCCGGAAGTTGAATGTTACTATGGTTGTCTTGACGACTTCATTTGTCATGCTCAACATCGTCTCCTTCTTCGGTGTCCACCTGATTAGCTCCTGTGTGGTTTTGTTTGATGATTGATTTCTGTTGTGTTTTCTTAGCTATGTTTCTCCCTGCCTCTTTCAGCCCTTGTTGTTTTGTTCTCCTCTTTGTGAAGTGTTTTCTCTCGTGCCTCGTTTTTTTTCCTCGTCATTCTGCTTTGTGACCTTTTTCTGTGTGTTTTGTCTTACGATGTCCTGCCTGCATCCGCTTTACATGACCATCACCAACTGCCTCGCACCGTTCGTTCTGCTTCTGTTTTTCTGTGGTTCAACCATGCCCCTTGCCCGATTCTCCCGGAGTGCCATGTGTTGCTTCCTACCCTGCTATGTTTTGTATAGTATGTCTAATTGCTATGCCACTGTTAGACAGAAAATGCCAATTTTAAAGAAAGTAATAGTTTTTCCTTAATGTCGTGTTTCTTTTCAATGTGCCATTAGTACCATTATTTCTCTTTTTGTCGGAGGATGGCGCCCAATAACCACAGATGGACAGCAATAATTTCGCACCAATAATTTCGTTTTTTCCTTAAAAGGAAGATGGAATAGTTCCTCGGTTTTCTACTCATCATGTTGCTCCCTGGTTCCAGGTATGGTGCTTTCTCTATTTGCTGGCTCAGCCGTTCCTCTGCTCAGTGACTGTTCCCTGTGTGCTTCGCCTCGTGTTGTATCTGCCACCGACTACCTCACACGATTGTAATGTAACAGACTGCGTTGTGCCTCTGCCATGCTCCGTTTCTTTCTGTGATGCCTTGTACTGTATGTTTACTACAGACTGCCTCGCGTCGTTTGTTTCCGCTCCGAGATTTTGGCTGTTTTACTATGCCATGCATTTTCCTGTTCTCTTGTGTTCTGGTCCTTGAGACACATTGAAGAGATGTTGAAACCGTCATGTTCTTTTTGGAATGTCATTTCAACTGCTGCGGTTCAAAGCTAGAAGCGGAGAGATCTTTAAGATAATGACATGAACGAATGCAAGACTTTTTGAAAATAAATTACTTCTTCATCATCCTCCATTACCCTTTATACAAATATCTCAAAAACTATCCAGATTCGAACGATAAAGATGTAGCTCCTTCCGGTTCACACGATGCTAACGAATAGATATTCTGAAACAGGAAATGTCCGGGGGAGTGGGGGGGGGGGGCAGCTGAAATCGTGGGACATTTTTAAACATCTCAAAAACTATCGGGGTTCAAAAGATAAAAATGGAGTTTGTAAGAACGGACACATTAACGATGTTAATTCATTTCAATGATAAACATTATGTGGGGGTTTTTTTTGACCAAAGAAAACATCGCAAGCTCCCAAAATGGCGACAGAGAATTCGTAAATATGTTTAATCCTTTTTTTGGCGGGGGGGAGTCGAGATGTATGACGAAAGACTTCAGGTTCTCACGCCTTAGAAATGGCGAGGACTTGTTCTACGAACTCAAAGTATTGCCAAGGACGCTGTGACTTTCACAGATACATTGTTCATTTTCACTTGGCGCCTACAAGTCTGAAATGCAGACATACTCTTTTGTATAATTATAACAATGTGTATTGTATTGCTACGGATGTACTACGGCGATAGGATTGCTTTCTCGGAAGGAGGCACTCAATAATGTACGGCCTGAGGAAAAGCGAGGAATGCGCAAGGTAGATTTAAAGGTCCAGGAGCCCGATTCCCGAAAAACGACTAGGGATGGGGCAGGTGAAGGGCGCGAGAGGTGACACGTGGCGAGAGAAGAGAGCAGCATGGACCGGTCAGTGGAGTTGAAGGTCAGCGCCGTCGCCCTTGAAGGAGGAGCAGCGTGAAGGGGGGGCGAAGAGGTCGCTCCGAGTGGACCTGTTCGAGCAGTCTGTCTTCGGAGAGCGGAGGTGATAGTCCTCCGATAGAAAGGAACGCGTTTGCGTGGATGGTGTGGTGGGCTCTCGGAGTCCACGGGGAAAGAGCGGGCACCGACCTAGAAGAAGTAGGTCGCCGCTACAGAAGGAATCTACCCGAGTCAGGGATACCGGTAGAGTAGTTGATGATATACTACTGAATTACGGACTTAGTACAGTCCACTGAAGCATCGATTAGAAAAGGATAGCTAGAAAACTATTCCTGTAGCATCGATGAGATAGAGGTCTATCTAGTGTCAAGGAGACCCAAAGTTAGGACGCCAACGCAGAGTGAGATTTCTACAGAATTCGATCACCTTATCTTGCGCGTTCCACGATCTTTGCCAGATCCAGTCATAACGAGGTCACTTTTAAGAGCGAGTAATCCGCCGCCATCAAAATTCTAGTTGATGAAGAATAAATGTTTCGTATATGTGTTAACCAAGCGTTCTTTTCAAATTATGTCTGAAGGTGGATAAACTTCCTTATAACCAGCTGTTGTCGCTCTGCCACCCCGATTCCCAGATATATATATAGTAAAGTGGGGGAGGTTTGGTTTGTTCGCTCGAACAGAATGAGAGAGAGAGAGTGTTTCCGGGAAGAGTAAACGAACTCTCTGCTTGTTGTGAGAGCCCCCGTAGCGCGTGCGCCTCGGATCCTTAAGTAGGAGGCGGCGCTAAGTCACGTGACGACACGTTCGCTCTTACAGAGTTCTTCTCGGTTCATACGATTTACTAACGAATGGCTATTTTGAAATTTTGAAATTCCATGGGGGGGGGGGGGGAATTGTCGGCTCCATATTTTCTGAATCCTTTTTTTTTAGATATGTCAAACACTATTGCAGTTCAAACGATGATAATGGAGTTCTTTTTTTTTTTTTTTTTTTTTTTGATTGGAGGTTTAACGACCACCGTGAGCAACTCAATGGGCTATAAGCAGTCGCCCGTCCCTAATTTTGGGTCACTGGTTCCAGGGAAGGGAGAGAGCCAGTGCCGTAAGACAAACACAACATCCATGCCTCACGGGATTCGAACCCGGACCCCTTTCGGACGAACGATCAGAGGCCATCGCTTAGACCACTGCGCCACCGGGGCGGCGATAATGGAGTTCTTTTCGGTTCATACGATTTACTAACGAATGGCTATGAAATTTCGAATTTCCATGAGGGGGGGAGGTAAATTGTGTAGGCCTGTAACATTCTTTTTGAAATACTTCAAAAACTATTGCGGCTCAAACGATCAAAATGGAGTTCTTTTCGGTGCATACGATTTGCTAACGAATGGCTTTTTTGAAATTTTGAATTTCCATGGGTGGGGAGGGGGTGAAATGGTCGGTCTCTCTGTATATATGCAAATTCTCAATATTATTTATTAAATATATATATATATATATTTAATTGGAGGTTTAACGACCACCGTGAGCAACTCAATGGGCTATAAGCAGTCGCCCGTCCCTAATTTAGGGTCACTGGTTCCAGGGAAGGGAGAGAGCCAGTGTCGTAAGACAAACACAACACCCAAGCCTCACCGGGATTCGAACCCGGACCCCAGACGGACGAATGATCAGAGGCCAGCGCCTTAGACCACTGCGCCACCGGGGTGGCTATTAAATATTTCAAAAACTATTGCGGTTCAAACGATAAAAATGGAGTTCATTCCTGTTCATACGATTTACTAACGAATGGTTATTTCGGAATTTTGAATTTCCATGATGAGGGGGGAGGGGGATGAAATGTTGTAGGCCTGTAACATTCTTTTTAAAATATCTCAAAAACCATCGCGGTTCAAACGATGAAAATGGAGTTCTTTTCGGTTCATACGATTTGCTAACGAATAGTTATTTTGAAATTTTGAATTTCCATAGTGGGGGTGCTGGTGAAATGGTCGGTCTCTCTGTACATGTACAAATTCTCAATATTATTTTTTAAGTATCTCAAAAACTATTGCGGTTCAAACGATAAAAATGGAGTTCATTCCTGTTCATGCGACTTACTAACGAATGGCTATTTCGGAATTTTGAATTTCAATGATGAGGGGGGGGGTGAAATGGTAGGCCTGTAACATTATTTGTTAAATATCTCAAAAACTATTGCGGTTCAAACGATGAAAATGGAGTTTTTTTCAGTTCATACGATTTGCTAACGAATGGCAATTTTGAAATTTTGAATTTCCATGGTGGGGGGGGGGGGGCTGGTGAAATGGTCGGTCTCTCTGTATATATGCAAATTCTCACTATTATTTTTTAAATATCTCAAAAACTATTGCGGTTCAAACGATAAAAATGGAGTTCATTCCGGTTCATACGATTTACTAACGAATGGCTATTTCGAAATTTTGAATTTCCATGGGGGGGGGATGGTCGGCCTCCGATATTTATATGTAAATTCTCAATATTATTTGTTAAATATCTCAAAAACTATTGCGGTTCAAACGATGAAAGTGGAGTTCATTCCGGTTCATACGATTTATTAACGAATGGTTATGCTGAAATTTGAAATATCCATTTTTGGGGGTACCATTTCCCCAGCCCCCCCCCCCCACACACACACTTTGTTTTTTAAATAACTCAAAAACTATTGCGGTTCAAACGAAAAAAATTGAGTTCATTCCGGTTCATACGTGGTACAAACGAATGGTGCAAAAGAAATTTAAAAACTCCGTGGTGGGGGGCTATCGTTTAACCCCCCCCCCCACTTTGTTTTTTAATATCTCCAAAACTATTGCGGTTCAAACGAAAAACACCGAGTTCATTCCGGTTCATACGTGGTACAAACGAATGGTGTCTGAAAAATTAAAAAATTCCGTGGTGGGGGGCCTGGTGAAATGCACCTGAAAATATTCCTTCGTGACTTGTTTTTTCACAATGGAGAAAATATTCCTTCGTGACTTGTTTTTTTCACAATGGAGAAAATATTCCTTCGTGACTTGTTTTTTTTCACAATGGAGAAAATATTCCTTCGTGACGTTTTTTTCACAATGGAGAAAATATTCCTCCGTGGCTTGTTTTTTATGAACAATCATTGCTATTATTCATCAACAAATTGCATTAAGAAAAATTATCTGACATGTCACACTTATTCGATGCATAAAAATATTCTATCATGTATAGAGGAAGGGCGAAATACTATGCTTTTCTGTTTTTCCAAACTCATCTTCTGTGCGGCGGCATTTTTCACAAGCAAAGCCATAAACACTCAAAATGCAAATGGGACAGATGAGGTGAAGTATAAAGGCAGTAATATTCGATTTTCATTGCAATTTAGCTGTGTATAAAAAATTCCTTAATAAGCTTTAGATTAAACAAAGACATCGCTCTTTCCACGTTTTAGCAACACACAGCAACCGAAAAATTGTTATACAGCCACTGCTTGGGAATCGAATCCCAGATCTCTGGATATCTAGCCGAGCGCGTTAGCCTTACAGCACAGTGGCCAACAATCCACGGCGCTATGTGTGTTTGCTAAAACGTGGAAAGAGCAATGTCTTTGTTTATTCACTGACACCACATACTTCGAGGGTTTTCACTTTGGATCTCGCCCTTTGGATTTAACAGCTATAATTAATATACACTGCCGGAAAATGAAAAAAGAACACCCAGAAGGAATTGGCGGACGATCATGAAATTTACATATGTTAATGGGTCGAGTTTACATAGGGGTGATGTTAATCTCGGGACCAACCGGTGAGCTCTTACGCCACAGCACGGCATAATATGCAAATTATCGTCGGTGGTATTTAAGGAGTACGGCGAAGTGAATATAATCAGTCGTCGGCGTACGGACACGTGCGAAGACCCTGAAGAAGCTGCAATGCCTGGACATGGAAGACGTGTACGATTTCAGCAGTTATCAGACTTCGAGCGAGGTTGTCTAGTCGGACTCCGCGAGGCCGGGTGGTCGTATCGTCGTATTGCGGAGCGAATTGGACGGGAAGTATCGGTGGTGGTACAATGGTGGCGTAGATGGTCCGAGGAACATTCACACACGAGAAGACGTGGAACCGGGAGTCATAGACGGACTGATGAGTGGACCGATCGACGCATACGAAGAGTGGCGTTGTCAAGCAGAACATCCACTGCGACACAAATCCGAGCTGCCGTTGCACTTGAGGTGACTGTGCGAACAAACCGCAACCGTCTACTGGATGCAGGACTACGTGCACGTGTGCCTCTGGCATGTGTACCTCTGACTCCAGCCCACCGTCAGGAACGGCTGCAGTGGTGTCGCCAACGTCTGCACTGGAGAACGCAATGGCGATCTGTCGTGTTCAGCGATGAAAGCAGATTCTGCTTAGGAGCCTCCGATGGCCGTATGCGTGTTCGCAGACGCACAAGGGAGCGTCTCCGCCCTTCTTGCATCCGCCAGCGACACACAGGGCCTACACCTGGTCTCCTGGTGTGGGGAGCGATCAGCTATCACTCCCGTACACAACTAGTGTTTGTACCGGGTACGTTAAACAGCACCTCCTACATCAACAACATCATTCAGCCCGTTGTTGTGCCATTTGTAAGGTCGGTCCATCGTGGTGTTTTCCAGCAAGATAACGCACGCCCACACACGGCACGTGCAACGCAACATGCACTTCAGGGTGTGAGACAACTTCCATGGCCTGCACGTTCATCGGATTTGTTCCCCATTGAGCACGTGTGGGGTTTTATGGGACAACGACTTATCCGATCTCCACGGCCAGCCACGACCATCCCCGATTTACGCGTCCAGGTTGAGGATGCTTGGAACACAATACCCCAAACTTACATCCAACATCTGTACGACAGACTCCATGCCAGAATTGCACAGTGTGACGCAGTTCATGGCGGTTCAACCTCGTACTAACCATGTTACATGGAAATGTTATTTTTCAGTTTACCAGCAAATACAGCTGTATTTTGCCATAATGTTTTAATCGCGTTATCCTCTGTATTCCGTTATTAATATGCTGTATAAATTTCGTTGGTATCAGACGTCTCCTTCTTGGTGTTCTTTTTTCACTTTCCGCCAGTGTATATAGCCAGTGCCGTTAATGTCCACCAGATGGAGACGTCTCAGTAGCTGAGCCCATCTTACGGATATGATGTCGGAAGCTGACAGAAAAACACACATAGCGCCGTGAATTGTTGGCCACCGTTATGTAACGGTAACGCGCTCGGCTAGATATCGAGAGATCTGTGATTCGATTCCCCAGCAGTGGCCGTATAACAATTTTTCGGTTGCTGTGTGTTGCTAAAACGTGAAAAGAGCGATGTCTTTGTTTATTCACTGACGCGACGTACATGGAGGATTTTTTTATTGGAGGTTTAACGACCACCGTGAGCAACTCAATGGGCTATAAGCAGTCACCCGTCCCTAATTTAGGGCCACTGGTTCCAGGGAAGGGAGAGAGCCAGGGCCGTAAGACAAACACAACATCCATGCCTCACCGGGATTCGAACCCGGACCCCTTTCGGACGAATGAACAGAGGCTATCGCTTAGACCAGTGCGCCACCGGGGCGGCGGAGGATTTTCAACTTCTCTTCTCGGTGTTGAAAATTCAGAATAAAATCGGAGCTCAAAACGTATTAGTTTTCTTTATAAAAATATGAAAGTAAATAAGTAAGTCTTTGTCACCATTTTTTTAGAGATTCTATTACTATATATTCGGAACATAGGACTGAATATATAGATCCTTAATGCGTTTCTGATTTCATTCGCATTTTTCAATTTGCCCATGAGCACGCCATCGTTGCTACAACTATGTGCGATAAATGTTTTCTTTGTGTAGCACCTCAGAGATAAAAAACAGAGGATTTTTATTTAAACTTTTTTTTCTTCCGTGCTCTCAGGTCACCATTTTTATGACAAAACGAACCTGCAGAGAACATCTGCATGCATATTTTTTCCGAAAAGAATGTAAGCAAAACAAGAATAAAAAATCAAAATCGACAGTAATACTCATAAAGTGTAACACTACTTAACAAATCTGTGAACCACTGTCTCTTTTGAAAGAACGAATATTGGACGATTTGTCTGTTGAATAGCTCTGTATTGGTCTAATCGTTATTGGACCAGTCGTCGTTGAACGAAATGTACCATACTCATAAAGGCGCTATATGCCGCCCCGGTGGTGCAGTGGTCTAAGCGATGGCCTCTGATCATTCGTCCGAACGGGGTCCAGGTTCGAATCCCGGTGAGGCATGGATGTTGTGTTTGTCTTACGGCACTGGCTCTCTCCCTTCCCTGGAACCAGTGACCCTGAATTAGGGACGGGCGACTGCTTATAGCCCACTGAGTTGCTCACGGTGGTCGTTAAACCTCCAATCAAAAAAAAAAAAAAAAAAAAAATTCGCTGTATTTCTGGGCAGTGGTTGGCTGGAGAAAACTAAGCCATCGACTGGTTGAAAAGCTTGCCCTATGAAAAATGCACAATACAGGGTGTCCGAGAATTATTGGACACATTACAAAATTATGTACAAAAAAAAACTATGAGCATTGTCTGTTTTTCTATGTCATGTATTACTAACACGGTTTCTATATTTTTGTTTTGCAGAATTGTTAATCCCAGCATCCAATAGATGGTGCTAGGTGTGGCCTGATGAGGAATATATCAGAAATGCGCAATCAGTAGTCATGCCATCCGTACAACAGAAGGCGATGTGTGTGTTATGGCTTGCGGAATTAAAGTCTGTTATTAAAGTTAAAAGACGGTACCGTTTAGAGTATGGTTGTAATCCTCCGTCAACGAATTCAATTAAGCGGTGGATAAAACAGTTTAAAGAAACTGGCAATGTGGAACATCGTGGAGGAGCCGGTAGGCCCAGCGTCAGCTGTGAGACGGTTGACCAAGTTAATGAAAGTTTCTGACGAAGCCCCAGGAAATCCGTTCGTAAAGCAAGCAGAGGACTGTGAATTCCGAAATCGACAGTTCACGATATCTTGTACAAGAAATTAAAGTTTCATGCTTAAAATAGTGCAAAAGATGCATGTAAATGATCACACTCTGCGATACGATTTCGCTGTGAATATGCTGAATCGAGTGGAAAACGACAAAAACTTTCTCAGCACTGTAATTTTTAGTGATGAATCCACATTTCATGTATCAGGTTTTGTGATTCGTTACAACTGTATGATATGGGGCAGTGAACCACCTCATGCTGCTATTGAACTGGAACGTGATTCTCCAAAAGCTAATGTGTGGTGCTTTCTATCAAAAAGAGAAGTGATTGGCCCTTTCTTCTTCTGCGATAAAAACATAGATAGTGACATTTACTTGGATATGCTAGAAAATTTCATTATACCCCAGATCAAAAGATACGATGTCGTTTTTCAACAAGACGGCGAGCCTCCGCATTGGTCAACGTGTTTACGTAAGTGCCTAAATGAGCATTTCCCCAACAGATGGATTGGGCGTGGTGGTCCAATTCTGTGGCCTCCTCGCTTTCGAGATCTAACTACATTGGATTATTCAATGTGGGGTTTTGTGAAGGATCGTGTCTATCAGACGCCTTGTACTGATTTGCAGGAACTGAAGCAGCGTATCACAGATGCTATTAATTCCATAACTCCTCAGATGCTTGCCAATACATGGCATGAAATCGAGTATCGCTTAGACGTACAACGAGCAACCAAGGGATCTGACATCGAAATTTATTAACTTGTGTATAGTTACATTGCAAGTTAGTACAGTCAGTTTCTTTCTATCTGTTTAATGTTTTGTTTCATATAATTTTGTAATGTGTCTAATAGTTCTCGGACAGCCTGTATATTGATTCGATTTTTACAACCCGTAAACGTTGTTCCGGGGTTTAACGACCACCATGAGAAAATCCTGGGACAATGGGCTGCCTCCTGTCCCTGATTTAGAACCGTCGGGTACAGGAAACAGGAGGAAGTGCCAGCGCCAGAGGAAAAACAAATCAGCCATGCCTCCTCCGAGAATCGGACGCTGATAACTCAGCCAGAAACTAGCGCCCTTTACAACTGGGCAACCGGTTCTGACTACTCCGAAATGTCCTGCTTCTTAGGACTGTTTCACAAGGGGCTGAGTAAAGAATCATGACACAGAGTAGAAGTCCTTAGCATAACTGTGACAGCCAAGTCGGCAGTAGTCGTAGTTATAGTACAAGGGTTCCTAACCGGTGTGCCGTGAAATTTCGTCGTCTGAATAAAAAAAAAACACTATTACTCGAATCAGTAACGAAACTGGTTCATTCAACGCTACCGTAATTCCGTTTCGCGATAGTCAACTTCTACTTCACATCATAACTGCCAAAGTGAGGCCAATTAATCGTGTGGATTCTTTCTGGCTAAGCATGATAAAACATTACCCGTGTATATCAAAACAAGAAAGATGACAACGAATTTTCGGGTGTAATGAGCACGTCTTTTGAGTCCGTTCTGACGCAAAGTAAATTTATCAAAGCTATTCAAAGTCAATGGAACCGGTATGGAAAACAATAGATCTGACGAAAGAAAGAAGATTTTCAATCGGGTTTTTTTTTTTTTTTGATTGGAGGTTTAACGACCACCGCGAGCAACTCAATGGGCTATAAGCAGTCGCCCGTCCCTAATTTAGAGTGGTTTCAGGGAAGGGAGAGAGCCAGTGCCGTAAGACAAACACAACACCCATGCCTCACGGGATTCGAACCCGGGCCCCTTACGGACGAATGATCAGAGGCCATCGCTTAGACCACTGCGCCACCGGAGCGGCAATCGGGTTTTTAATCTCTCAGATATTGCTGTAAACGGAATCGTGAGCTTACGCCCTCTGGTTGCAGACCTGAGAAAAATTTGAATTTATATGAGAAACATTTCGCAGCGGAAACGCTCTCCAACAAAGAAAGATTTTTTTTTTTGAAACGGACTTTTCGAAGCAGAGTATGGACAAATATAAGATATGCATCTGGCGGGAAAACCATGCATTGTTTTAAGAATAAAGTATTATCAAAAGGTTTTTCGGTGTGAGCGGTATCGGTTCAAGAAAAATATTTTTTAGTCGAGTTTACAGCTGTTAAAAATTTCAGCTCAACGTTGCACCAAAATATCGTGCAGCATTCGACACTTACACCACGACCTGGTGCGATTATCACACTTGCACCACTTTGTTGTGCATAAAAAACGTTTGATTTCCGCCAGTTTTCCGTGCAAGTTACGAAATGCAGCCAAAGTGGCGTTACCTTGCACCACATTTTTGTGCAATGAAGGAACCGGCGCATGCGTCTGCGTCTTCACTCAAGTTAATAAGGTAAGTGATGAAAATAATTTTTGTACTGCATTTATATCTAGTGTTTCTGACGTAATTATTTTCACGTTGAAGTTTTCTGGTGTTTTATGTCCCTAACCCTAACCACGTGTAGTCAAGTTACTTGTAGCCCATCCAGTTGCTTGCTCACGACGACGTAAGTTCATGTTCAGAATGCCATGCCAAATTGACCGGCATCAAACAATACTTTTTGTTTGCAAGCTATAATTTTTTTATGATATATTTTTGTCTGTTGTGTTAAGCTGTTAACAAAAACAAACTTATTCCCATCAGGGGCATAGCCAGAAATTTCTCAAGGGGGGGGGGGGGTCCATTTGTTTGGTTTATTGGTGAAAGCCTTGTATACACATATAACACATATATATCGCTTTAAATTCGTGCTCAGTCCCCCCCCATCTGGCTATGCCACTGATACCCATCAATGAATTTCATGTTCAGATACAGTAATGGAACATTATTTGGTGATTAAAGTGGATCTTGTTGAATGGTTTATTTTGTTAGATACTATACTTAATTGTTGATGAAGATATGCTTCCACAAGTCTTTTTTGTTTCACCAACTTTAATAGAGCTTTAAAAACAAGGTATAGCAAAATTTGGCACAGACATTTAAGCACCTCTTACCTTTTTCAAATGAATGTAAAGCCACTGTTTGGAATTCAAGACATCCATATCCCATGGGGTTCTGATTACAACTCGAGCAAGCTTTTCTTATCCAGAAGAGTGAGACTGGAAACTATTCTGGCCGCCCCCATGGTACAGTGGTCTAAGTGATGGCTTCCGAGTATTCGTCCAAAAGGGGTCCGTGTTCAAAACCTGGTGAGACATGGATGTTAGGTTTGTCTTATGGCACAAGCATTCTCCCTTCCCTGAAACCAGTGGCCCTACATTAGGGACGGGTAATTGGGTGATTGCTTATAGCTCATTGAGTTGCTCACGGTGGTTTTTAAACCTCCAGTCAAAAAAACTAACAAGCAAATGCACGTTCAAGTCAAAAGTTGCCCACTTCCACTTGAGTAATATGATTTTTACTTTGTCACACCTCCATTATAGGAAAGTGTCATCCTTTAAAAATCTCACTTCTGGTTTTTGACATAATTTTACAAAAAATTTAAAAATGGTAAATATTCAAAAGCCAATGGGTAATGAATATCACGTAAAAGTTGCTGCAAACAACACGGTGCCGCTTTTGTGGCGCAGTGGTCTAAGTGCTGGCTTATGACGATTCATCCGAGATGTGTCCGGGTTTGAATCCCGGTGAGGCATGGATGTTGTGTTTGTCTTACAGCACTGGCTCTCTCCCTTCCCTGGAACCAGTGACCCTAAATTAGGGACGGGCGACTGCTTATAGCCCATGGAGTTGTTCATGGTGGTCGTTAAACCCTTAATCAAAAATTGTTAAAAAATATGTTGTTTCAGAGAATTCTTTTCATGCAGGAGAGGTTCACAGTGTGGATTATTCTGTACTGTGAGGGTAGCTGCATAGAATACTTGTATGCAGCTAACTAAAATCTTTAAAAAAATGCAAAACTGAAGTATAACATTTTCAGTAAGTTTATTTACATTTTGGGTGTTTCTATTTCTTATGAGCATGAACTTACACCCCAGTGATAGTTATTGCTGAATCAGTGTATACTGTGTACAAACTTGCTTAGCGGGCCTGGCAATGTAGCAGTCTAAGCACTGGCTTTGTTTTGACATATGCCCAAGCACATCCGTATCCAAATCCTAGGTGAGACGTATGGTCTGTTTGTCTTACAATACTGGCTCTCTCCCTTCCCTGTAACCACTGGCCTTAAATTAGGGACGGGCAACTGTTTATAGGTCGTTGTGTTGCTGTAGTGTTGTTAAATGCAAACGGCACCAAAAAAAAATATTTTCATGTACAATCATTCCAGCTAATGTGGCCATTGGTTAATCTGGGCAACTGTTTATTTGGAACAACTTTTAAAAAACACTCCAAATTAGCTCTTTGGGATAAACTTTGCATAATTGAAACAGCCCAGTTATGCTTAATTGGGCCAAACTATTCTAATCCCAGTGTGACCCAATTAAGCTCGATCTGCTGTAGTTAGAGGATTGTGTTGTTGTTTTTTCATTGTAGATAATCTACACACAGATTTGTCTAAAATTTGATAATCTACACACAGATTTGTCTAAAATTTGATAATCTACACACAGATCTGTGTAACATTTCAGCTTTGACATGACATAGCAGCCTTTAAATTTTGTGTGATATTAATTGTTGAGAAGCTGAAATAATTCAGCTCTTTGGCTGCAGTACATAGACAAATAACTATTTTATTTTCATTTGACAATCAGTACTATGCTAGGCCAAACAGCCTCTCATTGTGATATAAGAGATGATTTGCAAGAAAAGGAATTAAGTAATGGCAGTTGAATTGGAGTGGAGTTGAGGAAAGAAAAAAATAATTTCAAAATGTTCATTCACATCTCCATTTCTCTCTCGCATTGAGTCTTGCGACATACTAGAGGTGAAAACACGTGCCAAGACGACAAATCTGCAGCGAGACATTCTGTCCACATAGCTCAGTTGGGAGAGTGACTTACTCCGGAGTGAGGGGACATGGCTTAAATACCGTCATGGACAAACTTGTGTTTTCACTATCTACCAAATTAGCACACAAGTCATGTATACTATCTGTTCATTTTATTAGGATTGTCACATGTTTTTTTTTATGATAAGGTTTTATGAAAAAAAAAATTATGATAGTGTAGATTAAAATATCTAAATAAGTTTCATGTTTCAAATGTTTAGCATTATTAGATCTGCAGTATCAGTGAAAATTGAGTATTTGTGCAAATTTTTCCCTGACTGATTATTAAAATAGAAACTGTTGTCATCCCAATGTCAGTCAGGTAATGTTTATAGAATAATTGCTATTTGAAACAAGTTCAACAGATTGCTTTATATTTCATGACTCTACAGGTCTGAATGGAAAGTTTTGCAGTTGATCATTTTATGCTGAGCTGGGAAATATGTTTGGATGCAAGTATGGTGCAAACTTTGCAATGTTTGGACCTTATGTGGCCCGTATGAGACAAGCTCATAGTCAGGAGCCATTTTTGCACCATACAATACATACATGTGGACTAAATGGCTGTCCAAGAACATTTTTCATTCTCTGTGCTCAGAGTTCATATGTACCGAGTACACATGTATTGGCAAAAAGGAATCCAAATGAAAAACAAAGCCACGAAATATTCCTGCAGTTCATGTAGATTCCAGTCCTATTTAAGGTCGTGCTTTATGTCACATTGCATGAAGCATGACACATTGATTTGCCCTTTCAGTCAGAGCTGTAAAACATTGAACGTGTATTCCTCATTCACTTCACATTTGTCAAGATGTCATCCCAAAGGTAAAATTGCTAATATAAAGGTTTCCTCATTTGACTTCAGAAATGATGAGGAAATGTTTGGTACCCAAAACATTGAGGACATGAAAAGCACACATATTCAAGTAGATGATTGCACAAGTGCAGTACCCAATTATGAAGCTGTTGAACAATTTCTGTTGTTGCTATATGATAAAGTTTGTGAAGAAATCACAGTATCATTTTTTAAGTCTACAACATATATCTGTGCATTATGCTTTTACACCCTATTTTTAAGGACAAACGCAAACAATTTTATTAATAAAATAATAAACACACCACAATTTTCAAAGATATAACTTTGAATGAAAATCCAGAGGGCAAATTCTTTCCTTCTATTCATCAAAATAATAATAATAATAATCAATGCTGGATTGTATTCTCTTTATACATATTATCCATGATTTCAGTTTCAGCACAATCTATGACTGTGATGCTACATTTATTTGATGTTTTGATATGGAATTACTCAGTGGAGAAAATCAAACTTACAAAAGCTAGCCTGCTTGTTTATTATTATTCGAGAGTATACATTTTCAAGCATAGTAGTCAAGTAGTGTTTCTATTCCTGCTTATTTATTATTATTTGAGAGTATACATTTTCAAGCACAGTAGATTAAACATCTGTGTAAATAATTTTCAAAGATCTTTATGTTTGTCATTAGTGCTAATTGTCTCTATCTAATTTCAGATGAAGATTCTACTAAGCTACAATAATTCTTGTAAAGGCTGCATTGGAGTTGAAGGAAACTCTAACATGGGACCTATCGAGAGAGTTGGTTGGTCATTTGGTTAACTATGCTTATATCTATAAGGCTTACCCTAGTAAAAAGAAAAGAGAGCAAGTGAGCAAGTGTGCCATGCTCTCATAAATGAATTTTCACATCAAAAAGAAAAGGGGGGGGGCAATAGGAGGATGGGAAATAAAAATGCTGAATAAATTAAAAAGAATGAGGCAAGCTGACAAGAGCCTAGAAGTAAAATTATGTAGACAAGCATATACAGAGCTCGTCACTTGAAATGCCAGAATCAGGGGATGGTGAAAGGCCATTCAAGAAACTGTGTAACACCAAAAAAAGATGCATTAAACTGGGCTCCGGATCATTTTTGTTTTGAGGACAGCAGCAGCGAGCAAAAACACAAAGGATCTCACAAAGCAAACCAGGATCTGACAAAGCAGGAGTGTGATAAGCTTGCAACATCTTATGGATTGTACCTTTTGCCATATGTTTTTAAAGAAGATCCGAAGTACTTTGTGCACACGGTGAGTACTGATTTTATTTGTTAAAATTGTAATTATAGTAAAAGTGTTTGCTTCATAATGCTTGACGAAGCACTTGGGACTGGGATTATATAGTTTTGTTAAAAGATTTTGAGTGCTATTCAGGCTTCCCCTGCTATCCAAGAGTGTTCTGATAAAAGCTTTCATAAGCTGAAATGGCATAAAGCGAAGAAGCACTTTCCATGAATTCATAAGGGAAAATTTTTGGTAAATGTGTACATACATACATACATATCACTAAGCTGTTCTCTGAGATTCAGAGGTTAGCTCCAAAAAGAAATACAAACTTCCAGATATTTTTACTTATTGTTGTCGTATCAAACTTCTCCATTTACAGCAATCTTGACATACAACTCGTGCTATACTGATATAATGATTACACAATATGATTACACGCCGTACACAAGATCTTTTATACTTCATACTCATAATCTTTTTCTCATGCAGACACTCCTGAATCTGATCCACCCATGTCCTCCTTGGCCTTCCTCTGCCTTTCCTTCCTGCCACTTGGGCTGAAAAGATTTTCTTAGTAAGCATTTCATCACTCATTCTTTCAACATGGCCAAACCACCGAAACATATTGGTCTCCACCTTGCTAACAACATTTTGCTTCACATCACACAACTGCAATACATCTTCATTCCTCACACAAACTCCACGTAAGTATCGCATTTCTCCAGCACACAAACGACTCCTATGTTTCTTCTGCAGTACCCAGGTTTCACTGCCATACATCAGAGTAGGAACAATTACTGTTTCATACACAGCCATGCGGACTCTGTACTTTAGCGTCCTAAATTATTTAGTCGGAAAAATTTCACTGTGTGGGGAAAGTGCGACTTACAATATTTTAAGCATGCAAAATAATGGGGAAAGGTGCAGAAATACAGTAATTTAAGAGAATGTGAAAGAATTTTACCGAAGTATTTACTTGCGAGTACAATGGTGTTCAGCAGTTGGTGTGGGATGCCTAAGCAATGCTAACGGCGATGATGTAAAGCTTCCGTGCTTTGGTAGGTATGAAGAGTTCGTAGTGAATGTGCGGAAGAATACAATAGGAGTGTGGTGTATTTTTCTGAAGAGTGGCGTGCTATAATCCTGCGCAAGTAAAAGTAGCTCCAAACTGTTTTCTTAATTTTTGAGAAGGAAGTGTGCGGAATGTTATTATTAGTTTCATAATGTCTCTGAATGGAAAGAAATGAAGGAATGTAAATGTTTTCATGTGCGACAGAAGTATTGAGTGAGAACTTTTGGTTCCGGTTTAACCTCAATTTTGGTTATGGTTTTGAAGATGCACAGGGGTAGTTGATTTCTTCAAGCACTTCATTTGTAGTTGTGATGTTATTCTGTACATCGTAGCTCACATTTTTTAGTCCTGAAACAGATATTTTTGAAAATAAAGGAGTTTCTTCAATTCAAAAATCATACTATGGCTGGGAGGCCAAGAGCTTCTTGTCGTATTGTGCCGGATAAAGACATTTTAAACCCTGACGAAATCCAAAATTAAGTACAGAGACTCATGACTTTTGAAAGAGCCACTAACAGTGTTGAAAAAGCTACCAACACCGCTTACAATGCTGCGTAGGCCGACCTCTTTCCTTCAGCATATTTTTACAAGACGCTTCTATGACTACGTACTGCTCAACTGCTTCCTGTTTTATTCTTCTGCCCATTACTTGCCTTTCGCAATGAAGCTTCCATTCAATAGACTACACCTTGATGCCGTCACCGCTCCGTCGTCTTAGGCCTATCGCACATACTCTTCCAAACCATCATACTCCCAGATAAATACTTCGGCAAAATTATTTCCTGTTCTCTACAAATACTATATTTCTGCGCCTTTCCCCATTATTTTGCATACTTAAAAAATTGTACGTCGCACTTTTCTGACACAGTTAAATTTTTCTGATGAAATAATTTAGGACGCTAAAGTACACATTTACCAAAATTTTTAAGCTTTTCCAGACCTAAAAAATGACCTACCAAAATGACACATGAAACCTAAAATAACACTAACATATAGTAAAAGCAGGACTGATATAATTAATACACAGCATATTGTAACTCTTGAAAAAAGTGTTTTTCTAATCTCTGGGAAGCGAAAGACTTAGAAATTTTAGAGCCAAATATGGTTTTTCACTCAAAATTGTGGGAAAAAACACAGTAATTTTGACAGGATTTGCGACCTAATTTATTTATTGGTAAATAAATTTAGCAGCATAATGCTGGTCTATAAACAAGACCTTAAACACCAAAAAGATTTTTAGTTGTGCAACAACTGTAGCCAATTTTTGCATTTTTCTGCAGAAGTGTGCTCCTGCTCCAGATAAAAATCTAGTTGCTCTAGAAATAAAACCAAATGTGATTTGGGAGAAAAATATCATATAGAATAGGCTACTATAATGAAAAAAACCTAACACATACAGCTAAATAGACTTAAAAATTGGAATACTGGGTGAAACACTGAAAACTAGCAAAAAAAGTGAGTGTGGGGGAAAGGTGTGCTGCAGCTCTCCTAAAGAATCTAGAAAAGCCAAGGAGATTTGACTCTGAATAAAAGTTAGTTCGCTGATAAAGTAACTTTTAGCACGTTAAAGAGTTTCAAGATCAACCCGGAACCTCATTAGTAGAAGTCCCTGGAGGTGAGAAACCCACTTGCACGGAAGTGCAGATTGGGAAATAAGTGTGGATAAAGGGAAAATTTTGACTAGCAGAAAAATTCTGAAAGGTATATTGCAAGAAAACCAAGGAGGTTAGAATACAACAGGAGTTGCCCTAAGCTGTTTCCCGTGAAGCTGATTGTCTGCAACTCCCCCCACCCAGTGGCCATTTTCTTTAGTACAAAACATTCTGTCGTGCTGCATGTGTGAGAGCCTGTTGTCTCATGATTTTACACGTTGCGATTATTTCGGGATCGAGTAAAAGTTGTATTTGCAGAAAGCAAAGTTGGGCAGTTATCGACTATATTAACAGATAACCCGGGAAATTAAGTTTAGGACATTCTGATGTATGAATAATTCTCAGGAGCACATTTGAGTGGTTTATCCGCAAAATGCCGGGTTGTGTTGATATCATCATCATTGTCAACCATTATCAATCCACTGCTGGACGAAGGTCTCCCCAAGTTTCCTCCACAACGGTCTGTCTTGTGCCAGTTTCCTCCATGTCACCCCTGCATACTTTCGAATTTCATCCACCCATCTCCCATGTGGTCTTCTTCTGGGTCTTTTCCTGTCCCTTGGAATCCAATCTAAAATTTCGGCTGTCCATCGATGATCTGTCCTTCTGGCAGTATGTCCAGCCCATTGCCATTTCAGGGATTTAACTCTGATCATGATGTCTTCCACTCTTGTCATTTTTTGGATCCACGAGTTCCTCTTCTTATCTCTCCTGGTTACACCAAGTATGCACCTCTCCATGCTTTTTTGAGTTGTCTGCAGCCTTTGTATGTCTCTTTTAGTTAAGGTCCATGTCTCTGCACCATACGTAAGCACTGGAAGGATGCATTGATCAAACACTTTTCTTTTAAGACATAATGGCATATTGCTCTTGAAAATTATGCTGTTTCTTCCAAAAGCTCTCCGGGCAAGTTTTGTACGCCGATTAATTTCTTCATCAATGTGACCCTCACTTGATATCTGCTGTCATCTCCAGCTTTTCTCCATCAATCGATAAATCTTCATTTCTTGTAAAAGCATTGAACATCACTTTTGTCTTCTGAAAGTTCATTTTTAATCCCACTTCTTTACTCTTGTCAGCAAGTTCCTGGATCATACTCTGCAGCTCTGATGGGGTAGTTGCAAAAATGACTACGTCATCAGCAAAACGAAGGTGGGTTAGATAATCTCCATTAATCTTTATCCCCTTGTTTTCCCAGCTCAGCGACTGAAAAACACCCTCCAATGTGGCATTAAAGAGCTTCGGAGATATGGTGTCACCTTGTCTCACTCCCTTTCCAATTTTTACGTGTGTTGTATTTTCAAACAGCCGAATCTTTGCACTTGCATTTTCATAGATGTTATTAATAATATTAATGTATGCATCTGCAATACCGCAGGTTTTCAGAGCCATTGTAACTGCTGATGGTTTCACCGAATCAAAGCTTTTTCATAATCGATAAAAGCCATGCACAATGGAAGTTCATATTCCCTCGCTCTTTCAATTAGTTCTCTCAGCACGTGGATATGATCTATTGTGCTGTAGCCACTCCTGAATCCAGCTTGTTCTCTCGGTTGAGCCATGTCCAGTGTTACCTTCAAGCAGTGTGAAAGAACTTTAGTGAAGATTTTAAAAACTACTGATAGGAGGCTGATAGGTCTGTAGTTTCCGAGATCCTCAATGTCACCTTTCTTATGTAGCAGGATCATTATAGCGGTGTTCCAATCCTCAGGAATCTTTCCTTCATTAAGGCATCGAGTGAAAATTTGGGCGAGTACTGTTTCGATTTCTCCACTTGCTTCTTGTATGATGTCTACAGTAATTCCATCTTCTCCTGGAGCTTTTCCTCGCTTCATGTTCTTGATTGCATGTGCAACTTCTGCTGGAAGGACTGGAGGAACTCTGGTACTGGTATCTTTCATGATGTCTGGAGTGCATGTATCATCCCTTTCATATAATTTGGAGTAGAATTCTTTCACTCTTGTCAAAATTTCGCCTCTATTTCTTGTTACAGAACCATCTTCTTTTCTCAGTGCCATAATCTGTTTTCTTCCCTTACTTAGATGTCCCTTTGCTATCTTTAGGCTTTGGTTGTTTTCAATTGCTTTCCTCACTAGTTCACAGTTGAATTTTCTTACGTCTTCAGTGATACTTTTTCTTACTGTCTTGCATAGCTCTATATATTCCACTTTGGAAGTTACATCTTCTTTAGTTGTCCTCATCTCTCTTCTTTTTTGCATCAACATTTTCGTTTTTCCTGATAATTTGTTCACATGCAATTTGTTCTTAGACCCAGCTAATTTTGTTGCTGTTTCCATAAGAGCTTTGGTTACTTTTCTGTTAACTTCAGAGATGTCCACTTCTTCTGATGTTAGGCCTTCTAAAGCAGAGAACCTGTTCTTCAGTTCCAACTTGAAGGTATTATGGTGTTTTTTAAGGTTGGTTATGTCAATAGATTTTGTTTGTCTTATGAGCTTGCCACGTTTAAGTTTAGTGTTGAGGTGCATCTTACATCTCACCAATCTATGGTCACTACCTGTGTTGAACTTGTTTAGCACACTGCAGTCTTCTATGATGAATTTTTTGTTACACATAATAAAATCAATTTCACTTAATAAATAAATACATCGCTCTTTCCACGTTCCAGAAGCACACAGCAACCGAAAAATTGTTTTTCAGCCGCCGCTGTGGAATCGAACCAACAGAACTCTCAGTATCGCGCCGAGTGCGTTACCTTTACGCCACGGGGGCCAACAATCCACGGTGCTATGTGTATTTTTAAAGTCAGCTACTGACATCATAAATCCGTAAGATGGGCTCAGCTACTGAGACGTCTCCATCTGGTGGGCATTAACGGCACTAGCTATATATATATTATAGCAGTTAAATCCAAAGGGCGAGATCCAAGGTGAAAATATTCCAAATACGTGGCGACAGTTAATAAATAAATACATCGCTCTTTCCACGTTCCAGAAGCACACAGCAACCGAAAAATTGTTTTTCAGCCGCCGCTGTGGAATCGAACCAACAGAACTCTCAGTATCGCGCCGAGTGCGGTTGCTGTGTGCTTCTGGAACGTGGAAAGAGCGATGTATTTATTTATTAACTGTCGCCACATATTTGGAATATTTTCAATTTCACTTGTCGTCCCATTTGGATGTCTCCATGTCCATTTCCTGTGTGGCTTTTTCTTGAAGAAGGAGTTCAAGATGAAAAACCCTTCTGCCTCTGCAAACTCAACGAGAGTATTTCCACGCTGGTTTCTGTTGCCGTGACCGAATTTACCTACTGAAGTTTCATTCTGTTGCCGTTGCCCTATTTTTGCATTGAAATCTCCCATAATTATATTCAAGTGCTGCTTACCTTTATTATTTAGATGACAAATTTCCTCATAAAATTCTTCAATTTCTTCTTCAGGATGACTTGTGGTGGGTGCATAAGTTTGAATAATCTGAGCCTGGTATCTTTTCGAGAGTTGGATAACAAGTCGTGCAGCTCTGTCAGAGGAACTTTCAACTTCTACCACTTTATCCTTCAGTTTCTTGTTTATTATAAATCCAACACCACTAGTTCTGCCAGTATCTGTCCCACGATAGTAGAAGAGATGTCCACTTTTCAGTTCGATGAGATCTTCTCCTTTTCTCCTTACCTCACTTAGCCCCACGATGTCCCACTTGATCCTTTGTAGTTCCTCTTCCAATTCAAGAAGCCTTGAATCAGAGGATAGGGAGCGTCCATTGTACATAGCCAAGGTCAGCATCAGATGGCAGCCTAGTCCGGTCCTCCGGGGATTCTTAGCACCCTCTGCCTTCATGTCGCACTGGCCGTTGCCTTGGCCAGGTACATTCCAGCTGCCGGAGACTGAGGGCCAAGATTTAAGTTGTGGAATCATTTTGGAGGGGTTTGGCCATAACTCACCACGCTGGCCAAGCGGGTTGGTGAGTGTGGGATAGAATTTCCTCTAATTCCGATGGTATAGTTATACCGCTATTGGCGGTCGTCAGAGCCCCTTTAGTGGGAACAGGATGCACCACGAGAAGGCGGGGTTGACATTTGTCAAGGAGAGGCTGTGATGTTATGCATCACCTGACCTTACATCCCTGTGTTGATATAGACTGCACTAATCGATCTTCCAAAAATAAAAAAATGTCGGGGATTGCCGTTCACATGTATATACTCGTATTTCTTTTATTAGACCATTCACATGTATATACTTGTATTTCTTTTATTAAATATGGTATGGATGTTTGATTAAGAGCAAGCAGTGGTGGGAATTTGGAAATGCAGTTTTTATAATAAAAAAATTTTGGGTGTCCTCATGTGGATTTAATTTGAAGTTAATGCAAAATAAATCGACCGCACAAAGTTCTGCTTTGTAATTTTTGGCTGTTCGAGGGCACAAATAATGCGCTAATGTACGAGTGTATTTTCCCTTTAAAAGTTATCTTCCACAGCAAGCGGACTTGTAATTTATCAGCTTCCTACAAAGTGAACTTGTGTGCCCCCTAGCTTGATATTTTTTTCCAGAATTTTTTATTTCCTGCATCTCTAAATTCATAGCTAATAACATTAAGCAGATGGACCCAGGGTAAAGATTCTTACTTATAAACCAGCTTCACCCACATAAATATTGCTCGGTGAGAGCTACTAACCAACTAATCCCCTAATAGCTGCATTTTTTTTCTAGTTAAAAAGACATAAATTTGTTGTATTACACATAAAAGAACTTCAAAAAATTTATTTCAGGAAAGGATAAAAGAAAAAGTTTTTTTCTCCTCTAACACAGAAGAAAATGTAAAATCTAGTAAATGAAAGAAATACTAGATTTTATAGATTGGAAAGGGGGGGGTGTAAAAAACTGAATTCATTTTTAGCAGTTTCCTTTTCCGAGATGTGAAGATCCAATTTTCATTAATGGCCAGTGATTGGGCAAGGAGATCCACTAATCTTTATTTTAACAGGTTGAAACCTGTAAAAAAAAATATATATATACCTTAAAAATCGGAGTAAAACTCCAGGGAGCTGTAACATATACTGGAAGAAACTTTAGTTCATGATCTTTAAATAACTGTTGGCAGTATTTGAATCGACCCAGTAGTTTGGATTTTCTAAGCCACTACATTTGTAAACAAACCGCCATTTCTTCGCTCTTTTCAGTGGTTTTGCTTACACTGCAGGCTTTCATATGTATCTCATTTAAATTCTAAACAACTGGAAACTTTCTGGCTGAACGGTATACATAAATGCAAATGAAGCTAAACACCTTCAATAAAAGACATGCAGATTGTCATTGACGTTGCAACACCAGCTAGAAATAAGCCAAACAAGCATTGAATAATACACGAAGGGTTCTTGTACCAATGCAAATGGCCGACACCGACTGACAGCTGATTGAGGAGGGAAAGAAACTAGTTCATCAACTTTACGTTGTGCTTAAGGGACAGGGCAGGGTGCCTCCTGTGTATTCTAACCTCCCTGAAGAAAACAGTCAGTAACAATAATGTCCATGTGCAAAAACAACCAACACCTATTATAAAATCAACTTGAAAACTTGGAATCAAAGGGTGAAACGCCTGTATAAAAAAGTGCAAGTCACCGCACAGCAACAACATCTGATTAGTAAAACATAGGCTACCTGCCTTTCCAGGAATCACTGATCTCATAACTTTAGCCAATTTTTGCATTTTTCTGCAGAAGTGTGCTCCTGTTTCAGATAAAAATCTAGTTGCTCTAGAAATAAAACCAAATGTGATTTGGGAGAAAAATATCATATAGAATAGGCTATTATAATGAAAAAAAAAACAACACATACAGCTTAATAGATTTAAAAATTGGAACACTGGGTGAAACACTGAAAACTAGCAAAAAAGTGAGCCTGGCCGAAAGCTGTGCTCCAGCTCTCTTAAAGAATGCAGAAGAGCCAAGGAGATTTAACTCTGGATAAAAGTTAGTTTGCTGATAAAGTAACTTTTAGCACGTTAAAGAGTTTCAAGATCAACCAGGAACCTTATGAGTAGAAGTCCCTGGAGGTGAGAAACCCACTTGCGCAGAAGTGCCGATTGGGAAATAAGTGTGGATAGAGGGAAAATTTTGACTAGCAGAAACATTCTGAAAGGTGTACTGCAAGAAAACAGTCAGTAGCAATAATGTCCATGTGCAAAAACAACCAACACCTATTAAAATCAACTTGAAAACTTGGAATCAAAGGGTAAAACACACCTGTATCAAAAAGTGCAAGTCACCGCACAGCAACAACATTCGACTAGTAATAGATAGGCTGCCTGCCTTCCCAGGAATCACTAATTTGTGGATAAAACTGACTCTTAAAAGGTTCCCTGCCTCTCAGAAAGTTGAATTCTTCAATAAAAGTGTTTTCTAAGCTCTTGAAAGCAAATTCCAAGACTTAGAAATTTTAGAGCAACATTTCGTTTTTCATGCAAATTGTGGTGAAAAAAAAACACAGTAGTTTTGCTGTGATTTGTGACCTAATTTATTTATTCATAAATAAATTTAGCTGCATAATCCCAGTCTGTAAACAGACCTAAACACCAAAAAAGATTTATTTGGGCAATAACTTTAATTAATTTTTGCATTTTTCTGTAATTTCTTTGTGGCCAAATTTACTGTATCGTTAAATATAAATGTTTCTAAAGTGTTTAAATTGAGTGACAAAGCTGCAAATGCATTTGTTTTCCCAGAGAACTGGATGTATGCTTTTCAAAAGCGAATAACTTCATTCTCCAAAAGGTGTTACTGATATGTATGTACATCCTTAGTATTGCATCAATTTCAGCAAGCTGTGTTAAAAAATCCCTCGCCCCCTTCCCATTGAATTCTGACTTTGTAACTTCACTGGCTTACTAAGCTCACTTAACTCCACCATCGCCTGTGATTGTCACCCTTCCCTGTTTCATGATGAAATGATATTCTTAATAAACTGAAAGACATAATACAATTACATTACGAGGGGTGTCTGTTAAGTATCTGCATTTTTATTCCTATCAATTATAGGAGAGAAATAAAAAACACAGGATGCATAAATATGATACTCACATATGCAATACAGTGGTACGAACAGTCAAGTCACTTTTCCACATATTCTCCGTTCAGCACAATGCATTTCCTCCACTGACCAACAAGCCAATTCATTCTGGTAGCAAAGAAGTCAGCAGGGGTGTTGCAAATCCGTTGACAGACAGCCCCTTGCAGATCATCCATGCTCTCATAGTGGTGGCCACGAAGACTGTCCTTCAAGAGGCAGAGAACATGAAAATGAGAAGGTGCCAAGTCCAGACTGTAAACAGGACGTGGAAGAATGGTCCACCCCTGTTTTGCGATTTCTGCTTGCACTGGTTTAGCGATATACGGGCAAGCGTTATCATGATGAAGCAACACTTGATTGATTTTCAATGTTGGCCATTTGGTCTAGATATGGTGTACAAGTTTTCTCAGTGTCTTCTCATAGGCCACATCTATTGTTTCATTTTTTGCCAAGTATCCATGACCTTGGATGCCAACAAACCAACTTTGAACTTTTTTATGGGGACGAATTTGGATGATGCTATTGTGTACTTTGCTGTTTTGTCTCCAGTTTGAAGTGATAAATCCATGCATCATCACCTGTAATTATGCATCCCAGAAATGTGTCACCCTCCTCCTCATCGTAGCACTGTAGCAGTTCATTGCATATGTCTAGCCTTTGGCATTTATGCACCGCTGTAAGCATTCAGAGTATCCATCTGGCCCAGATTTTCCAATAGTTGAGATGTTCATGAATAAATTCGTCCAACAGAATCTTAACTGAACACGAATGCATCTGTCACCAGAGTTGCAGAATGTAGACGTACACGCGTACGCGGATAGTTTCCAAATTATTAGCAGATCTTGCAGATAGTTTTTACTTCCCAAGTAGCACATGACGTTTAAAAGACGTCGCATTTCGGTTGCAAAAGTTGATATTTGGTCTTCCGTACAAAGACTACGTTTGATAAACGTTTGTTAAATGTTACATCCGTTACCGTTGCGATTTTGTCACATTCATTACGTTTGCTAAACATTGCATTTTCGTCATGTTAGCAAGGTCACAGCTAATCTTTGGTGTGACATTACATTCAGGCAAAAAAGAACTAAATTATACTGTTGATAAAACAGTAAGCTTGTGTATAATTGATAACGATTATTGAATTCCTCCTTTTTTTTTTTTTTTTTTTGCTTATACGACTAGAAGCTTTTATTCCATTGGTTTTAAAGCAGCTTCTGGTCTGCGGCTGCGTCGTTCTCTAACCTGCTGTTACGTCACTTGTACTACGGACGGTGAGTTATGGCAAGGCTGAACTCCATCGTCCAGCGCTGCATGCCTAATCCATGGATTTTACCGTTCTTAAAAGGTAAGTTCTGTTCCTGTTTCAATTCATAGGCTTCGATTTCGAACACAATTCATGTATTCGTTTCGTAACTCGTGGAGATTCCCGTAACACGTGAAGACATTCATGTATTCGTTTCGTAACACGTGGAGGTAGGCTTAACACATGAACACATTCATGTATTTTCTTAACAGGTATATATATCATCGACTGCATTTTAAACTAGGAGTAGTAAAGAATTTGTTAGATTTTCGGATCTAAACACAGCTGCTTCATTTTTAATTTTGTATTTTCGTGAAAGAGTACCAAAAATACATTTCAAGGAAACGGAATTTTAGACCTTTTCATTTTTATGAGCTACTGAATATTTGGTTAGATTTTTAAATAACAAATGCAGCTAGTTGTAAAAGAAATTCTAATTCTTCAAATGTTTAGAGAGCGGTATTGAATTTATACTTAATTACTCAAATGTGCTTCCATGTGCCTCTGTGTAGCAAACATTGTTACAAACGCAGCTTATTGGTATGTTAGTTATAAAGGATACTCTATATTGCTGTTATCATATATTAGATCAGCATTTCTTAGGGCTCATTCAGCCAGTTTTTTTGCAAGAAATATATTGGGTGTAGAGTAACAAACGGAATAAGCTGTTGGAGAGATACTTATTAAATCCAGAAAGCTTCAAGGTTGAAAAAAATTCAAAACCCACCCTGTACAGAGTCCTGTGGCCAAGAAGTAAATTGTCAGTCGCAATTCAAAGTCTACATAAAGCACGCAAAATTTTAACTTTTTTTTTTTTTTTTTTTTTTGAAAATGCACATTTTATACCAGATGTGAATTAAGCTTACTGAAATCATAATGTATCTGTATCCAAATGGAATATATACAAATATCCAATGCAACATTTTGTTAGACTGTGGGAGTGCACACTTACATCCAAATGTGCCCATCTCCCCCTTCCACATATCAGAGTTGTGCCTATCAAATAATGAAGCAGAGGAATGCTATTGAACCTGTCACAGGCAAGGTGGCCAGTTGCTTTGCTTTTCCAGTTACAGTTTACTAAATTTTTGTTCAAATTTCAGGAATGCAGGGGTGGGAGAAGTTGGAAGCAGAGTTGTATAAAAATAAAATGTATCTGTGAACACAACCATTGAAACAAAACTTGCTGCAAACCTGCATATCACGGTGACAATATAAGATAATTTAAAAAAAATAATTATTAGGACATTACAAATTCCGATGACGGCAAAATACAATTGAATATGTGTGTGAAATTGACCTTTATGGCAAAATATTGGATTATGAACCTCATAAAAACAAGAGAATTAAAAGAAACATTTTATACCCAGAAAACAGTTCCATTAATGAACCTTTAAAAATTATAAATAGTATTTTCAACAGCTTAGTTCAAAAATTACTGTGCCGCCCCCGGTGGCGCAGTGGTCTAAGCGATGGCCTCTGATCATTCGTCCGAACGGGGTCCGGGTTCGAATCCCGGTGAGGCATGGATGTTGTGTTTGTCTTACAGCACTGGCTCCCTCCCTTCCCTGGAACCAGTGACCCTAAATTAGGGACGGGTGACTGCTTATAGCCCATTGAGTTGCTCACAGTGGTCGTTAAACCTCCAATAAAAAAAAAAAAAAAGAAAAATTACTGTCGACTTACAAAATACTTAAGGAAAAGATTTTAATTTAATAACTAGTTGCTGCAAGAGGAACCTGGCAATAAAATTTGAATTCCTTCTGTGTAAAGGAAACTTTTGATACAGTTCCTATGTATTGAGAAACAGGCCTTGATAAAATCTAGAGGCCACAAACGTCCAAATGTGCTCATATTGGCAAAATCTGCTAATAATTTGAAAAGTATCGGCGTGCGCACATACTTTTACATTCTACTACTTTGGTTGGAAGTATAGTTTTATGAGGATTTTTTTTCTAATTTGAATTAATTTTCTCTCAACAATATTATTTTTGAACACATATCATTGCTCCTTTGTTTCTGTAATGCTTCAAAACCATCTTGATAGCTGTTTACTTTTGGTGCTACTGGTTTTGAATTTAATGTTCACTTTGAATTTTGTAGCTGTTTGTTCCCAAATGGCAAGAGTAATAGACCAATTTTTGTATTTGCTAGTTGAGTCTGTATCTTCAGATTTCTCTGAATGAATAATCTTTTCTAAGCAATTAAATTAGAGAGCCACAAACCAATATTTCTATTCACTGTCTGATTAATACTTTTCCGATTAGGCCAGTGCTTCCTAATTAGCCTTTCTCTGAATTTTGGATCTCTTCTATTATCAGATTGTTAAGGGCAACAGATTAAAGGCTGGATCACATAGCTACGCTGTGTAAAAAAGCCATACAAACTGTCACAGTTTGATTGTACACATTTTTTTTTCAGCAATGTATGTATGTCATCATCATCATCATTGTCAACCATTATCAATCCACTGCTGGACGAAGGTCTCCCCAAGTTTCCTCCACAACGGTCTGTCTTGTGCCAGTCTCCTCCATGTCACCCCTGCATACTTTCGAATTTCATCCACCCATCTCCCATGTGGTCTTCTTCTGGGTCTTTTCCTGTCCCTTGGAATCCAATCTAAAATTTCGGCTGTCCATCGATGATCTGTCCTTCTGGCAGTATGTCCAGCCCATTGCCATTTCAGGGATTTAACTCTGATCATGATGTCTTCCACTCTTGTCATTTTTCGGATCCACGAGTTCCTCTTCTTATCTCTCCTGGTTACACCAAGTATGCACCTCTCCATGCTTTTTTGAGTTGTCTGCAGCCTTTGTATGTCTCTTTTAGTTAAGGTCCATGTCTCTGCACCATACGTAAGCACTGGAAGGATGCATTGATCAAACACTTTTCTTTTAAGACATAATGGCATATTGCTCTTGAAAATTATGCTGTTTCTTCCAAAAGCTCTCCAGGCAAGTTTTGTACGCCGATTAATTTCTTCATCAATGTGACCCTCACTTGATATCTGCTGTCCAAGATAAACGTACGTGTCTGTTATCTCCAGCTTTTCTCCATCAATCGATAAATCTTCATTTCTTGTAAAAGCATTGAACATCACTTTTGTCTTCTGAAAGTTCATTTTTAACCCCACTTCTTTACTCTTGTCAGCAAGTTCCTGGATCATACTCTGCAGCTCTGATGGGGTAGTTGCAAAAATGACTACGTCATCAGCAAAACGAAGGTGGGTTAGATAATCTCCATTAATCTTTATCCCCGTGTTTTCCCAGCTCAGCGACTGAAAAACACCCTCCAATGTGGCATTAAAGAGCTTCGGAGATATGGTGTCACCTTGTCTCACTCCCTTTCCAATTTTTACGTGTGTTGTATTTTCAAACAGCCTAATCTTTGCACTTGCATTTTCATAGATGTTATTAATAATATTAATGTATGCATCTTCAATACCGCAGGTTTTCAGAGCCATTGCAACTGCTGATGGTTTCACCGAATCAAAGGCTTTTTCATAATCGATAAAAGCCATGCACAATGGAAGTTCATATTCCCTCGCTCTTTCAATTAGTTCTCTCAGCACGTGGATATGATCTATTGTGCTGTAGCCACTCCTGAATCCAGCTTGTTCTCTCGGTTATATATATACTGGTCACAAAAAGTTAGGGATATTGCATGAAGTGAAGCCATGTAACATAAACGCCAGAGTGTGTTTACAAAAACAATTTAATGGGCAATTTCTGCTCACAACAAGTAGTACCACAATATAGACAAAAGTGTATATTCAGAGAATGTCCAAACCTCTGGATTTCAGTATCCAGTAACACTACCTATGTGTCGAAGAACGTCTTGACACCTACGAAGCATACTTGCAGTGACATTATTGATTAGTGTTTGGTGCAGTTAGTCCCATATTAGTCAACACATTACAGAGGTCTGCCAGTATACTGGGGTATGGAATGCGGTTATCTAAACGTTGCTGTATAGATTCCCAAATTTTCTTAGTAGTATTAAGGTCAGACCTGAGGTAGCTGTAAAGATTCGATCTTGCGGTTTTCCAGCCAGGGCCGGTCCAAGGGGTAGGCCAGGTGGTAAATGTGTAGATTAGCATCCTAAATTATTTCGTTGAAAAAATTTTAGTACCTGGAAAAAGTGCGATGTACAGATTTTAGTGTATGGAAATTAATGTCAAATGGTGCGAAAATTGCATATTTTAAATGTGTTTTAAAGATATATTTTTTTCGTAATATTGACCTGTGAGTCTGATGCTGTGAAGAGAAGCTGCGGTAGGCCTAATGTATTGCTCCGGCAAATAATGTGAAGCTTTGGTCCTTTAAAAGGAAGGTTTGTTGCTGTGCCAAAATGATGGGTGGAAGAGTACAAGAGAAAGAGGTTATGTTGTTGGCAGGAGAGCAATAAATGTAGTGATACGCTACAGAAAATAGGTCCACAGCATCCACCCTTTATTTTGTTGTATCCTGTATGTTGTTGGCAGGAAAAACCGGGGAAAAAAACTCTTCGATTTGCAAAAGATATGTATGAGTAAGATAGAAACTGACCTGCGAACAAGCTATTAACAAGAGAACCAAAAGTGCAGTGACACAGCAAATCAGCTATGAATGGAAGCTGTTCAAACCAGAACCGAAAGTTATAGTTCCCCAGTTTCCTGTACAACATAGAAAAGCATGTTAGTACTTTCTATTTTGAATCAAGGAATCGTATGCGAAAAAACGAAAAATTTCTCAACATCGCTTTGAAAACAATGACAAAACATGAACGAACTATATTGTGTAGCGTATGAGTATAACACGGCTCACTCTCGTGGTAACAAAATACGCGCTTGGACTTGTAGTCGTCCGCGCGTGAATTAAACGCTGCAGCGAATCGTCCTTTCAATGAAGCAAAGCTTCACATCGTCGCCGTAGCGATGTGCAGAGTCACACAATATAGACGTACACGCGTACGCCATACGTGGATAGTTTGCAAATTATTAGCAGATTTTGCAGATAGTTTTTGCTTGTAGATTAAAAAAATAAAAATGTTATTACAGCTATTAAAACACTTAAGGCTTTACTAAGATTAATATATTGAATTCTACCTTAACATGAGAATGTTCAACTATTTTTCACATCTTCCGATAGAGAGTTATTTTGAAATACTATTAAAAAGCACCAATCACTTACCCTAAAGATCATGGTAATTTCTATCGACTACACACTTCCAGCACGTCAATTATCGTAATGTTGTTGGCCTTCAAAGGTTTACAGACATCTTGCTTATGATTCCTTCTTCCGGGGATGAAACATCGTTCTTTTTTTCTTTTTCTTTTTTAAAGCCATATGAGATGTAACTATAGGCTTGTCAATTCCATAAAAACCACACAAGCATACTACTCATTCATACAATTCAATTAAAAAACTATGTACATATTTACACAACCTTACATTCCTAGGTGGTTAAGCCTTTGTCAACTGTGAGTAACAAAATGCTCCATCTGTTTCAAAACCCCTGCCACTCCCAATGCAAGTGTCACACTCATTCGGCCCCTCACACACAAAATGTCACACTCATTCGGCCCCTAACACCCAATGCAAGTGTCACACTCATTCGGCCCCTGTGTGAGGGGCCGAATGAGTGTGACACTGGCATTGGGAGTGGCAGGGGTTTTGAAACAGATGGAGCATTTTGTTACTCACAGTTGACAAAGGCTTAACCACCTAGGAATGTAAGGTTGTGTCAATATGTACATAGTTTTTTAATTGAATTGTATGAATGAGTAGTATGCTTGTGTGGTTTTTATGGAATTGACAAGCCTATAGTTACATCTCATATGGCTTTAAAAAAAAAAAAAAAAAAAAAGAACGATGTTTCATCCCCGGAAGAAGGAATCATAAGCAAGATGTCTGTAAACCTTTGAAGGCCAACAACATTACGATAATTGACGTGCTGGAAGTGTGTAGTCGATAGAAATTACCATGATCTTTAGGGTAAGTGATTGGTGCTTTTTAATAGTATTTCAGTTATGAATTGCACATAAAGTATGTCCACTTTGCAGGGTTTTAATACCTTAAAAGTGCAAATATAATAGAGAGTTATTTTGTTTTTGCAGAAGTTTCTGGCCTCTTGATTTTATCAAGGCCTGTTCTCAATATATAGAAACTGTAACAAAAGTTTCGTTTACACAGAAATATTTTTTTAATTTTATTGCCAGGTCACTCTTGCAGTTGCCAGTTATTAAAATAAAATATTTTCCTTATATATTTTATAAGTACTATTTTAAAATTAAGTTGTTAAAGATGCTATATATAATTTTTGAAGGTTCATTAACGGAACTGCTTTTCTTGATATAAAAATTAGTCTCTTGTTTTTATGAGGTTCATAGTCCAAAAATTTTTAAGTTTTGGCCTTAAGGTCCATTTTACACACATTTTTGCGGATTCAGTCGTAATGTCCTTTTGCCCTCTCTGGAATCTGTAATGTTCTAATAATTATTTACTGTTATATTAATTTTTCTTTAAATTATCTCGTTCCATTGTTATCGTGATTTGCGGGTTTGCAGCAAGTTTTCTGTTTCAATGGTTGTGTATGCAGTCACATTTTATTTTTATGCACCTCTGGCGATGCGTTAGGCCTACCGCAGCATCTCTTCACAGCATCACACTCACAGTTCAATATTACGATAGAAAATCTTTAAAACACATTTAAAATATGAAATTTCTGCACCATTTGCCATTAATTTCCGTACTCTAAAATCTTTACGTCACACTTTTTCTAGGTACTGACATTTTTCCGACAAAATAATTTAGGACGCTATTATACATATTTACTGGCTAGGTAGGCAGCCACCAAATGGAAGGGATGCCCATGGATTTATAAATTTTCTTACATAGTAAAATTATCCGCTAACTTTTTTTTTTTCTTTTATGAGCTACTCTGTATTTGCCACAAAAATGAAAGCTGAATACTCCTTTGTTGTTTCTCTGGCACATGCAGAGTTCCTATATATATACCACCAACAACAAGAAGCATTTTCAATTCTTGTGGGGTTTTTTTTTTCTGAGAATTCTTCTCTGCTGCTTTTACGCATTTGGGTTTTCAGGGGGAAAAAATTTAACCTTTTTTTTTTTTTTTTTTTTTGTTCGTTCCTGATGTTTGTTGACATTTTTATATACACTGAGTGGCCACTTTATTATGACTACCTGACAGTTTTAAGCAAATTAGCTATGGCTGCACGCTGTTGCCGCCAGAGGGTGAGGCTAGTATAAAAAGGGAAAGCTTAGTGCTTGCGACAGTAGTAGAAGTGATTTTTGGGTGACAAGATGGGTAAAAAATGTAATTTGACGGACTTTCAACGTGGGATGATTGTAAGAGCTCGGAGCCATGGAGCGAGTATCACTGAAACCGCTGCATTCATGAAATGTTCCAGAGCCACTGTTGTTAAAGTGTTTAAAGACTGGACTGTCAGCCAAAAAACTGGGTCTCTATGTGCAACGTGTAGTCGTCATCGACTAGTGACTGCTCGGGCGGAACGGAGAGTGTCCAGACTGGTAATAGGCAACAGTGCAGCAATTACAGACCATCTTAATCAAGGATCCCTCAAATGATCTATGCACGCACTGTTCGCCGTACACTGCACGGATGGGATATGGCAGAAGGAGGCCTGTTCGAACACCTTTGTTGTCTGCAGTTAACAAGAGAAAACGTCTCCACTTCGCACAGGAGCATAAGGATTGGACAGTCGATAATTGGAAAAAATTATTTGGTCCGATGAATCATGTTTTCAGTTGCACCATGCCTATGGCCGAGTGAGAATTTGGCGGAAACAGCACGAAAGCATGGACCCCAAATTCATTGCTACAACCCTTCAAGCTGGTGGAGGCAACGTTATGGTTTGGGGAATGTTTTTCTGGCATGATTTGGGCCCTTTAATTCCTGTTGATCAACGTCTGACTGGCACATCATATCTAAACATCGTTGCAGACCAAGTACATCCTGTCATGTGGATGGTTTATCCCAATGGCGATGACTACTTTCAACAAGATAATGCGTCTTGCCATAGTGCTCGTATTGTACAGGATTGGTTTCAGGAACATGCTGGCGAGTTTACTTTGCTTAGCTGGCCCCCACAATCTCCAGATCTCAACCCCATTGAGAATTTGTGGGATGAAGTTGAACAAGCATCAAACAGCTGGATACACAACCCTGCAATTTCACACTCTTGGAAAGTGCTATTCATTAAGCATGGTCTTAGATTCCAGAAACCACCTATCAACATCTCGTGGAGTCCATGCCACGAAGAATCTACATCGACGCAGTATTAAAGGCAAAAGGTGGCCCAACGAAGTACTGAGGGGGTGGTCATAATAAAGTGGCAACTCAGTGTATAACAATAAAATAAGGCTTGAGTGACAAGCCTTATTGTTATGTACATCTTGGAAATAAATCCCAAATTCCCACAGCCTAGGGTAAAGCGGAAAAAAACACTTTTTGCTATGAAAACTGCAACAAAGCTCCTACAGATTGCGAACCATATATAAATCAATGGTTTCTATCCACTCATTGATGGCACATTGTTTGCCATTCAGGAAAGATTTACTCAGTTGCAAAAACTTTCCAACGCTTCGGGTTTCCTTTATAATTTGAAGAAATTGCCTGACGGGGGATTCTTTAAAAGAAAAGTATATTCAGTTAGAAAAATTCCTTAAGGATGCTGACAGTGAAGAAAAAGATATCGATGGGGAGCAACTGTTTGAAGAGCTGAGGCATTTGCAAGCACTTATGAGCAAATGCAACTCAGCTACTACAATAGAAGCTCTAAACTTCATATTCCAGTATGATATGGTTCATTGTTATCCCAACAGTAGGATTTGCTTTCGAATATTGCAATTCCTGTCTGTAGAAAGCGGGAAAAGAAGTTTTAATAAATTAAAGCTGATAAAGACTTATTTGAGATCTACAACGATGCAGGAACAGCTATCAGCTTTATCCATCATTTCTATTGAAAACGATATTGCACAAAAAAAATTTCTGAAGCAAGAAGAGGTTTTTGCAAAGTAAAGCCAGACATGAACGTTTCATGTAAATAACACAAACAACTATGTATGATTCAGTCATTTTGGGAGTAAAATTATCATTATTATATTGGACTATTTATTTGTTGCATAGCATATAATAGTGAGTTAGTGACATATCTACTGAGCATGCGAGAGTTAAGATTAGAGCTATTTGCTGTGTTTGGGTCCATACTGCCAAAAAAAAAAAAAAAAAAAAAAAAGATCAAAGGAGGGGGGGTCAAAGGAGTCTTTCTGGCTGTTGGGGGGGGACAGAAAAAGTTAAATGCCATGATGACAGCACTTTCAATAGGTTTCATCAGTGGTTTAGCTTTTTTTCTCTTCCTTTTTTTTTTATTTTCATTCCAGTTAATTGTAACTGCAGCTTGTGCTCATTTTGGCTTTTCACTTTACTAGTAACTTGTTTTTCAGTGTTTACTTCCCTTTTTGTTTCTTCTTGCTTGATTCTTAAAGATAAATTAAAATTTGGGGGTATATCATAATATAATTTTATGAGCATAATTTAAAAAGTTTCCAGCACTAATTAGGGCAAACTTTTGAGTGTGATTTACATTAAGAAATAATAGGGCATTCAAAACAGTTGAATTATATAAAGAAATTGCATAAATGATTTTTTTTCTTTTTAAATTTTACTCAGGTTTGGTTATTCATGGCTCTAGTTAGGAAAGTTAGGGATGTTATGCAAAACACAGGTGAGTGTAAATTAAGTACAACCTCCTGTAGCTTTAAAACTTGAGCTTATATCCCTCAGATCAGTATTTCCCCTCCTACCAGTAGATCTCTCTGTAGAGTACAACTGGATCACCCTGTGAAAGTAAACCCACTTGGTGACTTCACCAAGTTGGTAAATATAATATTAGTGGAATTAAAGGATTAAACCATGTGTGAAATTATAGAATAAATAAGCAACATTTATTCACAATTAAATAATTTATTTTAAGATCTATAGTTTTGTTGAGCCTTTAGCTCGGCTTCATCAGGACAAAAGGAGCATAAACATTCATATGTGACATCATCAGGTAGTTGGTGATCATGGATTTTGGTGAATTGTCTCCATGCAATTGAAAGAAACAGAGTAGGTGTCATGTTGTTGACAAGTCATAAAGAAAAGTCATGGAAACAAATTGGTGTTTTCTTCCCAAGTATATCGTGCAGTACATCTATGCGTTACAGAGGAGATCCCTTGCAGAAAAAGCTAGATTTTTGCCGGCGCAGTGGTCTAAGCACTGGCTTATGACTGTTCGGTTCTTCCAAGTGGGTTGGGTTCAAATCCTGGTGAGGCATGGATGTTGTGTTTGTCTTACGGCACTGGGTCTCTTCCTTCCCTGGAACCAGTGACCCTAAATTAGGGACAGGTGACTGCTTATAGCCCATTGAGTTGCTCACCATGGTCAGTAAACAAAAAAATAAAAAAAGCTTGATTTTTTTTAAAGAAATTGTGGCACACACAGGATATAGATTGTCCTTTTGTTGTAGACAAAGCTGTCCAGAAATTTAGGAACTTTCAAATGTTTAAATTTCAAAGTTATTTTGAAATCTATAAACAAGGCAAATTTTTATGGATCAAAAGACTACATTGAAGACATAACTGGGGAATTTATCAGATCGCTTGTGAATGTGGACTTTCATGTATAGAACAGATCCGTAGGGCTTTTCAGTTTTCATGTGAAGGAACACATGACTTACGTATGAAACTGAAGAAGTCTTCTACAGCCCAACATTGTCATGAAAATAACCAGATTTTTTTTTTTTTTTAAATGCTACACTTATTGATAAACCTGATTTGACTATCAAGCCTAATATATTAGAAGCTTTCCACATATAGTGCAACTGCTCATGGCTTGTCAACGACATGACATCTACTAGATTTCTTTCAAACGCGTGGAAACAACTTGCCAAAAGCAGTGTCTGTCAGAATGCTGATGATGTCACGATGATTTGAACGTTTGCACTCCATTTGTCCTAATGAAGCCAAGCCAAATGCTCAGTGAAACTACAGTAGATTTAAAATCTTAAAATAAAATATTTAATTGTGAATAAACATTGCTTATTTATTCTATCTCAACAGCACGAGTATTGTAGTCATAAAATATATTTGGGAATTACTTGGAGCAAAAACATAACGTACAATAGCATTAACCAGAAAAGAAATTGTGTGTTTCTTTGGAAAAAAAAATAAAATAGCAGTTTGCAGTGGGTGTTTTTTTTTTTAAAGTACCCCCCCCCACACACACACACCTGTTTATTGAGGGGGGGTGAAAACCCTGCTTGATCTGCAGCATTTCCATTCGGTAGTTTGGTAGAAATTTTGTGTGTAGCTGGCTTGCAAAACTCCTAAAGCAGCAACTGCATCAATCTGCCGTACACCTGCATGTAACATGTCAACAGCCCTATTTCTGATGTCAATACTTAAACGTCATCTGGACATCTTTTCAAGTTAATCCTACTCTGAAGGAAATGCATTCAGCAAAATTGTAGTCCAAGCAGTGAGACGACCTGTTTTCTACTTCTCGGAAGCTACTTTTATCGGAGCTTGCACACACACACACACCACATAATGTGTCATCATGATGCTAATTTATGCTGATAACCTATCTCCTGTAGTCACTAAATATGCATATTCCCCTTTGAAACCATAATATCCCAAACTTTTTGTGAGTACTGTATATATATATATATATATATATATATACCGCCAAACACCTCCAAAATGACTCTACAACTTAAATCTTGGCCCTCAGTCTCCGGCAGCTGGAATGTACCTGGCCAAGGCAGCGGCCAGTGCGACATGAAGGCAGAGGGTGCTAAGAATCCCCGGAGGACCGGACTAGGCTGCCATTTGATGCTGACCTTGGCTACCTATAACGGACGCTCCCTATCTTCTGATTCAAGGCTTCTTGAATTGGAAGAGGAACTACAAAGGATCAAGTGGGACATCGTTGGGCTAAGTGAGGTAAGGAGAAAAGGAGAAGATCTCATTGAACTGAAAAGTGGACATCTCTTCTATTATCGTGGGACAGATACTGGCAGAACTAGTGGTGTTGGATTTATAATAAACAAGAAACTGAAGGATAAAGTGATAGAAGTTGAAAGTTCCTCTGACAGAGCTGCACGACTCGTTATCCAACTATCGAGAAGATACCAGGCTCAGATTATTCAAACTTATGCACCCACCACAAGTCATCCTGAAGAAGAAATTGAAGAATTTTATGAGGAAATTCGTCATCTAAATAATAAAGGTAAGCAGCACTTGAAGATAATTATGGGAGATTTCAATGCAAAAATAGGGCAACGACAACAGAATGAAACTTCAGTAGGTAAATTCGGTCACGGCAACAGAAACCAGCGTGGAAATACTCTCGTTGAGTTTGCAGAGGCAGAAGGATTTTTCATCTTGAACTCCTTTTTCAAGAAAAAGCCACACAGGAAATGGACATGGAGACATCCAATTGGGACGACAAGTGAAATTGATTTTATTATGTGTAACAAAAAATTCGTCATCGAAGACTGCAGTGTGCTGAACAAGTTCAACACAGGTAGTGACCATAGATTGGTGAGATGTAAGATGCACCTCAACACTAAACTGGAACGTGGCAAGCTCATAAGACAAACAAAATGTATTGACATAACCAACCTTAAAAAACACCATAATACTTTCAAGTTGGAACTGAAGAACAGATTCTCTGCTTTAGAAGGCCTAACATGGGAAGAAGTGGATATTTCGGAAGTTAACAGAAAAGTAACCAAAGCTCTTATGGAAACAGCAACAAAATTAGCTGGGTCTAAGAACAAGTTGCATGTGAACAAATTATCAGGAAAAACCAAAATGTTGATGCAAAAAAGAAGAGAGATGAGGACAACTAAAGAAGATGTGACTTCCAAAGTGGAATATATAGAGCTATGCAAGACAACACGAAAAAGTATCACTGAAGACGTAAGGAAATTCAACTGTGAGCTAGTGAGGAAAGCAATTGAAAACAACCAAAGCCTTAAGATAGCAAAGGGACATCTCAGTAAGGGAAGAAAACAGATTATGGCTCTGAGAAAAGAAGATGGTTCTATAACAAGAAATAGAGGCGAAATTTTGACAAGAGTGAAAGATTTCTACTCCAAATTATATGAAAGGGATGATACATGTACTCCAGACATCATGAAAGGTACCAGAGTTCTTCCAGTCCTCCCAGCAGAAGTTGCTCATGCAATCAAGAACATGAAGCGGGGGAAAGCTCCAGGAGAAGATGGAATTACTATAGACATCATACAAGAAGCAAGTGGAGAAATTGAAACAGTACTCGCCCAAATTTTCACTCGATGCCTTAATGAAGGGAAGATTCCTGAGGATTGGAACAATGCTACAATGATCCTGCTACATAAAAAAGGTGACATTGAGGATCTCAGGAACTACAGACCTATCAGCCTCCTATCAGTGGTTTATAAAATCTTCACTAAAGTTCTTTCACACCGCTTGAAGGTAACACTGGACATGGCTCAACCGAGAGAACAAGCTGGATTCAGGAGTGGCTACAGCACAATAGATCATATCCACGTACTGAGAGAACTAATTGAAAGAGCGAGGGAATATGAACTTCCATTGTGCATGGCTTTTATCGATTATGAAAAAGCCTTTGATTCGGTGAAACCATCAGCAGTTACCACGGCTCTGAAATCCTGCGGTATTGAAGATGCATACATTAATATTATTAATAACATCTATGAAAATGCAAGTGCAAAGATTCGGCTGTTTGAAAATACAACACACATAAAAATTGGAAAGGGAGTGAGACAAGGTGACACCATATCTCCGAAGCTCTTTAATGCCACATTGGAAAATGTCTTTCAATCACTGAACTGGGAAAACAAAGGGATAAAGATTAATGGAGATTATCTAACCCACCTTCGTTTTGCTGATGACATAGTCATTTTTGCAACTACCCCATCAGAGCTGCAGAGTATGATCCAGGAACTTGCTGACAAGAGTAAAGAAGTGGGATTAAAAATGAACTTTCAGAAGACAAAAGTGATGTTCAATGCTTTTACAAGAAATGAAGATTTATCGATTGATGGAGAAAAACTGGAGATAACAGATACATACGTTTATCTTGGACAGCAGATATCAAGTGAGGGTCACATTGATGAAGAAATTAATCGGCGTACAAAACTTGCCTGGAGAGCTTTTGGAAGAAACAGCATAATTTTCAAAAGCAATATGCCATTATGTCTTAAAAGAAAAGTGTTTGATCAATGCATCCTTCCAGTGCTTACGTATGGTGCAGAGACGTGGACCTTAACTAAAAGAGACATACAAAGGCTGCAGACAACTCAAAGAAGCATGGAGAGGTGCATGCTTGGTATAACCAGGAGAGATAAGAAGAGGAACTCGTGGATCCGAAAAATGACGAGAGTGGAAGACATCATGATCAGAGTTAAATCCCTGAAATGGCAATGGGCTGGACATACTGCCAGAAGGACAGACCATAGATGGACAGCCGAAATTTTAGATTGGATTCCAAGGGACAGGAAAAGACCCAGAAAAAGGCCACATGGGAGATGGGTGGATGGAATTCGTAAATATGCGGGAGTGACATGGAGGAGACTGGCACAAGACAGACCGTTGTGGAGGAAACTTGGGGAGACCTTCATCCAGCAGTGGATTGATAATGGTTGACAATGATGATGATGATGATGATATACCGCCAATAGCGGTATAACTATACCATCGGGATTAGAGGAAATTCTATCCCACACTCACCAACCCGCTTGGCCAGCGTGGTGAGTTATGGCCAAACCCCTCCAAAATGATTCCACAACTTAAATCTTGGCCCTCAGTCTCCGGCAGCTGGAATGTACCTGGCCAAGGCAGCGGCCAGTGCGACATGAAGGCAGAGGGTGCTAAGAATCCCCGGAGGACCGGACTAGGCTGCCATCTGATGCTGACCTTGGCTACGTATAATGGACGCTCCCTATCTTCTGATTCAAGGCTTCTTGAATTGGAAGAGGAACTACAAAAGATCAAGTGAGACATCGTGGGGCTAAGTGAGGTAAGGAGAAAAGGAGAAGATCTCATCGAACTGAAAAGTGGACATCTCTTCTACTATCGTGGGAAAGATACTGGCAGAACTAGTGGTGTTGGATTTATAATAAACAAGAAACTGAAGGATAAAGTTGTAGAAGTTGAAAGTTCCTCTGACAGAGCTGCACGACTTGTTATCCAACTCTCGAAAAGATACCAGGCTCAGATTATTCAAACTTATGCACCCACCACAAGTCATCCTGAAGAAGAAATTGAAGAATTTTATGAGGAAATTTGTCATCTAAATAATAAAGGTAAGCAGCACTTGAAAATAATTATGGGAGATTTCAATGCAAAAATAGGGCAACGGCAACAGAATGAAACTTCAGTAGGTAAATTCGGTCACGGCAACAGAAACCAGCGTGGAAATACTCTCGTTGAGTTTGCAGAGGCAGAAGGGTTTTTCATCTTGAACTCCTTCTTCAAGAAAAAGCCACACAGGAAATAGACATGGAGACATCCAAATGGGACGACAAGTGAAATTGATTTTATTATGTGTAACAAAAAATTCGTCATAGAAGACTGCAGTGTGCTAAACAAGTTCAACACAGGTAGTGACCATAGATTGGTGAGATGTAAGATGCACCTCAACACTAAACTTGAACGTGGCAAGCTCATAAGACAAACAAAATCTATTGACATAACCAACCTTAAAAACACCATAATACCTTCAAGTTGGAACTGAAGAACAGGTTCTCTGCTTTAGAAGGCCTAACATCGGAAGAAGTGGACATCTCTGAAGTTAACAGAAAAGTAACCAAAGCTCTTATGGAAACAGCAACAAAATTAGCTGGGTCTAAGAACAAGTTGCATGTAAACAAATTATCAGGAAAAACGAAAATGTTGATGCAAAAAAGAAGAGAGATGAGGACAACTAAAGAAGATGTAACTTCCAAAGTGGAATATATAGAGCTATGCAAGACAGTAAGAAAAAGTATCACTGAAGACGTAAGGAAATTCAACTGTGAACTAGTGAGGAAAGCAATTGAAAACAACCAAAGCCTAAAGATAGCAAAGGGACATCTCAGTAAGGAAAGAAAACAGATTATGGCACTGAGAAAAGAAGATGGTTCTGTAGCAAGAAATAGAGGTGAACTTTTGACAAGAGTGAAAGATTTCTACTCCAAATTATATGAAAGGGATGATACATGCACTCCAGACATCATGAAAGATACCAGTACCAGAGTTCCTCCAGTCCTTCCAGCAGAAGTTGCACATGCAATCAAGAACATGAAGCCGGGAAAAGCTCCAGGAGAAGATGGAATTACTGTAGACATCATACAAGAAGCAAGTGGAGAAATCGAAACAGTACTTGCCCAAATTTTTACTCGATGCCTTAATGAAGGAAAGATTCCTGAGGATTGGAACACCGCTACAATGATCCTGCTACATAAGAAAGGTGACATTGAGGATCTCGGAAACTACAGACCTATCAGCCTCCTATCAGTAGTTTATAAAATCTTCACTAAAGTTCTTTCACACCGCTTGAAGGTAACACTGGACATGGCTCAACCGAGAGAACAAGCTGGATTCAGGAGTGGCTACAGCACAATAGATCATATCCACGTACTGAGAGAACTAATTGAAAGAGCGAGGGAATATGAACTTCCATTGTGCATGGCTTTTATCGATTATGAAAAAGCCTTTGATTCGGTGAAACCATCAGCAGTTACAATGGCTCTGAAAACCTGCGGTATTGAAGATGCATACATTAATATTATTAATAACATCTATGAAAATGCAAGTGCAAAGATTCGGCTGTTTGAAAATACAACACACGTAAAAATTGGAAAGGGAGTGAGACAAGGTGACACCATATCTCCGAAGCTCTTTAATGCCACATTGGAGGGTGTTTTTCAGTCGCTGAGCTGGGAAAACAAGGGGATAAAGATTAATGGAGATTATCTAACCCACCTTCGTTTTGCTGATGACGTAGTCATTTTTGCAACTACCCCATCAGAGCTGCAGAGTATGATCCAGCAACTTGCTGACAAGAGTAAAGAAGTGGGATTAATAATGAACTTTCAGAAGACAAAAGTGGTGTTCAATGCTTTTACAAGAAATGAAGATTTATCGATTGATGGAGAAAAGCTGGAGATAACAGACACGTATGTTTAGGACAGCAGATATCAAGTGAGGGTCACATTGGTGAAGAAATTAATCGGCGTACAAAACTTGCCTGGAGAGCTTTTGGAAGAAACAGCATAATTTTCAAGAGCAATATGCCATTATGTCTTAAAAGAAAAGTGTTTGATCAATGCATCCTTCCAGTGCTTACGTATGGTGCAGAGACGTGGACCTTAGCTAAAAGAGACATACAAAGGCTGCAGACAACTCAAAGAAGCATGGAGAGGTGCATGCTTGGTGTAACCAGGAGAGATAAAAAGAGGAACACGTGGATCCGAAAAATGACAAGAGTGGAAGACATCATGATCAGAGTTAAATCCCTGAAATGGCAATGGGCTGGACATACTGCCAGAAGAACAGACCATCGATGGACAGCCGAAATTTTAGATTGGATTCCAAGGGACAGGAAAAGACCCAGAAGAAGACCACATGGAAGATGGGTGGATGAAATTCGAAAGTATGCGGGAGTGACATGGAGGAGACTGGCACAAGACAGACCGTTGTGGAGGAAACTTGGGGAGACCTTCGTCCAGCAGTGGATTGATAATGGTTGACAATGATGATGATGATGATATATATATATATATATATATATTTCGAATTTCATCCACCCATCTCCCATGTGGTCTTCTTCTGGGTCTTTTCCTGTCCCTTGGAATCCAATCTAAAATTTCGGCTGTCCATCGATGATCTGTCCTTCTGGCAGTATGCCCAGCCCATTGCCATTTCAGGGATTTAACTCTGATCATGATGTCTTCCACTCTTGTCATTTTTCGGATCCACGAGTTCCTCTTATTATCTCTCCTGGTTACACCAAGTATGCACCTCTCCATGCTTTTTGAGTTGTCTGCAGCCTTTGTATGTCTCTTTTAGTTAAGGTCCACGTCTCTGCACCATACGTAAGCACTGGAAGGATGCATTGATCAAACACTTTTCTTTTAAGACATAATGGCATATTGCTCTTGAAAATTATGCTGTTTCTTCCAAAAGCTCTCCAGGCAAGTTTTGTACGCCGATTAATTTCTTCATCAATGTGACCCTCACTTGATATCTGCTGTCCAAGATAAACGTGCGTGTCTGTTATCTCCAGCTTTTCTCCATCAATCGATAAATCTTCATTTCTTGTAAAAGCATTGAACATCACTTTTGTCTTCTGAAAGTTCATTATTAATCCCACTTCTTTACTCTTGTCAGCAAGTTCCTGGATCATACTCTGCAGCTCTGATGGGGTAGTTGCAAAAATGACCTCGTCATCAGCAAAACGAAGGTGGGTTAGATAATCTCCATTAATCTTTATCCCCTTGTTTTCCCAGCTCAGCGACTGAAAAACACCCTCCAATGTGGCATTAAAGAGCTTCGGAGATATGGTGTCACCTTGTCTCACTCCCTTTCCAATTTTTACGTGTGTTGTATTTTCAAACAGCCTAATCTTTGCACTTGCGTTTTCATAGATGTTATTAATAATATTAATGTATGCATCTTCAATACCGCAGGTTTTCAGAGCCATTGTAACTGCTGATGGTTTCACCGAATCAAAGGCTTTTTCATAATCGATAAAAGCCATGCACAATGGAAGTTCATATTCCCTCGCTCTTTCAATTAGTTCTCTCAGCACGTGGATATGATCTATTGTGCTGTAGCCACTCCTGAATCCAGCTTGTTCTCTCAGTTGAGCCATGTCCAGTGTTACCTTCAAGCGGTGTGAAAGAACTTTAGTGAAGATTTTATAAACTACTGATAGGAGGCTGATAGGTCTGTAGTTTCCGAGATCCTCAATGTCACCTTTCTTATGTAGCAGAATCATTGTAGCGATGTTCCAATCCTCAGGAATCTTTCCTTCATTAAGGCATCGAGTGAAAATTTGGGCGAGTACTGTTTCGATTTCTCCACTTGCTTCTTGTATGATGTCTGCAGTAATTCCATCTTCTCTAGGAGCTTTTCCCTGCTTCATGTTCTTGATTGCATGTGCAACTTCTGCTGGAAGGACTGGAGGAACTCTGGTACTGGTATCTTTCATGATGTCTGGAGTACATGTATCATCCCTTTCATATAATTTGGAGTAGAAATCTTTCACTCTTGTCAAAATTTCGCCTCTATTTCTTGTTACAGAACCATCTTCTTTTCTCAGTGCCATAATCTGTTTTCTTCCCTTACTGAGATGTCCCTTTGCTATCTTTAGGCTTTGGTTGTTTTCAATTGCTTTCCTCACTAGTTCACAGTTGAATTTTCTTGTCTTCAGTGATACTTTTTCTTACTGTCTTGCATAGCTCTATATATTCCACTTTGGAAGTCACATCTTCTTTAGTTGTCCTCATCTCTCTTCTTTTTTGCATAAACATTTTCGTTTTCCTGATAATTTATTTACATGCAACTTGATAATTTATTTACATGCAACAGGGGTGACATGGAGGAGACTGGCACAAGACAGACTGTTGTGGAGGAAACTTGGGGAGACCTTCGTCCAGCAGTGGATTGATAATGGTTGACATGATGATGATGATGATATATATATATATATTCTCTTATGATTCAGAATACATGAATTGTGTTTGAAGCCTATGAAAATAATGAAATGAATGCATGAAGTGTTCATTTGTTTCATTATAACTTTTTGTGACCACCTATGAATTGAAACAGGAAAAGAACTTATACATTTTAAGAACTTGAAGTTAATGTTATGTACAGAAATAGAGAGAAGAACACGGCACATTGTCAGAGTACAACAACTAATGGCATTAATGAACAACCTATAGAAGAAAATATTTTTTTCTGGTTGGCTAAACAATGCAAAGGGTTACTCTTGGAATGAGTATATATATATGAGTAGCAACAGAATTTAACCCAAGACAGAACAAACTAGATTGGGAGGCTGTTTTCATATCTTATTTGCATACAAATTCTTGAAAAAGGTGTTTCAACATGCATAATCAATTGATTCTTACAATGATTTATATGCCACGTACTGTTTGTTACACAATAGGACCCTCAAGCGGAAACTAAAAATTGCAATTTCTAAGCACAAGATATAAACTAGGGACATTACACTAAACAAACTTCCTCAAATACTAAGACAATTATAACCAAAAATTAAGTCTAAATTCACAAACTAGTGAAAAAAAGATTAAGAACCAAATACACATGGGTTGAAAAAATGATAAAGAAACGTAAACTGAGATATAAATACACAGATCTGCAGCAGAAACACAGATAGCCTTTAGCTACACTTAAAAAAAAAAATTAAAAACAAAGCTGTGAAAGTACTACTTGATTTATCTCCCAGCATTATTTCACCTCACATTTCTAATAATCTATCAGCTAAATTTCAGATGTGTCTGAAAAACTCGTAAATGAACAACACAACTGACTCAGTTTTATGTTGCAATAACTTAGATGTTAGTGGTACTAAAATGTCTGCTTTATGTTCAGTTAAATATGAGCAACTGAATTTTCAAGAAAATTGCAACAGCCACAACGAAGCCAGTGAAATGGACTTGAGTCAAAACATAGTTTGCGAAGTCGTATACCTTGTGAACAATAAATATACAGGGTGTCCGAGAATTATTGGACACAGTACAAAATTATGTAAAACAAAACATTAAACAAATAGAAAGAAACTGACTGTACTAACTTACAATGTAAATACACAAGTTAATAAATTTTGATGTGAGATCCCTTGGTTGCTCATAGTACGTCCAAGCGATACTCGATTTCATGCCATGTATTGGCAAGCATCTGAGGAGTTATGGAATTAATAACAGCTGTGATATGCTGCTTCAGTTCCTGCAAATCAGTACAAGGCGTCTGATAGGCACGATCCTTCACATAACCCCACATGAAATAATCCAATGGAGTTGGGGAGCGAGGAGCTACAGAATAAGACCCCCACGCCCAATCCATCTGTTGGGGAAATGCTCATTTAGGCACTTACATACACACATTGACCAGTGCGAAGGCATGCAGTCTTGTTGGAAAACGACGTCATATCTTTTGATCTGGGGTATAGGGAAATTTTCTAACATATCCAAGTAAATGTCACCATTTATGGTTTTTTCACAGAAGAAAGGGCCAATCACTTCTCTTTTTTATAGGGCGCACCACACATTAACTTTTGGAGAATCACGTTCCAGTTCAATAGCAGCATGAGGCGGTTCACTGCCCCATATCCAAACGAAACAATACCTCATACATGAAATGTAGATTAATCACTAAAAATTACAGTACTGAGAAAGTTTTTATCGTTTTCAACTTGATTCAGCATATCCACAGCAAAATCGTATTGCAGAGTGTGATTATTTGCATGCATCTTTTGCACTATTTGAATTTTATAAGCATGAAACTAATTTCTTGTGCAAGATATTGTGAACTGTCTATTTTGGAATGCACAGTTCTCTGCTTGCTTTATGAACAGATTTCCTGGGGCTTCGTCAGAAACTTTCATAGCTTGGTCAACCATCTCACCTCTGACACTAGGCCTACCTGCTCCTCCACGATGTTCCACATTGCCAGTTTCTTTAAACTGTTTCATTCACTGCTTAGTTGAATTTGTTGACGGAGGATTACAACCTTACTGTAAACGGTACCGTCTTTTAACTTTAATGACAGACTTTAATTCCGCAAACCATAACACACACATCGCCTTCTGCTGTATGGATGACATGACTACTGATTGTGCATTTCTCATAAATTCCTCATCAGACCACACCTAGCGCCATCTATCGGATTCTGGGAGTAACAATTCTGCAATACAAAAATATAGGAACCGTGTTAGTAATATGTGACATAGAAAAACAGACAATGCTCATAGTTTTTTTTTACATAATTTTGTAATGTGTTTAATAATTCTTGGACACTCTGTATAATGGTGAGAGATTGTGTTGCACTAGTAACTGTGATAGAAATGCTTTCTTTTTTATAACATTACTTTCCTAACAAAGTCATCCCTTATAAAGCTTCAACAAAAATAAGTGATAGTAAAATAACTATTAGGAACAGGAAAAGTTTTGTGAAGGGGCCTTCATATGATGAAAACGATATTTTATGATATGATGAAAATTATTTTTTAGGTTAGCTAAGAACTTCATTTATTTACCCCCAAATTTTTGTAGACTAGGTAACAAGACTGTATACAACAGATTATCATGGCAGCTTTAAGATAAGCATTACCATACGTCCCTCTTACGGAGCACAAACGTTGCTAAAGCGGTTTTGCTACATTATGTAAACGTCGTTTAAACGGTTTTGCTACGTTATGGAAACGTTTGTTTTCAACGTAATATGCAAAGTAAAAAATTTGAAGAGTGATTCCATATCAATTCAACACAATTTGAAGGCATTTTTTATCTCACCATCTCAGATTTTAATGAAATTTGGTACATAGGTGGCCTCTATATAGATTAAGAAAAATATCAAATTTCATCGTCATATAGCCAGCGGTTTTGAAAATACAGCTATATAAAATGTCCCAAAACACCCCAAAATCAGAAGATTGATATGTTTTTAAATTATGATTGCAGCTCCCCTAATTGAGATAGAGAGATGGGAAAGGTATCTTTTTGTAGTATTTTTTATGCTCTTTTATTTGATGTACAACAAACTTCATAGGGGTTAAGATTTAAAAAAAATTAAAATTTTGAATTTTTCAAAATGTGACACTCCAAAAAATTTGAAATTGTTTTAAAACAATCTATATGTTTGGTATTTGATTACGTGAATTGTAACTTGGGATGATAATGGGTTTACTTAAAAAGCTATATTCAAATTTAGCCTAACACAAGAGTTTAATGAAAAAAATGAAAAAAACATGTAAATTAAAAATAAATTTGGGCTAAATCTCAAAAAAGTTTCATTAATAACAATAGATATAGTATTTTTGTTATTTAAAACTATTTATTTAAACAATGTTTTATTTTTAATTGATTTGTTTAAAATCTGAGACTACATGGGTTTAAAATTTTTATTAATTTCATTATTCAGAATTTGTAATAATTCACAATTCAATAAAAAAATAAACAGACTTTAAAAAGTAATTTCAATTACTGCTCAAGAAATACATCAAAATAATAATAACATATGGCATTGAATTGTTTACATTTATGCAAATTATATTCCTAATCTTAAACTTAGATCGTCACTTAAAGCAGAATCTCCTAAAATTTAAAAAAAAAGTTGCATCATTGTTTTGAAATGAAATCACACGTGTAGATCCTAGATATAGTCTTTAAAAGCTTCAGTAGTTTGGTGTATTTCTGTTTCAGAGAGATTGTAGAGTCTTCCTGTCGTAGTCAAAGGATTTACTTTACACAAGACGTAACTTACAGGAAGCCATAATACATCTTGTGGGCTAGGGTAGGAAAAGGATGTAGATGGCCCAGCTGGATGTAAAAATGAGACCTTAACTTCATTCTCACTCTCTTCTTTTGGTAGAACATACGCTACCCACCAGTTGTTTTCATAGATTATGGTTATGTAACCACTCATTTCTGTTATTTGCAGTCTGTCTTGTAATGCTGATACTTTTTCAGTAGCTGACTCGTTTGATTCTGAGAACATCTTCACTTTTATTTTTGAATTACTCAATGGGATAGGAATAAAAGCATGAAGTTTCTGGGTACCTTGTATTGTTAGAGACTTGCCTAGGCGATTTTCCAAAAATTGGTCTGTTTCTATGTATTCTGCTTGACTTACATATGTAAAGTTTGCCACAAAAATGTTCTGAATTGCCCATTCGTACAACTGAAATGGTGTTTGAATTTGATTCTCGTAAGGGCGTTGTAAGCTGGCTTGGGTAGCTAACCTTTTCACCGTTCCACCAACGCCATCACATGGCCCCTTCTCGTGTGCTGTTGCTGAAAAATGCCATTCAGCATCAATGTTGAAGTCATCTTGATGGAAACATAAAAGTTTGTGAAGATTTTTCCGATTTTTGCACTGGGCTGCAGACCCGTCAGAGAAATAGTACATTTTTTTGACGCTGTTGACACCAAACTTACTTTTCAAGAAGTTAATAAGGGTTTTTTTTGGAAGCAGTACAGTGTAATTGTGTTGTGCTCTAAACATTCAGAAATTACTACAAAACTTGCATGTTCAGTCTTTTGTGTTTTGTAATAGATGACAAATGGGTGGACTGTGGCTTGCCCACTGGTCCAGTGATAGCTCTGGGCTTCATCTTGAAGAAGAAAACTATAATTTTTAGCAAAATCACAAATGATGCAAAATTCTGAGGCCTTGAGGTTTTCCTTAGTACTACTATTCATAAAAGAGCTTTGCTGCTTAGCAATGAAGTCATGTCTGACCAAAGCAGACAGTTTTTCGCAAAACAAATCAATAAAATCTGAAGTTGATTTTTCTAATGTCTCCAAGTTGCATCTATCAACTGTAATCCATTGGCGAAAAGTTAGTTTTTCAACCAAGTTCTCAAAACCGTGTTCCCAGAACAGGTGGGACACTTCCCCAAATGATAATCTATGGAAGCAGAGTTGCATAATACTCTTGCAAGACAATGTTTGTAGGAAGATAATTGTCCATTCATTAGTGAACCAATTCTTGCATTTTCCATCATCAGTTTTACATTTTGGTGTGTGGTGCAAACACATACCGTACGAGTACCACTAGACCCTACCAGGACACTGTTTTTTGGTCTGAGCTCTGCGAATTTGGAAAAACTGACTTTCGTGCCTGCAAATTTATCTTTGAATGACTTATAAGCTTCTGTCAAATTACATAAAATCAGCTTGTTTGACAATTTAACTTTATCTCCGTTTTCAGTCCTAACAGAAACACAATCTTTCATTCCAGGTAAAACCCGACTAATTTCATCACTTTGGTAAAACGATCGTACTACTTCAACTACTTCAGGAGAGAGAGACTTACCTGGTTTTCTATTAAGGCTTTCCAAAATTCCTTTCTCCTTCAGAATTTTTTTTTTTATTGTCTTACCATATAATTAGGAGCATTGAATTCTTGCATGATTTTCCTAACACTCCATGACTCTGGTAAGCAAGTCAAAATCATCAACTGTTTATCTCCAGTGCAGTTAGAAAAATTACTTTTAAGATTGTCCATAAGAGAGTCATGAAGTATTTCGTCCTCGCCATCAGATGATTCTTGAATATTTGTAAAAAGCTTCCGTTTCATAGCAGAACTTATTTTTTGAATTTTGGTTGAAGCATAACATTTAGATTTTAGCTTTTTCTTATTGACAGCTGATTCACCCAATTCATGGAGCAAAGTATTCAGTGTTTCAATGACTTCTGACGTAGATGCAAAATTTTTGTCCATTTTCTCATCAGCACAGGTTTTATTTGCTTCTTGACTAATTAAAGTTTTCAGCTGCTTTCTGCAAGAATCACAAATTTTAGTATCCTTTGATAAGTCATCAAAATTTTCCAACATCCAGTCTGTCACATTTCTATATGGATTGAAACATTGTATTAATGCATATCTTGTACTTTCCATTGTTGATTATTTGTGCATAAAATGTAAAATTCAAATAGTAAAATAATTGCTTCCCATTACCTGTTCTTTTTATTTTTCCTTAAAAATCCTGCACGGCTTCAATTTATAAAAGTCTAGTTTCAAAACTGAAAAGGATATACTTTATTCAATTTAAAGTTTTCAACCACAAAAGTTTTCAAACACATATCACTTTCACTGCAAGAAACACATCTGATCACCATCAAAACCTAAAGCAGACTGTGGTCTGCAAGGTAGGAATGCAAGTTGCTGCTTGTTGGGTCTTGTTACCAATGATCTAAACAACAGAATCAGTTTTTTAAGTCAGAACATGCAGAGTTTTGTCCAAAACAAAATGTAGCCTACAGTATAACTGCAGTCTTTATTTTTTTATATTGTATTGTGAATTATTACAAATTCTGAATAATGAAATTAATAAAATTTTTAAGCCCATGTAGTCTCAGATTTTAAACAAATCAATTAAAAATAAAACATTGTTTAAATAAATGGTTTTAAATAACAAAAATACTATATCTATTGTTATTAATGAAACTTTTTAAAGATTTAGCCCAAATTTATTTTCAGTTTACATGTTTTTTTATTTATTTATTTTTTTTCATTAAGCTCTTGTGTTAGGCTAAATTTGAATATAGCTTTTTAAGTAAACCCATTATCATCCCAAGTTACAACTCTTGTAATCAAATGCCAAACATATAAAGATTGTTTTTAAAAAAATTTCGAATTTTTTGGAGCGTCACATTTTGAAAAATTCAAAATTTAAATTTGAATTTTAAAATTTTATTTTTTGTTAATATTAACCCCTATGGTGTTGTACATCAAATAAAATAGCATAAACAATGCTACACAAAGTTACCTTTCCCATCTCTCTATCTTAATTAGGGAAACTGCAATCACAATTTAAAAACCCATCAATCTTCCGATTTTGGGGTGTTTTTAATACTTTTTATAGCTGTATTTTCAAAACCGGTGGATATATGACGATGAAATTTGGTATTTTTCTTAATCTATATAGAGGCCACCTATGTACCAAATTTCATTAAAATCTGAGATGGTCAAGTCAAGTCGCTGTGTTGAGTCGATACGGAATGACCCAAGAACGAAATAGAAACGTTGTTCTAACGTTTTGCAACGGCACACGTAAAGCCAAAAAAAAAAAAAAAATTCTTGAAACTGGAATAGAACCTTCGATAATACATTGTGGTAACGTTTTTTGCGACGTTTGACGTAATACACAAAGGACAGCAACGCTTAATAGAGGAAATTTAGACGTTGATTAACCGTTGCTGTTACATTTACTAAACGTAATACAGAAAGGAAAAGTACGTTGTAAAATCGAAAATAAAACGTCGCTAAACGGTTGTTAAAACCGTTTTTCAACGTAATAAAGAGGAAATATGACGTTTAAATAGCGTCATTCAAACGTTGCTAAACGGTTGTTAAAACCGTTTCTAAACGTCATAATGAAAGGAATATGACGTTTAAATAACGTCATTTAAACGTCTTAAAAACAGTGCTACAACGTTATAACGACGGTTGAAAAAACCATTGAATCAACGAGACGTATTAGCGTTTTTTAAACGTAATATTGTGACGTTTTTGCAACGTCTCGCCGAACTGGTTTTAAAACGTTTGTAACGTTTTTGTGCTACTTGGGTTGTAGATTAAAAAACAATGTTATTTGCTGGAGGTAAAAACACTTAAGGCTTTCCTCAGATTATTGTATTTAATTCCATTTTAACTTGAAGAACTTTCAATTATTTTTCAAATCTTCTGAGTTCGTTTGTTTTTACAGACATTTCTGGCATCTAAATTTTATTAAGGACTGTTCTCCATGTATAGGAACTGTATCAAAAGTTTCGTCTACGTAGAAATAGTTTAACTTTTATTGCCAGGTTCCTATCTTGCAGTTGCCAGTTATTAAATTAAAATATTTTTCTTATGTATTTTGTAAGTATACTACTTTTGAATTAAGTTGTTGAAAATGCTATTTATAATTTTTGAAGGTTCATTAATGGAACTGTTTTTCTAAATATAAAAACTTTAATTAGTCTTGTTTTTATGAGGTCCATAATCCAATATTTCAATATTTTACCATAAAGGTTCATTTCATACACATTACTGCACATTCAATTGTAATGTACTTATTTTGTCTTCACTGGAATCTGTAATGTTCTAATAATTATCTATTGTTTTATTAATTTTTCTTTAAATTACATTTTGTTATCGTGATTCGCGTGTTTGCACAAAGTTTTCTGTTTCAATGGTTGTGTACGCAGATACATTTTATTTTATACAACTCTGTCACATTTAATCAAGTCGTCAGCCTGTTTAATTGCTTCATCAGTCACTGCCGTGTTAGGACTACCTGACAGTACCTCATGTTCAAGGCACTCGTGGCCAGCTTTGAACTTCGTAACCCATTTACAAACACTGGAACGAGACGTAGCTGCATCACCATACACCATCCAAAATCTTCTCATAATGTACATGGCCTTTACTCCTTTTTTTGTTAAAAATCTCACTACTCGAACTGAACACTTAATGTAGCCACCATTGTTTTAGGTTGATAGCGCTATCTAACAGTATCAAGCAGCTCCATTTTTACAGCGCTTCACTGAAAGTAGTCGTAATAGTTATAGTTTCACCCATACATATGATCATATGCACAGTTTTGTATCGAAAGGAATAAAAGTCTGGATACTTATTGGACACCCTTCATATTAAACATTAACTGTATTCCCAACTGTTACAAGGATTGTTTGCTCACGGTGGTATAACCACAATGAAATATTTCTCTTATAGTAATGAAATGTGAAGATGATGGGCAAAATACTCAAAACATACATGTATATTTTGCATTGTAGCTTTCGTTTATACCAAATTAATATAGTGCAAGCAATACCTCCCCTTCTCTCATCACTTACATGAGTTCCTCCCAGTTGCTAGATCATAACAAAGAAAAAAGCTTTTATGTAAATACTTGATAAACAGAATGTGAGAGATGCAGTGGTAAAGAACCCATGTAGGCAGTTCTCTCATGAGTAGTGCAGTGAGGAAATGAGAAGTATCCTAGAAAAACACATGAATGCACTTAAACTAAAAGTGTGCTTGCTAGGTGTGAGCTGGTGAATGTAATTCCCCAACAAGTTTTTGTAAACTGTTGTACTTTATTTTTCACTTTGAGATGTACCCACATTATTTTCATAGTTCCTTTTTTATTTTTGTAGGAAAACACATCATCAGATGAGGGTATCGCTTCGACTAGAATGTTTGTTTCAGGAGACATACATAGTGGACTGTTTATCATAGTTGCTGAACATCAAAGCCTTGTGATGGTGAATGAGTTTGTATTGGCAGTTACATTACTAATCTCATTTTACTATACTCTGAACCTTGAGTATCTTAGTGGACTGGTCAAGTCCCACCAAAAGATATTTGAAAACTTTTGGTAAAAAAATTCTTTTGTACAGAAATGTCCATAAAATTGCATTTTATCCATGATTTCCTGTTCTTTAAGTTTCTTCACAAATAAAAAAAAAGCATAACTGCTTGCCTCCATTATTTGTTGATTTTTTATATTTGTATTCACTTCTCTGTTATTAAAATATTGTTTAAAAATATGCATGTACCACTTATAATTTTTATATTTTTCATGAAAGGAGATCGTAATAGATACTGATGATTGAAGAAAATGGCAGACAATTGTCAATTGGTGGACTGCATATCCATTGGAGTGATAATTTAAAAGTTGTTGTGCCTTCAATATATGTTCCAATGGGGATCGGGGGGGGGGGGTGATAATTATTTAATAGAGTATTTACAGGGTTTATACGCCCACAAAAATGATAAATTTCAAGAACAGCAAATTGGGAAGTGAAATAAGAAAAATGTAATTCACACTTAACAAATAACTGTAGATGTCCGTATGCTAGTTATGCAAAGAAATAATAGGAACCCAGAAGCACTTTCGACCCAACTTAGGTCATGATCACCAGTAAACAGTTGGAGTTAGACTAGTTTTCCAGATTCTGATTTCAGGATCTTTGTTACAATTGTTGCCAAATGGTAGGGGTGATTTTCAAATAATCTAGCAACCAGTCTCACTCTCTGATTGTTTACAGGAGGCAAGGCCTAACTTGCAACCAGTCTCACTCTGATTGTTTACAGGAGGCAAGGCCTAACTTGGGTTGAATGTTCTGTGTATCAATAATTTCTTTATGTAGCTGTACTGTGCTAACTTACATTTGGAAATTAACCTTATTTGCCAAATTTTGTGTGTTTAATGCTGACACTGATTTCAACACTTGCAACTTCTGAAAGCATTCCTGATAGGCTTCTTTTTAGAGGCCAAAACATTTTAAACAACATCAGTCGTTCAAAATTTTTGGCCTTTCACGGAAATAGAGTAGATTGAGTTTTCCATCGAAAGTACTGACTCTGTTTCCCGATCGTAAGCATGCAAGCTTGATTTGCTGTAAGTACTGAAACTTATATTGGGAAATTAACCTTTTTGGCAGCATGTCAACAAAAAGGCTGTCATGAAAGAACTGTTCACTCTCCCTATGAACTGGTGAAATAAGACTTCGAATATCACATAGCATTTTTCAAAACTGTTTTTAAGGTGAGATTCTGTTGCACGTCTGCTAGATTTGAAACAAAATCTGTTCAAAAAAATCTCTTATTTTTAAATGTGGCAAAACACATATTAAAATGTGCCAATTAAAAATTAGTACATATGAAATGAAAAATACTGTGTTGAAGATCATGGTTCTGCATCTTCCTGTTGCAGGTAAGTTCATGATTATCTGTGATCACTTTTTTTATAAACAATGAAATGGTGGGGAAAATTTAAGGGTATTTCAGGTCTGTTTTAAGCCTTATAGCTATCAGTAGCTAAAAACTATATCTGAACATGTGCGATATTCATGGAACATTAGACTTAATGCCTAAATTCAGCTGTGATATTCATGGAACATTAGACTCAAAGATGGCTAAATTCAGCAGTGTCCTATATTTGAAGCAGGAGATTAAGATATACTGTAAGTAGTACAATGTACCTGTATACAGTCAGTGGGGAAGAATATGCCAAAAATCCTAAGTGACCTGAGTTATCAACATAGAACTTGTAACAAACAAAAAGTTCAAATAAGAAAAAGGGTGCAAAATAGGTGTACATATATATTATGAAGTATCTATCAAAATTTAAAGTTTTTTATGCTATGTTTTATGGCGTACATCTCAGTTTATCTAAATATAAGACTTCTTCAGACGGTGCATTATCGAGGTGATTGAAATCACCCAAAGGAATTATAAATTTAATGTTTTACTTTGAAAGAACAAAATGAAAAATTATTCCTGTTTCTGTTACATTTGGAAGTACCATTTGTGTATTTTCAGAAATACAAAACATTTTTTAATCTTACTGCAATGGCATAAATTATTTTTAATTCTAGTGTGCATGCAAAAATGTACATGTGAAAACATATTGTAAATATATCTGAATAAATGTGTATCTCATTCTAACAGAGAAATGCAAAAAATGAAAGCTAACATCAACAATCAATAGAAGTAGATCCCCCTTAATGTTGATGCCAAGATCAGGGGATGATGAAAATTGGTTTAAGCCCTCACTTTTTCATATTTTCAATAGAATATTGAGCATTTTGTATAAATTCATAATGACTTTCTTATAGACAATGAATAATACAATTATCGGGAGCATTTTTGTATTCCTGTAAAAGTGTGCAGTTTGTTTTCTCATTTGTGGTTTTTTCTAGTTCTGCATTAAGATGAGATAGTTGCTATTACAAAACATAGTTGGGTTGGGGTTATGTTGTAAAAATGTGTTGGACGCAATGAATTATGAAATAATGGTGCTGTTGCAGTGACATAGCCAGAAATGTCTTAGGGGGAGGGGGGTCATGGGTTTGGTTCATTGGTGAAAGCCTCGTATACACATATATATCGCTTTAAATTTGTGCTCAGTCTCCCCTCAAGGGAGGGATTCAAACCCCCACCCCTCTAGCTATGCCACTATGCTGTTACAATGTGTTTGTACTACCCCACAAAATTTAACCCTCACTCTCCTCCCCCAACCACCATCTTTGGTCTATTTTCTTCTAAGTAAAGCTTTACCCACAATAATTCTTGGGTAGCTCCCAATGCTTCATGTAAAAAGTAGTTGCCAAATTTAACCGCACTGAGGAGTGTTGTGCATTGGAGAAATGATTAGGTCAATATTTCTAGGTGTGAGAAAATATGTTGTATATGCTTCATTTAAGAGAGAGTGAGTAAAAGTGCTCCTTGCAGAATGATAAATGTTGAAGTTGGTGGGTGTAATACAATAAGGCACAATGCACATAAAACATCTTATGTTAAGGTTGCCTTGGCATAAAATAATGTTTTACCCACATTTTTACGCAAACTGAGTTCATTGTGTAGCTAAAAAGAGAGAAACAAAATAGTAATAATATATTGGGTCAATTAATTTGTCAATCTAGGCATGTTATTCCACATTTGAAACTTTAAATGTGAACCTCCACAGAAAACCTGAAAATTGCATTGCCCTACCAGCTCTAGGACAATACAATATTAAGTTTTCTAAGAAGGTTGTTCACATGGAAGTTTCAAATGTAGTATGACAAGCTCAAATTGCAGAATTAATTGGCCCAGTGTATTGATCTTGAAATTAAGACTAAGCATTGGAGATTAAAATCTACAAAATATGCAAGAAAAAAAAAGAAAACAGGAGCCTTTTATTCCTATAAATTGATGAAGTAAACAAAAACGTTTTGCAACTCTACACAGAACTTTTTTTTTTATTTTTTTCCCTAGAAGCAGTGATGCAAAAGAGATTACACTTAATTTTGGTGCAATGTTGCACCAAAAAGTGGGACTACACCAGCTGCATCACACTTGCACCTACAAGTGGTGCAGCTTTGCACTAGAAAGTGGCACAACCTTCATTTGATGGTGTTAGATGCACCACTTTATGGTGCAACCTTACACCATAAAGTGGTGCAACCTGCTGCATCACACTTGCACCTACAAGTGGTGCAGCTTTGCACTAGAAAGTGGCACAACCTACACCAGCTGCATCACACTTGCACCTACAAGTGGTGCAGCTTTCACTAGAAAGTGGCACAACCTTCATTTGATGGTGTTAGATGCACCACTTTATGGTGCAACCTTACACCATAAAGTGGTGCAACCTTCTTACCATATGGTGTAAGGTTTCCCCAGAATATGGTGCATGATTGCACCATAAAGTGGTGCGATCTTTTACGATATTGTGTAAGGTTGCACCAGAATATGGTGTATGGTTACACCATAAAGTGTGCCGCCCCGGTGGCGCAGTGGTCTAAGGCGCTGGCCTCTGATCATTCGTCCGAACGGGGTCCGGGTTCAGATCCCGGTGAGGCATGGATGTTGTGTTTGTCTTACGGCACTGGCTCTCTCCCTTCCCTGGAACCAGTGACCCTAAATTAGGGACGGGCGACTGCTTCAGCCCATTGAGTTGCTCACGGTGGTCGTTAAACCTCCAATCAAAAAAAAAACACCATAAAGTGGTGCAAACTAATACCATCAAATGCAAGGTTGCACCATTTGCTAGTGCAACCTTACTCCATAACATGGTGCAAAGTTGCACCATATAGTTGAGTTTGTTTGCACCACGTACTGGTGTATCTTTCTCAGAAAGTGGTGCAGCTGGTGTAGCACCGCTTTTTAGTGCAACCTGCCCTCAAATTTTTAACAGTGATATATATGCTGCAAATACATCAGAAGTAGAAATTAACACTAATGCCCCCTGGTGGCCAAACCATTCTTTACCAAATATTAGAAATTATATGAAAAACATTTTTCATCAGGAGCTGTATGCGATACAGAAAGAATTTTTCAAATCGGAGTTTTAAAAGCAGAAATAACGCATAAAACGCAATTTACCTTTGCGCCCCCTAGCGGAAAGTCTATGATTTGCTTGAAATTTTGAATTTATGCGAAAAACATTTCGCTTGGGAAACACTATCCAACAAAGAAGAAATTTTTCAAATCGAACTCCTAAAAGTACAGATTTTGACAAAAATAAGATATACGTCTACGCCCCTGGCGTAGAAACCATGCGTTATTTTAAGAAAAACATATTCCTAAAAGTTTGCCGACGTGAGTAGTATCGGTCCACAAACGAATTTTTTTCAGTGGAGATTTTAGAAGCTCGTATTTTGCTGCAAATGCATCTGAAGCGGAAATTAAGACCCCCCGCCAAACCATTTTTTTTTTAAATTAGAAATTTTGTGCAAAGGATTTTCAATCAGGATCAGTATCTGGTGCAGAAAGAATTTTGCCGCCCCGGTGGCGCAGTGGTCTAAGGCGTTGGCCTATGATCATTCGTCCGAAGGGGTCCGGGTTCGAATCCCGGTGAGGCATGGATGTTGTGTTTGTCTTACGGCACTGGCTCTCTCCCTTCCCTGGAACCAGTGACCCTAAATTAGGGACGGGCGACTGCTTATAGCCCATTGAGTTGCTCACGGTGGTCGTTAAACCTCCAATCAAAAAAAAAAAAAAAAAAAAAGAACCCGGACCCCTTTTGGACCAATGATAAGAATTTTTTCAATGGAGATTTTAGAAGCTCATATTTTATTGCAAATGCATCAGAAGCAAAAATGAACACTTACGCCCCTTGGTGGGCAAAGTATTCTTTGCCAAAAATTAAGAATTATATGCAAAAAGTTTTCCATTGGGAGCTGTATCTGCTGACGGAAAAAATTTCAAATCGGAGTTTTAGAAGAAGAGATATCGGAAAAAAACTTATTTTAAGTTTACGCCCCTAGCGGAAAATGTATGCGTAACTTGAAAAAGTAACTATACCTAAAATACTCTTCGACATAAATGGAATCGAAAGATAAAATTTTTTTCAATCGGATGTTTAGAAGCAAATATATGGAATAAAATGTATTTTGAATTCGACATCATCTGTATTTACGCCCTCTAGTGGCGAAATTGTTCTTCGTAAAGAAAAAACGAAATAATGGATCACCATTCGCATATTTCAAGCTTCCCAATGCAAAAAGAATTTTTCAAATCGGATTGATAGTTGCAGAGATATGGTGTTTACAGACGGACGGACAGACGGACAAAGTGATAACATAAGCACGATCTTTTTATTTTACAAAAGACGGGCTAAAAAGCTATTACATTGTTGCTTCCTTTCGCAACATCGTACTTATGTGAGCAGGCATTTTCGGCATTGAACAATACAAAATCAAGTTGCAGGGTTCGTCTCTTTAACGTTGAAGCTGATCTACAGTTGTGCCGCCCCGGTGGCGCTCTCCTCTGATCATTCGTCCGTAAGGGGTCCTGGTTCGAATCCCGGTCAGGCATGGATGTTGTGTTTGTCTTACGGCACTGGCTCTCTCCCTTCCCTGGAACCAGTGACCCTAAATTAGGGACGGGCGACTGCTTATAGCCCATTGAGTTGCTCACGGTGGTCGTTAAACCTCCAATCAAAAAAAATCTACAGTTGTATGTTCAAACATTCGACCCAGGATTGACAAGATTTGCAAGCTACATCAATCCCAAGTGTCACATTGATGGAACTATTTTTATTTCGAAATAAAGTCCTTAATTTTTTTTGTTTGTTTTGCAATTTGTAGTAACTTTCGTAATAAAGTAATAAATGCAGTTTCTGTCAACTGCATCTAGAAATTAATAATATTAATTCAAATTTAAATTTAATAGAAATATTTGGCAACGACGGTTCATCATTGCGAAATATTGGTCTGATATAACAAACAGCCTTTAAACAAGTGTGCCGCGAAAATATTTTTGTAGGTTAAGTATGCCGTGATGTTGAAAACGTTGGGGAACCCCTGGTATCAGTGGCGTAACCAGAAATTTCTTAAGGGGGGTGTCCATGGGTTTGGTTCATTGGTGAAAGCCTCGTACACACATATATATCGCTTTAAATTCGTGCTCAGTCTCCCCTAAGGGAGGGGTTCTAACTCCAAATCACCCCCACCCCTCTGGCTACGCCACTGCTTGGTATAATAGTACATGCGTAAAAATCCAACAAATTATTATGTTAATGAAGTCAACTGTGCCGCCCCGGTGGCGCAGTGGTTTAAGGCACTGGCCTCTGATCACTCGCCCGTAAGGGGTCCGGGTTCGAATCCCGGTGAGGCATGGATGTTGTGTTTGTCTTACGGCACTGGCTCTCTCCCTTCCCTGGAACCAGTGACCCTAAATTAGGGACGGGCGACTGCTTATAGCCCATTGAGTTGCTCCCGGTGGTCGTTAAACCTCCAAAAAAAAAAAAAGTCAACTGTGTTTTCTTTCCTCAAAGGAGACTTATCAGCAACTTTTTCATAGCTTACGTACTGTACTGCATATATAAAAATCTAACGAACTGTCATATTTATAAGGGTAAGAATTTACTGGAGTTTTCCTGATCGCGAATAAAAGTCGAGCCCATGCGATATCCTTTCGCACACTTGACTACTTTTAGAGCTCTTACTATATATACCTTCCAGCGCGTGTATAAAGCACTGAAAGTTTTGCGATTTTTAGGAGCTGTGTTTCTTCTTGAACTAGTTCGTCAGCGTATTTTTTTTTTTTTTTTTTTTTCGTTTTCGTTTTTCAGAATGTATTTCAGTTCATGTTTGGCTTTCATGCAAATTTATTTTATATTAATATTTATATTTTATATTTATTGCGGAAATTTCATTTTATATGTACCAGGTTAAAATTCATGAGCTGTTGAGGAATTTCCAACTTTCAATTCAAGCCGCTCTGTTTAGCATTTCTAACGTTCTTTCTTCACAAAAAAGGTACTTACTACCTTTAACACGTACTACTTTTGCAGTATAAGAGTAGGAACAGTATCTCCTCTTAATTCCTACTTCCAAGCGCGTATCCAAGGATGGGGGTCCAGGGGGTCCGGATCCCCCCCCATTACTCAACGACAACAAAAAATGTGGAATTTTTCATTTTTTTACTGTTTTTCTTTTAACAATTGTCTTGATAACACGACCCATCATGCACCACGTCACCAACAGACCATGATGTCACAGTATAAGCACAAATTGTAAAATTTCAATTCCAAAATCAATAAAACATAAATATAAGAATACAAAATATTTACAAAAATGTACCATTCCGATGTTTTAAAATTCCTCATGTGTCAAAGTCTCTTGTGGAGCAACCATTTTTCGCCAAGGTCTTGGTACAAATGTGGGGAGATCTAAATTACATTAGATAAAAATTTAGATCTCCCCACATTTGTACCAAGACCTTGGCGAAAAATGGTTGCTCCACAAGAGACTTTGACACATGAGGAATTTTAAAACATCGGAATGGTACATTTTTGTAAATATTTTGTATTCTTATATTTATGTTTTATTGATTTTGGAATTGAAATTTTACAATTTGTGCTTATACTGTGACATCATGGTCTGTTGGTGACGTGGTGCATGATGGGTCGTGTTATCAAGTATATAAGGGTTGACTCTGTTGGATCCCGTGGCGCATTGACCAGTAGATGGGGACGGGAGATCCCCGAAACTTTTAATTTGTAAATAAATTGATTTTAATTTGCTTATTGAAGACGTGGTTTGCTTTTATTGCATGTATAGACAGCATATTTTGTACATGTACATATAACATAGAATGGTTTGTTTATGAATGGTCTTCAAGTCAAGTTTCTGTGCAATTTAAATTGACAGTTTAATATATTTCTATAAATTTCGCATTTGGTCTTTTCATTTATTCTTATTAGCAACCCTAATTTATTATTTTATTTCTTTTATATCAATTTGAAAATTTGTCTCTGTAATCTCAGGGTCCCCCCCCCCATGAGACGTCGCATAGTAAAATGTACATTATGCATGCGTCAGGTTAGTACAGCATATGGTCAATACAACTAGCCATCTGCATCGCTATATATATAAATTATTGCTGCACAGTCTTAGTTTTGCTCGGACTTGGACCCCCTCCCCCAAACAAAATTCCTGGATACGTGCCTGCCTACCTCCATGGTAAAAACCAAGCAAATTATTGTGTTAGAAGTCAACACAAGTCAACTATTCAAAGTACCAACTCAAGTCAACTATTCAAAGAGCCAACTCAAGTCAACCGTTCGAAGTGTTAAGAGAGTCTGCTCAGAGCTTGTAGCAAACTTTACGTCAGGATAGTACGGTAAACCTTTTATTGTGCTTTTTTATCATTTCCTAGTGAAAATCTATGTCCATATCTTATATATAAAACACAAAACGTCTGTTTGTCTGAAGCAGCAAAAACTCTCGAACGCCGAACTGTGGCATCGTGAAATTTGCATAACTTATTAAGGTGGACGTCAAGTAATTTTGCTTCCTATACTTCCAATGGAAAAACTCCTGTACGCATTTTCTTCACAATTAATGCGTTCCCAAGGATGAAGATTTGAACATCGATTAAAATAGCTTCATTTTATAACTTGGAATACTTAATATTTTCTAAAACATAACCATAATTATGCAATACAACATTTGTTTGTCTACTGACGTCATCAAAGTACAGGTCGCGCCATCTTTTTTCTGGTTTCAACAATACCAAAGGAAACGTTATTGATTTTTAATATAATTATGGTTATGTTTTAGAAAATGTTAAGCATTCCAAGTTATAATATGAAGTTATTTTAATCGATGTTCAAATTTTCATCCTTGGGAACACACTAATTGTGAAGGAAGTGTGTAGCATAGTTTTTCCATTGGAAGTATAGGAAGCAAAATTACTTGACGTCACGTCCACCTTGATACTGGAACTTCTAGGTCAACGCAACTATTTTAATTAAAATGTCTACGTCGTTTCGTTCGCGAGTTGTGAATTAATTAATAAGCTAATCAATAAAGTCAGCGTCGTTTGCAACGTCATCCTGTTCCAAATCTGAAAGCACGTGACTGCATTCATCGCCCCGGCACATCCACAGGTATTTGTATTCTTTGAGAACTGTGCATAAAAAATGCAAAAACGAACTTTGTGAAATCTTAAAGAAACGGGCTGAAATTTTTATCAACACCATGAATTGGTAATAAGAGGAGTCCCTCAAAATTTCACCCGAATCCGGTCAAAACTTTTTAAAATAGGCATGGAATTTTTAATTCATCGGTAAACAGAAATATATACGCAGAAACGGTTAATAAAATTTTGACGACTAATTTAAAAAGTTATTTAGCGATTCGGCGAAATTTGGAGGTCATGTTCCTATTAACGATTTATGGTGTTCATTAACATTTCAGCCAGTTTCATAAAATATTCGCAAAGATAAGTTTTTAACTTTTTTATCCCAGAAATTCCCCCTCAAAGACATCTGTAACTGAAAGCAAGTGATGCATTTGATCGTCGATAACAAATTGTCAAATAATTTTGTTCAGTCAGTGTTCTAATGCTGTGTCTCCTGGACGCGTGTTGAATAATTCGTAACGCTTTTGGTCCGTTTGATTCTACAGATTCCATACATTCTGTACCGGGCAAAGCCCTGTAGTAAAGCTAGTTGCTAATAAAACATGGGCATTTTTTGTTTTGGATGTAAGCGTAGATGTTTTTACCACAGTCCTTTAAAATGAATAACTACCATTCAGTATTAACGTGACTTTGAAAGTTGCTTTCATAAGCAACATTCTTTAATAAACAATATCAAAATTGATTGAAAACTCGTTGCTCTTGAAAACTTCCTTCGCGTTTTGATGAATAGAAAGCTCCGTTTTAAAAAGTGCTTTCACCTCACATGAGTGAAAAGCAAAGATTGAGCACAGCTAATTTCAGCCTTATATTCACAAAGAGTATCCGTACAGTACTACTGTTAGGATCCATATAAACATGTATATCATCAATATACTAGGGTGTTATTTCCAATGGACCTTATTCACGTCGCATTGCATCATGGGAAAATATTTCCATGTCTGCGGACCCGCAATAGTTTGTTTACACGCGTTTTCCTATTGCTTAACATGGCGTTACGTTGCAGGAGTTCAGGAAAATCGCGGTTTTCGTAAATTTATTAATCACATGCCTAAATTTTTCTCATCGTATGGTTGCTCTAATAAATCCTGTCACCTAAAATGTACAGAAGAAGGAATATTTTCCCATAACTTTTCTCTGAAAAGGCCAAAACTGTTAAAGGAAATGGCTGGGTAAAATGAAACGCGCTGGTTCTCATCCTACTGTGCCATGTACTGCCCGCTTTAACGAGGAACTTTTTAAATATTATGGAACTAAGAATAGAAGGCGGTTAAAACCTGGTAGTATTCCTTAGGTACATTTCGCCAGCCCCCCACCCCGGCAAATGCAAAATTCAACAGTGCCATTCGTTTGTGCTACGTTTGTGCTGGTTTGTGCCGCAAACCGTGTCGTTTGTGCTAGCATAGTTTTTGAGATATTCAAAATATAAATTGGGGGGGGGGGGGGGGCTGGGGAAATGGTCAGCCCCCCACCCCGGCAAATTCAAAATTCAACAATGCCATTCGTTTGTGCTACGTTTGTGCTGGTTTGTGCCGCAAACCGTGTCGTTTGTGCTAGCATAGTTTTTGAGATATTCAAAATATAAATTGGGGGGCTGGGGAAATGGTCAGCCCCCACCCCGGAAAATTCAAAATTCAACAATGCCATTCGTTTGTGCTACGTTTGTGCTGGTTTGTGCCGCAAACTGTGTCGTTTGTGATAGCATCGTTTTTGAGATATTCAAAATATAAATGGAGGGGGGCTGGGGAAATGGTCAGCCCCCCACCCCGGCAAATGCAAAATTCAACAATGCCATTCGTTTGTGCTACGTTTGTGCTGATTTGTGCCGCAAACCGTGTCGTTTGTGCTAGCATAGTTTCTGAGATATTCAAAATATAAATTGGGGGGATGGTCAGCCCCCACCCCGGCAAATTCAAAATTCAACAATGCCATTCGTTTGTGCTACGTTTGTGCTGGTTTGTGCCGCAAACCGTGTCGTTTGTGCTAGCATAGGTTTTGAGATATTCAAAATATAAATTGGGGGGGGGGAATGGTCAGCCCCCCACCCCGGCAAATTCAAAATTCAACAATGCCATTCGTTTGTGCTACGTTTGTGCTGGTTTGTGCCGCAAACCGTGTCGTTTGTGGTAGCTTAGTTTTTGAGATATTCAAAATATAAATGGGGGAGATAATGTTCAGCCCCCCACCCCGGCAAATTCAAAATTCAACAGTGCCATTCGTTTGTCTTACGTTTGTGCTGGTTTGTGCCGCAAACCGTGTCGTTTGTGGTAGCTTAGTTTTTGAGATATTCAAAATATAAATTGAGGGGCGGGGGTCAGCCCCCCACACCGGCAAATTCAAAAACCAACAGTGCCATTCGTTTGTGCTACGTCTGTGGTGGTGTGTGCCGCAAACCGTGTTGTTTGTGCTAGCTTAGTTTTGAGATATTAAAAACATAATTTTCGTAGGCTGGGGAAATGATCAGCCCCCACTCCCGCAAATTCAAAATTCAACAGTGCCATTCGTTTGTGCTACGTTTGTGCTGGTTTGTGAAGCAAACCGTGTCGTTTGTGCTAGCTTAGTTTTTGAGATATTCAAAATATAGGTTGGGGGAGGTGGGGAAATGGTCAGCCCCACACGCTGGCAAATTCAAAATTCAACAGTGCCATTCCTATGTGCTACGTCTGTGTCGCAAACCGTGTCGTTTGTGCTAGCTTAGCTTTTGAGATATTAAAAATATAGATTGGGGAAGCTGGGGAAATGGTCAGTCCCCCACCCCGGCAAATTCAAAAATCAACAGTGCCATTCGTTTGTCTTACGTTTGTGCTGGTTTGTGAAGCAAACCGTGTCGTTTGTGCTAGCTTAGTTTTTGAGATATTAAAAATATAGGTTGGGGGAGGTGGGGAAATGGTCAGCCCCCCACGCCGGCAAATTCAAAATTCAACATCGCCATTAGTTTATGCTGGTTTGTGTCGCAAACCGTGTCGTTTGTGCTAGCTTATTTTTCGAGATATTAAATATCCAAATTTGGGGGTGGACCATTTGCCCTGCCCTCCACCCCTGCAAACTCAAAATTCAACAGTGCCGTTCGTTTGTGCCACGTTTGTGCTGGTTTGTGTGGCAAACCGTGTCGTTTGTGCTAGCATAGCTTTTGAGATATTGTGGGGAAATGCTCAGCCCCCCACTCCCGCAAATTCAAAATTCAACAGTGTCATTCGTTTGTGCTACGTTTGTGCCACAAACCGTGACGTTTATGCTAGCTTAGTTTTGGAGATATTAAACACCCAAATTTGGGGGTGAACCATTTGCCTCCCCCTCCCCCCTCCCACCCCGAGAAATTCAATATTCAACAGTGCCGTTCGTTTGTGCTACGTTTGTGCTGTTTTGTGCCGCAAACCGTGTCGTTTGTGCTAGCATTGTTTTTGAGATATTCAAAATATACTTTTGGGAAGTTGGGGAAACGCTCTGCCCCACCCCCGCAAATTTAAAATCAACCGTGCCATTCGTTTTTGCTACGTTTGTGTTGTTTTGTGAGGCAAACCGTGTCGTTTGTGATGGCTTAATTTTTGAGATATTCAAAATATAATTTGAAGGGCTGGGGATTATTTTGCGAATTGGGTAAAATGGAACACAAAATTTTATATATGTTCATGGAGATTATTTTGAAAAGTTGTAAGTATGTTTTCGTAAATATGTAAATGTACAGATACTTCTTTAAGCAGCTAAACTTTCGTCCTGCCCCTGGAAAAACCTTCAACTACTGCTGAATGGCCGTTTTAAATCTTTTAATTTGGGTAAGCTCAGAAATGTTAATTTAATAATTTTTCAGTGGTGTGAAAAGTATTGCATCACCTGCAAAGGCAGTGAATTTTTGAGTTTGACTTTTTTTTTAACTATCTAATTTTTTATTGCAATTTTATCATTTATATGTCATTAGGTGGAAAATTTAACGGAGATTTCAAAAAATGTTTTTGCTTTTCCTGTAGCTACTTCTGTTTTTAAGATACATTTAAAAAAACATGACCGAGTCGAAATTATTTAAAAAATGAATCGTTTATCCAATACTTAGGTATACAGCAAAAAATTGTTTTTGTAATTCATAAGGAAGGAAATGACATTTAAATACAGAAATATAATGCAGCAAAATGATAAAGTGTACCTAATATTTTGTTGCCCAACCTTTAGTTTTAATCACAGGTTTGCATCTTGATTGCATACTGTGAACAAGGTTTTGTAAAAGATTGGGTTAAACAATACGATTCCATATTTGAATTACATATTCAATGAATTTTGGTTGTTGGCTTCTTTTTGATAGTTCATACGGCACTTTGAACCAAACATTTTCGATCGGGTTTAAGTCCGGTTAGTGTGGTGGCCAATCAAAATGCTGAGCATTTTTTTCCTGAAACCAGTTTTCACTAGTTTTGCACAATTACAGGGTGCATTGCCCTCTTGAAAAATAAAATTGCTATCATAAAGTCTTCTAGGTGATGACAGCATCTTCTTTTCTAATATCCAGATGTATTTCTGGGCATTTGGTGTACCATCGACAATATGGAGGTTCGCATCGCAATGTTCTCACATGCAGCTCCAAACCATGACCTTCACCGGATGCTTAACACTGGCCTCACTAAGCAACTTGGATGGAATTCTTCCTGCTTGAATCTCCTTACATAGTCATTACTCGGATTCCCATTAAGGCAAAATTCTGATTCATCATTGAAAAGGACATTTTCATATGGCTTAGTTGTTCATGATACATGCTGTTTTGCCCACTGAAGTTTATGTTGTCTTTGATTTGCAGTTAACAGTGGTTTACGCCTGCCTTTACAGCCATGTAAGCGATAATGAAGCAGACTCCACCTACAAGTAGATGTACTATCAGTCCCTTCATACCATCTTTTTTTCTTTTGATTGGAGATTTAACGACCACCGTGAGCAACTCAATGGGCTATAAGCAGTCGCCCGTCCCTAATTTAGGGTCACTGGTTCCAGGGAAGGGAGAGAGCCAGTGCCGTAAGACAAACACAACATCCATGCCTCACCGGGATTCGAACCCGGACCCCTTCCGGACGAATGACCAGAGGCCATCGCTTAGACCACTACGCCACCGGGGCGGCTCAGACCATCTTTAAAGTAATTCAGGTGAATTGAGCTGCCTGTCTGGCAAACTTAGCTTTCTGAGCACACTGTCCTGCCTGGTTATAGTAGTTAATCTGGGCTTTCCACTGCGACGCATATTTTTAATATCAGCAGGGTATTTTACTTTTCTTCAGTAGCCTAATAACTGTAGATTAATTACAGCCCACTCTTTAAGCGATTTGTCTCGAAGAATACTCCTCTGCATGCAGAACTATTTTTACTCTGTCCGCTGATGACAATTTTGCAGTTTTAACCATTATTGAGAATGTACACAAATTCTACCCTAATAACAACAAGAAGCGACTATTATAAAACTCGCGTAGATCATCATCACGTGTGGAGAATTTTCGGAAGGGGAAGTCTGACTCCAGGTCTTAAACAACCCTTATTTTTTTTTTTTTTTGATTGAAGGTTTAACGACCACCGTGAGCAACTCAATGGGCTATAAGCAGTCGCCCGTCCCTAATTTAGGGTCACTGGTTCCAGGGAAGGGAGAGAGCCAGTGCCGTAAGACAAACACAACATCCATGCCTCACCGGGATTCGAACCCGGACCCCTTTCGGACGAATGATCAGAAGCCATCGCTTAGACCACTGCTCCACCGACGGCTGTACATCATTTTAAAAACAATTTCGTAAGGAATTCAAAACGTTTTACAGATCTAACATATCTGCATTTTTGTACATGAAGTGGATGAGAAGACAGAAAGAAATTGTAAAGCTAACATAAACTTCTTTTTTCTTTCTGGTTAAGTACAAACTGTTTAAGTTACGAGAAATAAAAAAAAATAGAACTCGTTAAACTTGTTCATTTAGTCAATGAATGTCAAATATGTTTCAAGACATCATCATCACCATCATCATCATAGACAACCATTATCAATCCACTGCTGGACGAAGGTCTCCCCAAGTTTCCTCCACAACGGTCTGTCTTGTGCCAGTCTCCTCCATGTCACTCCCGCTTACTTTCGAATTTCATCCACCCATCTTCCATGTGGTCTTCTTCTGGGTCTTTTCCTGTCCCTTGGAATCTAATCTAAAATTTCGGCTGTCCATCGATGGTCTGTCCTTCTGGCAGTATGTGCAGCCCATTGCCATTTCAGGGATTTAACTCTGATCATGATGTCTTCCACTCTTGTCATTTTTCGGATCCATGAATTTCTCTTCTTATCTCTCCTGGTTACACCAAGCAAGCACCTCTCCATGCTTCTTTGAGTTGTCTGCAGAATTTGTATGTCTCTTTTAGTTAAGGTCCACGTCTCTGCACCATACGTAAGCACTGGAAGGATGCATTGATCAAACACTTTTCTTTTAAGACATAATGGCATATTGCTCTTGAAAATTATGCTGTTTCTTCCAAAAGCTCACCAGGCAAGTTTTGTACGGTGATTAATTTCATCAATGTGACCCTCACTTGATATCTGCTGTCCAAGGTAAATGTAGGTGTTGGTTGTCTCCAGCTTTTCTCCATCAATCGATAAATCTTCATTTTTTGCAAAAGCATTGAACGTCACTTTTGTCTTCTGAAAGTTCATTTTTTGTCCCACTTCTTTACTCTTATCAGCAAGTTCCTGGATCATACTCTGCGGCTCTGATGGGGTAGTTGCAAAAATGACTACGTCATCAGCAAAACGAAGGTGGGTTAGATAATCTCCATTAATCTTTATCCCCTTGTTTTCCCAGTTCAGTGATTGAAAGACATTTTCCAATGCGGCATTAAAGAGCTTCGGAGATATGGTGTCACCTTGTCTCACTCCCTTTCCAATTTTTATGTTTGTTGTATTTTCAAACAGCCGAATCTTTGCACTTGCATTTTCATAGATGTTATTAATAATATTAATGTATGCATCTTCAAAACCGCAGGATTTCAAAGCCATTGTAACTGCTGATGGTTTCACCGAATCAAAGGCTTTTTCATAATCGACAAAAGCCATGCACAATGGAAGTTCATATTCCCTCGCTCTTTCAATTAGTTCTCTCAGTACGTGGATATGATCTATTGTGCTGTAGCCACTCCTGAATCCAGCTTGTTCTCTCGGTTGAACCATGTCCAGTGTTACCTTTAAGCGGTGTGAAAGAACTTTAGTGAAGATTTTATAAACCACTGATAGGAGGCTGATAGGTCTGTAGTTCCTGAGATCTTCAATGTCGCCTTTTTTATGTAGCAGGATCATTTTAGCGTTGTTTCAATCCTCAGAAATCTTCCCTTCATTAAGGCAGCGAGTGTAAATTTGGGCGAGTACTGTTTCGATTTCTCCACTTTCTTCTTGTATGGTGTCTACAGTAATTCCATCTTCTCCTGGAGCTTTTCCCCGCTTCATGTGTTTGATTGCATGTGCAACTTCTGCTGGAAAGACTGGAAGAACTCTGGTACTGGTACCTTTCATGATGTCTGGAGTACATGTATCATCCCTTTCATATAATTTGGAGTAGCAATCTTTTACTCTTGTCAAAATTTCGCTTCCATTTCTTGTTACAGAACCATCTTCTTTTTCAGTGCCATAATCTGTTTTCTTCCCTTACTGAGATGTCCCTTTGCTATCTTTAGGCTTTGGTTGTTTTCAATTGCTTTCCTCACTAGTTCACAGTTGAATTTCCTTGCATCTTCAGTGATATTTTTTCGTACTGTCTTGCATTGCTCTATATATTCCACTTTGGAAGTCACATCTTCTTTAGTTGTCCTCATCTCTCTTCTTTTTTGCATCAACATTTTGGTTTTTCCTGATAATTTGTTCGCATGCAACTTGTTCTTAGACCCAGCTAATTTAGTTGCTGTTTCCATAAGAGCTTTGGTTATTTTTCTGTTAACTTCAGAAATATCCACTTCTTCCGATGTTAGGCCTTCTAAAGCAGAGAATGTGTTCTTCAGTTCCAACTTAAAGGTATTATGGTGTTTTTTAAGGTTGGTTATGTCAATACATTTTGTTTGTCTTATGAGCTTGCCACTTTCGAGTTTAGTGTTAAGGTGCATCTTACATCTCACCAATCTATGGTCACTACCTGTGTTGAACTTGTTTAGCACACTGCAGTCTTCTATGACGAATTTTTTGTTACACATAATAAAATCAATTTCACTTGTCGTCCCATTTGGATGTCTCCATGCCCATTTCCTGTGTGGCTTTTTCTTGAAAAAGGAGTTCAAGAGGAAAAACCCTTCTGCCTCTGCAAACTCAACGAGAGTATTCCCACGCTGGTTTCTGTTGCCGTGACCGAATTTACCTACTGAAGTTTCATTCTGTTGCAGTTGCCAAATTTTTGCATTGAAATCTTCCATAATTATCTTCAAGTGCTGCTTACCTTTATTATTTAGATGACGAATTTCCTCATAAAATTCTTCAATTTCTTCTTCAGGATGACTTGTGGTGGGTGCATACGTTTGAATAATCTGAGCCTTGTATCTTCTCGAGAGTTGGATAACGAGTCGTGCAGCTCTGTCAGAGGAACTTTCAAATTCTACAACTTTATCCTTCAGTTTCTTGTTTATTATAAATCCAACACCACTAGTTCTGCCAGTATCTGTCCCACGATAGTAGAAGAGATGTTCACTTTTCAGTTCAATGAGATCTCCTTTTCTCCTTAATTCACTTAGCCCGACGATGTCCCACTGGATCCTTTGTAGTTTCTCTTCCAATTCAAGAAGCCTTGAATCAGAAGATAGCGAGTGTCCATTATACGTAGCCAAGGTCAGCATCAGATGGCAGCCTAGTCCGATCCTCCGGGGATTCTTAGCACCCTCTGCCTCCATGTCGCATTGGGCACTGCCTTGGCATGGTACATTCCAGCTGCCGGAGACTGAGGGCCAAGATTTAAGTTGTGGAGTCATTTTGGAGGGATTTGGCCATAACTCACCACACTGGCCAAGCGGGTTGGTGAATGTGTGATAGCATTTCCTCGAATCCCGATAGTATAGTTATACCACTATTGGTGGTCGTCAGAGCCCCTTTAGTGGGAACAGGATGCACCACGAGAAGGCTTGGGTTGACATTTGTCAAGGAGAGGCTGTGATGTTACGCATCACCTGACCTTACATCTCTTTCAAGACATACTTCTCTGTATGTACACATACATAATGTATCCATAATGATTATGCATAATTATTATAAGACAATTGTTTATATGTACACATACATAAAGTTGTCTAATAATTATTGGGGTTGCCTTTGTTTTTAATTGCTAAGACACATCTCCTGGGCATACTACTCAAAAGGTGTTCAAGTTCATCCTTTGATGTTAGATGATACCAACATGAAATCATAGCTTCAAGTAACTTTACTTAATTTGTAGGATTTCTCGTACTCACCAGTTTCAGTTTCATCCAAAGTTTTCGATCGGATTAAGATTCGGCTATTGTGTAGGACATTGCAACCTCCCGACAGATTTAGAAACCAACCACCTGTCCACTACTCGTGTCCGATGGCAGGGCACGTTGTCGTCCTGAAAGATGATATCACTATTTGGAAACGTGTTAACAGATGAAGGAAGCATTGTCCCTCTCCGGTACTTGTACATAATGGGCAGCATTCATGTTACCTTCAATGTTACGCAGTCTACCCACTCCATGAGCTGAGATGCAACCCCACATCATAACGGCAGTAGGATGCTTTACTGTTTGAATGTAGGTACAGTAGGGTTCGGATCATGTTGTCAGCGTCATACGTACAAATGTCCTCCTTTTGTTATGAATCAAATTCTTTGGTCACTCCAGATGATCTAATGCCACTGATCCACAGTGCATCATTTATGACCTCGTGCTCAATGTAGAATCATGATCTGTTTGTTATTAAAGAAAGGCTTGTTCGCATAAATATCTCGAAGACTAAGCTACCACAAACGACACGTTTTGTGGCACAAATCAGCAGAAACGAATGGCTGTGTTGAATTTTGAACTTGTGGGATGCGGGGGGGCATTCCCCCAACCCGCCAAATTTATGTTATATTCAAAACAGGCTGGGGAAATAATCGACACCGAAATTTGGGTATTTAATAACTCGGAAGCTAAGCTAGCACAAACGACAGGGTTTCCGGCACTAACCAGCACAAACGAATGGCGATACTAAATTTTGAATTTGCGAGAGGGGTGGGAGGAGGGCGGGGCTGAGGAAATGGTTCACAACGAAATTTAGGTACTTTATATCTCCAAAACTAAGCTAGCACAAACGACACGGTTTGTGGCACAAACCAGCACAAACGTAGCACAAACGAATGACACTGTTAAATTTTAAATTTGCCGGGGTGGGGGCTGACCATTTCCCCAGCCCCCCCAATTTATATTTTGAATATCTCAAAAACTATGCTAGCACAAACCAGCACAAACGTAGCACAAACGAATGGCATTGTTGAATTTTGAATTTGCCGGGGTGGGGGGCTGACCATTTCCCCAGCCCCCAATTTATATTTTGAATATCTCAAAAACTATGCTAGCACAAACGACACGGTTTGCGGCACAAACCAGCACAAACGTAGCACAAACGAATGGCACTGTTGAATTTTTGCATTTGCCGGGGTGGAGGGGCTGGCGAAATGTACCTGTATTCCTTCGATATTTAATTTCCCCAAAAAAGAAAAAAAAAAAAAAGATGAAGAAGGGAAAACGAATTGCGTATTTAAATCGGTAAGTTGTGCATTATCTTGTACGTTCTTTCCCCAAAGAGCAAAACATCCGTAATTTTTCTTTTATTTAATGTTAAGTATTCGTTTCATTCTTCAGTACGTTGTCTAGCGGGCGACAATGAGTAGTTTTTAGTTGTTCTTCTAAAACCCAGTCTGTTTCCATATTACCTATTCGTCTGGACTTCTAAATACACTGGCGTGCAAAAATTAAGGGCGAGACGGTTTTTCGAATGTAACGTCGTGCAGAAGTGCTCCACATCGACAGAAATCATACCATAAGATCTTCAAGATGTAAGAATATGGGACAAGTGAGCAAAACCGTCCAAACAAGGAATCCAAAGGTTACAAAGGCACTTTATTGAAAAGGTAGCTTCGAGCACAACTGGACAGAAGACAGAAACGTCCATGTCACAGGCGGCTGCCAAGAAAAATTCAGTCTTTAGTAAGGGATGTGATCACCCCTGACTGCGTTGCAGGATTTACAACGTCTGTCCATGCTGAGGACGAGGTTGTCGAGAAGCTGTTGAGGCATCGCGGGCCATTCCTCTTGTAGCGCCAATCGCAGCTGCAGAATCGTTGCTGGCGGCGGGTGACGTGCTGCCAAGCTTCTCCCGAGAAGGTCCCACACCTGTTCGATTGGATTTAGGTCCGGGGACCTTGCGGGCCAATCCATGCGTTGAATATCTTTACTCTCCAGCAGCTCTGCGACAGCCACTGTACGATGGGGTGTAGCGTTGTCGTCCATGAAGAGGAACTGAGGACCCACAGCCCCTCTAAACAGACGCACGTGAGGCAGGAGAACCTCGGTACAATAGCGGACACCAGTGGTTGAACCTCCTTGGGAGATGTGGAGTCAGTACGGCTACCAAGCATGATACCGCCCCAAACGAGAACTCCGCCGCCTCCAAACCGGTCCCTTTCGATGATGTTGGAGGTGTGATTGCGTGTTCCCTGCTCTCTCCAGATGTGTATACGTCCAGAATCGCTCGTCAGACTAAATCGGCTCTCATCCGTAAAGAGAACTCGACCCCATTGCTGATGTGTCCAGTTCTTGTGTTCCTGGCACCACAGAAACCGTCGTATCCGATGAGCAGGCGTTAATGGCACACACCCTACGGGTCGTCGTGCAAATAGACTACCTTTGTGCAGCCTCCTGGCCTCGGTAAAACGCGTTAACGGTCGTCCAGTTGTCTGTTGCATGTGCCTTGCGATTTTCCCCGCTGTCTGCCGTCTGTATCTTCTCGCCTGTAGGACAACATACCGGTCGTCTGCCGCCGTGGTTGCTCGTGGACGACCACTGCTAAACTCTCGGACAGCTGTTCCTGTCGTTTGAAATGCTCTTTAAGCTCGTGAAACAATGCTGTGAGCGATCCCGAACTCCTCGGCCACACTAGTCAGACTTCGACCTTCCAACTTCCCAATGACGCGACCTCGGGTAAAGTCATCCAGATGTCGTCTACTGGATTGCCTGTTGGCCATATCACACCGTGGCAGCAACTCGACGTCGTCCAAACCGATGTACACCGTGCAATAGCTATCACCGAATTGCTGAGCGTACACCACCCGTGTGCTTTATAACCTTCCGATACTCCCCCCCCACGTCATGCTGCATATATGCGCATGCCCTACCATACCAGACCCTATCTCCTGAGTGGTCTTTCGGTCCGTTCTGCCTGCTCGTTCCGCTGTTATGTTGATTTCTCCTCTGCGTCCTTAATTTTTGCACACCAGTGTACTTCGCTTTGAAAAAAGAAATGCTTCATTAAACATTTAATCATGACTAATGGCGATGTCGTCTTGCATCATTTGAAATAAACATCGAACACAAAATAATCTTGATATTTTTTAGCAATCTTGATTTGTTCTTTTAAGAAATTAATTTCATGTTCTTCGCCCTGTAGCTCTAATTCGTTGGCATGTTCCAACACGTTAAAAGTTAAAAAATTGCCTAACGGTAAGGGTGATCTATGGCAACAACATTGAATCAGCAGCCATGTTGGTCCACAGAAACCCACTTTTGGCGTCACGTGAATAAGACCCATAGCGCCTGCGCTTGTCTGCTCACGTAGCGGTCGCTAGAGCCAAGGAGGTTAGAATAGGTGGAGTAAGGATGACGTCACAAACTTGAAGCACTTTGAGCAGACGAATTTAATGCTCAAACGTCATACCAACGTGGCGACAGAGACTGTGATTGGCTGCGACTGGTCTCACACGTCTCACCAATATGGCGGCAGAGGCTGTGATTGGCTGTGACGTCATGATCGTGACGTTTCGGTGGCTTCACTTTGATTACACACGGTGAACGGTTGGCCCTCATTCCATCTATTCTAAGCTTCTTGGCTAGAGCTCAATTTCATTGTTTACATTCTCTGTCGATTACGATGAAAAGATAAAGATTCCTGAAAACGATAAAGATTCCTCCACTCGGAGATACACTGCCGGAAAGTGAAAAAAAACCACCAAGAACGAATTGGCGGACGATCATGAAATTTACATATGTTAATGGCGTTGAGTTTACGTAGGGGTGATGTTAATTTCGGGACCAACCGGTGAGCGCTTACGCCACAGCACGGCATAATATGTAAATTATCGTCGGTGGTATTTAAGGAGTACGGCGAAGTGAATGTAATCAGTCGTCGGCTTACGGACACGTGCGAAGACCCTGAAGAAGCTGCAATGCCTGGACATGGAAGACGTGTACGATTTCAGCAATTACCGGACTTTGAGCGAGGTCGTCTAGTCGGACTCCGCGAGGCCAGGTGGTCGTATCGTCGTATTGCGGAGTGAATTGGACTGGAAGTATCGGTGGTGGTACGATGGTGGCGTAGATGGTCCGAGGAACATTCCCACACGAGAAGACGTGGAACCGGGAGTCAGACGGACTGATGAGCGGACTGATCGACGCATAAGAAGAGAGGCGTTGTCAAGCAGAACATCCACTGTGACGCAAATCCGAGCTGCCCTTGCATCTGAGATGACTGTGCGAACAATCCGCAACCGTCTACTGGATGCAGGACTACGTGTACGTGTGCCTCTGGCATGTGTACCTCTGACTCCAGCCCACTGTCAGGAACGGCTGCAGTGGTGTCTCCAACGTCTGCACTGGAGAACGCATTGGCGATCTGTCGTGTTCAGCGATGAAAGCAGATTCTGCTTGGGAGCCTCCGATGGCCGTATGCGTGTTCGCAGAAGCACAGGGAGCGTCTCCACCCATCTTGCATCCGCCAGAGAAACACATGGCCTACACCTGGTCTCCTGGTGTGGGGAGCGATCAGCTATCACTCCCGTATACAACTAGTGTTTGTGCCGGATACGTTAAACAGCACCTCCTACATCAACAACATAATTCAGCCCGATGTTGTGCCATTTGTAATGTCAGTCCATCGTGGTGTTTTGCAGCAAGATAACGCACGCCCACACACGGCACGTGCAACGCAACATGCACTTCAGGGTGTGAGACAACTTTCATGGCCTGCACGTTCACCGGATTTGTCCCCCATTGAGCACGTGTGGGATTTTATGGGACAACGACTTATCCGGTCCCGGATTTGTCCCCCATTGAGCACGTGTGGGATTTTATGGGACAACGACTTATCCGGTCTCCTCGGCCAGCCACGACCATCCCCGATTTACGTGTCCAGGTTGAGGATGCTTGGAACTCAATACCACAAACTTACATCCAACATCTGCACCACAGACTCCATGCCAGAATTGCACAGTGTGACGCAGTTCATGGCGGTTCAACCTCGTACTAACCATGTTACATGGAAATGTTATTTTTCAGTTTACCAGCAAATACAGCTGTATTTTGCCATAATGTTTTGATCGCGTTATCCTCTGTATTTCGTTATTATGCTGTATAAATTTCGTTGGTGTCAGACGTCTCCTTCTTGGTGTTCTTTTTTCACTTTCCGCCAGTGTATTACAACAGACTACATGAATTTTACATCAGTCAATGAAATAAAAAGCATTAAAGCAAAATCACTACATCATTTCTTGAAGTATGCTGGAAGCCGAAAAACACGGAAATCATGAAGTTTTATGATTTGTTCCACTCTGTGTTTTTGATTACATTTAACATTTGCATAAAAATATCTGTTTAATTAACTCTAGACATTCTTCGGAATGAGTACTCCAGTAGTCTATCCGCTATGTCTTCTTTTTTAACGCTGCCTGAATGAAGCACGCACGCCAAATTGATGCAGTATTTTGTGTTTTACACCTGATTTTGGATCCACAAAATGTTTTGAATGGTTAACAGCTTGATGTATGCAATAACCGTCATCCGACAAACTGGCATATGCTTTCCACTGATCTGTCATGATAGTTGTTCCTCTGGCCACATTTTTTTTTATTGTAGAAATTGACTCCTTTGCCGAACATTTATTCTCTGGACAACTCCAAAACGGAATTCTTTGGACTCTTTATCATTCCGATCACCCACGTTCCTTCTACACATCTTCCAACGTGGTACTTTCTCTACCAATTTTACTTTCATCTATTTCAACAACTTTGCCAACTCCTCCAATTTGTCCTGACTGTTCAACATCGTCAACATGTGTGAACTAATAATCTCTATACAATACGAATACCAATCGGCTACAGTTCTTGAGGGAATTTCAAGATCATCTTCAAAAGACGTCTCCTTTATAGTTGTTTTATAATTAAAATTTGAACAAAAGCAATATGTCACCAAAAGTGCTTAGCCGCCCGGTGGCGCAGTGGTCTAAGCGATGGCCTCTGATCATTCGTTCGAACGAGGTCCGGGTTCGAATCCCGGTGAGGCATGGATGTTGTGTTTGTCTTACGGCACTGGCTCTCTCCCTTTCCTGGAACCAGTGACCCTAAATTAGGGACGGGCGACTGCTTATAGCCCATTGAGTTGCTCACGGTGGTCGTTAAACCTCAAATCAAATAAAACAATAAAAAAAAAGTGCTTTCTGTGGAAACAATTTACTTTTTGAGAACCAGGTTCCAGCAGCCCTTGAACAAGATTCAAAATATCTCCCATCACTATGACGCTTTTGACATCTAAAAGTTCCTAATCCATGGTCATTTCTCTTCAATGTCATGTCGCGTCTTTCAAAACATTGCTTCGCCTCAGGAATCAAACCTTCCTTCTCATACCAAGATACGCAGGTTTCGGAGTCTTTCACTACTTCTTTAGCTAATCACATAAAATTCCACCGATCCATCTTCACTCAGAAAACAAACCCTTCGTTCCAAGAACAAAGTTGAAAACAGCGCATGCGTTCAATACTCAAATTGATCAAGACTATCGTTATTTCTCAGCATCGTCATCGCAATCGTCAAAGAATGTAAACAATGCAATTCAGCGCTAGCGACCGCTATGTGAACAGGCAACCGCTATTGAAAAGAACACCCATGTATTATTACTTTCTATCGTGACCTGCTTTAATTAAGCTTTCATTCTTTCCCTTACATTCTTTCTCCTCCCCCATATTTTTAGTTTAAATAGACCGAGTTTAAATGTGCCCAGTTATCACCCATGACTGCAAAACATTGTCTGCAATCCCTACTAAAATAAAATAGCAATTTGCATTTACTCTCAAAACCATAGAGCAACTGCTGCCACAATCTCGTTCTCTGCCCCCCCCTTCTGATATACAGGGTGTCCGAGAATTATTGGACACATTACAAAATTATATAAAACAAAACGTTAAACAGATAGAAAGAAACTCACTGTACTAACTTACAATGTAACTACACAAGTTAATAAATTTCGATGTGAGATCCCTTGGTTGCTCGTAGTACGTCCAAGCGATACTCGATTTCATGCCATGTATTGGTAAGCATCTGAGCAGTTATGGAATTAATAGCAGCTGTGATACGCTGCTTCAGTTCCTGCAAATCAGTACAAGGCGTCTGATAGACACGATCCTTCACATTACTCCACATGAAATAATCCAATGGAGTTAGATCTGGAGAGCGAGGAGGCCACGGAATGGGACCACCACGCACAATCCATCTGTTGGAGAAATGCTCATTTAGGCACTTACGTACACACGGTGAGCAATAAGGAGGCGCGCCTTCTTGCTGGAAAACGACGTTGTCATATCTTTTTTGATCTGGGGTATAGCGAAATTTTCTAGCATATCCAAGTAAATGTTACCATTAATGGTTTTTTCGCAGAAGAAGAAAGGGCCAATCACTTCTCTTTTTGATAGGGCGCACCACACATTAACTTTTGGAGAATCACGTTCCAGTTCAATAGCAGCATGAGGCGGTTCACTGCCCCATATCCTACAGTTGTGACAATTCACAATACCTGGTATGAAATGTGGATTCATCGCTAAAAATTACAGTACTGAGAAAGTTTTCGTCGTTTTCCACTCAATTCATCATATCCACAGCGAAATTATATCCCAGAGTGTGGTCATTTACATGCATCTTTTGCACTATTTGAATTTTATAAGCATGAAACTTTAATTTCTTTTGCAAGATATCGTGAACTGTCGATTTCGGAATGCACAGTCCTGTGCTTGCTTTGCGAACGGATTTCCTGGGGCTTCGTCGGAAACTTTCATGAACTTGGTCAACCGTCTTACCGCTGCCGCTAGGCCTACCGGCTACTCCACGATGTTCCACATTGCCAGTTTCTTCAAACTATTTCATCCACACTGTAAAAAAATTACTGTAGATTTTACGGTTTTAAACCGTTTTCCAGGGTGCCAACACAAAACCGTAAAATGTACAGTTTTATGCCGTGTTGGAGCAAAGCTATAGCTTTGCTCCAATACAATCAACACATTCGTTCTAGCCAAATTTTTGTGTTTTCGTGATTATTTGGACTGTGACTCGCTCCAGCCAAATTCTGTGCTGTTTTCTTCATTAAATGCTGTGTTGGAGCAAAGCTATAGCTTTGCTCCAACACGGCATAAAACTGTATATTTTACGGTTTTGTGTTGGCACCCTGGAAAACGGTTTAAAACCGTAAAATCTACAATTTTTTTACAGTGCACCGCTTAATTGAATTCGTTGACGGAGGATTACAACCATACTCTAAACGTACCGTCTTTTAACTTTAATGACGGACTTTAATTCCGCAAGCCATAACACACACATCGCCTTCTGCTGCACTGATGACATGACTACTGATTGCGCATTTCTGATACATTCTTCATCAGGCCACACCTAGCACCATCTATCGGATGCTGGGAATAACAATTCTGCAAAACAAAAATATAGAAACCGTGTCAGTAATACATGACATAGAAAAACAGACAATGCTCATAGTTTTTTTTTACATAATTTTGTAATGTGTCCAATAATTCTCGGACACCCTGTATATTGCACTAACTTTTTTCTATAACTGAGATTGATTTGTGTGTAATACGTACTTATAATCAAAGACATTAGAGAAACATAGACTGGCAAAGATCATGCTACTTTAGGCATTCATTGAGAACTGCCTATGTGCGTTGACGTGTTTGCGCGTGGGTATTTGAGTTATAAATTTTTAAGATTCAGGTATTTAAAGCATTTGCATTTAAAATGAAATCGTAGATTATTAATAACATAAAGACCCAGATCCGTCTCTCTGGAACGCTTGACGTCAGACCAACGTATGCATTGTTGCGTCATCACTTATCGATCAATTCGTGTGTGCTCTCGCGATGTCAAAATAATTGCCTGCAAATAATAGCACGAGATCACTTTCATATGTCAAGGTGATCGCTTGCTGATTTAAAACATTGGATTATTAATGACTCGAGTTCTGTTTTTCTGATCTACAAATTTCGAATTGAATTCTTAATATCACAGGAAGTTAAATTTGCACGCGATCACATTGAGATGTCAAGGTGATCGCGTGCTAATTTAAAAACATTGGATTATCAACAACTCAAGTTCTATTTACCCGATCAACAAAATTCGAATTAAAATCTTAATAACGCGGCAAGTTGACTTCGTATATTAATTTAATTTAGCACAATTCGAATATTAATTTGTACCCTTTAATTATTTTCTACTTTTTAATTTAACTAATTTTCCGAGTTTACTGCTGACTATAATATACATTATGCAAAATACCGATCTATCTAAACTCTTTAACCTACAATAAAAACTGAAATCTTGCGATGTCGAAGTGAGTAAGATTGCATCTAAAAGCAGATGTCGCCCCAATAGCACATTGTGGAGACTTTATTTACGTAGTTCCGATTTGTAATACCAGATATCGCATTATTTTGTAAAAAATGCTTCGGTATGAAGCTTCAAACTAAACTTCGGATAGGACAGTCTAAAACAAGATGTGAGTGGAACATGTGTGCTGGAGAAAAAGTAATTTAACGCGAAAAATCAAAGCAAAAGTTATTAAGGTAAGTTTACACGAAAACAACTGGACTACAAGGAAAATAGTTGAATAACAACAAATATTTTGCGCAGAATATTTATCGCGAGGTGTTTTGAAAAACGGCAATAAATAGCATATACACTGAAAAGCAATTCAATTAGAGATACCTGCCCAGTAACGTGTAGCGCCACCTTTCGCCCTGATGACGGTGGCGATTCGTCTCGGTATGGACTCGACAAGACACCGGAAGTGTTGGGAAGCCATACGGATCCACGACCCCTGAACAAGCTCCCACAGTTCACGAAGATTTGATGGAGGGGGTCAGAGCCTCGAACATTTCTCTCGATGGCATCCCAGATGTGCTCGATGGGATTTAGGTCAGGTGACCTAGCTGGCGCAGGAAGCGACGCCACGTCGGTGGAGTGTTCATCCAACCATTCGGATACAATTCGGAAGCGATGGCACGGTGCATTGTCTTGTTGCAGGATGAGGTCCCCAGTGGGATGTTGAAGAAGCACAAACCGGAGCAAATGGTCTTCCAGGATATCCCTGTAACGTTGACCCGTGAAGGGCGATGTCACACGTACCAGGGGTCCCATTTCAGTCCACGTAAACAGTCCCCGGACGAGAATGCCACCCCCACCAGCTTGAATACTACCCTGCTGGCAAGAAGGATCCATCGCTTCATGTGGTTTGCGCCGTACTCGTATCGTGCAATCCGCATGTACCAACGTGAATCACGACTCATCAGTCTAGGCAACATTTTCCCACATGTCTAGGGTCCAGTGGCGATGTTCCCACGCCCATGCTAATCTTTGCACCCTGTGATGTGCGGTCAGCAGCGGTAACCTCGTGGGACGATGGCTTCTGTACCCCATAGCGAGGAGATGGTTCTGGATGGTGTGGCTGTTTACACGTTTTTGTGCACCAGCGTTAAATTGCCGAGTGATTTTTTGTACTGTGGCCCGTCTATCCGCTGTTACAATGCGAGCTAGCCGACGATGACCCCGCTTATCCACACGCTGTTGTCCACGGAAGTTGGCCCTTGCAGGGATGGTTTTACCGGATTCGATGTATTCATGGTGCACCCGTGACATAGTGGTTCGTGAAATGACAGTGCCTGCACGACTTCCGAGATGGAGTGACCCATTCGTCAGGCCCCGACAATTTGCCCACGATGAAATGCGCTTAGATCCTTCGTGTTACCCATACTGCGTCCGACTCTTACTGATTCCCGTGGCATCACTGCTTATATTGTCTGATCGCTGCATGCGTCATGTCGTTTCCGTTTACAGGGCCGCCCACAGCGCCATATTTGCATAACGCCAACTGTCTCTAATTTAATTGCCCTTCAGTGTAATTTTCAGTTCTAACATGAATGAGTTCTTACTATATAAGTTTTTACTATATTTCCTTACAAAAAAGGCCGGCATCTATTTGATTTGCTTTCAATGTGCTTCAATTAAAAATTTCACTGTCTTAGGACGGGAAACATCCCCTATATATTAATATTTATTTAAAGCTTAAAAATGACCGCCTTAGGACGGGCTATAGGCTAGTTTATTAGTAATTTTCTTTTCTTTTTTTCTTTTTTTCATTTCTCTGCTCAGTGTATGGATGGCCCAAGAAGGTTAGAATAAAATATCTGGAGGTGTCCTCATCAATGGTGCCGCACCACTTGCCTATAACCGCAAGCGGCAGCCATTGAAGTGTTTGAAAGCTGATGGTTTTCAAGGCTTGCAATGCATTTTATGCTGGCTGAATCGCATTTTTCTGTCGTAAATGTTCCCATTTTTGCGCCGTAACTTCTTGCTGATGTGCAAGAAAATGTTGGATTTATAAAATCCTTAATTATTTTGAGATACATTCATTTTTCTGTTTTTAAATTGAAATCCATGAAACATCAGTGAAAGTTCAAAACAAAACAAACATGGGAATTAGACACTTCCCTCGTCTGTGGAACGTAATTCTCTCCACGCAATTCAAAAATATACACAGCTGAAACTGCGAGGTGTCCGGGTTCGAATCCCGGTGAGGCTTGGATGTTGTGTTTGTCTTACGGCACTTGTTCTCTCCCTTCCCTGGAACCAGTGACCCTAAATTAGGGACGGGCGACTGCTTATAGCCCATTGAGTTGCTCACGGCAGTCGTTAAACCTCCAATAAAAAAAAAAAAGAAACTGAGGGAAACTCCGTAGGGTAACATGAAAGCGACATAAAAATTTCCGCACTTTGTGGCTTCACGGTTAAGAGACCCAGGGTCACTTCCAGAAGTTTTATTCTAACCACCTTGTGCTGGCTGATTTGGTTCCGATATAGCCTATAATATTTTTCTGTTTACTAGCTTTGTTTTGCTTTTTGTTGGATATGAGAGCTTGAAAATTACAATTTGATCAAGAAAGTTCGTTCCGTAACATTCTTTCTACGCAATTTCTGTGTAGTACATTATGAATTAAATCACTCTTGCTTTGCAGTAGACATCTCTTCACCACAAAACTGCGCACATTCACAGATGGCGCTGCATGTTCAGCTGATTCCATCGCTGGTTGATTCCCCCTTGCTTCAGAACCGCTAGAATTACGTTTGCCAGTCTATGCTACTCTAATATCTTTGTTTATAACACTTCAGATAAATTTGCGCAATAGACTCCCTGAGCGAGTGCAACTTAAGAAAGTGTTGCTGAAGAACTAAGATACTATATCGGATCTCTGCGGTAATGCAAATTATGTAATTTCGTAGAAACGAAAATATCTACAAAGTGAGAAAATATTAATAGGTAAGAACGTATGTTTATTGCTGGTGATTGTACACATTTTGGTTTTTGTCGTTTGGCCTTTTGGTCCGTTTCCAACTTTGAATTTGTGACTTTGTTTTACGATATAATTTTATGACGGGTAAGTCATCAGCAGTGATGAAATGTGCTAGTATACAGTGTCACCACTGCAAACAGTTTTAAATAAATAAGAATAATTCATTCAAATCATCATCATCATTAACAACCATTATCAATCCACTGCTGGACGAAGGTCTCCCCAAGTTTCCTCCACAACGGTCTGTCTTGTTGCCAGTCTCCTCCATGTCACTCCCGCATACTTTCGAATTTCATCCACCCATCTCCCATGTGGTCTTCTTCTGGGTCTTTTCCTGTCCCTTGGAATCCAATCTAAAATTTCGGCTGTCCATCGATGGTCTGTCCTTCTGGCAGTATGTCCAGCTCATTGCAATTTCAGGGATTTTACTCCGATCATGATGTCTTCCACTCTTGTCATTTTTCGGATCCACGAGTTCCTCTTCTTATCTCTCCTGGTTACACCAAGCATGCACCTCTCCATGCTGCCTTGAGTTGTCTGCAGCCTTTGTATGTCTCTTTTAGTTAAGGTCCACGTCTCTGCACCATACGTAAGCACTGGAAGGATGCATTGATCAAATACTTTTCTTTTTGTTGAAGTCGTTGACGAAATTCGTGCCAATAACATCAATTGCTAGAATGCCGTTGTTGCACAATATAAGATGAAATTCAAATTTAACGATGAAAAATTGACTTTTATTTACACTGAATCAAAAGCTGAAAGTCAAAATCACATCACTAGATCTTTCATGCTGGCTCCCAGCACATCCTCAGGTGAATTCTAAAACAGGTATCGTAAAAATTTGAAAAAAGAGTCCACCGTGGAACGTAGCTTTTGTTTATATACATCGCGTTCAGCACTCGAATGACTTCAAAAAAAGTCATAATTGCATATTGCTCTTGAAAATTATGCTGTTTCTTCCAAAAGCTCTCCAGGCAAGTTTTGTACGCCGATTAATTTCTTCGTCAATGTGACCCTCACTTGATATCTGCTGTTCAAGATAAACGTACGTGTCTGTTATCTCCAGCTTTTCTCCATCAACCGATAAATCTTCATTTCTGGTAAAAGCATTCAACATCACTTTTGTCTTCTGAAAGTTCATTTTTAATCCCACTTCATTTCCCTAAGTTCCTGGATCATACTCTGCAGCTCTAATGGGGTAGTTGCAAAAATGACTACGTCATCAGCAAAACGAAGGTGGGTTAGATAATCTCCATTAATCTTTATCCCTTTGTTTTCCCAGTTCAGTGATTGAAAGACATTTTCCAATGTGGCATTAAAGAGCTTCGGAGATATGGTGTCACCTTGTCTCCCTCCCTTTCCAATTTTTATGTGTGTTGTATTTTCAAACAGTCGAATCTTTGCACTTGCATTTTCATAGATGTTATTAATAATATTAATGTATGCATCTTCAATACCGCAGGATTTCAGAGCCATTGTAACTGCTAATAGTTTCACCGAATCAAAGGCTTTTTCATAATCGATAAAAGCCATGCACAATGGAAGTTCATATTCTCTCGCTCTTTCTATTAGTTCTCTCACTACGTGGATATGATCTATTGTGCTGTAGCCACTCCTGAATCCAGCTTGTTCTCTCGGTTGAGCCATGTCCAGTGTTACCTTCAAGCGGTGTGAAAGAACTTTAGTGAAGATTTTATAAACCACTGATAGGAGGCTGATAGGTCTGTAGTTCCTGAGATCCTCAATGTCACCTTTTATATGTAGCAGGATCATTGTAGCGTTGTTCCAATCCTCAGGAATCTTCCCTTCATTAAGGCATCGAGTCAAAATTTGGGCGAGTACTGTTTCGATTTCTCCACTTGCTTCTTGTATGATGTCTACAGTAATTCCATCTTCTCCTGGAGCTTTTCCCCGCTTCATGTTCTTGATTGCATGTGCAACTTCTGCTGGGAGGACTGGAAGAACTGTGGTACTGGTACCTTTCATGATGTCTGGAGTACATGAATCATCCCTTTCATATAATTTCGAGTAGAAATATTTCACTGTTGTCAAAATTTCGCCTCTATTTCTTGTTACAGAACCATCATCTTTTCTCAGTGCCATAATCTGTTTTCTTCCCTTACTGAGATGTCCCTTTGCTATCTTTAGGCTTTGGTTGTTTTCAATTGCTTTTCTCACTAGTTCACAGTTGAATTTCCTTACGTCTTCAGTGATACTTTTTCGTACTGTCTTGCATAGCTCTATATATTCCACTTTGGAAGTCACATCTTCTTTAGTTGTCATGATCTCTCCTTTTTGCATCAACATTTTGGTATTTCCTGATAATTTGTTCACATGCGACTTGTTCTTAGACCCAGCTAATTTTGTTGCTGTTTCCACAAGAGCTTTGGTTACTTTCTCTGTTAACTTCAGAAATATCCACTTCTTCCGATGTTAGGCCTTCTAAAGCAGAGAATCTGTTCTTCAGTTCCAACTTAAAGGTATTATGGTGTTTTTTAAGGTTGGTTATGTCAATAAATTTTGTTTGTCTTATGAGCTTGCCACGTTCAAGTTTAGTGTTGAGGTGCATCTTACATCTCACCAATCTATGGTCACTACCTGTGTTGAACTTGTTTAGCACACTGCAGTCTTCTATGACGAATATTTTGTTACACATAATAAAATCAATTTCATTTGTCATCCCATTTGGATGACTCCATGTCCATTTCCTGTGTGGCTTTTTCTTGAAAAAGGAGTTCAAGATGTAAAACCCTTCTGCCTCTGCAAACTCAGTGAGAGTATTTCCACGCTGGTTTCTGTTGCCGTGACCGAATTTACCTACTGAAGTTTCATTCTGTTGCCGTTGCCCTATTTTTGCATTGAAATCTCCCGTAATTATCTTCAAATGCTGCTTACCTTTATTATTTAGATGATGAATTTCCTCATAAAATTCTTCAATTTCTTCTTCAGGATGACTTGTGGTGGGTGCATATGTTTGAATAATCTGAGCCTGGTATCTTTTCGAGAGTTGGATAACAAGTCGTGCAGATCTGTCTGAGGAACTTTCAACTTCTACAACTTTATCCTTCAGTTTCTTGTTTATTATAAATCCAACACCACTAGTTCTGCCAGTATCTGTCCCACGATAGTAGAAGAGATGTCCACTTTTCAGTTCAATGAGATCTTCTCCTTTTCTCCTTACCTCACTTAGCCCGACGATGTCCCACTTGATCCTTTGTAGTTCCTCTTCCAATTTAAGAAGCCTTGAATCAGAAGATAGGGAGCGTCCATTATACGTAGCCAAGGTCAGCATCAGATGGCAGCCTAGTCCGGTCCTCCGGGGATTCTTAGCACCCTCTGCCTTCATGTCGCACTGGCCGCTGCCTTGGCCAGGTACATTCCAGCTGCCGGAGACTGAGGGCCAAGATTTAAGTTGTGGAATCATTTTGGAGAAGTTTGGCCATAACTCACCACGCTGGCCAAGCGGGTTGGTGAGTGTGGGATAGCATTTCCTCTAATCTTGATGGTTTAGTTATACCGCTATTGGCGGTCGTCAGAGCCCCTTTAGTGGGAACAGGATGCACCACGAGAAGGCGGGGTTGACATTTGTCAAGGAAAGGCTGTGACGTTACGCATCACCAGACCTTACATCCCTTCATTCATCATCTTACATCATTCATTCAAATATGAAACAGTAATGATATGCAAATTACTTATGAAGCCGTTCATTCTATATTGGCCATCGGAAGATATCTCGCGCCGGTCTGCCTTGTGAATGAGCAGATAATGAAGCGCTAAAAGCAATGTGTGTTTTCCCTTCTGAATGTGACTACGAAGAAGCAGTCGCATATACAACCGGGGTTAAAATGTTAGTAAATGCGACCGGCTTAACACAGAGGGATGGGGAAAGAAAGAAAGGGAGGCCAGATAGGGAAAGGGGTAGAGAAGGGAGTGAGCTCCTGACGATGCGGTGTGACGAAACAGGTAGTATTTGCGACCATCACGTGAACTACGGAAATGCGTTTTCTCTACACTGTAAAAGAAGTTGCTCTGTATCTGTTGGATGTTATAGCGTCCTTTGCTCGTTTATTTTATTATTCGTCGGACACCTGCTGCAAGTGTGTTTACGTTTGCGTTGATGCCGAGCAGTCAGCCAGCGATGTGTTGCAAGGAATCATGGGATCACGACCCTGGACAATTGAGAGAGGTGATGATAGCGTTCCTTCGCTGTGTGTGTGTGAACACGCTGTTTTGTTGTTCTTACAAAAACTGCTCTAAAAGAGTATTATCATTAACTAAAAGGATTCTCGAGGGATTATACAAAGTGTTTTCCGTAAACTCCTAAAAGGTATTGTCACGTGCCTGCCCCGCAGGACGCACACGACATAAAGGCAGATAGCAGCGAAAACGAACGTCTGCGTAGCTCAATTGGTAGAGCGACTTATTCCGGAATAAGTGGACTCGGGTTCGATCCCTGGCGTGGACCAAAAATGACGGAGAAGTCTACTTCGTTATAATGGCGCCCGAACTTCCCGGATGACCCGGCAGTTAAAGATCGCGCAATGGTGTGATGTTCTTTCCACACCGCGAGACAAGAAAAATAAGAGAATCCCTTCTTCAGCGCTTCGAAAAATAAAAGTGTGTGATGTTGCATTCCACACACCAGATTGACTGGGAGTTCTCAAGTGCACGCTATACAGCGGATGGATGCCTACGACGATTCATGGTCACAGCTGACCCGTGGGCCATGTCCCCGGCCCTCTTTCAAGGAGGAGGGGGATGTGACGTGCCTGCCTCGCAGGACGCACACGACATAGAGGCAGATAGCAGCGAGAACCATCGTCTATGCATCTCAGTTGGTAGAGCGACTTGTTCCGGAATAAGTGGACTCGGGTTCGATCCCCGGCGTGGACCAAAAATTACGGAGAAATTTACTTCGTTATAGAATATTAATCATGGCAAGACTGTTTAAAACAGACGAAATAACCTTAAAACACGGTGTCATTATTGTTAATAATATCTCATTCATTCTATGTTTATTATATATCCGTCAACTTTCGATAGCGTCTTAGTTGTGTGTTTCAGTCAATAAATAACTAGAAACTTAAATCAGGAGTCTGTCGATTATGAACATAGTTACCGTTGCAAATCATTTCTTAGTTTTTAACTTACACCATCAGTATCAAAGTACGTACTTCAGTTTGAACGCGTGTCTTAGGACTCGCGGTTTCTCCCACATGAATTTTAGATCTCTAGAAAATATTAAATAATAATATGGCATTGATTCATTTGTCATTTTTAAGAATAGCTTATTTATGCTCTGACTTGATTACAAATACATAATAACAATTGGTTAGAAAATGTAGAAAATATCATTCCCAGAAAACATTCCTACCTTAATGTATGGCTCTTTTAATTCCTCATAGATTATTTTACACGTATCCGAAATTATTATTCCTAAAAAATCTGCAGAAATAGCTGTTGTAAATTTTAGATCTTCATACGAACGCTCAGTATCGGACTGACGATCCATAAACAGCCCTGGAAGCAGATTTTTTTGCGGCTCACTGTTTGCAAAAAATATCCAAGTACCACAAACCTAAATTTAGCGGTATGCTGACATCACCATTTCCTGTTAAATAGGGGTTTTTTTAGCAAACGTCTGATAATTATTGCAATAATTGTATTGTTGGTATTTACAAAATAAGGTTTTACTCATGTTTGTGGATTGCAGCTGAAGATACCCCTAGTAAAACTTGATCTGTATATAAAAAAGTAAAACACTTCCTTTTCCCAAGCAATAGCCATAGTACTTTCTCTACGACAAATTGCCGGAGATTTTATTCCATTCGTGTGCGAATTTTATGGCGATAGCTGCATTCAGAATTAATTGTAAGTTTCTTCGCTTTTAGTAAGAAAGGAAATCCAAATGTTCCCAAATTTCTTCTTTTTTTTTTTTTTTCAAGACTATGAAAAACGAAGTAATTACGAAAGCAACAAAACATCAAGGACACAATTTAAAATTTCTATTACTGCAAGAATTTCAATGGCAATTCATATATAAAGTGAGAGAAATTAAAGAGTGCGAAAATTGTTTATTCAATTAATTCCTACAAACGTGATCTGTTCGGCGCTGGACCCACCTACCATCTGACCTTTCAACTCCTCTTTGCCCCTGCCGGTTGCATTTGCCACTCTCTTTGCCCCTGCCGCTCGCATTTTCCCCACTCCTCTTTGCCCCTGTCGGTCGCATTTGCTACCATTTCAACCTCGGTCACATTTGCGACGATACCGCTACGAAACACTAGCAGTTACGTCGACCGTGTTTGCTCCCGAAACTGAAGAGAAGCAAGTGTCTCTAACCCACGGAACATACGTTCCCTGTCACCTTTACATGATTTGGTTACACGGTGTTTTCAACGATGTAAATCATTTCTTTCCCTTTGATTTCAGTACTTTTCTCACGCTTGTTTTACAAGCTACCCCGCATATGGACTTATTCTTATTTAGCAAGTTATTTATATATATATATACACACTGCTGGCCACCCAAAATGCATCACCAAGAAGGAAGCATCCGATTGGCCTGAAATTCGCAGCAAGCGTCGCCTGCGAGAGGACATGCAAACGATTAGCATTGCAGGGCATATGCAAATCATGTGCGCCCCGCACGCCACCGAGAAGCACTATAAGAAGGGTGCACAGAAGGCGGGGTGTAAGTAGTGGAAGTGTGTTGTGCTGCCGGACCTGTGCGCGGAAAGCTTCCTGATGCCTCGTCGCACAATACGGCAGTCATTACAGCACGTTTCGGAGTTCGACAGAGGACGAAGAGTGGCTTATCGCGACAGCGGTTTATCGTACCGAGACATCGGCCCCCGTGTGGGAAGACATCCAGCCACAGTGAAACGAGTATGGATTTGGTGGGTGCAGGACGGACGGACGGACCGACGTGAGCGATTGCCGCAGCCGCGGCACACCACCGAACTAGAGGATTGGCATGTTGTGCGGCGGGCATTGACGGCTCGCACCGCCACATCACGAACGTTAGCGAAGGAATTAGGGTGTGTTGCGCAACAACCGGTGTCAGCACGTACCGTTCGACGTCATCTGCAGGAGCGGGGACTAGTCGTACGGCGCCCATTGCTCCAATTACCATTGACGTTACACCACCGGCGATAGCGGCGGCAGTGGGCAGTTGAACACCGCACCTGGACTGCGGAATGGCACAACATTGTCTTCTCCAATGAATCCCGCTTCTGCCTGCAACATCACGATGGTCGGATCCGCGACGAGAGACTGTATGACGCCTGCATTATGCATCGCCATACCGGTCCGTCGCCTGGCCTTATGGTTTGGGGCGCAATTCGATATGACACCCGCACCCCTGTGGTACGCATCGCCGGTATACTAAACAGCCACCACTACATATCCGATGTTTTGTAGTCTGTAGTCCTCCCTTACCTGCAGGACCTGCCAGCGGCCACGTTTCAACAAGACAATGCGCGCTTGCACGTGGCACGCATAGTGCAACAATTCTTCACAGGCCCACCAGGTGTCACTGCTGCCGTGGCCCGCCTGTTCTCCCGATATGTCGCCCATCGAACACGTCTGGTCGCTGATCGGCAACCGAGTGGCCCGGCAAGCACCACCCATGGCTACGCCTGATGAACTATGGCAACGTGTGGAAGCATCGTGGACCGACATACCCCAAGCCCACATCTCTTTCGTTTGATGCCGCGGCATGTAGCGGCCGTTATTGCCAGCCATGGGGGCCACACGAACTATTGATGTCTGCGTGTTCCGCAAGTCGCACGGGCCTGTAAGCTCAATCGTTTCATCTTTGTATCTGTTGTTATGTGTCCAGTAACTCTGGCTTTGCTATCTCGTGTCCTTCTTGGTGTTGCATTTTTGGTGGCCAGCAGTGTATATATATATATGTGCTTACGTAGGTGCAGAGACGTGGACCTTAACTAAAAAAGACATAGAAAGGCTGCAGACTACTCAAAGTAACATGGAGAGGTGCATGCTTGGTGTAACCAGGAGGGATAAGAAGAGGAACTTGTGGATCAGAAAAATGACAAGAGTGGAAGACATCACGATCAGAGTTAAATCCCTGAAATGGCAATGGGCTGGACATTCTGCCAGAAGGAGAGACCGTCGATGGACAGCCGAAATTTTAGATTGGATTCCAAGGGACAGGAAAAGACCCAGAAGAAGACCACATGGGAGATGGGTGGATGAAATTCGAAAGTATGCAGGAGTAACATGGAGGAGACTGGCAGAAGACAGACCGTTGTGGAAGAAACTTGGGGAGACCTTCGTCCAGCAGTGGATTGATAATGGTTGACAATGATGTTATATATATATATTAAGCTATGTTGCGAACAACTAGAATGAACGAAAATGCTTCATCTACGTGGGACCTTTCGAATATTAATGGCGTGAATTAAAGTGATTATGTGGTTGTATTTTGTACTCTTCAAGAGAAAAATAAAGTTTTTGAAAGTAAAAATATGGAAATTTGTTTATGTGCTACCCTCAGATATAATAATAATAATAATAATAATAATGATAATCATGAGAGAATCAACATGAATAAATTCTGCAGGCGAAAAAATGTCTCACTTTTTGGTGATTAAAATAATGCTTGACATGATAATAAAATGTCATTTTAATAGCCTTTTTAGCACGCCTTTGGAAAAAAATACAGGTAGGTTCAGTTCTGATTAAGCCGTCAGTTTGGAACGTAAGATTAAGACTTTAAGATCGAAGTGTTGAAATGAGTTAGTTGAGTATGGTTTCAAAGCGTTTATTTAATTTGTTACAGCTAACAGAGGCCCATGATAAGCAGCCTACATAATTTTTACAAATAATGCTGGATACATTGCTAACATAAAACAGATCGGTACACGAATTACCCAACGTGGTGCTCTGTCTTCTTGGGCTTCTTACATTCCTCATCACTTGCTCTTGCCTCTCGTTTTGATTTTCTCCACTTTCGCTTGCGTTCATTCTGCGAATTGTCGAAAATGTTAACCCGTTCACAAGACAACAATTTTTTTTTTATTTTAGTTTAAACCACTGCGAAATGTTCTTCGTATATTTGAATAGATGTCGAGAGCTTTAAAAAGATACCACGCACAGTCGTTTTTCACTCACGGTTGTTCAGATAAACTGCGATATTATCCAAAGTATTCACCGGTTCACAAGAAAACAATTTTTAAAATGTTCAGTTCAAACCACTGCGATATGTTCTTCATATATTTGAATAGATCTCGTCGGGAGCTTTAAAACAATACCACGCACAGTCGTTTTTCACTCAGGGTTGTTCAGATAAACCTGCGATATTATCCAAAGTATTCACCGGTTCACAAGAAAACAATTTTTAAAATGTTCAGTTCAAACCACTGCGATATGTTCTTCATATATTTGAATAGATCTCGCCGGGAGCTTTAAAACAATACCACGCACAGTCGTTTTTCACTCAGGGTTGTTCAGATAAACTGCGATATTATCCAAAGTATTCACCAGTTCACAAGAAAACAATTTTTTAAATGTTCAGTTCAAACCACTGCGAAATGTTCTTCATATATTTGAATAGATCTCGTCGGGAGCTTTAAAACAATACCACGCACAGTCGTTTTTCACTCACGGTTGTTTAGATAAACCTGGATATTACCCAAAGTAATCACCGGTTCACAAGAAAACAATTTTTAAAATGTTCAGTTCAAACCACTGCGATATGTTCTTCATATATTTGAATAGATCTCGCCGGGAGCTTTAAAACAATACCACGCACAGTCGTTTTTCACTCAGGGTTGTTCAGATAAACTGCGATATTATCCAAAGTATTCACCAGTTCACAAGAAAACAATTTTTTAAATGTTCAGTTCAAACCACTGCGAAATGTTCTTCATATATTTGAATAGATCTCGTCGGGAGCTTTAAAACAATACCACGCACAGTCGTTTTTCACTCACGGTTGTTTAGATAAACCTGGATATTACCCAAAAAAATCACCGGTTCACAAGAAAACAATTTTTAAAATGTTCAGTTCAAACCACTGCGATATGTTCTTCATATATTTGAATAGATCTCGCCGGGAGCTTTAAAACAATACCACGCACAGTCGTTTATCACTCAGGGTTGTTCAGATAAACTGCGATATTATCCAAAGTATTCACCAGTTCACAAGAAAACAATTTTTTAAATGTTCAGTTCAAACCACTGCGAAATGTTCTTCATATATTTGAATAGATCTCGTCGGGAGCTTTAAAACAATGCCACGCACAGTCGTTTTTCACTCACGGTTGTTCAGATAAACCACGATATTATCCAAAGTATTCACAGGTTCAGAAGAAAACAATTTTTAAAATGTTCAGTTCAAACCGCTGCGATATGTTCTTCATATATTTGAATAGATCTCGTTGGGAGCTTTAAAACAATACCACGCACAGTCGTTTTTCACTCACGGTTGTTCAGATAAACTGCGATATTATCCAAAGTATTCACCGGTTCACAAGAAAACAATTTTTAAAATGTTCAGTTCAAACCACTGCGATATCTTCTTCGTATATTTGAATAGATCTCGTCGAGAGCTTTAAAGAGATACCACGCACAGTCGTGTTGCGCTCACGGTTGCCAAGATAGACTAAGTCAAACGCGGCGGCACATCCAGAAATATTGCATCATCTCCCCAGCCAAACGCGGCGGCACATCCAGAAATATTGCATCATCGGCACATCCAGAAATATTGCACAGAGAGCGAGGGGAGTGTCGCGCACACGATGTATTGCGCAGTGCGCGAATTGGACTCCATGCTGTTTACGAATATGCTAACACGATTAGTGTGCTGCACGTATTTTTGACGCTATAATGATTTCAATTGGGACCTATTTTTGTCACAGGCGGTCGGCCCTGTGTCGCCCCATACTATCCGCGGAGTTAGACGTACTCCTACGTCAAAAGAAGTACGTACTTATAGCGTCACTTTGTCCGTCCGTCTGTGGAGACCATATCTCTGCAACTGTTAGTCCGATTTGAGACATTCTTTTTATGTTGGGAAGCCCAAAATGTGAGAAGGATTATCCTTGTTTTCGGGGATTTTTTTCGATGCACAACTTCGCCGCTGGTAAATGAATTCATTTTATCCCATTTTTTTTTTTTTTTTTTTTTGATTGGAGGTTTAACGACCACCGTGAGCAACTCAATGGGCGTATAAGCAGTCGCCCGTCCCAAATTTAGGGTCACTGGTTCTAGGGAAGGGAGAGAGCCAGTGCCGTAAGACAAACACAACATCCATGCCTCACCGGGATTCAAACCCGGACCCCTTACGGACTAATGATCAGAGGCCATCGCTTAGACCACTGCGCCACCGGGGCGGCTTTATCCCATATCATTACTTCTAAACATCCGACTGAAAAAAATTTTTTTTTCCCTTCGATACCTTTATAACGAAGACTATTTTAGGTACAGTTTCTTTTCCAAGTAATGTCTAGTTTTCCCGCTAGGGGGCGTAAAGGTAAACTGCAATTTCCCTGATATCTCTGTTTCTAAATGATCGATTTGAAAAATTCTTTGTGCATCGGATAGGTGGGACATGTTCATATAGTTTGCATTTTTTTGTAAAGGATGGTTTTGCCGCTAGAGGGCGTAAATGCATATTTCTGTTGATGTATTTGCAGCTATGTCTGCGCTTCTGAAAACTCGATTGAAGAAATTTCTTTGTTGTAAGATACTGCTCACTACGAAAAACCTTTTTAAAATATCTTCTGCTTAAAATGATACATGGGGGGGGGGGGGTAGATGTATATCTTATTCTCGATATCTCTGCTTCTAACAGTCCCATTTTAAAAGAATTCTGTGTTTGTTGGAGAGCGTTTTCAGTGCGAAATATTTTCCACATAATTTCAAAATTTTATGAACTTACAAGTTTGCCACCAGTGGGCATGAATCCACGTTTGTATTTAAAGTACATTTACAGCAATATATGCGCTTCTAAAACCCTAAATGAGTAACTTCTTTTCCAGTCAGTTACTCCTAACTACGAAAAATATTTTTGTGGTAATTTCCCTTCCAAAATAATGCAGAATTCACCGCCAGCTGCGCAGATATTGAATTTGTTTTTCTCGATATCGCTGTTTCTAAAAGTCCGATTAAAAAAATCTTTTAACACCGAATGCTATTTACGTTGTGGAATACTTTGTACTCGTGACGGTTTTGTATTTCACAGTTCTGGAGCCAGGTGGTGTTGCTGTGAATTTTTTTTTCAGCTGTATCTCCGCTTCTAAACAAATTTCTCTCTTTTTTTTTTTTACTGCATGCCGTTCGTTACAGTAAAGATGGCTAGCATTATCCTCTCAAATTAATGCATAGATTTTCCGCGAGGAAGCATACACATCAAATTCTTTTTCTCGCTAGTGCTGCTTCCAGGAGACTTATTTAAAAGAATTCCTTTCCTTCAGCATAGCATTTGCTATGACAAAATACTTACTGCATATTTTCTACCTTTCTGTTAATCTAAATTCTTCTGCTAGGTGGCATAAATTTTTATCATAATTTCCTCTATATTTGTTCTTCTAACTGTTTCATTTGAAATCCTTTTGTCTCTGATATCTTCCTTCATCTACGAGAACATTTTTGTTCACAGTTTGTTAATTTTCATAACATACTTTACAGTCGCTAGCGGAAGATATAAACTGAAGAGCAATTGAATTAGAGATACCTGTTTAGTAACGTGTAGCACCACCTTTCGCCCTGATGACGGCGGCGATTCGTCTCGATGTGGACTCGACAAGACACCGGAAGCGTTAGGACTCCATACGGATCCACGACCCGTGAACAAGCTCCCACAGTTCACGAAGATTTGATGGAGGGGTCAGAGCCTCGAAAATTTCTCTCGATGGCATCCTAGATGTGCTCGATGGGATTTAAGTCAGGTGACCTAGCAGGCCCAGGAAGCGAGGTCACGTCGGTGGAGTGTTCATCCAACCATTCGGATACAATTCGGGAGCGATGGCACGTTGCATTGTCTTGTTGCAGGATTAGGTCCTCAGTGGGATGTTGAAGACGCACAAACGGGAGCAAATGGTCGTCCAGGATATCCCGGTAACGTTGACCTGTGAGGGACGATGTCACACGTACCAGGGGTGCCATTTCAGTCCACGTAAACAGTCCCCACACGAGAATGCCACCCCCACCAGCTTGAAGAGTACCCTGCTGGCAAGAAGGATCCATCGCTTCATGTGGTTTGCGCCGTACTCGTATCCTGCCATCCTCATGTACCAACGTGAATCTCGACTCATCAGTCCAGGCAACATTTTCCCACATGTCTAGGGTCCAATGGCGATGTTCCCGCGCCCATGCTAGTCTTTGCACCCTGTGATGTGCTGTCAGCAGCGGTACCCTCGTGGGACGATGGCTTCTGTACCCCATAGCAAGGAGATGGTTCTGGATGGTGTGGCTGCTTACACGTTTTTGTGCACCAGCGTTAAATCGCCGAGTGATATCTTGCACTGTGGCCCGTCTATCCGCTGTTACAATGCGAGCTAGCCGACGATGACCCCGCTCATCCACACGCTGTTGTCCACGGCAGTTGGCCCTTGCAGGGATGGTTTTACCGGATTCGATGTACTCACGGTGCACCCGTGACACAGTGGCTCGTGAAAATCCCAGTGCCTGCACGACTTCCGAGATGGAGTGACCCATTCGTCGGGCCCCGACAATTTGCCCACGATCAAATGCGCTTAGATCCTTCGTCTTACCCATACTGCGTCCGACTCTTACTGATTCCCGTCGCATCACTCCTTATTGTCGGATCGCTGCATACGCCATGTCGTTTCCGTTTACAGAGCCGCCCACAGCGCCACATTTGCATAACGCCAGCTGTCTTTAATTCAATTGCTCTTCAGTGTAGTAGGTATTTCTATTTCTAAATGTTCTAACGATTGTAGAAATCCGCTTGATGTTTTTTTTTTCATGTTTGTACCGGGTTCCACTGACTTTGAAAGATTTTTGAAACACTTTATTTGTATCGGAAAGGATTCAAAAGACGTGTTCAGTACAGTCGAAAATTCGGCGGCGTCTTTCTTGTATTATCATGCATTTACCTCTTATAATTCTTATTCTTGGATTCTGGTAGCACTGACGAAAACGCCACGCCTCACTAACGGTCATTAGTATTGCATATTATTTAAAATACCATCTTAAAACCAGATATCATATCTGATAGAGAATCAAGGAAAGAAATAGCAATTGCCATATTACTGTACTCTTAAAAATTGCAATGACATACAGTTACGGAAAAATTAATAGCAACTCTGGAAATTTCTGACGTTTTCGGGTTTTCAGTGTTGCTACAAAAGTAAATATGTATATAATACTCACAATATATGCATCATTTTAAAGTACATTTCATGTAGAAGCCAACTCAGTTTACAGAATGGAAATATCTTTAACAGAACCCAAGTCATGACCAGAAATGTGCTGCGAAAAAAGCACACTTCATTATGTGAAATGTCATCGTCGTTGCTACAAGCTGACGGAGCTTGATTGTACGTCCGCGTACGGGCGATATAAAGGGCAGGCAATTATTTGTGGGGTTATCAAGGGCTGCGGGTGGCCTAGTGGTCAGCGTTCGCGACTGCCATGGAGATAACCTCGGGCTCGATCCTGGGCAGGTACGAAAGTTCGAACCACTAAATACCCGCCGTGCGTTGGATGGGCACGTTAAGCCGTCGGACCCCGGGTACTGGCCTATCCGGTAATAAATAAGGGCGTCTTCCTTCCCCTTTCTACCTCGCTTTCGTGTCACTTTCCTATCGGGCACTCTAGCCCAAATCTCCTAGCTTCCTATTTTGTAAGGGCTGTTTAAGACCTGGGGTCAGACACTCCCTTCCTAAAATCTTCTACATATGATCTGATCGTGGGGTTATTTCAGACGTTTTCGCAGTGCGCGTAGGGAGTTTGTTTGCATTGGTGAATGTGTAGTCGTTACTCCTGTGGACTGCAGTGCAAATCTGAAGTTTTACGCATCCATTTCGTTTATTCTGTGCAAACTGTGTTGCAGTTATGGGAAGATTAGATGATATTTCACTACGAAAAGCTTCGCGAATGGTGACTTTAAGTGAATTCGGCAAAAGCAATGCGGAAATTTCCCGGATAACTGGGGTGCAGTACAGTTGGATGGCAGCTGGCGAAGATCCGTGATATGGGTGGATCTTCGCCAGCTGCCATCCAACTGTACTGGCAGGCTGGGTAAATGTGGCCCAAAAATGGCAGGCTGGGTAAATGTGGCCCAAAAAGGAAAACAACTCTTAGAAGTAACAACGCGTTGAAACGGTTATGTCTGCGAAACCGGTTCGTCTCGTCAAGTTCTTGCCAAAGAATTGCGGGAGAGCTGTGGTATTGTTGTTTGTCCTCGAACAATGAGGAACAGGTTACGTTCTATTTGTCTGACGTCTCATAGGGCGGTAAAAAGCCATTGCCAACCAATGTACAATGCAAGAAACGTTTAGAACGTAACTTGGCAAAGGAACATCAGGAGTGGAACACTGATAGGTGGCGTCAAGTGTTATTTAGTAATGAGACAAAATTGAACATCGACGGTAACGACGGGAGCATCGACGGTAACGACGGTAATATCGACGGTAACGACGGGTGCCGAGTGTGTCGACCAAATAACGAGGCGTTGCATCCTTCTTGCACCCTTAAGACAAGAAAGTGTCCATGCAGTGTTGTGATTTTGGGATGTTTTGCTGCTGCTGGAGTGGGCAGAACCCATATGTTTGAGAGCACTGTTAATGCACAGGTGTACAAAAGTATCCTCCAGGACAAGATGGTGCCTTCAGGACGTGATTTGTTCCAGGGTCAGCCATACATCTTCCAGGATGATTCGGCCCCATGCCACCGTGCAAAAATCAGTAAAGTTTATGTGGATGTCTTTAGGCAATGTTGTGCCACTTCCTTGGCCTGGTAATTCTCCAGACTTGAACCCGATTGAGAATTCGTGCCGCATTCTGAAAAGAAAAGTGCACAAACGTCACCCCACAAATAAAATGGAACTGATTAACGCAATTACTGACGTTTGGCACAACTGTATTTCATTCGATATGTTGCGTAAGTTGGTTGACTCCATGCCCAACAGGTGTGCAACCGTTGTTAAACCAAAAGGTCACCCAACGAAATATTAGTTACGTAATTGTATTTGAATATGTTACTTTGCCATGGTTTCCGTTTCGCAGCACATTTCTGTTCAAAACTTGAGTTCTGTTAAAGATATTCCCATTCTTTAAACTGATTTGGCTTCTGCATGAAATGTGCTTTAAAATTATATACGTATATATCGTGAGTATGATCTGCATTTTCACTTCTGTAGCAACACTAAAAACCCAAAAACGTCAGAAATTCCCAGAGTTGCTATTAATTTTTCCGTAAAATAATAGCAACTCTAAAATAAAACAACTATCTATGAAACGATTTATTGACTTCTGTATTTATTCGGCTCTCTCCCTTCCCTGGAACCAGTGACCCTAAAGTAGGGACGGGCGACTGCTTATATATATTTTCTTCCTCCATGACCATCAAAAGCAAATAATTCTCTCAATACTTTGTGAAATATAAAGTTGTGTCATGAGTTATTCAAAAGCAAAATTATTTGCAAACGTGTTTAAATCATTAGAAACTCACTCCTGATAATCTGACCCATCGAGCTTATATTAGATGGAGACACCACTGACTCTGCCGCCATATGTCCCAGCTAATCATTGGCGTGACGTCACATGCAGGCAAAAATGAACGAAATTATAGAGTTGATAATAATTCATAATTCATAGAGATGATTGAATTCCTCATTTTATCTGCCTATATGCTTCGAAGCTTTTGTTCCATTGGTTTCAGTAGTTTCAAAGCAGCTTCTTGCCTGGACGTGACGTCACCTGCAGCACGGACGGTGACTTATGGCGGACAGAGCTACGTGGATAGGAGTGGATAGGGTCGCGGGTGGCCTAGTGGGCAGTGTTCGTGACTGCCACGGGAGGGGCCTCAGGTTCGATCCCAGCATGTACAAACGCTCGATGCACTAAATATCCGCCGTGCGTCGGATGGGCACGTTAAGACGTCGGACCCCGGGCGCTGGCCTCCCGGTAATAAATAAGGGCGTCTTCTTCCCCCTTTCTACATCGCTTTCGTGTCGCTTTCCTATCGGGCACTCTAGCCCAAATCTCCTAGCTTCCTATTTCTAAGGGTTGTTTAAGACCTAGGGTCAGACACTACCTTCCTAAAATCCTCTACATTTGGTCTTGGTCATGGATAGGAGTGGTGTCTCCACCTAATATAAACTCGATTATCTGACCGAATTATCAATTTTTTCCTGTTTATTTGTTATGTATAAACACGCATAAAACAAAACAACTATCTATGAAACGATTTAATGACTTCTGCATTCATTTATGCCTATTTTATATCCTGTTTTCATTATTTTTATGAAAACAGAACATAATACAGGCATAATTTTTTCAACATGTAATTCATAATTTGAAATATCAGATTTTACCTTCACTCAGCTGGTTTACCTTCTACAAATAGTGGAATTTATGGATTTGGTTGTATTTGCGCTTTTTGTATTGTTTTCTTTCTTGCTAACGACCACCGTGAGTAACTCTCAGGCCAATAACAGCCGCTCAACCCTAATTTGGGGCTACTGGCTCCAGGAAAGCGAGAGAACTAGTGCCGTAAGAAAAACACGCCATCCATGCCACATCAGGCACGGATGAGAGAGAAGCAATATATTCCCTTTCATTGATGTTATTTGCAAACATATTCATAGGTAATACGCAAAACAGATTTTACCGATGATGAAGACTCACATTACAATTGGTCTCAAGAGCGGACATCTGGTCTCTTGTACTTCTTGAACTGAATTCAGATCTAGGTTTGGGGAGATTTAGATGTCGTTTTCCTTCCAACGACACCGGGTTTCTCTGTTTTCCCCGAAATCATTTGCCTTAAATTAGGGACTGGAGGGCTCGTAGCTTCAGATGCGCAGAAGGGACGTTAAATGCTACCTGCAAAAAGTACAGCCTATGAAACGATTTAATAACTTCTATATTTCTGGTGGCGCAGTGGTCTAAGCGATGGACTCTGATCATTCGTCCAAAAGGGGTCCGGGTTCGAATCCCGGTGAGGCATGGATGTTGTGTATGTCTTACGGCACGGGCTTTCTCCCTTCCCTGGAACCAGTGACCCTAAATTAGGGACGGGCGACTGCTTATAGCCCATTGAATTGCTCACGGTGGTCGTTAAACCCCCAATCAAAAAAAGTACAGTAGACCCCAGTGTACCCCCCCCCAACCATCCGACATGAAGAATGTAAGAATATAAAAAAAGAAACCCCACAGGAAAAAGAAGTGCAAGGAAACTACGGAAATACCTAGTCGTTCGGAAAATAATGGCCGATTTGGAGAATAAAAATGAGACATACTTCATAGCCACCTAGGACGTGAAAAATGCGCTCGTCTGCTCGTCCGTGACGAGTGAAAACGTTGACGAGCAAGTAATTCGGGATTAATTACGTAGGGGATTTTCTTCGGGAAAAACGCTAAAATTCGGTTTTCCTCAGCTAATTTCTCGATCAGTTAATTTGCAGTTGTCTATTTTTTTTTTTTTTATTCTTCACAGTCTATTATTTGTGAGTTTTTTTTATCTTTCTTATGTGAACGGAGTTTTTTTGTCTGTGTGTGTGTGTGTGTGTGAACTGGAGGGAGGAGTATGTGGGGTATGAAGAAGGGGTTGCAAAAACTTCCTTGCTTATGCAGGCGCGTGGTCCTGCCTCCCTCCATTGACTGATAAGCTTCTCCGGCACACACTGGTATAAAAAAATATGATTTTGTATCTTCGTGAAATTTCGACAAAACTGACTGAAAATTTAATGCACTTTATAAATTGCTAAAAGGAACGAACCCACCAAATTTCGCGTGAATCGGACAAAAATTGTGAAAACTAGCCACTAAAATTTTTAATCGCGTTTGCTGTTGCTGTACGACAGAAATTTTCAGTCAGTCTTGTCATTTCTCAGGGGAAAATGTAACTTGTACAGAATATTGGTTTGATTCGAGGTCGACACGGCATACACAAAATATGCAGATATTCACCTAAAAATCGGGGGGGTCAACCTACACACGAGTAAATACATTTACTACTGCAATTAAATAAATCGCCATCGTGTACCACTCTATTCATGTGACGTCAGAAGTGGATTTCTGCTGACCAATGGCTGCTGATTCAATGTTGTCACTATTTGATTATCCCGTACTGTTGGCTAATTTTTGCAATCTTAACGTCATGGAGTCTACGAACGAACTAATAGAGCTACAGGGCGAAGAAGTAGAAATTAATTTCTTAGAAGAACAAACCAAGGTTGCAAAAATATACCAAGGCAAAATTTTGTGTTCGATGTTTATTTCGTATGACGCAGGAGAACATCGTCATTAGTCATCATGAAGTTTTTAATGGAGCATTTCTCGTACACAATATATTAATTTTTCATATTTCAGATAAATCCGCCAATTGTTAGACATTGGCGTAATATCTGAAACATAAACTTGGGAACCCCTTTTTTGCAAAACAAAACAATTGGAAGCCCAGACAAATATGTTATTATGGAAACAAACTAGGGTTCGCACGCTAGGCAATCTGTTCAAAAATCGTTCTTTGAGGAAGGAACGTAGAACTTAATTCGTTATTTACTGATCCAAATATGCCAACAGTTTTCTCCTTCTACCTTTTATTGTTTTGCGTTTTTTTGTTTTTGTAAATTGAAATTCAAAGGAAGGCTACGAGGTTGCAACTGCCTTTGATTCGTAGTGTCATAATATCCAAAATCTTTTTCGTTAAAGTGGGCAGAACATATTGGAGAATGAACATTCGGATGGAGATCATCGCGTTTCATTTGCACAGCCATTGCTTTAAAAATTTCGTCCTTTTTAGAGGAAAATTATGGATAGTTGTTCTTTCCTCTATACAATTTAGGTGGCAGGATTTGTTAGCAAAACCATACGATCAGCAAAAGTTAAACATGTCGTTAACAAATTCATAAAAATCGCGATTTTCTTGAACCCCTGCAACGTAACGCCATGTTAAGCAATGGGAAAACGCGTGTAAACAAAGTATTGTTGGTCCGCGGCCAAGGAAAATCTTTCCCATGATGCAATGCGAAGTGAATAAGGTCCATTAAGTAAGTGGCTATCTTGGCGCCACCGTCGCCTGTTCTTACAGTTGGGTTAGAGATCTGCACGGTCGGGCCGGCCTGCCAAGCCCGTGGACCATGTGGGGCATTTTTTAGTTTAAAGAACAAAGCAACAGGCCGGGCCTTGCTTTTTCTCTGACACTTACGCCCGGACCAGGCCAAATGAATCAATTTTTTGCGCTTTCCAACCGTAGGTTGAAGAAGCGTATATGCTCCAGCATTTTCCGTCCGTCCGTCTGTCGGCACGATAACTCACGTAAAAATGGTTCGATTTCGATGAAATTTTAGTATGTGGTAGGGGACCACCTGGAGACGAACCCTGTTGAAAATGGGACAAATGGGGTTAAAGGTCACGACATAGGAGCGGGATCCATTCCATTGCCCTTATGCCTCGTAACTTTCGTAAATATGGTTCGATTTCAATGAAATTTTAGTATGTGGTAGGGGACCGCCTGAGGACGAACCCTATTGAAAATGGGTGAAGTGGTATCAAACGTCAGGGCATAGGAGCGGGATGCATTCCATTGCCCTTATGCGTCATAACGTGCGTAAAAATGGTTCGATTTCGATGAAATTTTAGTATGTGGTAGGGGACCACCTGAGAAGGAACCCTATTCAAAATGGGATAAATGGGGTCATAGGTCAGGACACAGGATCGGGATCCATTCCATCGCCCTTATCCCATACTACTGTATTAAGGTGGACGTCAAGTAATTTTGCTTCCTATACTTCCAATGGAAAAACTTTTGTACACATTTCCTTCACAGTTAGTGTGTTCCCAAGGATGGAAATTTGAACATCGATTAAAATAACTTCATATTATAACTTGGAATACTTAACATTTTCTAAAACATAAGCATAATTATATTAAAAAACAATAACGTTTTCTTTGGTGGTGTTGAAACCAGAAAAAAGATGGCTCGACCTGTACTTTGATGACGTAAGTAGACAAATAAATGTTGGATTGCATAATTACGGTTATGTTTTAGAAAAAATTAAGTATTCCAAGTTATAAAATGAAGCTATTTTAATCGATGTTCAAATCTTCATCCTTGGGAACGCATTAATTGTGAAGAAAATGTGTACAGAAGTTTTTCCATTGGAAGTATAGGAAGTAAAATTACTTGAAGTCCACTTTAAAGGAGCAATTCTTGTATCTATGTAAATTTTATTTTGAAAACGGCTCTAAGGATTTTGATGAAAGTCGTTAACCTACTGTTTTCTGGTACTAGAGATCGATTTAGCTTGATCTCGGCTCTAGGAAAATTCGTTTAGTGGGTTAAATAATCAACCCGAATTACCACGTTTTTAGTGTCATGGCTTCGTCCCATTAATGTTACCCATGCTTAGAAATCTTATGACGTCACGATCTCGCGATTGAGATGTTGGCGCGCGGTCACGCCATCTGTCTCATTACGTCACGCTTGTGTGTGTATCCTATTAAATGTTTATGACGTCACACTCTTCGAACAGATGGTCGCGATTGCCATCTGCTTCATTACGTCACGCGTTGTATGCGTATGTCCCTCAGCGCGATAACTCGCGTAAGAATCTTTCGATTTCGATGAAATTTTAGCATGTGGTAGGGGACCACCTGGGAAGGAACCCTATTGAAAGTGAACGAAATGGGGTCAAAGGTCAGGACATAGGAGCGGGATCCATTCCACTGCTCTTATGCGTCATTTTTTTTTTTTTTTTTTGATTGGAGGTTTAACGACCACCGTGAGCAACTCAATGGGCTATAAGCAGTCGCCCGTCCCTAATTTAGGGTCACTGGTTCCAGGGAAGGGAGAGAGCCAGTGCCGTAAGACAAACACAACATCCATGCCTGACCGGGATTCGAACCCGGACCCCTTACGGACGAATGATCAGAGGCCAACGCCTTAGACCACTGCGCCACCGGGGCGGCTTTTATGCGTCATAACTAACGTAAAATGGGCTCGATTTCGATGAAATTTTAGTATGTGGCAAAGGACTACCTGGGGACAAACCCTATTGAAAATGGGAGAAATGGGGTCAAAGGTCAGGACATAGGAGCGGAATCACTTCCATCGCCATTTTACGTCATAACTTACGTAAAAAGGCTTCGATTTGGATGAAATGTTAGTATGTTGTAGGGGCCTGCTTGGGGACGAATCCTATTGAAAATAAGCGAAATGGGTCAAAGGTTCGGACACAGCAGCAGGATCTATTCCATAGCACTTATGCATCATAACTTACGTAAAAATGCTTCGATTGGCACAAAACTTTATCATGTTATTTCGAAGGTATACTGAACGGGTTCTGTTGAATATAATCGAAATGGGATCAAAGGTCAGGGCACAGGACCGAGATTTATTCCACAGCCTTTACTCCCATAACTTGAGTAATGATTTCTGGATTGTTGGAAAGCGTATTATAATCAATGCATTGCATGAGTTTACTAACTTGTTTTTTTAATCGCAATGGCAAAGAAAGAAAAAAGTCGTGTTTCCCTTCACTATAGTCTGTTTAAACCATCGACCTTACATACAGTTAGACTGGGAATGACGTCACAATTTATGGCTCCAACATCAGACAGGGAATGCCACGTGATCTTGGTCAAAAATGTTAAAAGAAAATTCTACAACTTGTAACCGGTAAAAAACGAAATAAATAATTAAGCAGATTCCATGCCTGCGTGGCAATAACGGGATTCCAATCTGCAGTAAATTTTTATTACAGTTAGTATGGGCCACCATTCCGCCTGAGTTTTCCATATTTGCAGTAATGATTATCATATACGGGAAGAAAAGATCAATATTGAGGGTCAATTCCGAATCCAGAAAACGTGTGACTATTAAAGAAAATAATATAGTCATTCGCGTTAAAAAATGGATCTACGTGTTTTAAAATTTTCACAAGTATTCATCGCAATATTCTAATCATGGCATATAATCAAGTCTACACATAGGTACATATTTTAAGTAAACTTACTATGAGTACGGCAACGTCATTTCCGTATTTTTTACGGAGTATTATTTAACGGTATACTTCTGGGTTTTTCACATTATTATACACCGTAGCTCTGTATTATAAATTATTAATGAGAACACCACTTTACATAAAGTACAAACGTAGCCGGTTCATTCAAGAATACAAACTAAACAAATGATCTCCTTCGTCCTAATGATTCATCTTGTAACTCCGAAATGGTTGCAATTAAATTTCAATAAATCACAATCTCTTAATAAATATACTCTTAGGTTCATTATTCCTAAAAAACGCAGTTGTTACCTACATGATTTGCTAAACGGGGATATTTGAAAGTAGCCCGTCAGGTCACAAGAAAGCATTGAAACTGGATAGCACGTTATCGCTTCAGCCTAATGTCACGTGATCTGACGTCTCTCATGTTGGGACCACGGCGGCTCAGTGGCAACCATTACCAGCGCGCGGTCTATCGCTATATATGGTCAAAGGTTTAAACTGTTTCGCTGGCTTCACTTACTTCCACGTATGTCGTGGAAGTTACTTACATTTTCTCTCTGTCCAGGGCATAATCACAGAGGCGAGGAGAGACAGTCACAGTGTTTTTACCATCTGTAGGTATTAACATTTCAAAAACACTTTGGGGCTTCTTGACAACAAAAAGATTTACCCCCTGCGAGTGTGTGTTGTGTAGAGTGGGGACCGGGAGTATCTGCAGTGGTATAGGGATGGGGTGTTTGCATAAAGGAAGGATTATAGAGTGGAAACAGACATAGGAGCCCGTGGAAACTCCTCCCATAGAAAGTGGCGCCCCCACGGACCAAAAGCAGAACCAAACTGTGACGTGATCCATCCCGTCGGCAGAAACAGATGACAATGGAATACAAATCAGAATTCAACGTAAAGCTATATTGTGAAGAAAACAATGACAATGTATGCGTGAATGAAATGTGCAACAAAAACACGTAGAAACCTAAGTAATGGAATTTACAAAGGAAAAGTTAACGATTAGTGAAGAATAAGCAAGAATAATACCACTTATTAGAATGCTACAGGAAACTGGAAGATGCAAACCAAAAAGAATCCGGAAAATGATAGGTATATGTCGTCTTCCACTCTGCAGGGAGGTCAAAGCTCACAAATGGACAAAGTCATGTGGTTTCCTGTGATTCCTGGGAAGCCCAGCTGTCAATCAACTGTAGTTCAGTTTTAGGTCGCGGGTGCGCTGCAGCAGGACCAAGCGAGATTTCTTCCGGGCCCAAGCGTTGGAGGAAAGTTTACGTTGTACCGTCACGAGAAGTCGCCACTCGATTTAGCGGGCGCTTTGACCGTAGCCCCGTAATGGTGTTGATGAGTGTTTCTGTGTTGATAAAAAGGGAGATTACACGTAATCGAAAGGTAAGCGTTAGTGAGTCTTTTTATCGTGTTGCTAACGATAAACTGTCGAGTCTGGTCACATACAGTTTATTTCTGTTAAAGCACGTGGTTAGGCTTAGCACATTGGAACGCTAGTGAATGTGGCATTACTCACATCGGTTGCCATCAAAGATCAGTAATTTATTTTAATCAACAAAATGTAGATCAGGAATGTTTGTTTCGACAGAAAGCTCGGGAATATTTTTGTAAAACTCACGAATGATCCGAAGCCGCCCCCGGTGGCGCAGTGGTCTAAGGCGCTGGCCTATGATCATTCGTCCGTCAGGGGTCCGGGTTCGAATCCCGTGAGGCATGGATGTTGTGTTTGTCTTACGGCACTGGCTTTTTCCCTTCCCTGGAACCAGTGACCCTAAATTAGGGACGGGCGACTGTTTATAGCCCATTGAGTTGCTCACGGTGGTCGTTAAACCTCCAATCAAAAAAAAAAAAAAAAAAAAAAAAAAAAAAAGAATGATCCGAAATAATGTTATCGTGAGACGCCATTGTAAATATACAAATGACCAATGTAAAAATAGCTTTCCTAATCTGTCTGTGTATGAAGGGTTTTAAAACATTAAACTTGTAAATCATAAATTTAGCCCAACGTTGAGTGTAACTGTAGTTTAGTAAATGGATTAAAATGTTTCGTGAAAATATCGATCGGTTTGGAAATAATAACTTGATAAACTACTGTCTTAAAATGATTTTTGTTGGATTCTTTTATGAGTGCTTCCTATTAGCACAAGAATGGGAATTTTGCTAGAAAGGTATGGTATTACTTTTCTCTAAATATGTTCAGTAATATTAGCGATAAAAATGAAAGTAACTTTAGTTTAATAAACGAATTTCTATTCCCTTGAGATGTTGATTGCTGAACTGAGTATCCAGGAAGTAGAAAAAAAAAATAAATGACGCCCCGGTGGCTCAGTGGTCTAAGCGATGGCCTCTGATCATTCGTCCGAAAGGGGTCCGGGTTCGAATCCCGGTGAGGCATGGATGTTGTGTTTGTCTTACAGCACTGGCTCTTTCCCTTCCCTGGAGCCAGTGACCTTAAATTAGGGACGGGCGACTGCTTATAGCCCATTGAGTTGCTCACGGTGGTCGGTAAACCTCCAATTAAAAAAAAAATGGAATTTGGGTAGTACAGCCTCAATTTATGTTAAGTACACATCTTAAAGTGTTACAAACCAATGTTGAATGTACCATGATTTTTCTGCATAAATGTAACATTAATTTCCTCAGTCATTCATTGTAGCCCAAATTTAAAAATTGATTAGCGAAACAAAATGCTTAATATATACCTTTTTTTTTTTCTCTGAAAAATTGGTCTTGCCGTTCACCCATTTGAATGTTAAGTTAAATTTTATTATCTACAAATAACTAAATTATTGCACATAACCAAAAAAAAAAAAAAAAAAAAAAAAAAAGTTGCTGAATGGAAGACTCTGGGGTCAGTCTAAAGTCAGTCGTACTTAATTTAAGGGGGAAAGTGCCGTTAATTGCAAATTCCATGCACATATATTCTAACCGATAAATTAATGATTTAGAGGGGCAATTTTGACGTGCTACTCTCATCTTTTTGTATTGCAAATATGATGTGTACTCTAACAATATCAGGCTTCACATAAGTTTTAATTCATCATATCAATAATAATAATAAATTTCTCACATGGCAAGTCGTTGCATGACCATTGGTTAGTGCACGGACCCGTGAAAAATTTTCTGCCTGAATATTAAAAATATTTATATGATGCAGACTTGATACGGTATGATTTCCAACATCTACATTTTCCCAAGCATAACATAACGTATTGATGTAGAGCTATTTCCTATTACGAGAATTAATCCTAATTTATGTATTCACAATTGAATTAATTTTTTAATGTCAATTAGAAAAATACACCTAAATATGGTACGAAAGTGAAACGTGTAAATTTTGAAGTTGTCATGTTTAAAGGGATTTGTGTATGTATAATATGACTTCCACTTTCAAACTAAGTTCCATCTATTTCGTCATATTCACGTAACTTAATTATATGGTTATGAATGCTTTTTATACATTAATGACACTTCTCGTGATTTTTATTAAGTGGGTTAGAGTAAGAATGGGTCACACGCAATTTTCTTACATGTCATCTGAGAATGTGACGGGGAAAATCCAAGTATTGTGTGAATACGTATTTTAAACGGCTGTATATTGGTTCCAACATGTTCCATGAGGGTTTTGTTTTAAGGTAGTAGAAAGAAACTATAACTAAAGTACAAACAGTAGTAACTGCTTCAAATTATATACAGACCTATGCAGGAAAGTAAAATAGTAAGTCACACAGTTTGTGTCATACCGTGAATTTGTCAGAATGTAGCATAAAATATTTTTCGGAATTTTTACGGTACAGATTATTTATTGCATTACATGTATCTCACTGGAAACAAATTCTGACAAGATAGAAGCGATGCGAAATAGGCAAACAAAAGGAGAGACAGAGAAAATAATTTGATCTTTGCAATACTTATGTATATCGAGTAAATGCATCGACGAAAGCTTTTCCGAAATGTTTTACTTATTTTTTCCTTCCTTTCGTAAAAGCGATCTGTATAATAGTGATATATATATATATAAAATTGCATACTGAAAAAAAAAAATATATATATATATATATGGGATGTAAGGTCAGGTGATGCGTAACATCACAGCCTCTCCTTGACAAATGTCAACCCCGCCTTCTCGTGGTACATCCTGTTCCCACTAAAGGGGCTCTGACGACCGCCAGTAGCGGTATAACTATACCATCGGGATTAGAGGAAATGCTATCCCACACTCACCAACCCGCTTGGCCAGCGTGGTGAGTTATGGCCAAACCCCACCAAAATGACTCCACAACTTAAATCTTGGCCCTCAGTCTCCGGCAGCTGGAATGTACCTGGCCAAGGCAGCGGCCAGTGCGACATGAAGGCAGAGGGTGCTAAGAATCCCCGGAGGACCGGACTAGGCTGCCATCTGATGCTGACCTTGGCTACGTACAACGGACGCTCCCTATCTTCTGATTCAAGGCTTCTTGAATTGGAAGAGGAACTACAAAGGATCAAGTGGGACATCGTCGGGCTAAGTGAGGTAAGGAGAAAAGGAGAAGATCTCATTGAACTGAAAAGTGGACATCTCTTCTACTATCGTGGGACAGATACTGGCAGAACTAGTGGTGTTGGATTTATAATAAACAAGAAACTGAAGGATAAAGTTGTAGAAGTTGAAAGTTCCTCTGACAGAGCTGCACGACTCGTTATCCAACTCTCGAGAAGATACCAGGCTCAGATTATTCAACCTTATGCACCCACCACAAGTCATGCTGAAGAAGAAATTGAAGAATTTTATGAGGAAATTCGTGATCTAAATAATAAAGGTAAGCAGCACTTGAAGATAATTATGGGAGATTTCAATGCAAAAATTGGGCAACGGCAACAGAATGAAACTTCAGTAGGTAAATTCGGTCACGGCAACAGAAACCAGCGTGGAAATACTCTCGTAGAGTTTGCAGAGGCAGAAGGGTTTTTCATCTTGAACTCTTTTTTTCAAAAAAAGCCACACAGGAAATGGACATGGAGACATCCAAATGGGACGACAAGTGAAATTGATTTTATTATGTGTAACAAAAAATTCGTCATAGAAGACTGCAGTGTGCTAAACAAGTTCAACACAGGCAGTGACCATAGATTGGTGAGATGTAAGATGCACCTCAACACTAAACTCGAACGTAGTAAGCTCATAAGACAAACAAAATGTATTGACATAACCAACCTTAAAAAACACCATAATACCTTCAAATTGGAACTGAAGAACAGATTCTCTGCTTTAGAAGGCCTAACATCGGAAGAAGTGGATATTTCTGAAGTTAACAGAAAAGTAACCAAAGCTCTTATGGAAACAGCAACAAAATTAGCTGGGTCTAAGAACAAATTGCATGTGAACAAATTATCAGGAAAAACCAAAATGTTGATGCAAAAAAGAAGAGTGATGAGGACAACTAAAGAAGATGTGACTTCCAAAGTGGAATATATAGAGCTATGCAAGACAGTACGAAAAAGTATCACTGAAGACGTAAGGAAATTCAACTGCGAACTAGTGAGGAAAGCAATTGAAAACAGCCAAAGCCTAAAGATAGCAAAACAGATTATGACACTGAGAAAAGAAGTTGGTTCTGTAACAAGAAATAGAGGCGAAATTTTGACAAGAGTGAAAGATTTCTACTCCAAATTATATGAAAGGGATGATACATGTACTCCAGACATCATGAAAGGTACCAGTACCAGAGTTCTTCCAGTCCTTCCAGAAGAAGTTGCACATGCAATCAAGAACATGAAGCGGGGAAAAGCTCCAGGAGAAGATGGAATTACTGTAGACATCATACAAGAAGCAAGTGGAGAAATCGAAACAGTACTCGCCCAAATTTTCACTCGATGCCTTAATGAAGGGAAAATTCCTGAGGATTGGAACAACGCTACAATGATCTTGCTACATAAAAAAGGTGACATTGAGGATCTCAGGAACTACAGACCTATCAGCCTCCTATCAGTGGTTTATAAAATCTTCACTAAAGTTCTTTCACACCGCTTGAAGGTGACACTGGACATGGCTCAACCGAGAGAACAAGCTGGATTCAGGAGTGGCTACAGCACAATAGATCATATCCACGTACTGAGAGAACTAATTGAAAGAGCGAGGGAATATGAGCTTCCATTGTGCATGGCTTTGATCGATTATGAAAAAGCCTTTGATTCGGTGAAACCATCAGCAGTTGCAATGGCTCTGAAATCCTGCGGTATTGAAGATGCATACATTAATATTATTAATAACATCTATGAAAATGCAAGTGCAAAGATTCGGCTGTTTGAAAATACAACACACATAAAAATTGGAAAAGGAGTGAGACAAGGTGACACCATATCTCCGAAGCTCTTTAATGCCACATTGGAAAATGTCTTTCAATCACTGAACTGGGAAAACAAAGGGATAAAGATTAATGGAGATTATCTAACCCACCTTCGTTTTGCTGATGACATAGTCATTTTTGCAACTACCCCATCAGAGCTACAGAGTATGATCCAGGAACTTGCTGACAAGACTAAAGAAGTGGGATTAAAAATGAACTTTCAGAAGACAAAAGTGATGTACAATGCTTTAACAAGAAACGAAGATTTATCGATTGATGGAGAAAAGCTGGAGATAACAGACACGTACGTTTATCTTGGACAGCAGATATCAAGTGAGGGTCACATTGGTGAAGAAATTAATCGGCGTACAAATCTTGCCTGGAGAGCTTTTGGAAGAAACAGCATAATTTTCAAGAGCAATATGCCATTATGTCTTAAAAAAAAAGTGTTTGATCAATGCATCCTTCCAGTGCTTACGTATGGTGCAGAGACGCGGACCTTAGCTAAAAGAGACATACAAAGGCTGCAGACAACTCAAAAAAGCATGGAGAGGTGCATGCTTGGTGTAACCAGGAGAGATAAGAAGAGGAACTCGTGGATCCGAAAAATGACAAGAGTGGAAGACATCATGATCAGAGTTAAATCCCTGAAATGGCAATGGGCTGGACATACTGCCAGAAGAACAGACCATCGATGGACAGCCGAAATTTTAGATTGGATTCCAAGGGACAGGAAAAGACCCAGAAGAAGACCACATGGAAGATGGGTGGATGAAATTCGAAAGTATGCGGGAGTGACATGGAGGAGACTGGCACAAGACAGACCGTTGTGGAGGAAACTTGGGGAGACCTTCGTCCAGCAGTGGATTGATAATGGTTGACAATGATGATGATGATGATGATATATATATATATTTTCCAGTTCCGAAATTATTGTTCACTACCCGTCATATTTGAAGTGAAATGAAATAGTCGAAAACAATGAAATGAAAAGTCGAGTCAGATAACTTGGTCTTATCATCATTTCTGATATTAAAATTGCATACTGAAAATCAATTGCTCAGTCTGCTGATGTTTCCAATTAAAAAACAACAACGGATGATATGATTGCTCACGTCATTTCATCTGTTTAATTATATTTTCCAGTTTTTGTGTGTGCGGTAAGCATTCGTGACTGTAGAAACGATGCAAAAATTACTCCCATTGTTTACGCTGATATGCGTATATTCAAGTTGTAGTGGGTAAGATAATACATCGACAATATCCCGTTATTCGGAGGAAGAAATCGTAAGAATAGAAGAATTTTTTTTTTTATTACTAAGGGACGATGCAAATCACGCGTTTAGTGGGGAAACTATTGCTGTGAGCTTTAACCATCGGACTCCTTTCGTTAGCGAGGGCGTGGCAAGCTCATGCCCGGAGAATCTAGCCGGCCCGGGCTCGATGGCTCCGCCTGGCTGCAGTCGACTTCATGACGTCATAAGTTTCAGCTCAGCTCAATACAGCCAGTGTTTTCTCTATTAATACTTCCTTTATGGGTGTTTGTATGAGTGAGTGGAAAGATATCGATTGTTTCTCCTATTTAGGTCCTAATCGGTATAGGGATTGACTTTTGCAGTGTTACCGCTTGCTAGTTCAGAGAAATTGAGATTTTGAACGCGCTTAGACATTTTCTCTCTCTCTCTCTCTCTCTCTTCAAAAAAAAAGTTATGTTCTTCGGTAATTACGAAAGTTTAGTTAATATTTTTAGGCTTACATTCAACTACATTTTTTCAATGATATCTCATTTCATTATCTAACTTTCTCAGTTTAACAAAATACAATATACAAAGACAAAAAATACAAAATAGCACATCACGGTCCGGGCCTAAATAACAGCTACAATCGACGGGCCGTACCGGGCCTTAAACGCACGGCTTGAGTCAGGCTAGGCTCACCGAATAAGGCACGTGCAGACCCCTATGTTCGGTATCACCGTAACCGCCAGATCGCTGGGATGCGCCCACGGGATCTGACAAGGAACAGGGCGGGTGTTACGAGGCGAGGCACTCGTGAGTGGATTCTACTAGACAACGGTTGTATATCCATCTGTTATGTATTGTGAGTTTATTAAACCTAGTTGAAAAAATGTTTCCAGTCAGAATTGATTACTTACAACATCTCTCTGGGAGTTAACCTTCTTCACGCATTACATATTCGTTGGTAGAGTGTGGAGCACTATACTTGCCCAAGGATGCGCATGCAAGAGTCGTTAATGCTGTGGATGATGTTCACAACTCTTTAAATGGCACAAAAGAAATTGTTTGACTTTTTTCACAAACAGTTCACAAGTTCTAGATCTGGGAACAATTTAATATGTGTAATGTAAGGTACTTCGCAATCGTCTACTTCATGTGTGTCTAGTACTGGATCTGCAGTTGAAGTCAGGAGCAGTTCTCAGAAAAGAGGAAAAATTTTTTTTTTTTGTTAAAGCGAGGAGAGGAGTTTACGTGGCTACAGTATGATGTTGAGAATGGTGTGATAAGACGTTCTGTATGCCCACAGTTCAAAGGATTGTGCAGTTGATCATCACGTGTTGTTAATGGGTTCAAGGAACCATTTTGCCATGAAACTTTCACAACTTATCAGCTCCACATATGTGCATGGAAGCATTAAAGGCTCAAGAACATGCAGGAAATTCTTCAATGGCGAAGTGTCTAAAAAGATGGATGAGAAAATGTTTTCTCATTTTGAAGTGCGTTTGAATATAAGTTATTATATTGCCCCAAAACAATAAGCCCTTCACCGATATGAGAGGTCTTGCAGAGAGAGCTTGCTAAAAAACTCGATGTGGAACTGCTGGAGGAATGCAGTATAAGGTGTGCTGTAGGCATTCTGAAAACATATTGGGCCGCGGGTGGCCTAGTGGGCAACGTTCGTGGCTACCACGGAAAGGACCTCAGGTACGAACGCTCGATCCACTAAATATCCGCCGTGCATCGGATGGGCACGTTAAGCCGTCGGACCCCGGGTACTGGCCCCCCAGTAATAAATAAGGGCGTCTTCCTCCCCCTTTCTACTTCGCTTCCGTGTCACTTTCCTATCGAGCACTCTAGCCCAAATCTCCTAGCTTCCTATTTCTAAGGGTTGTTTAAGACCTGTGGTCAGACACTCCCTTCCTAAAAATCCTCTACATATGATCATCATCTGAAAACATATCACCTCGCTCCCGTGTCACTTTCTTATCGGGCACTCTAGCCCAAATCTCCTTGCTTCCTATTTCTAAGGGATGTTTAAGACCTGGGGTCAGACACTCCTTAAAATTCCGTACATATGATCTGATCTGAAAACATATCACTCGTTGGTGTCATGGATAAAAGGAGCAATTTATCATATTTGCAAAAAAGGAATGATTATCGGCTTTCTGGCCAAGGGTGGCAGTATTTCTGAAACAGCGCAGTTTGTGAACTGTTCGCGTGCTGCCGTGGTTAAAGTGTATCGTGATTGATGAAATGGTACCATTGCGAATAAGCGACGTGAAAACTGCGGAGCACCACGTGCCATTGATGTGAGAGGTGAACGTTGGTTTCGAAGGTGCGTGCGTGAGGGCCGATCGACACGCGACAGTGGAGCAACCAAAGCAAATACAAGCGTAAGTGAGGGAACTTAACGTTAAAAACGAGAGCCTCGAGATTCAAGAATTCTCCGCTTACAGCGCCGATTGAACCAGCGGCCAGGGGGAAAAACAGAATGAGCGCAATGCATTGTGGGAGTAAATGCCTGTCGAACTGGAGCTAGGGTCACGTGTGTATAACAATTATTATACTTTATTAATTAATCTTTTTGATTCTGCAAAAATGTGTATTCCTCTTGCGGACAAAACTTCTACAGCAAGCTTCGCTTCTCGAAGTAAGCTCATAGGATTCAATGCTATCAGTTTCACACAAGCTCCACGTGAGTTCGTCAACAATGACAACTGTTACTAAAGAAATTAATACCAAAGAAACACGTGACGATCTTTTCGCTTAGGAAATCGAAAAAGGCTTACTTTGTCCTCATCTGTAATTGAACAATCCTTAAAATGACAACGTTTATTTTATCATATTGATACACTAATTCATCAGATCGCATGCAAAACGTACACTTCTGACTTCTAACTAAGGATCGGTAATCTGTTCCTACTGGTTTAGGACTGTCATGTGACCATGTTGGTTGCCCCCTCACCGCTAGATGGCGCTGAGGTTTCGGGGATCTACTGTCTGCATTGGAGTTACTACGCTTACCATGTACTCGCTTTGGGAGCAACTCACTGGCCGAATGAACCAGGGGGCTACCGGAAGTGTGTCTGAATCGGCAGTACAACGAGCCGTGCTGCGTATGGGGCTCCGAAGCAGGCGGATGGTCACTGCACCTATGCTACCGAAGGTGCATCGGCAGAGAAGGCTTACATCCCAGCATAATTTACAAAATCCGAATAAATACTACCAAAACATGAGGCGTCAGTCTTAGCCATTTTCACTTCCCGACCAAAGTTTAGAAACAGCTTCGCATAAAAAACAACTTAGGTCCGGATTAAAAAAAAAAAAAGTAGAAGTGTTATTCGATATATTCCCTTCATAAAGTTTTGTTACGACTTTGGGGTGCGGTAATTAATTCGATTAGCTGGCTTTGCAAGAGGCTGGTGCAACGTTAATTGTTGGTTGAAAGATTAACAGCTAGTGGTTTCCCCCATTGCGAAAGAAGAAAAGATATAAGAGCCCATTTTCTTGGAAGGGAGAAATCTGAAGCGAAACATGGGTCGTTTGGTATGGGCCTCCCCTACGCGTGGCGGTAAAGTTGGATCGTGTAGTGACAGATCCGTACAGTGGCGTTTCCGTACACGTCAAAATTAGTGGCACTTCCGTACATGTCAAGGCATTTCCAATGTGATAGGTGTGTTTTGGAAAAGCGGAGTGGCACTTCCTTTCACCGTTAGACTGTCTTTGTTACCGGCTTTATTTGTGCGTTGTAGCACTAAGGGGTTATATCCAGGGCCGGATGGAACTCTTGCGGGGCCCTGGGCGAAATTTCATTGCGGGGCCCTGGGCGAAATTTCATTGCGGGGCCCAGAGCATAATTTCATTGTGGGCACTAAAAATAAATCTCATATTTTAATAAAGTCGTTTCTGAAAATTATCGTTCGTGAGAATACACACGAACCCTACCGTAAAGACAAAAACGATTATCTCAAAGAAGTATTTGCTTTAAGCTTAAGAAAAAGACCATAATACGGATTGAAAGTTCAGAGAGAGAGAGAGAGAGAGAGAGAGAGAGAGAGAGAGAGAGAGAGAGAGAAAAGAGAGAAAGAGAAATATAGAGAGAGGAGGGAAGAGAGAGAGAGATAGAGGAAGAGAAAGAGAAATAGAGAGGAAGAGAGAGAGAAAGAAAAAGAGAGGGAGTACGAGAGATAGAGAAAAGAGAGAGAGAAAAAGAGAGGGAGAGAGATAGAGAGAGAGAGAGAAAGTAAAAAAGTGTTAAAAACTACGATTTTTTTTTCCCGGGGAAGAGGTTTAGGTTGCATTGTGACTCTTATAACAGCTTATTTACAAATTGATAAAAAGATACCTGCTTAGCGAATATTTTCTCATTGCGAATATTTTTGTATCGGAAATATAATAAGGATCCCTCTAAACTAAATTGCTATAAACAGTTTTTTCCCCTGATACATGTTTAGTGATTGATTTTTAATGCACAGTGGAGTAACTGACAAATTAGTGACATTCTAAACTTTTATACGCGTTCATATATGAAAGTTGCCTTTTTTTTTTTTTTTTTTTTCCATTTCTTGTAATGTTGGAAAAGTGGCCTCCACATGTATTCCGAAAGTAACTTGTATATTGTTCTTTTTATTTCCTTAAATTTAAGTATCAGGTTTTCACACAAATTTTTGGATATATAAAAGTAGGGTGCCACAAAATGATGAAATTTAATTTGCTATTTCATGAATGCGGAAAAGATTAAGGTGGTTACAAAAATCATTTCGAATCTGCAAATCTCAGTGTCCGTACGACGAACAGGGGGGATAATGTATTCAAAAATGGGGAGATTGGAAACAAACAAAGAAACTTCAAAAATATATTTTTAAGGGCCCTGCGCCCCAAAAGTTACAAAAAAAAATGTAGTTAAATTTTTTTTACAGAAAATTATTTTGTTTTCTAAACTGCGGGGCCCCCTAAAGGCGCGGGGTCCGGGGCGACCGCCCCGGTTGCCCCCATGGTCCAGCCGGCCCTGGTTGTATCCATACAACCCTGGTATACGGTTGTATGTATCCCCCATGGCGGCTTCCCTGGGATACGGTTGTATGTACCAGTTACACACGTGTGCAGCAACCAAAGACAAGAGGTTACACACGTGTGCAGCAAAAAATACCCTTCCCCCATGGCGGCTTCTCTGGGGATTAAATGACAACCAATAGCTGTCCACGATGCTTATCCCTGCAAAAACCTGTACACGTGTGCTGACAGAATTGTCAGGGCAATGCCAGTCATTGACGTCTTACGTGGAGAATCTTTGTAAGTTTCTTGGAAAAATAATGGGTACTATAGAAGTTGTAGAAACAACAAAAAGGAAACCTTCTGCCATTTATGATGGATACCAATATCGACAACACAGGATAAATAAAGAAAATGTTATCAGCTGGCTATGCATTAATGAAAGAACTGCTGCAAATTTTCGCGGTTCAATGAAGTCAAGAGATGGAAAAGTTTTAAAAGTTTCTATAGCCATACTTGTAAATCGGACCCAGCTGCGACTTTCAAAACATCGGTCGATTTTAAGAAAACGGGTTCAAGAAGACCTTCCGGTATCCAAAATTAATTTGCAGGAACTGAATCCTTTGTTTGATAGTGGGTACGACATTGTGACAAACGTTCCTACTTTGCCGGCAATGAAATTGCAACTCTATAGGATTCGACGTACCGAACAGGAATCAGCAAAAGAGCCAGCAACGTCGCTTGATATTGAGATTCCTGATGATGTGCTGCTATGGAAGATGGGACGACTTTCTTACTCGCTGATGACAATAACGGTGAGAGAATGTTGCTTTTTGCTAGTGAGAAAGGAAAAAAAATCTCAAAAACTACAAGGACTTCTTCGCTGACAGGACCTTCAAAAGTTGCAGCAAGCAGTTTTACCTATTGTATACTATCCATGCCGATTTAGGCAGCTCAGATGAAGAAGTGAACATTGTACCGGTAGTTTTCGCCCTGCTGTCGAGAAAGAATGAAAAGACATATCTGAGATTTTTCGCCATTTTGAAAGACATTGGATTTAGTCCCTCCTTAATAACTGTTGATTTTGAAATTGCTTCGATTAAAGCCCTGGAAAAAATATTTCATCAGGTGAAGATATCTGGTTGCAATTTCCATTTCAACCAATCTTTGTTGAGGCATGTGCAGTCTATCGGTTTGTCGACTGATTACAGGAATGATGAAGACATCAGGCTTCATGTGCGCATGTGCGCAGCCCTGGCACATCTTCCCGAAGAACACGTCGACAATGAATGGATATCTATTCGGGAGAGTTCTCCCCAGCACTCGGAGTTGCAGAAATTTTATGATTACTTCGTGAATGAGTGGTTTGAAAATTCAATCATAACATTGAGCATGTGGAACTGCTATCACCTACAGCACCGAACAAACAATGCTGTTGAAGGATGAACCAATAAGTTTAGTAACAGAATGAGTAGACAGCATCCAAAAATCAAAACTTTGATTCAGAGGTTGAAGGAGTATGTGAGACTGGACCAGAGAATCGCACGGGTTAAACAAGCGTATGAAACGACAAGTGATGTTAATTTTTTTTAAGTCTTTAGCGTTCATCGCTAAATTAGAGTAAATATGAAGGAAGGAAAAAAGAAGACGGCATATAGTGAGTGAAGTCTGTTACAGCCTAAAACTTTTAAACATGCCTGCATTTATTGCTGCCAGTTATAAAGAAGTAAATTTTTCCGTCATTTCGGGTCCACGCCGCGGATCGAACCCGAGTCCGCTTATTCCGGAACAAGTTGCTCTACCTACTGAGCTACGCAGACGTTCGTTCTCGCTGCTATCTGCCTTTATGTCGTGTGCGTCCTACGGGGCAGGCAGGCACGCCACACCTCCCCTGAAAGAGGGCCGGGGGCATGGCCCACGGATCAGCCGGGACCACGTATCGTTGCAGGCATCCATCCGCTGTAGAACGTGCACTTCAGAACTCCTAGTCAATCTGGTGTGGGGAATGCAAAGTCACACACATTTATTTTTCGGAGCGCTGAAGAAGGGATTCTCTTATGTTTCTTGTCTCGCGGTGTGAAAAGAACATCACACCATTGCGAGATCTTTAACGGCCGGGTCATCCCGGAAGTTCGGGCGCCATTATAACGAAGTAAATTTCTCCGTCATTTTGGGTCCACGCCGGGGATCGAACCCGAGTCCACTTATTCCGGAACAAGTCGCTCTACCAACAGAGCTACGCAGACGTTCGTTCTCGCTGCTATCTGCCTTTATGTCGTGTGCATCCTACGGAGCAGGCACGTCACACAGTCCTATGCCTGGATAAAGTGTGAAGGGAAGTTCATAGCATTTGATAGAAGGGTGCTTTCCGAAAAAAGGTTTCGACGACATTACGAGTGATTCTATAGTCTATAACGAAGTAAATTTCTCCGTCATTTTTGGTCTACGCCGGGATTCGAACCCGAGGCCGCTTATTCCGGAACAAGTCGCTCTACCAACTGAGCTACGCAGACATTTGTTCTGATTGCTATGTGCCTTTATGTCGTGTGCGTCCTGCTGGCAAGTACGTCACATCTCCCCCCCCTAAAGAGGGCCGGGGGCATGGCCCACGGGTCAGCCGTGACCATGAATCGTTGCAGGCAGCCATCCACTGTAGAACGTGCACTTGAGAATTCCCAGTCAATCTGCTGTGTGGAATGCAACATCACACATTTTTATTTTCCGAAGCTCTGGAGAAGGAATTCTCTGATTTTTCCTGTCTCGCGGTGTGGAAATAACATCACACCAATGAGAGATTTTGAACGGCAGGGTCATCCGGATAGTTCGGGCGCCATTATAACGAAGTAAATTTCTCCGTCATTTTTGGTCTACGCCGGGATTCGAACCCGAGGCCGCTTATTCCGGAACAAGTCGCTCTACCAACTGAGCTACGCAGACGATTATTCTGATTCCTATGTGCCTTTATGTCGTGTGCGTCCTGCTGGCAGGTACGTCACAAGTCTTGGAGATTGTATTATATGGATACAACCCCTTAGTGCTGCAACGAACAAATAAAGTGGGTAACAAAGACAGTTAATGGTGTACGGAAGTGCCACTCGTTTTTCCAAAACACACCTGTCAAATTGGAAGCGCCTTGACATGTACGAAAGTGCCACTAATTTCGACGTGTACGGAATTGCCACTGTACGGATCTGTCACCTATTCAAATTGGATGGCCGTGTAAGTGTGAGATGGTGGGATTATTTGAAAAACCGTTAGGGTGTCACCAGATCAGAAAACTTATGGCGTTTTCCAATCCGAGTCGTGGCAGGACAAGTAAGTTTTAGTTAAGTTGTGTTTGCCCACATATTCCGAATGCAGAGACATGTATTTCTTAACCTCTACATGGTGCCGAATGCTTTTAGGAAGTAATAAAATTGACAGAAGAGTTAAAACAGACACCTAGCAACTGAGCAAAGAACTCTTTGGCAAAATGTGAGTGACCACAAAAGATTAGTCTGGGGAAAATCCGTGAGGGAAAAAGACTGGACTCGGATAACGGGACCAAGGCGGATTTCTGCCCGAATATGTCGGCCAGCTAAGCTAAGAGCGGCCGGGCGGTTGACGTTACCGCGAGAAAAGAGGTAGATACCTCTTTTCCTGGTACTAGATTGCACTAAGTCCTAGATGTAATTTTCTACCGAGAAAGCAAGCAGCATCCCGGAGGTCAGAGGAAGTGATGGAATTGCAGCCCCGAGTGGCTGGGACGAACAAAGGATGATCAAATGATCATATGTAGAGGATTTTAGGAAGGGAGTGTCTGACCCCAGGTCTTAAACAACCCTTAGAAATAGGAAGTTAGGAGATTTGGGCTAGAGTGCCCGATAGGAAAGTCATAAGGAAGCGTGGTAGAAGACGCCCTTATTTACTACCGGAGGGCCAGCACTCGACGGCTTAACGTGCCTATCCGACGCACGGCGGATATTTAGTGGATCGAACGTTCGTACCTACCTGGGATCGAACCTGAGGTCCTTTCCGTAGCAGTCACGAACGTTGCCCACTAGGCTACCCGCGGCCCTACGGGGACGAACAGACGGACGGTTCCTGCTATCACGTCAGCGGCCTCGATTGACCTCGTCGTTAGAGCTTCTAGACGCGTGCGTGCCTTCATACAGGTGAAAGTAGAAAAGGTGTGTGCACGAGAGTAAGTAAGAGATGGGGTTCGACTCCCCTCTCCATCGGTCGTAGTGCGCGCTCTGAAATGGGCTTGCCGTCACACAGGTGCACTGCACAGCAAAGATGACCGAGTGCATCATATATATAAGTGAGTGCATCAAACACGGATACCCGTGGAAAAGCTGCATATCCGTAAGTACTATTTATTTATGCATGCTAGATGTGAATAAATTGACTTCGGTCAGCCAATAGACTTTCGTTGGCTGAGAACTGTTTAGAGCCGAACAGTGAATAATCATGCAAACGAATAATCATTTAACTTTAATAATAAATTCAGCGTCAGATCTATCCCGAAAGGGGCGAGTCTATTTGACGCTCCTCCTTCACCATCCTCTTTGTATAGACGTCTTCATCATTACCTGTTTTGTTTTAAATTGATTAAATGTCTGTTGTCTCGTGTCAGTCTTGAAGCTGCCTGCATAATTAATGAGTGTCAGAATTTCTTGGTTTTAATTGGCTAAATTGCAGGCTAAATTCTTTTCAACAGTACATAAGATTTCGGCGATAAAGGGCTCACAAATATTTATTATAAATTCTAATGTTTACCTCCGGGTCGTCAGCCAATACCTGTCATCCTCACCTCTAAATTCTTAAACCTGTTTTTATTCGATAGTCTGGCGCCCCGGGGCGTAGCAATATATCTAGTCATTAAGGCGTCTATTATAGCGGAATTCAAAAAAAAATCTGCATAAAATGCATTGTGAACTACTTTCTGTCACGTGGGGGGGGGTTGGTTGGTGGCCTAGTGGTCAACGTTCGTGACTGCCAAGGAGATAACCTCAGGTTCGATCCCGGGCAGGTACGAACGTTCGAACCACTAAATACCCGCCGTGCGTCGGATGGGCACGTTAAGCCGTCGGACTCCGGGTACTGGCCCCCGGTAATAAATAAGGGCGTCTTCCTCCCCCTTTCCACTTCGCTTCCGTGTCACTTTCCTATCGGGCACTCTAGCCCAAATCTCCTAGCTTCCTGTTGCTAAGGGTTGTTTAAGACCTGGGGTCAGACACTCCCTTCCTAAAATCCTCTACATATGATCTGATCTTTCTTTCACGTTGGGTGCGATGAGGTTCTATGTAAACCCGGAATGATACACTCGAAATCGGGAACTACTTGAAAGAGTTCTGATTCGGAAGTCTAGCCTAGCACTCTTGCTGCAGCTGCCCATCTTAGTGGAAATATCTCACATGGTGCCAGTAGTAACACAGGAAGTCCAGATGTAGGAAATATGTTGTGTAACAAATCTAACCTGCTAAACAGAAACAATGCCCGTGCAATTCGTAAGCGTGCCGTAGAAACCATTTTCAGTCTATCACTAAACTAAAGGAATAGATATGATGAAGACACTATCGTGCTGATTGATACACAAATAAAGAAGATGGCTGTCTAAGCACGAACACTTTAGCTCAAACCAATTGCAACACTCAAATGAAGCTAAAACGTATCACCGGTATCAAAAGTATACACAGTTAAAAACCATGATGACACAAATAACTCATTCCATTGAGGTTTAAAAAGGTTTAATGTTAAAAACTTGCGAGATCTTTCGAACCTACACATTAAAAACTTGCGAGATCTTTCGAACCTACGACTTATAGGTTCATCATCAGGCACCAAAACTCGCATCGCTTTTGGTGCCTGATGATGAACCTATAAGTCGTAGGTTCGAAAGATCTCGCAAGTTTTTAACATTAAACCTTTTTAAACCTCAATGGAATGAGTTATTTGTGTCATCATGGTTTTTAACTGTGTATACTTTTGATATACCGGTGATACGTTTTAGCTTCATTTGAGTGTTGCAATTGGTTTGAGCTAAAGTGTTCGTGCTTAGACAGCCATCTTCTTTATTTTTTGAAACTAAAGGAAAATGGATAAAGGCACACAACCTGAAAATTCAAACCAGTCAATGGAAACGCAACAGATATTACGGAAAATAAAAGATTTGTGATGCATAAAAATATCGAAATAAGGTTCTGAATGGTTTGCTATCGGCAAAGTGACGACAATTGCTTGTAAATGTAAAAGATTCTGAGGCCTTTTATATCGATGATCACGCCTTTATGCGTAAAAGTGGTATTAATCAGCATATCAAAATTGTGCAAATTAAAAAAGACCAGGGAATATTTTTGTCGATATAAATTCCTTATTTGTTTTGAAAAAATCTCAGGTTCCCCTCTGTGTTGTTTCAGAAACATATATGACAAACAGTGAACGGAACTGTTTTATATTAGTTAACTCATTCCGAACTGGACATTTTTCTTTTCTTTGGTAACTGCGTGACGAAGTGAAACATTATTTTGTTCGTATAAACTTCAAATTCTCCTCCGTAACTGAAGTTAAGTACCAATGCTGTGTTTTGGTTCCGTCCTTTCTCCGCATCTACGACTTCGTAATAAATTAGTTTTCATTTTTTTTTTATGTTGAAAGAATACGTGATGCATTTGCAGCGATGTGTTACATTTGTGATACAATTTCTCACTGTTATACCGAAATTCTAAGATTACTCCGATTATATTTGATGGTAATACATAAAAAGTTATAGTAAATTTGAAAAAAAGTCGCGAGCATTCTGTTATTTGGTGAAAACAATTGAGGAATGGAAGAAGAAAAAATTTCTCGACGCCATTAAAACATCGTCTCCGTCGTCTGTCGCTGTTGGAGTCCTCCAGTACGCAGAAGCAGTAGCTTGACGTCAGAGGCTTCCGTGAAGAGTGACGTCAAACGAAAGAACCAATGAGAGCATAGATTGCTATGGCCCAACCAAAGAGGAGCGCTGCAGGAAGGGCAGATGTTAAGTGTCCGTGAATAAGCAACTTGTGGATAAAAATTCTTGCATTGAGTGATCAGATTTAAAGCGTGATTAGTGTCACATATATTGTAGGCAGTTGTTGAAGCAAGTTCGACCCAGTGTGTTGTTACGCGAACTGATTTCATTCGTCTGGTGACGAGTCTGAATACTAATAAAAAGGAATTGGATTCGTAAGTAAACTTTGCATTCATTGAAAATCCTTCTGAAAGTGAAAGTGAATGCTACGTGTAATTAAGTCTTTCAGCTTCAACCAAGTAATCTTGGTTTGACAATGAAGCAAATCTACTAAGGCTGCAAGTCAATTTAAGCTTCGAGTTAAATTAAGTTGAAGTTGAAAATATTTTGTTTCGGAGTTTAATGACTACCGTGAGAAACTCGAAGGGCAGATGTTAAGTGTTCCGTGAATAAGCAACTTGTGGATAAAAAACAGTTCCGTTCACTGTTTGTCCCTACCTAATTTAGGCATGGTTCGTACGCGTCCTGGAATTCCATGTCCTGGAATTTTATCCAATCCTGAAATTTTGTCCCTTCGCGATGTTTTGTAGTTGAGGATTTTTCTATTGATATAACTTACGTCTTACAAATTTCCCTCCCCATACCCGGAAAAATGCGGGAAGGGGGTGGGAGTGTTGGTTTTCTTGTCTGTTAGCAATACTGAAGCTGCATTATTAGCGCGTCTTCAGTAAAAGAAGATCGTGTTTATGATATCACTTCGTCTGTACAGCCGAGGACACCATAGCTCTGCAACTATTAGTTCGATTAGTAAAATTCTTTTTGTATTGGAAAGTATGAAATGTAAGAATGGTGTTATTTGCATTCCGGGTTTTTTTTCGATTCACAACTTTGCCGCAGAGGGCGCAAATGCAGATGATGTCGAATTCAAAATACATTTGATACGTATATTTGCTTCTAATATCCGATTGAAAAAAATATTTTTCCTTTCGATGCCATTTATATCGAAGACTATTTTAGGTACAGTCACTTGATTTCAAGTTACGCACAGATTTTCCGCTAGGGGCGTAAGGGAAAATCGCGATTTTCCCGATATCTCCGATTCTAAAAGTCCGATTTGTAAAAAAACTTCCTGCCTCGGATACAGCTCTTGATAGGAAATGTTTTGCATATAATTTCTCATTTTTGGTTAAGACTGGTTTGGCCACCAGGTGGCGTAAGTGTTTATTTCTGCTTCTGATGTATTTGCAACAAAATCTGAGCTTCTCAAAACTCGACTGAAAAAAATTCTTTCGTGAACCGATACCGCTCACCTTGGAAAAGCCTTTTGAGAAAATCTCCTGCTTAAAATGGCGCGTAATTTTTCCACCGGGGGAATAGATGTATATCTTATTTATACCAATATCTCTGTTTCTATTAGTCCAATCTGAAAAATTCTTTCTCTGTTGCAGAGCATATTCGGTGCGAAATGTTTCTCATATAATTTCAAATTTTTCTTTATGCACAAGTGCGCCACTAGAGGGCGTAAGTTTGTTTCCGTTGTTTCTGCGGCACTAAAAACCCGTTTGAAAAAAGCCATTTTTCGATCAGACACTACTAACCATGAAAACTCCTAGTGTCTATTTTCTCCCCAACATAACGCACAATTTCGCCGCTAGGGGTCGCAAACGCTTAATCTGTTTTTCGCAATATCTGTACTAAATGTCTGATTAAAAAAATATATATATTTTAACACGAGATACCATTTACCTTAGGGGCCATCCAGAAAGTACGTCCGTGATTTTTTACTATTTTTAGACACCCCTCCCTCCCCCCATGTCACACTTTGTCCGATTGTTGACACCCCTCCCCCTCCTAAAAATTACGTCCTAATTCCCGCAACCCCGTTTGTTTTTGACGACTGCTTTTAGAAGTCCGTTGAGAAACAGAAAGAAAACATGCAATTATTTAAAGGAATCTTCCATATATTTACACGTTTGCTTCAGAAAATATTTATTATTTAGGCATTAATTTATTCCCTAATGCTACCCGAACTTTATCATTCTGAAATAAAGATCTACAAATGAACGCACGCATTCAAGGTTGCAACACTCCCGGTTATACCATCTACAAAACACGATAGATTTGGTAGTACAAATACGAGAACTTAATATTCTGATTTAGCTAAACATAATGTGAAATCTGAAATATTTCATACCTTTTTTAACTATTAAAAAAAACAAAAAAACAAAAAAAAAAAAACGAAGAAATACCATCCACTATATTTTTGCCGCTGGACGTCCGAATTCCTAAACCTCCGCCCTCCCCATGTCACATTTGGTCTGGTTGTCAGGAACCTCCCCTCCCCCTGTAAACTCGGACGTACTTTATGGACGGCCCCTTATGGAACACTTTAGGTTTGTATTTGAGGAGGTTTGTTGTTTACAGTTCTGCCGCTAGGTGGTGTTTATATACTTCCGTTTGCAGCTTTATCTCCGGTTCTAAAAACCCTATTGAGATTTTTTTTTTTTTTTTAGGTGTATGCCATTTGCTACAATGAAGATAGCAAATAAGATTTTTGCTACCAATAAGAAGATCCTATATATTACAACCATGTGAATATGATCGACTGTAATGTGCTGAAACTGCTAATCAATTGAATTGTATTATTATACATTACTCAAAATACACTGGCGTGCAAAAATTAAGGACGAGACGGTATTTCGAATGTTACGTCGTGCAGAAGTGCCCCACATCGACTCAAATCATACCATAAGATCCCCAAGATGTAAGAATATGGGACAAGTGAGAAAAACCGTCCAAACAAGGAATCCAAAGGATACAATGGCACTTTATTGAAAAGGTAGCTTCGAGCACAACTGGACAGAAACGTCCATGTGACAGGCGGCTGTCAAGAAAAATCCAGTCTTTAGAAGGGGAAATGATCACCCCTAACTGCGTTGCAGGATTTACAACGTCTGTTCATGCTGAGGACGAGGTTGTCAAGGAGCTGTTGAGGCATCGCGGGCCATTCCTCTTGTAGCGCCAAACGCAGCTGCAGAATTGTTGCGGGCAGCTGGTAACGTGTTGCCAAGCGTCTCCCGAAAGGGTCCCACACGTGTTCGATTGGATTTAGATCCGGGGACCTTGCTGGCTAATCCATGCTTTTAATATCTTCACTCTCCAACAGCTCTGCGACAGCCACTGTACGATGAGGTGTAGCGTTGTCGTCCATGAAGAGGAACTCAGGACCCACAGCACCTCTAAACAGACGCATCTGAGGCAGGAGAACCTCGGTACAATAGCGGACACCAGTGACTGAACCTCCTTGGAAGATGTGGAGGTCAGCACGGCTGCCAAGCATGATCTGCCCCAAACCAGAACTCCGCCACCTCCAGACCGGCCCCTTTCGATGATGTTGGAGGTGTGATTGCGTGTTCCCTGCTCTCTCCAGATGTGTATACGTCCAGAATCGCTCGTCAGACTAAATAGGCTCTCATCTGTGAAGAGAACTCGACCCCATTGCTGATTTGTCCAGTTCTTGTGTTCCTGGCACCACAGAAACCACCGTCTCCGATGGGCAGGCGTTAATGGCTCACACCGTACTGGTCGTCGTGCAAAAAGACCACGTTTGTGCAGCCTCCTGACCACGGTAAAACGCGATAACGGACGTCCAGTTGTCTGTTTCATGTGCCTTGCGATTTCTCCCGCTGTCTGCCGTCTGTCTTTTCTCGCCTGTAGGACAATATACCGGTCGTCCGCCACCGTGGTTGCTCGTGGACGACCACTACTAAACTCTCAGACAGCTGTTCCTGTCGTTTGAAATGCTCTCCAAGCTCGTGAAACGATGCTGTGAGCGATCCCGAACTCCTCGGCCACACTAGTCACACTTCGACCTTCCAACTTCCCAATGACGCGACCTCGGGTAAAGTCATCCAGATGTCGTCTACTGGATTGCCTGTTGGCCATATCACACTGTGTTAGCAACTCGACGTCGTTCAAAGCGATGTACACCGTGCAATAGCTTTCACCGAATTGCTGAGGAGCGTACACCGCCCGTGTGCTTTATACCCTTCCGATCCCTCCCCCCTCACGTCATGCTGCATATATGCGCATGCCCTACCGTACCGGATCCTAGTCTATTTCTTGAGTGGTCTTTCGGTCCGTTCTGCCTGCTCGTTCAGCTGTTACGCTAATTTCTCCTCTTCGTTTTTAATTTTTGCACACCAGTGTAGTAAAAAACTCTATGCACATTTTTTTCTTCATGTGTGAAGCAACGTTCAATTCTTTAATGACTATAAGCAAAGCGCGAGAATTAACACAAAATTATGGAACTGAATGTTGCAAAACTGAAGTACTTTACACCAAGTAGGATAATGTTAAAAAAGGTACCTTAAGTCCGACAAGCAACATAATTCTGCATAGATGTAATAGTAATCAACTCTGCTCCTTTGTCCAATACATCGGAGTAACACTTGAAACAGGCTTGGACTCGGTTGCAGGTCGAAGTGTGTAGTATAGTACTAGTCCAATGCAGCTCCATTGTCCTACATATCGGAATATTACTTTGCAAAGGTCAGGACTCAGTTGCAAGTCGAAGTGTGTAGACAGTCCAAAAGGCACATCAGACTCCACTAAATATGACATCCACATCCACTAAATGAGAGTTTGGATGTGCCTTTTGGACTGTCTACATATTTCGACTTGCAAATGAGTCCTAACCTTTGCGAAGTGATATTCAGATATGTAGGACAGTGGAGCTGCATTGGACTAGTACCATACTACATACTTCGACCTGCAACCGAGTCCTAGCCTTTTTGAAGTGTTACTCCGATGTATTGGACAATGGAGCAGAGTTGATTACTATTACATCTATGCAGAACTATGTTGCTTTTCGGACTTAAGGTACCTTTTTTAAACATTATTTTACTTTGCGTAAAGTACTTCAGTTTTGCAACATACACTTCCATAATTTTGTGTTAATTCTTGCGCTTTGCTTATAGTCATTAAAGAATTGGATTTTGCTTCTCACATGAAGAAAAAAATGTGCGTAGAGTATTTTACTATTTTGAGTAATTATTAATAATACATCTCAATTGATAAGAAGATCCTGCTTAACCTTCCCCCTAAGGGGTGTTAAGGTCAAAACCTTATTCTTGCTATCTCGGCTTCTGGGAGACGTATTTGAAAAGTTCTTTCCCTTAGCATTGCTTTTGTCATGAAGAATACTTTTCGTGCATTTTCAATTTTTCAATTATGCAACATTCTTCCGCTAGTAGGCATAGTTATATCATGTTTCCTTCTATACTCCAATTCACCCTAAAAGTGTACTATTGGTAAAGGCGGGAGAGCCTTATCACAACTCGTCGTGGAACGCAATAAGGGTATCCATCCACGTTAATTGGCTCTTCTACTGTTTTCCTTTCTGATCCCCCCACCCACCCACACGTCTCACAAGCAGTGGGGATTTGAGAGGGGGTCCGGTGGAGGCCGAACTTATTTCCCAACTGCCTGTTTAAGTAACACACCCTTCGAGTTTCCCCGATTGTCAATTTATCGTCTGTGTGTTGTTAATGTTGGGAGAGGTTTTTCCACCCCTTCCCCCTGTCCGAGTTGTACCCAATGTGGGCAGAAATAGCCGAAAGTGCAAAGCTCTTGATTCAGCAACTTCTCAGAACAAATTTATTTCTATAACCGCTCTAACTTTTAGAATTTTTTTAGGGAAATTTTGTCTGATAAACTGTTGAGCAAACAAAAAATGGATTCTAAGCAATAATTCTACTGCTTTTTGCTCTAAACGCTAGGGACTATTTTTCGTAGCGGAGGTAGCTGTTTCGGACCCTTCACAGCGGTACACTCTTAGGTTGACTCGGAGTATACACTGAGTGGCCACTTTATTATGACCACCTGACAGTTTTAAGCAAATGAGCTATGGCTGCACGCTGTTGCAGCCAGAGGGCGAGGCTAGTATAAAAATGGAAAACTTAGTGCTTGCGACAGAAGAAGTGATTTTTTGGGGCAGAAGTGATTTTTGGGTGACGAGATGGGTAAAAAATGCGATTTGACAGTCTTTCAACGTGGGATGATTGTAGTTGCTCGCAGTCATGGAGCAAGTATCACCGAAACCGCCGCATTCGTGAAATGTTCCAGAGCAGCTGTTGTTAAAATGTTTAAAGACTGGACTGTCAGCCAAAAAACTGGGTCTCTACGTATAACGTGTGGTCGTCATCGACTAGTGACTGCTCGGGCGGAACGGAGAGTGTTCAGACTGGTAACCGACAACAGAAGGGCAACAGTGCAGCAAATTACAGACCATCTTAATCAAGGATCCCCTCAAATGATCTCTGCACGCACTGTTCGCCGTACACTGCATCGGATGGGATATGGCAGCCGAAGGCCTGTTCGAACACCTTTGCTGTCTGCAGTTAACGAGAGACGTCTCCAGTTTGCACAGGAGCACAAGGATTGAACAGTCGATAATTGGAAACAAATTATGTGGTCCGATGAATCACGTTTTCAGTTGCACCATGCCGATGACCGAGTGAGAATTTGACGGAAACAGCACGAAAGCATGAACTCCAAATGCATTACTACAACCCTTCAAGCTGGTGGAGGCAACATTATATTTTGGGAAAGTTTTCCTGGCATGCTTTGGGCCCTTTAATTCGTGTTGATCAACGTCGGACTGGCACATCATATCTAAACATCGTTGCGGACCAAGTGCATCCTGTCATGTGGATGGTTTATCCCAATGGCGATGGCTACTTTCAACAAGATAATGCGTCCTGCCATAGTGCTCGTATTGTACAGGATTGGCTTCAGGAACATTCCTGTGAGTTTACTTTGTTTAGGTGGCCCCCACAATCTCCAGATCTCAACCCCATTGAGAATTTGTGGGATGAAGTTGAACGAGCCATCAGACAGATGGATCCACAACCCTGCAATCTCACACTCCTAGAAAGTGCCGTTCATCAAGCATGGTCTCAGGTTCCACAAACCACCTATCAACATCTCGTGGAGTCCATGCCTTAAAGGATCGACGCAGTATTAAAGACAAAAGGTGCCCCAACGAAGTACTCAGGGGTGGTCATAATAAAGTGGCCACTCAGTGTATACAGTATCTCTTCTTTTAAATGTTTGATTTGAAAATCTCTGTCTCTGATACCTTCCTTCTGCTATATGAGAAACTTTTTGTGCGCCATTTCCGTGATGTACTTTTTAGCCACTAGTGGAAGTAAATATCTGAAGTTTATAATAAGTAGCGTGTGTGGCTTATTTTGACCTTTACTATAATTTGCTAATCAGTGCTTCATGTAAAAATTTGCCATAAAATCAGATTGCTTTCTAATATCATAAACTTAAATTTAATTGTTTCTTAATATTTTCTGAGCTAACTAAAATCACTTTCCATCTTCTATAATTAGTTTTCTAATCATGCCCAGTTAAATTGCCTTGATCAGTGATAGGCATAGCCCTTGGATTGAAGGTTTTCCCGTTATTCTCTTTCGCTTCATTTTGGAAATTTCTGTGCGTACCTTGTTTGTTGGCGAGTACAAATTGAAAACATAGCTAGAGCATATAATATTAGAAGCATATATTATGTTCAAAATTCCTTCTCTAAATAAAATGTAACACAAATCCTTGCTCCCATGAATATTTCTTTAAGAAATAATAATCTCTTTGTTCCTTTGAAGAAAGTGTCAAATATTTCACCTTTCCTTATTCGTAACTTTTCAATGTAAGTATTATTTCAAAATAATTAAATATAAATAATATTTTATATACTGTGTGGTATATGAAAACATTTCAAGAGTAATGCCCCATTTATGTTCTATAGATTTTATACCTATATATATTTTTGAGTTTTATGGTTTTTTATACTGTAACTTGTTTCAATTATTGAATTTAAGCCTAAGTAGAAGAATATTTTTTTCTCAAAATCAGTATAGTATGATATGTACAAAAGCTTTGTAGAAGTTAAACCCGCTTATTTACATTTTCAGTGACAGTCTTGGTATTTCAGTATTTATTTGTGATTCCGAGTTTGTTATTAGCTGCAGCAGACATCATTTTCAACATTCCGTATTAAGTTTCTTCAATGATGTAGGGAGTTGTTTGTTGTAGGTTACAGGTTGAACAGACCTATGGTATGGTATGGTATGGTATTTGAAGAAGTTTTAGGAAGGGAGTGTCTGACCCCAGGTCTAAAACTGCCCTTAGAAATGAGAAGCTAGGAGATCTGAGTAAGTGAACTCAATAGGAAAGACAAACAGAAAAATGTAGTGAAAGGAGAAGGTGATCCGTGACACCAGTCCGTGTGGTAGGGTGGCAAAGGGAACGAAGCACCGCACAACATCACAGAGAACCACCGCACAACATCACAGAGAACCACCGCACAACATCACAGAGAACCACCGCACAACATCACAGAGAACCACCGCACAACATCACAGAGAACCACCGCACAACATCACAGAGAACCACCGCACAACATCACAGAGAACCACCGCACAACATCACAGAGAACCACCGCACAACATCACAGAGAACCACCGCGCAACATCACAGAGAACCACAACACCACCCGGCCGCCGACGCACCAGGGAGTGACTGAAACTCAACGATACCAAATTCAAATGTCAGAGCAAAATCCATTTTCACCATCTCGATGCCAATCTGAAAAAGAAGGGGGTGGTGGTCTGTCTTACACCCACCAGTGTTCACATACTTACTCTCTCTCTGTCAAGGGGGTCAACGATCGCCGCCTTAGTTCTGGGATACCTAAAGAATTAGCTGGGATTGTAATCAATCGCGCCCTTAACAAGTCCATTGGGGTAGGTTTCCGCTTTCTTGAAGAACTTTTTGGCGAGTCTGGTGGAAAACTCATGTACCTTCTGGATTCCAAGTCTGTTCCTCAGGTTCCGAAGTGGGGTCCAAGGGGGGAGCCCCAGGGATCATTCGAAGTGCTCGGCTCTGCACCTTCTCGATTCTCTCTCGCTGTTTCCTACTAATACCAATCCAGATGGAGGAGGCGTAGGTAAGCACCGGCCTGACGACCGTCTTGTACAGAAGTACTTTGCGCCGTGATGCAAGGAAGTTTCTCCGGCGGAGTAGTGGAGCTAGCTGTCCAAGGCATTGTCTAGCTTTATTCGTGCGGTAGCTGGTGTCGCCACCCACGAAAATCGACAATCTAGTTGGAGCCCTAGGTATTTAGTGGAGGTAGCCCAGGGGATTGTCTCTTGAAACATAGTGAGTTTCGGTACCCCTTGGAGAGATCCAAAAAGCGACAGCGCACTTCTGTTAGACGGATTGATCTTGATCCGCCAGTCAGTGTAGTAGGTTTCCAGCTGAGAGAGAAAGTCCTGGAGGAGCTTCACTGCTCTGCCTTTGTTCAGGGACCTAATGACTACAGCTGTATCATCTGCGTACATCATGACCTGCCCTTGTTTGGGTAAGTCGTGCAGATAAATGGAGAACAGACCTATGGTTTCACCCGTCGAGTTTATATTAGGTGGAGACACCACTCCTATCCACGCAGCACTGGCCGCCATAAGTCACCGTCCGTACTGCAAGTGACGTCAAATCAGGGCACGACGCAGACGAGAAGCTGCTTTGAAACCAATGGAATAAAAGCTTCTAGGCGTATAAACAGATAAAATGAGGAATTCAATAATCTTTATCAATTATACACAAGCTTGCTGTTTTATCAACTGTACAATTTAGTTCTTTTTTGCCTGTATGTGACGTCACGCCAAAGATTAGCTGTGACCTATGGCGGCAGAGTCAGTGGCAGTGTTTCTTTCAGGCATACATTGGGGGGGGTCCCGGAAACTACCACCCCCCGAGACATTTTAGGTTACCGAGCCAAATGTTAATAAATTCAGGCTATGATGAAAAAGAAATTTTCGTTTCTTTTTTATGCTACAAATATTTCTCCAATTATATTATTTTTAAGATTTGTTCTAGTATTATAGTTTATTTTGCTAAAAAGTATATTACGACGCAAGCTATTCTTCAAAATATAATAAGTAAACTAATCATACCTAATTGTCTGGGAATCGTGATTCAGGATCAAGAGTGTGTTAAATGTATTTTATTAGATGAAAATTTCAAGCCTGCTCTCCCCCCCCCCCCCCCCACCAATCCTCCTCTCGTTTAGCTGAAAAAAGTTTGTTATTCTTGAAATGTTCGAAGAAGTAATAACTATATCAGGGTGTATACAGAATTTTTCTTCAGGGGGGAGGGGGACGAAAAATGAAAGTTTTGGGGAATCCACCAGAACAAATTTAAAGTTGATGAAAAATAGAAGAAAAATTAAAGCATTTTTTTCTAATGTAAGTTGATATATTTTTATTAAATTAAGGCATTTTTTCTAATGTAGGCTAAGTAGCATTTTAACAAAAAAAAAAAAGTGAAACACATTCTGGGGGGCTAAGCCCACCTGGCCCCCTGTAAATGCGCCCCTGTATGAGATATATAATAATTACTTCTATATATATATATAAATATATATAAATTATACAAATATAGTAGTTAAAATTATATATATATATATATAAGGTCAGGGGATGCGTAACATCACAGCCTCTCCTTGACAAATGTCAACCCCACCTTCTCGTGGTACATCCTGTTCCCACTAAAGGGGCTCTGACGACCGCCAATAGCGGTATAACTATACCATCGGGATTAGAGGAAATGCTATCCCACACTCCCCAACCCGCTTGGCCAGCGTAGTGTGTTATGGCCAAACACCTCCGAAATGACTCCACAACCTATATCTTGGCCCTCAGTCTCCGGCAGCAGCTGGAATGTACCTGGCCATGGCAGCGGCCAATGCGACATGAAGGCAGAGGGTGCTAAGAATCCCCGGAGAACCGTACTAGGCTGCCATCTGATGCTGACCTTGGCTACGTATAATGGACGCTCCCTTACTTCTGATTCAAGGCTTCTTGAATTGGAAGATGAACTACAAAGGATCAAGTGGGACATCGTCGGGCTAAGTGAGGTAAGGAGAAAAGGAGAAGATCTCATTGAACTGAAAAAAGGACATCTCTTCTACTATCGTGGGACAGATACTGGCAGAACTAGTGGTGTTGGATTTATAATAAACAAGAAACTGAAGGATAAAGTTGTAGAAGTTGAAAGTTCCTCTGACAGAGCTGCACGACTCGTTATCCAACTCTCGAGAAGATACCAGGCTCAGATTATTCAAACCTATGCACCCACCACAAGTCATCCTGAAGAAGAAATTGAAGAACTTTATGAGGAAATTCGTCATCTAAATAATAAAGGTAAGCAGCACTTAAAGATTATTATGGGAGATTTCAATGCAAAAATAGGGCAACGGCAACAGAATGAAACTTCAGTAGGTAAATTTGGTCACGGCAACAGAAACCAGCGTGGAAATACTCTCGTTGAGTTTGCAGAGGCAGAAGGGTTTTTCATCTTGAACTCCTTTTTCAAGAAAAAGCCACACAGGAAATGGACATGGAGACATCCAAATGGGACGACAAGTGAAATTGATTTTATTTTGTGTAATAAAAAATTCGTCATAGAAGACTGCAGTGTGCTAAACAATTTCAACAAAGGTAGTGACCATAGATTGGTGAGATGTAATATGCACCGCAACACTAAACTCGAACGTAGCAACTCATACGACAAACAAAATGTATTGACATAACCAACCTTAAAAAACAACATAATACCTTCAAGTTGGAACCTTCTGAAGAACAGATTCCCTGCTTTAGAAGGCCTAACATCGGAAGAAGTGGATATTTCTGAAGTTAACAGAAAAGTAGCCAAAGCTCTTATGGAAACAGCAACAAAATTAGTTGGGTCTAAGAACAGGTTGCATGTGAACAAATTATCAGGAAAAACCAAAATGTTGATGCAAAAAAGAAGAGAAATGAGGACAACTAAAGAAGATGTGACTTCCAAAGTGGAATATATAGCTATGCAAGACAGTACGAAAAAGTATCACTGAAGACGTAAGGAAATTCAACTGTAAACTAGTGAGGACAGCAACTGAAAACAACCAAAGCCTAAAGATAGCAAAGGGACATCTCAATAAGGGAAGAAAACAGATTTTGGCACTGAGAAAAGAAGATGGTTCTGTAACAAGAAATAGAGGCGAAATTTTGAGAAGAGTGAAAGATTTCTACTCCAAATTATATGAAAGGGATGATACATGTACTCCAGACATCATGAAAGGTACTAGTACCAGAGTTCTTCCAGTCCTCCCAGCAGAAGTTGCACATGCAATCCATGACATGAAGCGGAGAAAAGCTCCAGGAGAAGATGGAATTACTGTAGACATCATACAAGAAGCAAGTGGAGAAATCGAAACAGTACTCGCCAAAATTTTCACTCGATGCCTTAATGAAGGGAAGATCCTGAGGATTGGAACAACGCTACAATGATCTTGCTGCATAAAAAAGGTGACATTGAGGATCTCAGGAACTACAGACCTATCAGCCTCCTATCAGTGGTTTATGAAATCTTCACTAAAGTTCTTTCACACCGCTTAAAGGTGACACTGGACATGGCTCAACCGAGAGAACAAGCTGGATTCAGGAGTGGCTACAGCACAATAGATCATATCCACGTACTAAGAGAACTAATTGAAAGAGCGAGGGAATATGAACTTCCATTGTGCATGGCTTTTATCGATTATGAAAAAGCCTTTGATTCGGTGAAACCATCAGCAGTTACAATGGCCCTAAAATCCTGCGGTATTGAAGATGTGTACATTAATATTATTAAGAACATCAATGAAAATGCAAGTGCAAAGATTCGGCTGTTTGAAAATACAACACATATAAAAATTGGAAAAGGAGTGAGACAAGATGACACCATATCTCCGAAGCTCTTTAATGCCACATGGGAAAATGTCTTTCAATCACTGAACTGGGAAAACAAAATGATAAAGATTAATGGAGATTATCTAACCCACCTTCGTTTTGCTGATGACGTAGTCATTTTTGCAACTACCCCATCAGAGCTGCAGAGTATGATCCAGGAACTTGCTGACAAGACTAAAGAAGTGGGATTCAAAATGAACTTTCAGAAGACAAAAGTGATGTTCAATGCTTTTACAAGAAATGAAGATTTATCGATTGATGGAGAAAAGCTGGAGATAAAAGACACGTACGTTTATCTTGGACAGCAGATATCAAGTGAGGGTCACATTGATGAAGAAATTAATCGGCGTACAAAACTTGCCTGGAGAGCTTTTGGAAGAAACAGCATAATTTTCAAGAGCAATATGCCATTATGTCTTAAAAGAAAAGTGTTTGATCAATGCATCCTTCCAGTGCTTACGTATGGTGCAGAGACGTGGACCTTAACTAAAAGAGACATACAAAGGCTGCAGACAACTCAAAGTAACATGGAGAGGTGCATGCTTGTTGTAACCAGGAGAGATAAGAAGAGGAACTTGTGGATCCGAAAAATGACAAGAGTGGAAGATATCATGATCAGAGTTAAATCCCTGAAATGGCAATGGGCTGGACATACTGCCAGAAGGACAGACCATCGATGGACAGCCGAAATTTTAGATTGGATTCCAAGACACAGGAAAAGACCCAGAAGAAGACCACATGGAAGATGGGTGGATGAAATTCGAAAGTATGCGGGAGTGACATGGAGGAGACTGGCACAAGACAGACCGTTGTGGAGGAAACTTGGGGAGACCTTCGTCCAGCAGTGGATTGATAATGGTTGACAATGATGATGATATATATATATATATATATATATATATATATATATATATATATATATATATATATATATATATAGCAAATGGAAAACTTGCCCCCTCTGAGGTTCCATTTGTCCCTCCGGTCCAAAATTCCTGAAAGAAACACTGGTCAGTGGTGTCTCCGTCTAAAATAAGCTTGATGGTTTCACCGTATTTTAAGTATAGGAGCATTTGGATTGTACGTCCTAAAATAGAAAATCAGAAAGTCCTGGAAATGTCCTGGAATTCTGTGATTGAAAAAGTGAACGAACCATGTTTAGGGCCACTGGTTCCAGGAAAGGGAGAGAGCCAGTTCCGTTAAAAAAACAGCATCCGGGCCTCAACGAGATTCAAACTCGGACCCATCTCGGATCGATGATCAGCACGTTTAAAGACGTGCAGAACGCGTAGCTTATCACGTCAAGACGTGATACGTAGGAATGAAAAAAAAAAAGCATAACAGTACCTTTGAAATGCCGCAGTGCAGGGCAATGAATAGAATCCGGCGTTTAGATCACTAAGAAGTTCTGCAAAAATGCAGGCTTAGCGTTTTTGCTTTTCATTTTGCTGACGCCTCTGAAGAAACAGACCTGGTTTGATACACATGAATCTAGAGATCTGCATGGGCCGGCTGGCCCGCCAAGAAACAGGCCAGGCCGGCTTTTTTCCCAGACACTTACGACCGGGCCAGGTCGACCCATTCTTTTTATCGCAACGGTAAAGAAAGAAAAAAGCCGTGTTCCTCGATTTCCTGGTGTGTTTAAGTGCTCCTATTAACTGTTTGTCTAACTTTTCCTAGAGGCACTCACAGTGTTTTTACCAATCTGTAGGTATGAAGATGGTAAAACCATTTTGGGGTTTGTTGACAACAAAAAAGATTTGACCCCTAGCGAGGGTGTGTGTTGTGTAGAGTGGGGGACGGAGGATGTCTGCAGTGGTGTGTGCGTGTGTGTGTGTATGTGTGAGAAAGTGGGACGACATGGATTTTTTCGTTTATCCCTAATCTGTATAAGGACTGGCTTTTATAGTCTTACCTCTTACTAGTTCAGAGAAAGGGAGATTCTAAACGCGCTTAGTCTTACCTTTTCTATATTTTTAAATGTTATACTTTTCGGTAATTGCCACAGTTTAGTTACTATTTTTAGGCTTACATTCAACTAAATATTTTCAATAATATCTCATTTCATTATTTAATTTTCACATTTTAATAAAATACAATAGGAAGACAAAATAATACCAAATGGCACATCACGATTCGGGCTGAGTGTCTGATATTTGAAACAGGCCGGGCCTTAAACGCAAGGGCTTGGGCCGGGCCGGGCTGGGCTCACCAAATTAGGCCCGTGCAGACCTGTACATGAATCACACACTTGAAAATATTGAGTTCAGACCTTCGTAATAGTTCTTTTCTTTTCTTTCTTTGTAATAGGACTTTTCCTTCTTTCTTTTTTCTGTGCTTTGTTTTTTAAGCACAAATCTCTATTTTCAGTATTTCACTTAAACGGTGAGATCAAACAACATTTTATTAGCTTTTTTTTTTCAAACTGAATCAAAGTAGTCATGGAACTACACTGGTGTCCAAAGGTTAGGCCTAGTTAAAGAAAGAAATTTTAGAACAAACGAAAGGGAGAAGAAGGGTAATAAAATAAAATACAGCGACTTGGGAATATGCAAATGTGGAAATCATGACGCAATAACACGTGATGTACGATAACTGGCATAAAAGGCGAAGCAGCACGTTTGTGGAGGTCAGAAAAAGCTGCAAAAATGCGAAAAGTGACATTTCTTGTCGTATCGCGCCCTGCTAGTGGAATAATTTATTTTTTGTTTAAGCAGTATATCAGAAAGACTACAAGAGGATATGTTTACACATGGTCGGATTATCGGGATGTTGGAATTCGGCCAAACGAAGAGTAATGTTGTCAGAGCCCCTGGCGCGAAGCAATCCATTGTATCTAGACACTGTAGAAAGTACCAGGACAACGGAAATGTTAATTGTCAACCTGTGGCAGGTCGTCCAAGGATTACAACGCCTGAGGATGATGGGTATATAGCACTAACAGCGAGACAGAGCACGTCGATGTCAGCGAGAACGCTTGCTTTAGAGCTATTTGCGGCTGGTGAACGATCTCTTTCAAGGCAAACAGTATACAGACAGCTCATCGAACAAGGACTATACGCGAGAAGATCTGTAGTTTACATCCCATTCCCCTCGTCTGCAAGAAATGCCAGGTTACTGTGGTGCACACAATATCTAGACACAGACGGAAATCAATGTCCTCTTCTCCGACGAATCCAGGTTCAATCTCGAAAGTGACAGCCGTTGTATTCTCATCTCGAGAGAACCTGGAACCCGTTATTTCCCCACAAACAACCGAGAAATGCACCATTACAGAGGTGCCGGTGCACTTGTCTATGGTCACATTATGTCCAGACCAGCAGCCACAGCTCCATGTCTATTCTTGTGGAACTTTAACAGGTCGGAGATACACAGACGAAATCCTTGATCTTTGTGTGAGGCTTTTTCGGGGTGTTGTTGGCCCAGATTTCTTGTTCATGGACCAGACTTCATAGAGTTGCCACGGTCGATGATTATCTGGAAAGTGAAAAAATCCACCGTATGCCATGGCCAGCGCGTTCCCCAAACCTCAATCCAATAGAGCATGTGTGGGATGCATTGGTGGTGATGCATTGCAGGTAGCCAACCTCCTGCCAGAACACTCAAGGAACTCCAATCTGCTCTTGTTCAGGAGTGGGATTTGCTGCCACAGTGTCTTCTTCTTTCCCTTGTCAACAGCATGAGACATCGGTGTGACACTTGTATGGCTGTAAGAGGTCACCATACGCCTTACTAACTCCGATCTGCTCTTGTTCAGGAGTGGGATTTTTTAGCACAGAGTCTTCTTCTTTCCCTTGTCAATAGCATGAGACATCGGTATGACACTTGCTATCGCTGCAAGAAGTCACCATACGCGTCCATTCGTAACAATATTGCCAAGTTACAGGACAATGTCACTGTATTTTGAATTTTTATCGCACTTTGAAGGTTTTCATTTGACTCATGTGATAGAAATATGCATTTATGACAAATAACCGAGAATTTTTACCTTTAAAAAAGGGAAAATTTGTATAAAGGCCGTTCCATAGAAACCGAGAGCAATTTTTTTGAGTTAGGAACAGTGTGTAGGGAAAAAATAACCACGCAGACAACTAACTAAATCAAGGAAGTATCTATTTGCCGTGACAGACGGTTCTGGTTTTGTTATTGCGCAGTTGTTTAAGGTAAGTCTGCATTTCGCCATACAGCTATGGATGTGAGGGATTCAGAGTTAAGAAGTGAAATGCGTTGTGCGATAAAATTTTGCTATCGTATGGGTAAAACGGCTTCAGAAACGATTGAATGAAAAAAGCTTACAATGATAAATGCTTGGGTGAGGCAACGATTCTTACATAGCACCATGATTTAAAAAAAGGGCGTTTGTCGGCAGAACTCGCTCCTTGGCCTGGTCGACCTGAAAGTGCTTTTACGGAGCGTATTGTTAACATTGTCTGTGCAATCCTGCAAGAAGATCGACGAATGACGTATGAAGACAAAGCGGCGTCAACTAATATTTCAAAAACGTCGGCAGTCCACATTCTATCCGACAAATTACTGCTGCATCGTGTGTTTTCCAGATGGGTCACCATCACCTGACGAGAGAACAATTGTTAGCCAGACTTCAGTTGTGTCATGAGTGGAAACAAATGATTGCAAAGTATCCGAACTTTCTAAACACAATTATAACTGCCGATGAAACATGGGTCCACTATTTTGACCCCATCACGAAGCGCATAACGAGTGTCTGGAAACACACAGGCTCGGCTCCTCCAAAAAAATTCCGCCAAACCAAATCATTTGGGAAGGTAATAATGGAAATTTTCTTTGATCATAAAAGTGTAGTCTACCAGCATGACGTTCCTACACAAATTACTATCAATACTGAGTATTACGTTTCAGTCTTGAAGCTTCTGCGACGATTAAGCAACCGGAACTGGTGGGCAAGAGGGCCCTATACCATGATAACGCTCGCCCACATGTATCGAAATCATGCTACAGCCTGCCTACACTCCTGACCTCGCCCCGTGCGATTTCTGGTTTTTTCCAACAATAAAGAAGTTCCGTGGCGCAACATTCAACACAGATGCTTACGTTATTCAAGCTGTACAGAGGTCACTAAAACAGCTTCCACAAAAACGCCTTCGCCACAGGCTTTGAAAAGCGGGCAGAACGATGGGACCGTTGCATATCATCCGAGAGAAGATACTTTGAGAAAGAATAATATATATTTTGCTGTACTTGTATTTCTTCACTTTGTGTGATTTTACTCTATTTTGTGGAACGGCCCTTGTAGATACACTCTTTCGAAAATAATTTCTTTCAGTCAAATTTCTGAAAGAGAAGATTCAGTGCCACAAAGACATGCTGCACGTAATCTAGCAGGAAACTTGTGTACAGATTAAATCGAAATGCCTTCGTCGTAACCCATAGTTTTCTGAGCTGAACAAAACTTTCCCAGTTCAGCCTTAAAAGCTCAGATATCAAAATTTTGCTTCACCTAACAGGGTATTTGTACACAAGAGAATGCATGGAAATGTTTGATTGCGGCCATAGCAACCGGATGTGGAAATAATTTTTTAATTGGTGTTTATAGTTGCGGAGATTTCGACATCGCATTAAAGAATCCCATAACGGCGAAACTGCCGCTGTGCCAAAAAGGAGAGCATGCGTCAGTTTCAACTATTAAGTGCAAAACGTATTTGTCCATTTCTAATTTTAGAAATGGAGATAGCGTATCAAGTACTCAAATTTCTGTGCGTTATCTTGCGGGAAGACTACGCCTCAGGAAAAAGATAAAAATGCAAGGATCATCCTTCTCATAATCCCACCCCCAAACGCCAAGAGAAGTTCTTGAATTTATACCCCTAGGTAAGAACAAAAACCCGGTTTAAGCATATGTTTTGAACAGGAAGGGTATGTGTTCCCTCCTCATTTTATCAGTGATTATAGACGCGCCTGTATATATGATATCTCCGCATCTACAAGCCGGATTCCAAAAATTCTTTTTCACCGGACACCGTTATTCGTGATGACTGTGATTCATGCACTTCCGAATTTGTGTGAAGCACAATTTTCCCGCTACGAGGCGTAGATTAATTTAATATTTTGCGCGACATACACGCTTGTGAAAGTAGAACTAGAAAAAATGTTTTCGCATTGGACAGCTGAAGCTAAGTGCAAATTTGTCCTTACGTTTTCTTGCTTTACAAAATGCAAGGGCTTATCTTAAGATGGAATTCCACTTTACGCTAAATCTACTCTTCTTAATGTCCGATTTAAAACATTGTAAGTGTGTGAACAAAATTGCTTTATACCTCTGGTCCTTCTATTCTATGTTCTGTCTCTGTTGTTCGTTTATCTTAGGCTTTTGTTCCGCCTCTGGTTTGGTTCCTTCCACAGATTATAGAGCCCTAAATTATGCAAAATGGCCCACATTGCCCTATATGCAAATTGAGTCAAAAGTAATAATAAAGGATAGCACAAATATTTTGTTCAACTAAAAAAAAATTACTTTTTTTTTAGTAGTGATTCGTCCTTCAAAATTCATTTTCGATATTCTTGTGTTCCATTTGGAAACACCGAAATTCATCTGGTTGTTTCTCATACACTCTGGGAGTTTCTTTTTTTTCGGGGAAATTTTCTATTAAAAATGTTACCTTTGAAGTTATGTAAAAATGTGTGCTCGTACACATGGAACATAAAGATTTTTGTGCTAAAATAACATCTCGGTGTATAATTCTTACTCGGTCCCCGTTTTGTCTAATACTGATTGGTCAAAATCAGATTTGTCCGGTATAGACTGTTCGTCCTATTTTTACGATTCCTCTAATGAGCATTTGTCCAAAGGCAAGATTCGAACAATATCTATCAGATAAAAGACATAATCTTTCCTATATCTACATATTTGCTGAACTGCATGGTTCGTTCAACAGCAATGAAACCATTTCTTTTTGTGTGTGTGTGTGTGTGTGTGTGTCAGTGTAAATATGATATTGGTGTTTTCGCTTGGGGGAATGAGATCCAATCCTTCATCCCGGAGTAAAGCTCGACGCTTACCTTCCCCAGCCGGCTATATAAAATATACAGCGCTTTCCCATTTCACAATATTATTAGAAAATAAATCAATCGAACCGTTAAAATCAATCGGCAGCACTGATGAACAACAGGAAGCGAAAGAGAGAGAGAGAGAGAGGGGTGTGGTTTGCAGGACACAGTAATGACTTTCACGACGGAAGATTAGCACAAATGGAACAACAAAAACGTGCAAGTGACCTGAAGCAACTACGTCGAAAAGTAATCATCGTACAAGTACTGTCGTAACACATGGCACTGGTATGTTAGACTTAGGACTCAGTGAATGCCACTCACAAGTGATAAACATTATAAAACTCATAAGGTTAAAATTCTGGAACTGTCCAGATTTTTAACCTTAGCCCGCTGTGCTGGGTTCTCGGTCCAATTCTTCTGGAAATTATTCCTCAGGCACCAGAGGTTAAACCTCACAACCTTGTCAATTGCCACTACCCCAACCAAGTACATTGGCAGGATTGAATTTTACCTTCCCACTGTGTCTATCCTGAAGAAAACATGCAACCGACATAACTTTTCATTCGGAGTGACCACAAGAAATATTTTTTCGTTAGTAAGAAATGATAGAGATAAAGTATCACCACTGGTTAAACCTGGCGTTTATTGCATACCATTGATTCAACAGGTTAACACTGGCACTAGCATGTTCTACATTGGATCTACTCTTCGGACATTAAACACACGGTTGGCTGAACACAAATATGCCCTCCGTTCAGAGTCATCTAACACGGCCTTCACTGCTGCTGTTAATCAAAGGGTTACGTACCTGATTGGAAGAATGCTGAAATTTTAAACTCAACTATCAACAAGCGCTCTACCCTTTTCACTGAAAGCCTTTATATCGTTAAATTTGGGGGCTCTTGCTGTAACTTTGACCTCTCGGCTTATGTTCCGAGCCAGTGGAGACGACTGGTGGCCCCCTCTGGACAACCAGCTGTTGATGAAGAATCTACGTAGTTTATTTCTCTTTTTTGAACTTTAACTTTTGTAACCTGGCACCTTCTCGAAACGAATAGATGTATTGTGGGTAATTACATGTACATACTTTATAATGATTGACTCTGTATTCTTGCGACACTTACCCTGAAGATGGGGCCATGAGTGCCCCGAAAGTTCTTGCCTTTAAATTATTTTAATTTGTAAATAAATTTGGTTTTATTCTGCAAATTTTTAATGATTTTATTTATCGTACCCAGAAAGCATTTGTGAAACTATTATACACTATCTATCAACAAGTAATTGGACACCCCTGCAATCAACGATATCTGCGGTCTTGATACACGTCACGGCCGGGCTGTTAAATATCGTGTGGGAAACAACAACGCAACCAGTCGCATGCAAGATGCCACGCAGTTCGGAGCTCTCTGATTTCGAGAAAGGTGGAATCGTCGGGTATCACAGAAATGACCAATCCATACGTGACATATCCAGCGAGTTGAAGTACCCCAAAACGACAGTGGCCTACGTGATTGGCAAGTGGAAGATCAGAGGTGACTGTCGGAATGTGCCCGACCCGGCAGACCCACAAAACTGGGAGTTAGAGACTGACGGGTGCTGGCCAGAGAAATTCGGAAGAACCGCACCAAATCGATGGGCCACATCCGCGAGGAGTTTCAACAGGCATCCGGGAGTGTTCTTTCGATGAATACCATCAGTAAGGAAGCCCATCTGCTCGGTTATCATGGACGTGCTGCCGCCCACAAGCCTTTGATCACCAAGTCCAATAGCGCTGCTCGGCTAACGTGCTGCAAAGAACGTCGACAGTGGATAGTTGAACAGTGGAAACAGATTCTCTGGAGCGACAAATCAAGGTTCACCCTCTACCGTCCGGATGGCAGGGCCTGGGTTTGGCGTCTGCCTGGAGAACGCCTCCTACCGGAATGTATTGTGCCAACTGTGAAGTTCGGCGGCGGTGGAATTATGCTATGGGGGTGTTTCTCCTGGTATCGCACGGGAACCGTGGTCGCAATTCCTGGTAGACTCAACGCCGAAACCTACTGCGCCATTTTGGATGACCATGCGCCTCCTACGTTGTGGCAGTTTTACAGGGTAGACCCATGTTACTTTCAGGATGAAAATGCCACCTGTCATGTTGCGAGGTCCACCATGGCTTGGTATGGTGACAATGGGGGTTAATCGAATGGTCTGGCCTGCGCAGAGCCCGGACCTTAACCCTATCGAGCACCTCTGGGACAAGTTGGAGCGTCGACTTAAGGGTTGCCCCCTCCGTCCGAAATCGGTGAAGGAACTGACCTGTCTTCTCCAAGCCGAGTGGAAGAAAATACCGCTGGCCGTCGTACAACGCCTGGTTGAGAGTATGCCCCGGAGGGTCGCAGCTGTAATCGCCGCTCGTGGAGGCTCCACCAACTATTGAAGGTGAATAAACTTCGTTTTTCTTTGCTATCACAGGTGTCCAATTACTTGCTGGTAGATAGTGTACTTTGCCTTACGAACAACCACTTGTGTCCTCTATTTGATAAACACCCTGTTATCTTCTAAGAATTTAGAACTAATGCATAGATACTTTGGCAGATCACCATCATTATTTATCCTTTCGTAACTCATTTTAGGACACGACATTGCTCTGCACAAACTCTAGGGAGTCTTCATAACAATACTGAATCATTTCTTTTATTTTTGCACCTTTAAAAAGTGAAAAAATATATTTCTCTTTGAGTATAAATATTTTGGTCAAAATAACAGAATTTTATCCATCTATGTTTTTATCGTATTTTAAATGAGTTATTAGTTCTCTTTCTCTCCCTATAGGTACTTTGTCTATAGAGTGAAACAGTATATGAATGATGGAACCTTCAGTGGATAAGGTGGGTAAAGCAAATATACAATAAAGTTATTTATGAAATTGATGAGGAAAGAGGGTTTTCCCAACATTTAATCATCTTTGAAATTTATTCAAATATCTTTTCGTCAGTTATTTCACGTGAGATGAGTTTTTGGAAATCGGCTGGCTCGCTGAAGATTAGATATGTGCAATAATTTCCTTTCTTATTTTAGAGAATATAGAAGAAACTTCCATGTTCCCCATTTCAGTGCCGCCGCAAGCTTACGCGAGGCCCTCTGGCTAACTAATAATTTTTGCTAAATCAACCTGGCTAACGGTATTTTGCGCACATACGCAATGAATATTTTTGATTTTCTGATAAGGTAATGATAAGCTTTTCACTCATTTATTTGTTATAGAAGGAACTGATATTTTTCTTAAACTTGTAACTATAACTGCTATTATTATTAAGCTCAACCGCCGTTCTCCTTTGCAAAATAAAAAAGAAGGTGAATGTTAGTAATACTATGCACTATGCAGTATGAATTTTTTAAATTTGTTTTACTATAGCTGTGTATTTTAAAAATGAAACCTAACATGCCCCGTTTGTGTTTCCGAATACTTTACAGCAAAAACAGAAAACTTTATCTTTCTTCTTTGAGTAAAGCAACCATCTAGTGTTTCTCCGTTGTGGAAAATACGCTTATAATGTTCTGGTGAAAAGTGCCGCATCTCGTCATCACTTGGGTAATCACAGTTTACCACACAAATCGGGTCGTTTTGCAAGATTACATCAAACTGTGTGTTTAAAACAGGCGGCCACTCACCTGGATCTCACAGTAGAACAAATTCTTCACTTGTTTGAAATGATGAATCACTTTTCTTTACATCAGATATTCGTGTAATCTGGTCAGAGATACTCGAAACACTGTTATCACTTGCTCTGACTTGAACCACGTCTACATTTTTATCACGGAATAAAAGATTGCCGTCTTATGCACGATTCAAATAATTAAAAGTTAAAAGAACTGATGTTTCTGTACACACCAAATGTGGTGAAAATGATCTAAATGACAGATTAAAACAACATGAGATCTTTCGATCCCTCTTGGGATCATCCTCAGATGTGCTCACGAATTGGTGATTCCGACGTTAAATAACAGAAGGGCAGGTGTCAGGATTCGATCTGTGCGTTCACTGCGCATGCCTGGGATTGAGAGGATCCGGGTCGCCGAGTGGGTGGTTATGTCATCTGGTGTTAAGGTATTCAAGGTGTTGTCATTCTGAGTATTATTTGATTCTCTTGGCAGGATATTTTTCCAAGGATTGGGGATGTTCATTATTAGATAGTCCTTGCAACATTGATTACCCTTGATGAATATCATCAAACTCTCAGCAAAAAGCAACGAGGTTTTGTTCCATAGTGTTGTAACGATGGAAGCTTCCTGCCAAGCTGGATAATAAGAACCTTTGCTGGTAAGGCGTGATAGTGCAGTTTTATTGTTTCGAGTCTTGGGGTCATAAATATGTTCTTTCACTCTAATATCTAACGTCCTCTGGGTAGATCCTATGTAAGTGAGAGGTGGGTCATCTGGCTCAGTACTGTAAAGAGGTATGCTATATACTCCATGACGGGATCCCTGTTTGATTTGATGGCGGTCTTTGCGAATAATGGAGTAGGTATTTGATGTTCTGAGGCCAAAATCGATTTTATGACGGTGACACAAGTTTTTCATAGTGCGAGTAACGTGTGGGTCATAGCACATGGACCCAACAAATTTCTTATTCCTAGTTTCTCTCTCGAGTGTGGACATGGTTGAGTTTCTGAGTCTTTTATAAACCGAATCCACCAAATGATCTTCATAGTCATGGTTTCAGGCGATTTCTTTAATTTTTGCAATCTCTTGTTTTTTTCAGTTGGTTACTGGAGGAGTGTGTAATGGCTCGTTGTATCATGAATCGAATGGCTCCAAGTTTATGACTTAGAGGGTGTATAGAGTTGTAAAGGATGATGCTAGGGACAGACATAGGCTTCCTGAAAACTGAAGTTTGAATAGTATGATTTGTAATATTTCTGGTTAGTAAGATGTCCAAAAATGGTAAGACTCCTTCAGATTCCAGTTCCAACGCAAAGTTCACTGATGGATTTAGTGAAGACATGAAATCCTTAAAGTTCAGTAATTTTTCTTCAGTACCCAACCAAAAAACAAAATATTATCGACATACCTCAAATATAGACCCAGATCTTCAGGTAAAGGGTTCAGTGACAAGTGCTCTAGATGTTGCATAAATATCTCTGCTAAAAGTGGGGATAAAGGGAAACCCATTGGGACCCCCTCTTTTTGCCTGTAAATGATGTTGTTGAAGCACAAGTATGATCGATTTTGAATAAGTCTTAGGGCACCAAGGATTGCGATGATCTAAGACACAGGCATGTCTAATTCTTTCAGTTTGTCTTCAATTGAAGAGTGAACTAGAGGTACAGACACACTAGGGTATAAGGCCGCAACGTCCAGTGAGGCCATAATGAAGGGAGCCCCTTGACTACAGAAGGTTTGAATCCTCGATAAGGCTTCCTTCGAGCTGGAAACAGAGTAGCCTTGAGTTAGGGTAAGGGGTTTAAGGAATGAAGCCAAGGCTGCTTCAAGTGAGCGGGTTGGATTAGAATGCCCCGATACCAATGGTCTCATGGGTTGGTATTCTTTATGAGTCTTTAAGGTTCCGAATAGTTCAGGAACTTCATACCCATTTGGTGGATGCATGTGAGAGGAGATGGTAGACGGGAGAGTTCTAGAATTTTTAAGTCTGCTGAGTGCTGTTACCGTGGCATTTGTTGGGTCACGGGTGACAATATCATGTGGGATCTCCTGAATAGCAGTCTCCATTTTTTGGGTGTACGTAGGTTTTTCTAGAATGTCTGCCTGTCCTGTTTTATCTGTTAAAATTATGGCCAGGTTCGGATCCCTGCGTAATTTCTTCAACTGAGCACATTCGACTTTAAGCGACGGATCATCCGATAATCTCAAATTTATCCACTTCTTGATCAGTTGCAGGGAGGTAGCGAATTATATCCTCGGCCTGCGGGATAAAGGTGAGCGGGGGGGGGGGGGGTTAGGCGGATATGAAAATCTCAACCCCCTATTCAAGGCAAGTTGTTGAATTTGGCTAAGCTGAACGCTGCTCAGATTGATGAAAGATGACTGAATAGTGACTGGATGTTGTTTAGGTCGGCTTTGGATAAAAGTTTGATTTGTCTTGTCCGCCATTAGATTCCGAAGTTTGTAATGTGAGTGCTCTTAAGTTTCTTGGCTTCTTTCAGAAGATTAGCATGAATCGCAACAAGGCGATGGTCAAGCAAACAACTGGGTGTAGTCCTGGCCAACGAAAGGAAGGCATAGTATGAGCGTCGCTTTAAGAAATCGATGTAGCCCCTCTTTAATCTGATCTCGGAAGAGAGGCGCTTTTTTTACGCAGTTTGTAGAATATTATGATCAGGTGTCGAGCGGGGATTGATCCTCAAAGTTAAGAATCTAGGAATGACTCCCAGACTCCGGCAGTTCAACAAAAATTGAAGATGTGTCTCTTGCGCACACAGTTTTTGACGAAATCCCGAGAAGATCTTAAAAAATAATACATTATTATCACTGGATTCTTTATCTTCCATGCAATTTGAAGCAAACGATGAACTGGCGGCCACAGGAACTGAAGCTGAAGGTAGTAAAATTTTATCAAAGGCACTTTCCTGACTTCGTAAAAACATTTCTCTTCTTTCCCTTTTCTTTGCTTTTTGATAACCTGATTCGAATTTACGGAACTTATCCCGTTCTCTAGACATCTCAACTCAGCTCACTTAACGCAAACTCTATTCTTAAAAAGTTCATTAGTTACATTCGAAGGAGAGAAGTGAACCTGGTTAAAACGTTAAAACAAGCACGAACGAGCAGCCGAAGAAAGTTAACAGATCGCCAAACACAGCGGCCAGTTGACTTCACACACACACACACACACACACACACACACACACACACACACACACACACACACACACACACAAATGTTTTTGCTTTGGTAAAACAGCTTGGGAAAATCCACAAAACGTGGATCCCAAGATAGGCGGTAAAACTCAAAGAATGTCGCAACGTGATGTCCACTCACACCCATCAATCACAGAGTTTCCAGCGGCGAGAAGAAAATATATTGCTGTCGGCGCTGCGGCGTGTGTTGGGCTTATCAAGGCAACATCATCTGCCCTGCCCACCAGACTCAGGGTCTCTCAGAGATACAGAAGCACCGATTTTAGTGCGCTGCACTTTGAATCAGGAAGGGGAGGGTATGTATGACATAACTGTGATGTTTGTGTATGCGAACTCGCGGAGAACTAGGATGGTAATTCATATGTTTTGAACTGTCGGATATATTTTTTTTTTTTGTCTGTGTACTTAATGTCATATTTTTTTCTTTCTCTCTTTTGCTTTATTATATCTTATTTACCCACCAGCGCGAGACCCCTCAAAGCGCGAGGCCCCGTGTGGTCGCACGCGCCGCACACTCTTAAAGGCGGCCCTGCCTCATTTATTTATTTATTTATTTATTTATTTATTTATTGTTTGCCGCAGTAACAAAAGAAGAAGGTTCAAAGATTGATAAGTTATGAAACTGGACTTTTACGATAAAAAACAATTTCAAAATGAAATTGAAATTTAATCGAAACATCCTATACGGTTTATCAAATTGAAATAAAATAAAACCTCGAACACCAGGGATTAATGAGTTGATCGAACAATGAAAGACAGTACGAAGTGTGAATGAAATAAAAAAATAGAACATGGTGTTTATAGCCAGGGAAATGATTATTCCAATCATCATTCAAGGCCTTGTTTATGGTAAAAAGAAATGAATTTCATTAACGAAAACATGACAGAACCAACACAATTAGCTTTAAGGTGGACTTCTAGTGATTTTGCTTCCTATACGTCCAATGGGCAAACTTCTGTACTCATTTTCTTCACAATTAATGCGTTCCCAAGGATGAAAATTTCAACATTGATTAAAATAACTTCATATTATAACTGCAGGATTCGTACTGCTCCTGGAATTTAAGGATATACTCCTTAAATGAACTTTTTTCCATAAGGGTCCTAGAAAACTCCTTAATTTAAAACCTGACTCCTGGAAAAAAAATGCTTTGACTCCTTAAATTATTACTATTTTGATGTTGGAAGTTTAAATCATGAGTTTCGTGAAATTTTTTTTCTTTTCCCGTGTGTTTAGATTTGGTGAAACTATTACTCCCTCGCAAAATTAATACGTGAACAGATAGATGACGTCACAATCGCGAACAATAACGCCAGCATTCGCAGCTAAAGAAACACCTGGTAGCTGCCCCGGTGGCGCAGTGGTCTAAGCGATGGCCTCTGATCATTCGTCCGAACGGGGTCCGGGTTCGAATCCGGGTGAGGCATGGATGTTGTGTTTGTCCTACGGCACTGGCTCTCTCCCTTCCCTGGAACCAGTGACCCTAAATTAGGGATGGGCGACTGCTTATAGCCCATTGAGTTGCTCACGGTGGTCGTTAAACCTCCAATCAAAAAAAAAAAAAAAAAAAGAAACACCTGCTTGTCCCACGTTCTTCCTCCTGACTGTTACAATTGCGCGTGCGCGTCAGCTGCGACCTACTTTCTCACGCTCCCAAGCTTTGTTTATGTTACTTCGTCAGATTTGCGAAGTGCAATTATCCCCCCCCTTGTTAAAAAAATGTTCTACTAAACAAAGGGGGTTTTATTTTATCTTGTCAGAATCACAAGAACTTTCTTCCTTAACAACTTGTTTTAAGATTGTTTCCTTTGTTACTATTCTTTTATTTCACTTTCATTCTTTTGTTTTTCATTTGTTGCATTTATTTTCATTAATTACTCGTGTTATGTGACATTTTTTAATTTACCCGCAACTTAGCAGAAAACTTCTATTGGTTTAATCTTACGTTGCACGGAACTTTATTGTAATATATTTATCTGCATCGTCTTTTTATTTTTATCTTTTTATCAGAATTGAATTATTTCTATATTTTAAAATACTTTTTTGACAGTTTTTTTTTTTTTTTTGGCCTCCTCAACATTTTTTGCTGCTTCTTTATTTATTCGTATTATAAAGCTATGAAACTAACTGGAATTACGGGGTATTGGCTTATTTTGGCTGAAGGAGTGAGGGCGGGGTATTGAAGTTGTGCTCCGCCCTCAGGGAGACCAGATCCAATTACGGTTGAGCTTGTTTGTCCTCTTCTGTGAGAGAAGCAAAGACGCCACAATGCAAAGTTAATCTTTTGACGTTGTTGTGCCCATCATATTTCATTTAATGTTAGACAAAGGCGGTAGTTTTTGAGTTCGTTATTTTTCTACTTCGTGCCGGGTTTGTTTTCTTCAAATAATTGGTGAGATGCCCGGTAGAAAGCGTGTTTTTAATTCCGCTTAGCTGGAGAAGAAAAAATATGTGGGATGGCTAATTGAAGACGAATAGAAATTCCAAGCATGTTGTAAGATATGCGACCGCACTTTTACTATCTCAAACATGGAAGCGGCTCTAGATAAAAAATGATCTTATGTAGAGGATTTTAGGAAGGGAGTGTCTGACCCCAGGTCTTAAACAACCCTTAGAAATAGGAAGCTAGGAGATTTGGGCTAGAGTGCCCGATAGGAAAGTGACACTGAAGCGAAGTAGAAAGGGGGAGGAAGACGCCCTTATATATTACCGGGGTGCCAGTACCCGGGGTCCGACGGCTTAACGTGCCCATCCGTCGCACGGCGGATATTTAGTGGATCGAGCGTTCGTACCTGCCTGGGATCGAACCTGAGGTCCTTTCCGTGGCAGTCCCGAACGTTGCCCACTAGGCCACCCACGGCCCACTTCGATTCACCCTAAGATGACACTGCAGTTTAAGGTACAAGAGCCTACGCACTCACTGAACCTTCGGCAGGCGGCCGAGAATTATGTTCATCCGCGTTAGTTCCTACTGTGCCTTGCTGTTAGCAGCTGTCAATCACTTCCCCCATCAACTCATTGGCATTCTTGTCTCCCAGACACTGCATATCTACGCATGCGTGCGTTGGTCTAATTTTAAAACATTATTCAGACAAAACTTAATTGATTTGTCTAAAATAACTATGTACTTATACAACTAGGACAATATTTAGAATGATTCTAGGCAATAAATGCGTTGGTTTTCACGGGAAATGTTGGCAACTACTTTTAGTTGCGTACCTTCCCTTCAGTGTCATCTTAGGGTGAATCGAAGTATAAGTACTATGAACGATTATTTTTCAACACCTAGCTAGTACCGTGCAGATAAACCCAAAGTTGAACTAGGAGCAACAGTGATCACCTTAAAGCTGAAATTTCGTGGACCCTAAAGGTAGTTAGTTCTAGTTACTCTGATAAGTCGAGTGCGGATGTGCAAAGTGTTTTTCTTTAATGTCCCCTGACAGTGAGCCAGCAGAGAAATTTACATGTGGTTAAATGAAATGCACGTATTTAGCAGTTTTTGGCATTGCTCCATATTCTTTTATCGCTCCTTAAAGACAAGGTAAAATCGGAGAGTGGTTATGCCCTGCTGTTCGATGAAACTCACAACGATTGTAATTTCTAGAAACAACTGGATTGCCATGTCCGTTTCTGGGATTGTAATCAAGTTGAGTAACGCTACTATGCTTCCGACTTTTTACGCCACGCTACAGCGGATATATTGTTTGGCAAAATAAATGAAAAATGTCAGACTTTAGGCTCTGGCAGAATGTTGCAACTTTCAATGGACGGGCCAAGCGTTAACTGGAAGGTTTATGATCTAATGATGAATCATTTAAAGCAAGAAGGCCAGTCCTCATTAGTAAACATCGGAAGCTGTGGCTTACATACACTATTGTTGTTGGGGTGGGAGGATACTAAGTTAAAATGAAGTTGGCATATGCAAATTTAAATTTCAACCCTTTCCCTCAGATTATGGATATTAAAGTAGACAAGCAAAACTTACAGGCATTTCTATATGAAAGCCCAATTTGTTCCCACAACTGATGAAAATAATAGGAAATTAGTTGTTGCAGTACATGAGAGTTATTTCATTTTTAAGGCCGGAAAGAAAACAACAAACAAAAAAAAAAAAACAATTTGTGTTATTCAAGGACTATTGCTGTTTGTAACGTGCAAAGTAAATGGGCACAGCCCCAAATCCGATCTACCCACTAGTCTAAGATAATGTGGACACATGCTACTGACTAACATATATTAATCACACAACACATTGCAAAACTCAAGAATTCAATTTTGTAAAAGACCAGTCGGTCTGCATGTATTGGTAAACAATTTAATCAGTGATTTTAAATTCCTTTTCTTTTTGTAATTTGAATTTCTGCTTTGCTTTCCACAAACACACAGGAAGGTTACATAAATTTCACATTTTTGTTTATGTTTTTACACAGCAAATATTTTTTTTTTTTTTACTCGATTCCTTAAGGACAACTTTGAAAAAAAAATTTGTATACTTTCTAGCGTTATTCAATATATATATATTATATTTCTTTACCTTTATAATTTAGAAGGTCTCCACAGAAAATGGCTGGAGGTAGGCCTAAAACATGTTTGAAAGGGTCAAATTTTTATATTTGTGAATTTAATTTTTTTACCTGCTCAGACTATGAGACACTAAAAGATTAAGGTAACCAAGATTTTACTTTAAGGTAAATTTACATTGAATTATAACATCACTTTTAAGCTTGGCAGTAGTGCCTCGTGGTTATAATATATATATCATCATCATCATTGTCAACCATTATCAATCCACTGCTGGACGAAGGTCTCCCCAAGTTTCCTCCACAACGGTCTGTCTTGTGCCAGTCTCCTCCATGTCACCCCTGCATACTTTCGAATTTCATCCACCCATCTCCCATGTGGTCTTCTTCTGGGTCTTTTCCTGTCCCTTGGAATCCAATCTAAAATTTCGGCTGTCCATCGATGATCTGTCCTTCTGGCAGTATGCCCAGCCCATTGCCATTTCAGGGATTTAACTCTGATCATGATGTCTTCCACTCTTGTCATTTTTCGGATCCACGAGTTCCTCTTCTTATCTCTCCTGGTTACAGCAAGCATGCACCTCTCCATGCTTCTTTGAGTTGCCTGCAGCCTTTGTATGTCTCTTTTAGTTAAGGTCCACGTCTCTGCACCATACGTAAGCACTGGAAGGATGCATTGATCAAACACTTTTCTTTTAAGACATAATGGCATATTGCTCTTGAAGATTATGCTGTTTCTTCCAAAAGCTCTCCAGGCAAGTTTTGTACGCCGATTAATTTCTTCATCAATGTGACCCTCACTTGATATCTGCTGTCCAAGATAAACGTACGTGTCTGTTATCTCCAGCTTTTCTCCATCAATCGATAAATCTTCATTTCTTGTAAAAGCATTGAACATCACTTTTGTCTTCTGAAAGTTCATTTTTAATCCCACTTCTTTACTCTTGTCAGCAAGTTCCTGGATCATACTCTGTAGCTCTGATGGGGTAGTTGCAAATATGACTACGTCATCAGCAAAGCGAAGGTGGGTTAGATAATCTCCATTAATCTTTATCCCCTTGTTTTCCCAGCTCAGCGACTGAAAAACACCCTCCAATGTGGCATTAAAGAGCTTCGGAGATATGGTGTCACCTCGGAGATATGGTGTCGATCTACCCACTAGTCTAAGATAATGTGGACACATGCTACTGACTAACATATATTAATCACACAACACATTACAAAACTCAAGAATTCAATTTTGTAAAAGACCAGTCGGTCTGCATGTATTGGTAAACAATTTAATCAGTGATTTTAAATTCCTTTTCTTTTTGTAATTTGAATTTCTGCTTTGCTTTCCACAAACACACAGGAAGGTTACATAAATTTCACATTTTTGTTTATGTTTTTACACAGCAAATATTTTTTTTTTTTTTTACTCGATTCCTTAAGGACAACTTTGAAAAAAAAATTTGTATACTTTCTAGCGTTATTCAATATATATATATTATATTTCTTTACCTTTATAATTTAGAAGGTCTCCACAGAAAATGGCTGGAGGTAGGCCTAAAACATGTTTGAAAGGGTCAAATTTTTATATTTGTGAATTTAATTTTTTTTTACCTGCTCAGACTATGAGACACTAAAAGATTAAGGTAACCAAGATTTTACTTTAAGGTAAATTTACATTGAATTATAACATCACTTTTAAGCTTGGCAGTAGTGCCTCGTGGTTATAATATATATATCATCATCATCATTGTCAACCATTATCAATCCACTGCTGGACGAAGGTCTCCCCAAGTTTCCTCCACAACGGTCTGTCTTGTGCCAGTCTCCTCCATGTCACCCCTGCATACTTTCGAATTTCATCCACCCATCTCCCATGTGGTCTTCTTCTGGGTCTTTTCCTGTCCCTTGGAATCCAATCTAAAATTTCGGCTGTCCATCGATGATCTGTCCTTCTGGCAGTATGCCCAGCCCATTGCCATTTCAGGGATTTAACTCTGATCATGATGTCTTCCACTCTTGTCATTTTTCGGATCCACGAGTTCCTCTTCTTATCTCTCCTGGTTACAGCAAGCATGCACCTCTCCATGCTTCTTTGAGTTGCCTGCAGCCTTTGTATGTCTCTTTTAGTTAAGGTCCACGTCTCTGCACCATACGTAAGCACTGGAAGGATGCATTGATCAAACACTTTTCTTTTAAGACATAATGGCATATTGCTCTTGAAGATTATGCTGTTTCTTCCAAAAGCTCTCCAGGCAAGTTTTGTACGCCGATTAATTTCTTCATCAATGTGACCCTCACTTGATATCTGCTGTCCAAGATAAACGTACGTGTCTGTTATCTCCAGCTTTTCTCCATCAATCGATAAATCTTCATTTCTTGTAAAAGCATTGAACATCACTTTTGTCTTCTGAAAGTTCATTTTTAATCCCACTTCTTTACTCTTGTCAGCAAGTTCCTGGATCATACTCTGTAGCTCTGATGGGGTAGTTGCAAAAATGACTACGTCATCAGCAAAACGAAGGTGGGTTAGATAATCTCCATTAATCTTTATCCCCTTGTTTTCCCAGCTCAGCGACTGAAAAACACCCTCCAATGTGGCATTAAAGAGCTTCGGAGATATGGTGTCACCTTGTCTCACTCCCTTTCCAATTTTTACGTGTGTTGTATTTTCAAACAGCCTAATCTTTGCACTTGCATTTTCATAGATGTTATTAATAATATTAATGTATGCATCTTCAATACCGCAGGTTTTCAGAGCAATTGTAACTGCTGATGGTTTCACCGAATCAAAGGCTTTTTCATAATCGATAAAAGCCATGCACAATGGAAGTTCATATTCCCTTGCTCTTTCGATTAGTTCTCTCAGCACGTGGATATGATCTATTGTGCTGTAGCCACTCCTGAATCCAGCTTGTTCTCTCGGTTGAGCCATGTCCAGTGTTACCTTCAAGCGGTGTGAAAGAACTTTAGTGAAGATTTTATAAACTACTGATAGGAGGCTGATAGGTCTGTAGTTTCCGAGATCCTCAATGTCACCTTTCTTATGTAGCAGAATCATTGTAGCGGTGTTCCAATCCTCAGGAATCTTTCCTTCATTAAGGCATCGAGTGAAAATTTGGGCGAGTACTGTTTCGATTTCTCCACTTGCTTCTTGTATGATGTCTACAGTAATTCCATCTTCTCCTGGAGCTTTTCCTCGCTTCATGTTCTTGATTGCATGTGCAACTTCTGCTGGAAGGACTGGAGGAACTCTGGTACTGGTATCTTTCATGATGTCTGGAGTGCATATATCATCCCTTTCATATAATTTGGAGTAGAAATCTTTCACTCTTGTCAAAATTTCGCCTCTATTTCTTGTTACAGAACCATCTTCTTTTTCTCAGTGCCATAATCTGTTTTCTTCCCTTACTGAGATGTCCCTTTGCTATCTTTAGGCTTTGGTTGTTTTCAATTGCTTTCCTCACTAGTTCACAGTTGAATTTCCTTACGTCTTCAGTGATACTTTTTCTTACTGTCTTGCATAGCTCTATATATTCCACTATGGAAGTCACATCTTCTTTAGTTGTCCTCATCTCTCTTCTTTTTTGCATCAACATTTTGGTTTTTCCTGATAATTTGTTCACATGCAACTTGTTCTTAGACCCAGCTAATTTTGTTGCTGTTTCCATAAGAGCTTTGGTTACTTTTCTGTTAACTTCAGAGATGTCCACTTCTTCCGATGTTAGGCCTTCTAAAGCAGAGAACCTGTTCTTCAGTTCTAACTTGAAGGTATTATGGTGTTTTTTAAGGTTGGTTATGTCAATAGATTTTGTTTGTCTTATGAGCTTGCCACGTTCAAGTTTAGTGTTGAGGTGCATCTTACATCTCACCAATCTATGGTCACTACCTGTGTTGAACTTGTTTAGCACACTGCAGTCTTCTATGACGAATTTTTTGTTACACATAATAAAATCAATTTAACTTGTCGTCCCATTTGGATGTCTCCATGTCCATTTCCTGTGTGGCTTTTTCTTGAAGAAGGAGTTCAAGATGAAAAACCCTTCTGCCTCTGCAAACTCAACGAGAGTATTTCCACGCTGGTTTCTGTTGCCGTGACCGAATTTACCTACTGAAGTTTCATTCTGTTGCCGTTGCCCTAATTTTGCATTGAAATCTCCCATAATTATTTTCAAGTGCTGCTTACCTTTATTATTTAGATGACAAATTTCCTCATAAAATTCTTCAATTTCTTCTTCAGGATGACTTGTGGTGGGTGCATAAGTTTGAATAATCTGAGCCTGGTATCTTTTCGAGAGTTGGATAACAAGTCGTGCAGCTCTGTCAGAGGAACTTTCAACTTCTACAACTTTATCCTTCAGTTTCTTGTTTATTATAAATCCAACACCACTAGTTCTGCCAGTATCTGTCCCACGATAGTAGAAGAGATGTCCACTTTTCAGTTCGATGAGATCTTCTCCTTTTCTCCTTACCTCACTTAGCCCCACGATGTCCCACTTGATCCTTTGTAGTTCCTCTTCCAATCCAAGAAGCCTTGAATCAGAAGATAGGGAGCGTCCATTGTACGTTGCCAAGGTCAGCATCAGATGGCAGCCTAGTCCGGTCCTCCGGGGATTCTTAGCACCCTCTGCCTTCATGTCGCACTGGCCGCTGCCTTGGCCAGGTACATTCCAGCTGCCGGAGACTGAGGGCCAAGATTTAAGTTGTGGAATCATTTTGGAGGGGTTTGGCCATAACATACCACGCTGGCCAAGCGGGTTGGTGAGTGTGGGATAGAATTTCCTCTAATCCCGATGGTATAGTTATACCGCTATTGGCGGTCGTCAGAGCCCCTTTAGTGGGAACAGGATGCACCACGAGAAGGCGGGGTTGACATTTGTCAAGGAGAGGCTGTGATGTTACGCATCACCTGACCTTTTAAGGGAATTTTACTCTTACATGGGAGATCTTGGCCAAGATTCTAAAATCTAGTTTTTATTTTATGTCACCATATTTTCTAAACTGACAGAAATATTACCTTGGGGAGTAACTCCCAGAACAAAATAGATTTTTTTTTTTTTAAATTAGTTTAGTTGTTTGTTTGTTTGTTGTTTTTCAAATAGGAAGGTGAAAATTTTTTTTTTCACCTTCCTATTTAGGAAAGTCTCGTTGTGAGAAAATAGTTGTTGTTTGTTGTTTTTCAAATAGGAAGGTGAAAATTTTTTTTTCACCTTCCTATTAGGAAAGTCTCGTAGTGAGAAAATAGTCAACTTCTGAAGGACCAACATGGCGGGCTAGTAGGTTAGACGTTCGGTGTGACGAGGATGATTTAAAAATTTCAGCTTACCGCTTCCGGAATACAGCATACCACTCCATGATTTTCACCTCTTGTCTCTGAAGAAATGGGTACCTCCAGTGTACAGGACTGGCACTAGCAGAAGTCCAGGAATTTACTCATTCGGACTGCAATGGGAAATGTCTTGCTGTTTATGTTCTTACATATACCATGGAACTGGTAGTACAGCCGCAGTTCTCCTTCCGGGCCCTTAGCACACATCCCAGGATGATAACCTTTTTATTAGAATGATGAGTCCATATGACGGGTTGATTAGCGAACTTGTCCGGTCGCTGAGGTAAGCAGGCTCTTCGAAGAACCGACGCTCCGGTTACAAACCAGCACATGGAGACAGGGAGCATATCCCTTTTTTGTTAATCCTACGCTGCTCTTAGTTTTTCGGTTTCCTTTTTGCCGTCGTTCATCTTTCGTTTACCGGGCAGGCTATAAAGGGCTTCCCGAGGATTAGGGATATCTCGGGGACAACGAAATTTTCTTCATCTTCCGGAGAGGACTCGGTCTTAGCAGCAAAAAAAAGTAATCGAAGAGTGTCCAAAAAAATTCCAACTCACACGTCTTCTCCGAAGGATGCGAGAGCACGCCAGCGCCCTCTACATCGACGCTACTTTCCTCCAATAAGATTGCCTCCATCCAGCTGTTGGGTGAAAAACGCTGTCGCCCCCACTCCGCTTACTAACGCTTGCGTCTTATGACATAACATGGAAAGGGCGATTCCAGATTCGAAATTTATCACCATACGCAAAAGAGGGAACACTTTCCAAAATGTGTAATCTGATACCACTCTGACTTCAATGACTTCTCTTCTCCTGGGAACGCAGGTGTACTGCTGGCCGGAAATGCTTGACCAACTTCTGGTCATCACATAAATAAAGAGAGAAAGATGCTGCAAACCACCCCCTCTGCGTACCAGCAGCACTTGGCAAACCCGAGTACGCGTAAAGCTTTTCCCTGTTACTGGGGCCGGAAGCAAGCTGAGCTTTTCTTTCACACCATCCCGTAAGAAAGAGGGGGGGCAGCAAGGAACCTTTCTGGTTAACCATCTCTACGTGGTAGCTTCACTTCAAGACAGAAGACGGGGGAGGAATAAAAGAAAAAAATCTCAAAGTTATCATGTACATTTATATGGCACTTTTATACATACATATCCATAATTCTACGCGGGACAGACTATTCCATACAACAAATACTTATTTCCTAATTATATTTGTAATCGACACAGAATTTTCTTTATAATAGTGGTTACATAAATACAAGTAGATGGTCGATCAACACCATAATTACTATACACACACATATCATCATCATCATTGTCAACCATTATCAATCCACTGCTGGACGAAGGTCTCCCCAAGTTTCCTCCACAACGGTCTGTCTTGTGCCAGTCTCCTCCATGTCACCCCTGCATACTTTCGAATTTCATCCACCCATCTCCCATGTGGTCTTCTTCTGGGTCTTTTCCTGTCCCTTGGAATCCAATCTAAAATTTCGGCTGTCCATCGATGATCTGTCCTTCTGGCAGTATGTCCAGCCCATTGCCATTTCAGGGATTTAACTTTGATCATGATGTCTTCCACTCTTGTCATTTTTCGGATCCACGAGTTCCTCTTCTTATCTCTCCTGGTTACATTAAGTATGCACCTCTCCATGCTTTTTTGAGTTGTCTGCAGCCTTTGTATGTCTCTTTTAGTTAAGGTCCACGTCTCTGCACCATAAGTAAGCACTGGAAGGATGCATTGATCAAACACTTTTCTTTTAAGACATAATGGCATATTGCTCTTGAAAATTATGCTGTTTCTTCCAAAAGCTCTCCAGGCAAGTTTTGTACGCCGATTAATTTCTTCATCAATGTGACCCTCACTTGATATCTGCTGTCCAAGATAAACGTCCGTGTCTGTTATCTCCAGCTTTTCTCCATCAATCGATAAATCTTCATTTCTTGTAAAAGCATTGAACATCACTTTTGTCTTCTGAAAGTTCATTTTTAATCCCACTTCTTTACTCTTGTCCGCAAGTTCCTGGATCATACTCTGCAGCTCTGATGGGCTAGTTGCAAAAATGACTACGTCATCAGCAAAACGAAGGTGGGTTAGATAATCTCCATTAATCTTTATCCCCTTGTTTTCCCAGCTCAGTGACTGAAAAACTCCCTCCAATGAGGCATTAAAGAGCTTCGGAGATATGGTGTCACCTTGTCTCACTCCCTTTCCAATTTTTATGTGTGTTGTAGTTTCAAACAGCCTAATCTTTGCACTTGCATTTTCATAGATGTTATTAATAATATTAATGTATGCATCTTCAATACCGCAGGTTTTCAGAGCCATTGTAACTGCTGATGGTTTCACCGAATCAAAGGCTTTTTCATAATCGATAAAAGCCATGCACAATGGAAGTTCATATTCCCTCGCTCTTTCAATTAGTTCTCTCAGCACATGGATATGATCTATTGTGCTGTAGCCACTCCTGAATCCAGCTTGTTCTCTCGGTTGAGCCATGTCCAGTGTTACCTTCAAGCGGCGTGAAAGAACTTTAGTGAAGATTTTAAAAACTACTGATAGGAGGCTGATAGGTCTGTAGTTTCCGAGATCGTCAATGTCACCTTTCTTATGTAGCAGGATCATTGTAGCGGTGTTCCAATCCTCAGGAATATTTCCTTCATTAAGGCATAGAGTGAAAATTTGGGCGAGTACTGTTTCGATTTCTCCACTTGCTTCTTGTATGATGTCTACAGTAATTCCATCTTCTCCTGGAGATTTTCCCCGCTTCATGTTCTTGATTGCATGTGCAACTTCTGCTGGAAGGACTGGAGGAACTCTGGTACTGGTATCTTTCATGATGTCTGGAGTGCATGTATCATCCCTTTCATATAATTTGGAGTAGAAATCTTTCACTCTTGTCAAAATTTCGCCTCTATTTCTTGTTACAGAACCATCTTCTTTTCTCAGTGCCATAATCTGTTTTCTTCCCTTACTGAGATGTCCCTTTGCTATCTTTAGGCTTTGGTTGTTTTCAATTGCTTTCCTCACTAGTTCACAGTTGAATTTTCTTACGTCTTCAGTGATACTTTTTCGTACTGTCTTGCATAGCTCTATATATTCCACTTTGGAAGTCACATCTTCTTTAGTTGTCCTCATCTCTCTTCTTTTTTGCATCAACATTTTCGTTTTTCCTGATAATTTGTTTACATGCAACTTGTTCTTAGACCAGCTAATTTTGTTGCTGTTTCCATAAGAGCTTTGGTTACTTTTCTGTTAATTTCAGAGATGTCCACTTCTTCCGATGTTAGGCCTTCTAAAGCAGAGAACCTGTTCTTCAGTTCCAACTTGAAGGTATTATGGTGTTTTTTAAGGTTGGTTATGTCAATAGATTTTGTTTGTCTTATGAGCTTGCCACGTTCAAGTTTAGTGTTGAGGTGCATCTTACATCTCACCAATCTATGGTCACTACCTGTGTTGAACTTGTTTAGCACACTGCAGTCTTCTATGACGAATTTTTTGTTACACATAATAAAATCAATTTCACTTGTCGTCCCATTTGGATGTCTCCATGTCCATTTCCTGTGTGGCTTTTTCTTGAAGAAGGAGTTCAAGATGAAAAACCCTTCTGCCTCTGCAAACTCAACGAGAGTATTTCCACGCTGGTTTCTGTTGCCGTGACCGAATTTACCTACTGAAGTTTCATTCTGTTGCCGTTGCCCTATTTTTGCATTGAAATCTCCCATAATTATTTTCAAGTGCTGCTTACCTTTATTATTTAGATGACAAATTTCCTCATAAAATTCTTCAATTTCTTCTTCAGGATGACTTGTGGTGGGTGCATAAGTTTGAATAATCTGAGCCTGGTATCTTTTCGAGAGTTGGATAACAAGTCGTGCAGCTCTGTCAGAGGAACTTTCAACTTCTACAACTTTATCCTTCAGTTTCTTGTTTATTATAAATCCAACACCACTAGTTCTGCCAGTATCTGTCCCACGATAGTAGAAGAGATGTCCACTTTTCAGTTCGATGAGATCTTCTCCTTTTCTCCTTACCTCACTTAGCCCCACGATGTCCCACTTGATCCTTTGTAGTTCCTCTTCCAATCCAAGAAGCCTTGAATCAGAAGATAGGGAGCGTCCATTGTAAGTAGCCAAGGTCAGCATCAGATGGCAGCCTAGTCCGGTCCTCCGGGGATTCTTAGCACCCTCTGCCTTCATGTCGCACTGGCCGCTGCCTTGGCCAGGTACATTCCAGCTGCCGGAGACTGAGGGCCAAGATTTAAGTTGTGGAATCATTTTGGAGGGGTTTGGCCATAACATACCACGCTGGCCAAGCGGGTTGGTGAGTGTGGGATAGAATTTCCTCTAATCCCGATGGTATAGTTATACCGCTATTGGCGGTCGTCAGAGCCCCTTTAGTGGGAACAGGATGCACCACGAGAAGGCGGGGTTGACATTTGTCAAGGAGAGGCTGTGATGTTACGCATCACCTGACCTTTTAAGGGAATTTTACTCTTACATGGGAGATCTTGGCCAAGATTCTAAAATCTAGTTTTTATTTTATGTCACCATATTTTCTAAACTGACAGAAATATTACCTTGGGGAGTAACTCCCAGAACAAAATAGATTTTTTTTTTTTTTAAATTAGTTTAGTTGTTTGTTTGTTTGTTGTTTTTCAAATAGGAAGGTGAAAAATTTTTTTTTCACCTTCCTATTTAGGAAAGTCTCGTTGTGAGAAAATAGTTGTTGTTTGTTGTTTTTCAAATAGGAAGGTGAAAATTTTTTTTTTCACCTTCCTATTAGGAAAGTCTCGTAGTGAGAAAATAGTCAACTTCTGAAGGACCAACATGGCGGGCTAGTAGGTTAGACGTTCGGTGTGACGAGGATGATTTAAAAAATTTCAGCTTACCGCTTCCGGAATACAGCATACCACTCCATGATTTTCACCTCTTGTCTCTGAAGAAATGGGTACCTCCAGTGTACAGGACTGGCACTAGCAGAAGTCCAGGAATTTACTCATTCGGACTGCAATGGGAAATGTCTTGCTGTTTATGTTCTTACATATACCATGGAACTGGTAGTACAGCCGCAGTTCTCCTTCCGGGCCCTTAGCACACATCCCAGGATGATAACCTTTTTATTAGAATGATGAGTCCATATGACGGGTTGATTAGCGAACTTGTCCGGTCGCTGAGGTAAGCAGGCTCTTCGAAGAACCGACGCTCCGGTTACAAACCAGCACATGGAGACAGGGAGCATATCCCTTTTTTGTTAATCCTACGCTGCTCTTAGTTTTTCGGTTTCCTTTTTTGCCGTCGTTCATCTTTCGTTTACCGGGCAGGCTATAAAGGGCTTCCCGAGGATTAGGGATATCTCGGGGACAACGAAATTTTCTTCATCTTCCGGAGAGGACTCGGTCTTAGCAGCAAAAAAAGTAATCGAAGAGTGTCCAAAAAAAATTCCAACTCACACGTCTTCTCCGAAGGATGCGAGAGCACGCCAGCGCCCTCTACATCGACGCTACTTTCCTCCAATAAGATTGCCTCCATCCAGCTGTTGCGTGAAAAACGCTGTCGCCCCCCACTCCGCTTACTAACGCTTGCGTCTTATGACATAACATGGAAAGGGCGATTCCAGATTCGAAATTTATCACCATACGCAAAAGAGGGAACACTTTCCAAAATGTGTAATCTGATACCACTCTGACTTCAATGACTTCTCTTCTCCTGGGAACGCAGGTGTACTGCTGGCCGGAAATGCTTGACCAACTTCTGGTCATCACATAAATAAAGAGAGAAAGATGCTGCAAACCACCCCCTCTGCGTACCAGCAGCACTTGGCAAACCCGAGTACGCGTAAAGCTTTTCCCTGTTACTGGGGCCGGAAGCAAGCTGAGCTTTTCTTTCACACCATCCCGTAAGAAAGAGGGGGGGGGGCAGCAAGGAACCTTTCTGGTTAACCATCTCTACGTGGTAGCTTCACTTCAAGACAGAAGACGGGGGAGGAATAAAAGAAAAAAAATCTCAAAGTTATCATGTACATTTATATGGCACTTTTATACATACATATCCATAATTCTACGCGGGACAGACTATTCCATACAACAAATACTTATTTCCTAATTATATTTGTAATCGACACAGAATTTTCTTTATAATGGTGGTTACATAAATACAAGTAGATGGTCGATCAACACCATAATTACTATACACACACATATCATCATCATCATTGTCAACCATTATCAATCCACTGCTGGACGAAGGTCTCCCCAAGTTTCCTCCACAACGGTCTGTCTTGTGCCAGTCTCCTCCATGTCACCCCTGCATACTTTCGAATTTCATCCACCCATCTCCCATGTGGTCTTCTTCTGGGTCTTTTCCTGTCCCTTGGAATCCAATCTAAAATTTCGGCTGTCCATCGATGATCTGTCCTTCTGGCAGTATGTCCAGCCCATTGCCATTTCAGGGATTTAACTTTGATCATGATGTCTTCCACTCTTGTCATTTTTCGGATCCACGAGTTCCTCTTCTTATCTCTCCTGGTTACATTAAGTATGCACCTCTCCATGCTTTTTTGAGTTGTCTGCAGCCTTTGTATGTCTCTTTTAGTTAAGGTCCACGTCTCTGCACCATAAGTAAGCACTGGAAGGATGCATTGATCAAACACTTTTCTTTTAAGACATAATGGCATATTGCTCTTGAAAATTATGCTGTTTCTTCCAAAAGCTCTCCAGGCAAGTTTTGTACGCCGATTAATTTCTTCATCAATGTGACCCTCACTTGATATCTGCTGTCCAAGATAAACGTCCGTGTCTGTTATCTCCAGCTTTTCTCCATCAATCGATAAATCTTCATTTCTTGTAAAAGCATTGAACATCACTTTTGTCTTCTGAAAGTTCATTTTTAATCCCACTTCTTTACTCTTGTCCGCAAGTTCCTGGATCATACTCTGCAGCTCTGATGGGCTAGTTGCAAAAATGACTACGTCATCAGCAAAACGAAGGTGGGTTAGATAATCTCCATTAATCTTTATCCCCTTGTTTTCCCAGCTCAGTGACTGAAAAACTCCCTCCAATGAGGCATTAAAGAGCTTCGGAGATATGGTGTCACCTTGTCTCACTCCCTTTCCAATTTTTATGTGTGTTGTAGTTTCAAACAGCCTAATCTTTGCACTTGCATTTTCATAGATGTTATTAATAATATTAATGTATGCATCTTCAATACCGCAGGTTTTCAGAGCCATTGTAACTGCTGATGGTTTCACCGAATCAAAGGCTTTTTCATAATCGATAAAAGCCATGCACAATGGAAGTTCATATTCCCTCGCTCTTTCAATTAGTTCTCTCAGCACATGGATATGATCTATTGTGCTGTAGCCACTCCTGAATCCAGCTTGTTCTCTCGGTTGAGCCATGTCCAGTGTTACCTTCAAGCGGCGTGAAAGAACTTTAGTGAAGATTTTAAAAACTACTGATAGGAGGCTGATAGGTCTGTAGTTTCCGAGATCGTCAATGTCACCTTTCTTATGTAGCAGGATCATTGTAGCGGTGTTCCAATCCTCAGGAATATTTCCTTCATTAAGGCATAGAGTGAAAATTTGGGCGAGTACTGTTTCGATTCCTCCACTTGCTTCTTGTATGATGTCTACAGTAATTCCATCTTCTCCTGGAGCTTTTCCCCGCTTCATGTTCTTGATTGCATGTGCAACTTCTGCTGGAAGGACTGGAGGAACTCTGGTACTGGTATCTTTCATGATGTCTGGAGTGCATGTATCATCCCTTTCATATAATTTGGAGTAGAAATCTTTCACTCTTGTCAAAATTTCGCCTCTATTTCTTGTTACAGAACCATCTTCTTTTCTCAGTGCCATAATCTGTTTTCTTCCCTTACTGAGATGTCCCTTTGCTATCTTAAGGCTTTGGTTGTTTTCAATTGCTTTCCTCACTAGTTCACAGTTGAATTTTCTTACGTCTTCAGTGATACTTTTTCGTACTGTCTTGCATAGCTGTATATATTCCACTTTGGAGGTCACATCTTCTTTAGTTGTCCTCATCTCTCTTCTTTTTTGCATCAACATTTTCGTTTTTCCTGATAATTTATTTACATGCAACTTGTTCTTAGATACAGCTAATTTTGTTGCTGTTTCCATAAGAGCTTTGGTTACTTTTCTGTTAACTTCAGAGTTGTCCACTTCTTCCGATGTTAGGCCTTCTAAAGCAGAGAACCTGTTCTTCAGTTCCAACTTGAAGGTATCATGGTGTGTTTTAAGGTTGGTTATGTCAATAGATTTTGTTTGTCTTATGAGCTTGCCACGTTCAAGTTTAGTGTTGAGGTGCATCTTACATCTCACCAATCTATGGTCACTACCTGTGTTGAACTTGTTTAGCACACTGCAGTCTTCTATGACGAATTTTTTGTTACACATAATAAAATCAATTTCACTTGTCGTCCCATTTGGATGTCTCCATGTCCATTTCCTGTGTGGCTTTTTCTTGAAGAAGGAGTTCAAGATGAAAAACCCTTCTGCCTCTGCAAACTCAACGAGAGTATTTCCACGCTGGTTTCTGTTGCCGTGACCGAATTTACCTACTGAAGTTTCATTCTGTTGCCGTTGCCCTATTTTTGCATTGAAATCTCCCATAATTATTTTCAAGTGCTGCTTACCTTTATTATTTAGATGACAAATTTCCTCATAAAATTCTTCAATTTCTTCTTCAGGATGACTTGTGGTGGGTGCATAAGTTTGAATAATCTGAGCCTGGTATCTTTTCGAGAGTTGGATAACAAGCCGTGCAGCTCTGTCAGAGGAACTTTCAACTTCTACAACTTTATCCTTCAGTTTCTTGTTTATTATAAATCCAACACCACTAGTTCTGCCAGTATCTGTCCCACGATAGCAGAAGAGATGTCCACTTTTCAGTTCGATGAGATCTTCTCCTTTTCTCCTTACCTCACTTAGCCCCACGATGTCCCACTTGATCCTTTGTAGTTCCTCTTCCAATTCAAGAAGCCTTGAATCAGAAGATAGTGAGCGTCCATTGTACGTTGCCAAGGTCAGCATCAGATAGCAGCCTAGTCCGGTCTTCCGGGAATTCTTAGCACCCTCTGCCTTCATGTAGCACTGGCCGCTGCCTTGGCCAGGTACATTCCAGCTGCCGGAGACTGAGGGCCAAGATTTAAGTTGTGGAGTCATTTTGGAGGGGTTTGGCCATAACTCACCACGCTGGCCAAGCGGGTTGGTGAGTGTGGGATAGAATTTCCTCTAATCCCGATGGTATAGTTATACTGCTATTGGCGGTCGTCAGAGCCCCTTTAGTAGGAACAGGATGCACCACGAGAAGGCGGGGTTGACATTTGTCAAGGAGAGGCTGTGATGTTACGCATCACCTGACCTTACATCCCACACACACATATACCTATATATATATTTTTTTTCTCTTCTTCTCCCAGAAAAATAAAAGAGGAAAACAAATTTATGAAATGACGTTACAACGATTCACCTAAAATATAATGTCCTCACTCCGACCTACTGACAGCATAAAAAACAACAACTACAGTTACCTAAAGGACACACACACACAGAGCACACTCACCAGAAAGATAGATTAATTTTGAAAGAGAAATTTCCGAGGCAAGATTTCTGACTTTTTCTCAACTTTTTTTTCTTAAGAGGACATATATCATCATCATCATCATTGTCAACCATTATCAATCCACTGCTGGACGAAGGTCTCCCCAAGTTTCCTCCACAACGGTCTGTCTTGTGCCAGTCTCCTCCATGTCACCCCTGCATACTTTCGAATTTCATCCACCCATCTCCCATGTGGTCTTCTTCTGGGTCTTTTCTTGTCCCTTGGAATCCAATCTAAAATTTCGGCTGTCCATCGATGATCTGTCCTTCTGGCAGTATGTCCAGCCCATTGCCATTTCAGGGATTTAACTCTGATCATGATGTCTTCCACTCTTGTCATTTTTCGGATCCACGAGTTCCTCTTCTTATCTCTCCTGGTTACCCCAAGCATGCACCTCTCCATGCTTCTTTGAGTTGTCTGGAGCCTTTGTATGTCTCTTTTAGTTAAGGTCCACGTCTCTGCACCATACGTAAGCACTGGAAGGATGCATTGATCAAACACTTTTCTTTTAAGACATAATGGCATATTGCTCTTGAAAATTATGCTGTTTCTTCCAAAAGCTCTCCAGGCAAGTTTTGTACGCCGATTAATTTCTTCATCAATGTGACCCTCACTTGATATCTGCTGTCCAAGATAAACGAACGTGTCTGTTATCTCCAGCTTTTTTCCATCAATCGATAAATCTTCATTTCTTGTAAAAGCATTGAACATCACTTTTGTCTTCTGAAAGTTCATTTTTAATCCCACTTCTTTACTCTTGTCCGCAAGTTCCTGGATCATACTCTGCAGCTCTGATGGGGTAGTTGCAAAAATGACTACGTCATCAGCAAAACGAAGGTGGGTTAGATAATCTCCATTAATCTTTATCCCCTTGTTTTCCCAGCTCAGCGACTGAAAAACACCCTCCAACGTGGCATTGAAGAGCTTCGGAGATATGGTGTCACCTTGTCTCACTCCCTTTCCAATTTTTACGTGTGTTGTATTTTCAAACAGCCTAATCTTTGCACTTGCATTTTCATAGATGTTATTAATAATATTAATGTATGCATCTTCAATACCGCAGGTTTTCAGAGCCATTGTAACTGCTGATGGTTTCACCGAATCAAAGGCTTTTTCATAATCGATAAAAGCCATGCACAATGGAAGTTCATATTCCCTCGCTCTTTCAATTAGTTCTCTCAGCACGTGGATATGATCTATTGTGCTGTAGCCACTCCTGAATCCAGCTTGTTCTCTCGGTTGAGCCATGTCCAGTGTTACCTTCAAGCGGTGTGAAAGAACTTTAGTGAAGATTTTATAAACTACTGATAGGAGGCTGATAGGTCTGTAGTTTCCGAGATCCTCAATGTCACCTTTCTTATGTAGCAGGATCATTGTAGCGGTGTTCCAATCCTCAGGAATCTTTCCTTCATTAAGGCATCGAGTGAAAATTTGGGCGAGTACTGTTTCGATTTCTCCACTTGCTTCTTGTATGATGTCTACAGTAATTCCATCTTCTCCTGGAGCTTTTCCTCTCTTCATGTTCTTGATTGCATGTGCAACTTCTGCTGGAAGGACTGGAGGAACTCTGGTACTGGTATCTTTCATGATGTCTGGAGTGCATATATCATCCCTTTCATATAATTTGGAGTAGAAATCTTTCACTCTTGTCAAAATTTCTCCTCTATTTCTTGTTACAGAACCATCTTCTTTTCTCAGTGCCATAATCTGTTTTCTTCCCTTACTGAGATGTCCCTTTGCTATCTTTAGGCTTTGGTTGTTTTCAATTGCTTTCCTCACTAGTTCACAGTTGAATTTCCTTACGTCTTCAGTGATACTTTTTCTTACTGTCTTGCATAGCTCTATATATTCCACTTTGGAAGTCACATCTTTAGTTGTCCTCATCTCTCTTCTTTTTGCATCAGCATTTTGGTTTTTCCTGATAATTTGTTCACATGCAACTTGTTCTTAGACCCAGCTAATTTTGTTGCTGTTTCCATAAGAGCTTTGGTTACTTTTCTGTTAACTTCAGAGATGTCCACTTCTTCCGATGTTAGGCCTTCTAAAGCAGAGAACCTGTTCTTCAGTTCTAACTTGAAGGTATTATGGTGTTTTTTAAGGTTGGTTATGTCAATAGATTTTGTTTGTCTTATGAGCTTGCCACGTTCAAGTTTAGTGTTGAGGTGCATCTTACATCTCACCAATCTATGGTCACTACCTGTGTTGAACTTGTTTAGCACACTGCAGTCTTCTATGACGAATTTTTTGTTACACATAATAAAATCAATTTCACTTGTCGTCCCATTTGGATGTCTCCATGTCCATTTCCTGTGTGGCTTTTTCTTGAAGAAGGAGTTCAAGATGAAAAACCCTTCTGCCTCTGCAAACTCAACGAGAGTATTTCCACGCTGGTTTCTGTTGCCATGACCGAATTTACCTACTGAAGTTTCATTCTGTTGCTGTTGCCCTATTTTTGCATTGAAATCTCCCATAATTATTTTCAAGTGCTGCTTACCTTTATTATTTAGATGACAAATTTCCTCATAAAATTCTTCAATTTCTTCTTCAGGATGACTTGTGGTGGGTGCATAAGTTTGAATAATCTGAGCCTGGTATCTTTTCGAGAGTTGGATAACGAGTCGTGCAGCTCTGTCAGAGGAACTTTCAACTTCTACAACTTTATCCTTCAGTTTCTTGTTTATTATAAATCCAACACCACTAGTTCTGCCAGTATCTGTCCCACGATAGTAGAAGAGATGTCCACTTTTCAGTTCGATGAGATCTTCTCCTTTTCTCCTTACCTCACTTAGCCCCACGATGTCCCACTTGATCCTTTGTAGTTCCTCTTCCAATTCAAGAAGCCTTGAATCAGAAGATAGTGAGCGTCCATTGTAAGTAGCCAAGGTCAGCATCAGATGGCAGCCTAGTCCGGTTCTCCGGGGATTCTTAGCACCCTCTGCCTTCATGTCGCACTGGCCGCTGCCTTGGCCAGGTACATTCCAGCTGCCGGAGACTGAGGGCCAAGATTTAAGTTGTGGAATCATTTTGGAGGGGTTTGGCCATAACTCACCACGCTGGCCAAGCGGGTTGGTGAGTGTGGGATAGAATTTCCTCTAATCCCGATGGTATAGTTATACCGCTATGGGCGGTCGTCAGAGCCCCTTTAGTGGGAACAGGATGCACCACGAGAAGGCGGGGTTGACATTTGTCAAGGAGAGGCTATGATGTTACGCATCACCTGACCTTACATCCCACACACACATATACCTATATATATATATTTTTTTCTCTTCTTCTCCCAGAAAAATAAAAGAGGAAAACAAATTTATGAAATGACGTTACAACGATTCACCTAAAATACAATGTCCTCACTCCCACCTACTGACAGCATAAAAAACAACAACTACAGTTACCTAAAGGACACACACACACAGAGCACACTCACCAGAAAGATAGATTAATTTTGAAAGAGAAATTTCCGAGGCAAGATTTCTGACTTTTTCTCAACTTTTTTTTTTTCTTAAGAGGACATATATATGGATATATATATATCCACCACCTGCACAATGCCAAGAAAAGTGAGAGACGACCTAAAAAAATTATGATCACACATTTTCTCATTTTCTCTTATAGAAAATGCGTTGGACTGTTGTCAGTCCTGAATGAAAATTGACATAAATTGGCCAGATTTATGTGTTTCCAGGACTGAGCAAGAAGACACTCTCTACCAACAAGTAATTGGACACCTGTGATAGCAAAGGAAAACGAAGTTATTCACCTTCAATAGTTGTTGGAGCCTCCACGAGCGGCGATTACAGCTGCGACCCTCCGGGGCATACACTCAACCAGGCGTTGTACGACAGCTGGCGGTATTTTCTTCCACTCGGCTTGGAGAAGATAGGTTCACCGCTTTCGGACGGTGGGGGCACCCCTTAAGTCGAAGCTCCAACTCGTCCCAGAGGTGCTCGATATGGTTAAGGTCCGGGTTCTGCGCAGGCCAGTCCATTCGATTAACCCCATTGTCACCATACCAAGCCATGGTGGACCTCGCAACATGACAGGTGGCATTGTCATCCTGAAAGTAACATATGTCTACCCCGTAAAACGGTCACAACGTAGGAAGCGCATGGTCATCCAAAATGGTGCAGTAGGTCTCGGCGTTGAGTCTACCAGGAATTGCGACCAAGGGTCCCGTGCCATACCAGGAGAAACACCCCCATGGCATAATTCCACCGCCGCCGAACTTCACAGTTGGCACAATACATTCCGGCAGGAGGCGTTCTCCAGGCAGACACCAAACCCAGACCCTGCCATCCGAACGATAGAGGGTGAACCTTGATTCGTCGCTCTAGAGAACCTGTTTCCACTGTTCAACGGTCCACTGTCGACGTTCTTTTCACCACGTTAGCCGAGCAGCGCTATTGGACTTGGCGATCAAAGGCTTGTGGGCGGCAGCACGTCCATGATAACCGAGCAGATGGGCTTCCTTACGGATGGTATTCATCGAAAGAACACTCCCGGATGCCTGTTGAAACACCTCGCGGATGTGGTCTATCGATTTGGTGCGGTTCTTCCGAATTTCTCTGGCCAGCACCCGTCGGTCTCTAACTCCCAGTTTTGTGGGTCTGCCGGGTCGGGGCACATTCCGACAGTTACCTCTCATCTTCCACTTGCCAATCACGTAGGCCACTGTCGATTTTGGGTACTTCAACTCGCTGGATATGTCACGTATGGATCGGCCATTTCTGTGATACCCGACGATTACACCTTTCTCGAAATCAGAGAGCTCCGAACTGCGTGGCATCTTGCGTGCGACTGGTTGTGTTGTTGTTTCCCACACGATATTTAACGATGGCGGCCGTGACGTGTATCAGGACCGCAGATATCGTCGATTGCAGGGGTGTCCAATTACTTGTTGGTAGATAGTGTATAATGCACAATGCCTTCAGGAAAGGATTCATGGAATTTCCGGAGGTACTGCATATTCTGGTTGCTAGTTACTACATTTATAAACATTCACCAGCTCAACGAGAAGATTTTATGAAAGTAAGTATGCGCACTAAATTACCATTAAAATTTTGTTCGAATAGGCGGTTGGACAACGTTAACGTTCTGGAACGAGCTCTTGAACTTCTGGATCCACTGACATTGTATATAAAATTCGTTATTGAAAAGAAATTGAAAAAATCTGAAAATAAATCATTTGAAACTGTACATAGTGGTGTTATAAAGGATAATTTATTTGCTGCAAAATGAAATTTTTTTTATTTGTATTGCAAAGGAGCTTGAACCTCTGCTGACAATATACCAAGCAGATAAGCCAATGCTGCCCTTTTTTGCAAGTGATTTGTATAAACGTATTAAAGAATTGATGCAGAGATTTATAAAAGATGAGGAATTAAGGTCTGCAACATCTTCCGTGAAATTACTAAACATTGAAGTAGAAGATACAAAACTATACAAGGATGTCAGTAAATTAAGTGTAGGTTTTGTTGCTTCTAATATTTTGTCTGAATTAAGTAGAAGTAAGAAGATAAGTGAGAAACAGTTTATGGAATTCTATTAAAACTGCAGGAAGTTTTTAGTAAAAAATGACAAAAAAACTTTTGGAAAAGTCGCCGCTTAAGTATTCAGTAGTGCGAAACATGACATGTTTAGATCCTCGTACTCTGGTAAGTGGTACAGTAGAAAGAAATAATACAAAATAGCATAATATTGATGCTACGCCCCGAACCGCCAGATTATCCAGTAAAAGAAAGCTTTAAGAATTTAGATGTCAGGATGTCAGGCAATAGTTGACGACCATAGTAGTAGTAGACATTAGAATTTAGAATAAATATTTGTGAGCTCTTTTATCGCCCAAATCTTATGTACTGGTGAAAAGAATTTAGCCTGCAATTTAGCTAATTAAAACCAAGAAATTATTCCGACACTTATTAATAATTCATGCAACTTCAGGACTGGCACGAGACAACAGACATTTAATCAATTTAAAATAAAACATGAAGATAATAATGAAGGCGTCTATATACAGAGGATAGTGAAGGAGGGGCTTTAAATAGACTCGCCCCTTTCGGTACAGCTCATGGGCTGAATTTATCAGTAAAGTTCAATTATTACTCATTGACTTATACACAGTCCGGCTTTACAACAGTTCTCAGCCGACGAAAGTCTATTGGCTGAGCGGAGCCAATCTATTCACAACTGGCATGCATACATAAATTCAGTACTTACAGATATGCAGTTTTTCCTCGGGTATCGATGTTTGATGTATTTATATTGGAAGCGCACCTGTGTGACGACACGCCAATTTCAGAGCGCGCACTATAACTAATGGAGAGGGGAGTTGACCAAACTCTGATGATTGTTCCTTTATATATATATATATTGTGACGATCCCCCCCCCTCGCATAATTAATTGGCGAGAGGCGTGGTTAATTAACGGTAATTGAAACTTGATTGGGGGTTTTAATTAACAGAGAGTTATAATTTAAACACTTGCGAAGGGCGGTATATTAAGAAAAGATCTTCTAGCACTTTGAATTCAAGTGGCGAGTTGCAGGTGTTTGCCACGAGAACAAAGAGCCCATAAACGGAAATGGGACGGGTCAGAGTTTAAAAGCTATTTCCCATGACTCAAAAGTGTTTGGACGGCAAAAGCGTTTGAAGCTTTTGTCTGTGCCGCGCGCGAAGCAATGGGAAAGCTCTTGGACTTGAAGAGTGGTTTATAATAAATGTCGCGGTTTCAAGTGTTGGAATTCACCGCTTACCAATTTCTTGGAGAGGGGAGATTGTTGTTGAGGACAGATCCCGTTTGATATCCGAGAGAACTGGGCCTCGATTTTTCCTCGTGCTAGAAAAATGCTTACCGTCCGTCTGCGTGCTCTTGCAATTCTGAACATAAGAAGGGAATCCAGCTGAAAAGCATAAGCTGATGAATAATAACCACCAGATTTACCTAAAAACTTTCTGATCCTCGCCGGACTACGGATACCTGTCCTAAAGAGCGATTTCAGGTGAATGCCGACAGAGACATAATAATTACGGAATATCGCCTCACTCATGCAGAGCGGAGAAGAGAAACGCCAACATCGGAAGGGGACCTGCAGAGGAGCCGAGCCCCCCCCCCCCCGGCAGAGCCTCTTCGCAAAGAAAGCGGGGAGAGAACTTTTGTGCGTGTGTCTGAGTACGTGCGTTCAGCGACTAGGGATGATGTCGTTTTGACGAAGAGACCGTAAGCAACAATGCCTCATACAAAAAGGGAAAAAGAACTAACCGTAGTGACGACATATTAGTGAATGTGAGTGACTGTTGTGTTGTTCGTGTCACCATACTGTTAATACTCAAGGACCTATGTAAGTACTTTTTACGAATACTTTTATTTGCGGCTCATTGTGAACGAACAGACTTTTCGTTAGGACATATTTTCTGAAACACCGAAGAGGGCCAAAGCTGGCCGGAAATTATAGCTTTGTAATTAGATGAAGAATCCGGTGTAATTTATGCATGTATCCATTAAATCCCTGTTTTAATTGTTATACTGTGCCTCCATTGGTTTATTGGTGTACTGTGTCGGCTAATTGGCTAACGAGGTATTGGCGGATTCAGTGATTCGAATCGCCGTCCGGAAGTAATTGGGCATCCTGACAACTAAGACCCAAAGGACGCAACAATATATAAATATAATATGTGTCTACACACACACGTACACTTACGCACTTTATTTAGACCCAAGCTATTTTAATATGTGATACTTTAGAATATGAAATACTCGATTCTGTGCAAATCGGGACCTGACTGTCCTTGTGGAAGATCATGACGCAGTTGCAGCCATCACCGATGAACACGTGTGAGAGGATTGCATCATGATTATTTACAGTGGTACGGGTCCGAGCGGTTTGATCCGTTACCTGGAGTGTGACGTTCTTCAAAATTCTGGAGCTGGCATAAGTAGGCGAGAACGAATGCTGGTCAGTTTAAACACAGGAATTTAATATCAGAGCCGACAAGAACAGAGAGCTAAAAAGTAAACATACTAATCTATTTAATTGGTAGAACACCCGGTCTGCTGGTATGAAAATTTGTACACTCGGTATGCATAAAAAAAGGAGAGGGATCTCCCTTCTTATTAAGTATTTCTTCTTTCTTTAGTTCCGGAGAATAGGCTCTCCACAGTTCACCATACCGGGAACAATTAAAGTTCTGGACATCAGGTGCCCTGCCGGTAAAAGAAAGTTCAGTCTATGTCGCTTGAGCACGGGTTAGAATCCCGTCCAAAAACTATTCTAGATAAAGGCAAAATAAATACTCACGAATAGGCAGCTGGTAAAGCATAATCCAATCCGAAAGAGTAGTTTTTCTCGCTCGTCGGTAAGGCGCTTGGCCAGCCTGGTAATAGAAGCGAGTCGAAGGGTAGGTTCGTCGTCACCACATACACACACCTGAAGATGTCATTAGTTGCGGCGTGTCGCAAAAGGGGGTTCCCCCTTGCTTCTCTCTTGTTCCTCCGCTGTTGTGCTGCTTCGAAGAGAAGTAGAGAGATTCAGTGGTCAGCTCGAGGTCGTCAACTCTCCTGGGCGAACCACACGTAGACTGATCAGGGGATCCGGAAGCTGGAGTTTTCAGACCCGAAGAGCAGTGGGCTTTGGCAACGCCCTCCTTCAGGGGGCGTTGGCCTTGGACGGCAGAGCAACTCCAAACACCAGCTGTGGCGTTGGCTTTCTAAAGTCGCCGGTCGGATATTGATATCATGGGGGCCGCGGGTGGCCTAGTGGGCAACGTTCGTGACTACCACGGAAAGGGCCTCAGGTTCGATCCCAGGCAAGTATGAATGCTTGATCCTAAATATCAGCCGTGGGTACTAAATATCAGCCGTGGGTCGGATGGACACGTTAAGCCGCCGGACCCCGGGTACTAGCCGCCCTGGTAGTAAATAAGGGCGTCTGCTACCTCGCCTCCGTGTGACTTTCCTATCGGGCACTCTTGCCGAAATCTCCTAGCTTCCTGTTTCTAAGGGTTGTTTAAGACCTGGGGTCAGACACTCCCATCCTAAAATCCTCTACATATGATCATATTGAGATCGTGGTCCTTGCAAGCAGGATGAGGGTTCTCTTCCTCTCGTCGTTACTTTGCCAACGAATTCTGTTGACGGGCTCCCTTACTGACTGAATAGGCTTACATCGGCTATCAGTTTAACTGCTATTCATTTCCTCCTGGGAAAATCCGTTCTCCCTTGGACTTACAGCTGCCAAGGTGAAGTACATGTCGGTTTGCATTTCTACCCGAGGTTAGCAAGCAGACTGACGTTCACTCCTCAGGTACGGCTATTTTTCCATTTACAGCTCCCCGTTCGTCTGACAACCGCTAATCTGGCGCTTCTATTTCTTTGTAGGCAGCCGGGCCTATCCCGTCTTACTCCTCCAAATTTCGGGATGTAACTGCCTGTTTTTCTATGCCGCCCTATTTTCTTTTCTTTTTTTTTTTTTTATTTTTGATTGGAGGTTCAACGACCACCGTGAGCAACTCAATGGGCTATAAGCAGTCGCCCATCCCTAATTTAGGGTCACTGGTTCCAGGGAAGGGAGAGAGCCGGTGCCGTAAGACAAACACAACATCCATGCCTCACCGGGATTCGAACCCGGACCCCTTACGGACGAATGATCAGAGGCCAGCGCCTTAGACCACTGCGCCACCGGGGCGGCGCGCCCTATTTTCCCTCCCACCTGCTAGCCGCCTGCTTTGTGTTAGTCAACCTCTGAGAGCTTCTTCCCTTTGGAACAGAGCTCTGGTCGCTGGCCTTCGAGCCCCGATAGCCATAATTTAGACCTCGCTTAACGAAATTTTTGGCATTAATGGCACACTTAAAGACTTATTTACCTGGGTACAAGCGTCTCTCCGTCACAACGATGGTGGCCTCTTTGTCTTCGGGTGGCCTGCACTCGCAACCTTAAAATTCCTTTGTTTTAAACTAGCCGAAACCCATTAAACGACCTCCCAGTCAGGCGTATTAATTTCTCCATTTAATTTTGCAATAGGCCAAATATTTAATTAAAACATTAGCATAATTTTATCATGCCTATCGAGCCCATCCTCTATGCTAATTAATTATCCTAGACCCCAAATTTTGTATCAACAGGTTCCATGGCATTGAAAGATGGTGCGACGAATGACAGGAAATTCGGGGATTAGTATCACACGCGTTTTCATTTCTTACAACTGGGCGATCAAAATTAAATAAGGCTTAAACTTCTGTCCTTCGAATTTGTGTGTATCAGGCTATAAAAACTGAGCATGAACTTACTGCTATTTGAAATGCCTGTTTTTCAAATGATTTCACAAAGTTGTCGTTCTTCTAGGTTGAACTGTGCCGAAGATTCAGAATGAGAGGCAGAAACGACCATGGAGAAACAGATCCTTTGGTAGCAATGGAAAGCCAGCAGCTATCCGAAGAAGTATTCAGACAAACAGAAACCAGAAAGAATTTCATCAAGACCCTTTATATCTTCGCTTGTTTTTGGATCTTCTTTATCTTGTGGAGCATTGCGACGATGTTTCTCTTGGTTCGTTTGCTTTCCAAATCACCTCTTGACTTTGAAAATGTGCTGTTAGTTTTATTTTACTGCTTTTTGTGCATCATATCCATGGCTGCAAGTATTGTTTATGCCATTGGGGGAGATTTCCGCACATCTGCTTTTTACCTCGTGGGTATTCTTCTCACAAACACCTGCGTTTCCTTCATTTTTTAAACCGTGCGGAACAAATTGTATTTGGAAGACACCAAATAAAAAAGCATGAACAATAAAGGCTCGTCTGATTTTTTTTAAATAAAATAGTATGACAGATTAAGTTTTTTTTTAATTTTACCTGTTTTTAGCTCTGTCATTTAGTGGAATGGTTACCTCATTACCAGTTTCCAAGAGCGAGGACAGTGAGAAACGACATTCTTCGCGTCCTCAGTCTTAAAATCTATTTTAATAACTGCAGTAAAATGTGTTCGGCGGTTTCACCACGAATGGCCCCAGGATGGCACGGGAAGGTCCAGAATCGCCAGAGAAACACTCCTGAATAATGGGATGGTCACCTAATTTTTTCAATAAATATTCAATCTCTGCCGGAGGTGTTTCACATTTACAGTATTCCACTGAGTAAATTATTGAAGACAACAAAGAATTGATGTAACAAATCAACTTCTTGAAATTTAAAAGCTGATATTATCCAATGGCTGGCTGCTCGTTGCTTTTCTGCTGTCAAAGATCGAAGCAGTCGTGTCGTCTATATGTAACTGCGCATGGTCGTATATAGAATTTTTTCGGGGTGGGGGGACGAAAAATGAAAGTTTTTGAAATCCACCAGAACAAAATGAAAGTTAATGAAAAAACAGAATAAAAAATTTAAGAATTTTTTCTAATGTGAGTTGATGCATTTTTATTAAATTAAGGCATTTTTTTCTAATGTAAGTCGCATTGTAAGCAAAGGCTGAAACAAAAAATGAAACACCATCGGGGGGCGAGGCCCCTTGCCCCTAAGCTAGGAAAATGGCGAGGACCAAGGACAGAAGAAATTATAAAAGCAGCTTTTTCTTCTAGAGGGATCTGAAGGATGTAATGAAGATTTCTTTGCCGCCCCGGTGGCGCAGTGGTCTAAGGCGCTGACCTCTGATTATTCGTCCGTAAGGGGTCCGGGTTCAAATAACGGTCAGGCATGGATATTGTGTTTGTCTTACGGCACTGGCTCTTTCTCCATTCCCTGGAACCAGTGACCCTAAATTAGGGACGGGCGACTGTTTATAGCCCATTGAGTTGCTCACGGTGGTCGTTAAAACCTCAAAAAAAAAAGAAGATTCCTTTGGCGATGAATATCGAATTGTGTTTTGTTACAATATTTTAAAGTATAAGATTTACTAAGCGATATGCCTGTATTTCTAATGCAAATATATGTTATAAAAGAAATTTAATTTCACAGTTGTACACACATGCACACCGAAGAGCCGATTATGATCAACGGGTTTTTATGTAAATTGGATCGATTGCAGTTAAACGACGGCACGTGTGAAGGTCATGAAATGGTATAAAACCTGGCACTGAGCTCTGTTAATCAGACCAGGGCCGCGGGTGGCCTAGTGGTCAACGTCCGTGACTGCCACGGAGAAGACCTCGGGTTCGATCCCAGGCAGTTATGAACGCTTGAATCACTAAATATCCGCCGTGCGTCGGATGGGCACGTTAAGCCGTAGAGTATTGGTCTCCGGTAGTAAATAAGGGCGTCTTCCTCCCCCTTTCTACCTCGCTTCCGTGCGTGACTTTCCTGTCGGGACCTCTACCCCAAATCTGCTAGCTTCCTATTCCTAAGAGTTGTTTAAGACCTGGGGTCAGGCACTCCCTTCCTAAAATCCTCTACATATGATCTGATCTGATCTGATCTGTTAATCAGACGTGTGCCTTTCCTGTTAGGCCCTTTAGCCCAAATCTCCTAGCTTCCTATTTCTAAGGGTTGTTTAAGACCTGGGTTCAGACATTTCCTTCCTAAAATACTCTACATATGAACTGATTTGTTAATCAGACCTCGCTTCCGTGTGACTTTCCTGTCGGGCCCTTTAGCCCAAATCTCCTAGCTTCCTATTTCAAAGAGTTGTTAAAGACTTGGGGTCAGACACTCCCTTCCTAAAATCCTGTACGTATGATCTGATCTGATCTGTTAATCAGACCTCGCTTCCGTGTGACTTTCCTGTTGGGTACTCTGGCCCAAATCTCCTAGCTTCCTATTTCTAAGGGTTGTTTAAGACCTGGGGTCAGACACTCCGTTCCTAATATCCTCTACATACGATCTGATATGATCTCTGTTAATCAGTGTTCATCTTGTTCTTCAGACGGAAAAGTCAGCGAGTTCGACAAAGACTAAATTGTAATGGCTAGACTATTTGGTCAGAGCATTTCCGAGACGTCGGGCTTTTAGTTAGTACTTTCAAACAGTGGATCGATGAGGGAAAAACCACAAAGCGCCGGCATGGTGAAGCACGACTCACTGGTTCTGGGGTGAGCGAAGACTATCCCGTATGGTGAGAGCCAACAGAAGGGACACTGTGGAGCAACTCGCCGGTAATTTGAATACTGGTGACGGGAGTAATGTGCCACAACACAGCAAACTCTGCTGAAAATGTGGCTGTGTAACCACAGGCCGCTCCGATTGCCCATTCAAACCTTGGTTCATAGTTGAAAGCGTCTACAATGGGCACGCGAGCATCGAAACTGGACTTTGAATGATTGATCGTTTAGTCCGATGGATCTCGTGCGTCGTTTACTTCGGGAAGTGTTGTCACCAGGATGAACTGTGAGTCGAAAACAAGCCGGTGGTGGAAGTGTAATGTTTTGGGCAATGTTCTGCTGGGAAACCCTGGGTCCACTTATTCATGTGGAGGAAACTATGACGTCCACCAGTTAGTTAAACATAATTGCAGACCAGGTGCATCCTTTCATGGAAGCGATATTCCCCTTCCAGTAGTGCCTTCTTTCATGAGGATAATGTGCCATGCCACACTTCCCAGGTTGTTCGAGAATGGTTCGCGGAACACGAGAAAGACTTCCAGGTATTGACATGGCCTCTAAATTCCCAAGGCATCAATCTAATCGATCATTTGTGATGGAACAGCAAATCCGATCTGCAGTGGTTCAGCAAAGTAACTTACAATAGTTAAAGGATCTGCAGATAATGTGTTGGTACCAGGTACAACAAGACACCTATAACGACCCTCGCTCCTTTCTAGCTCTTACTCAACATAGCCCCGATCCAGCGAGAGGCTTCATATAATTTTGTTTGTTCGTTTCCCAAAAGAATCACTGCTTCTAAAGCAAAATATAGAATCCGGAATATTTAAAACAATAACAAGTTAGTAAAATCATGCAATGCATTGATTATGACACGCTTTCCAACATACCAGAAATCATTACTCAAGTTATTGCTCAAATTATGAGGATAATGGCTGCGGAATAAATCTTGCTCCTGTGTCCTGACCTTTGACCCCATTTCTATCATATTAAACAGAATTGGTTCAGTATACCTCCGGAACAACATACTAAAATTTTGTCGCAATACAAGCATTTTTAGTCAAGTTATGAGGATAATGGCTGTGGAATAAATCTCGCTCCTGTGCCCTGATCTTTGACCCCATTTCGATGATATTCAGCAGAATTGGTTCAGTATACCTCAGGAACAACATACTAAAGTTTTGTCGCAAGCTAAGCGTTTTTACGTAAGTTATGACGCATAAGGGCAATGGAATGGATCTCTCTAATATATCCTGACCTTTGACCCCATTTCGCCCATTTTCAATAGGGTTCGTCCCCAGGTGGTCTTCTACCACATACGAAAATTTAATCGAAATCGAACCACTTTTACGTGAGTTATCGTGAGGACTGGCGGATAGACACACTGACGGACAAAGCTGGAGCATATACGCTTCTTCAACCTACTGTTGGAAAGCGTAAAAAACAGTCCGTTTATTCCGCTAAAACCATGTGTCTTAGGACTTCTCTAGGGCTGGTTAATGGAAAGCTTGACGGTCCGTGCTATCGATACTAGATTAGAACTTCTTTTTGTCCCATCCACCGACGTCGCTGCTACTCCGCGACCCAATATCCATCGCTCTCCGGAAAACAAATCGTCCTCGACGCCAGTCTAAGACCAGACCGCTCCCACCAAACTCAAGGTCCCGTCTCTCTTGCTCCTACTTCCAAAGTAAAAAGTTCCCATTCCCCCTTAAAACTTCAGAAAAGCACTACTATCGGATTTCCGAGTTAATCCCACCTACCTGGGCAACCTACCACACCCTTAAGCTTGTGTTTCACTCCTTAACGTGCCCTTGAGATAATCACATCGTCACACAATATATGTGCAATACACTTCAAATACTTATGTATTAAGCTGATAGTAATGCGGCCCAATAAATAAAGACCAAAATTGGGTCAAACCCGGAACAAATTAGCTAAAAGCTGAATTTTTGCAGGCTGGTAGAACTCATTGGGTTTAGCAATTTCACAAAAGTCCCCCCCCCCCGCTTGCTCCCCCTACACTCCCATAAAGGGGGGAAATTAAGTCTAATACTAATCCACTCGTAACTCCCGAAATAATTGGTGTACAGTGATATATTTTTTTAATTTATTCCTCTTGATATGATCTATAAATTTTGTTCTATTCATTTTTACTCTATCTCCTATAGTTTTGCTGCAATGTTCGAAAACCCGCAAAATAGCACCTTTTTTTTCTCGACATTTTACCGATTAATTGCAATTACCGCTTCACAGAGCCAAAATTTCCGAATAAAAGTTGTAGCAAATTTTATAGCCTTTACAAAGATTGTATTATTTGTCTTACAGCAACCTATAGTTTCGCTTACACTGTATCTAAACCATGTCTGCCTTAAGCACTTCTGTTGCGAAGAATTTGCGTCGCGGGAAGACCATGGTACTGATAAAGAGATAAGAGGCGCTGACTCACGCAATTGGTTTATTTATTTGACACTGAGGGAGAATAAAATGCATTCCTAAAACTCCCCCACAGTGCACACATATGTCACAAAGCATATTTAATTAAGTCATCGGATAGGTAAGGAGTCCGCACGAGAGATTCTCCTGAGTCAAAGAACGAAATGTAAGTTGATCGTTTTTTTAGCCTCTAAAAAGTAAAGCAAATTCTGAATTGCATTCCCGTAATGGGTTACCTAACTGAATAAAAATGGACAAATGCATGATTTGCCATAACCATCTCTGTGAGGGAGAATCAGTAGTTGTCCCCAAAGGTTTAAAAAGGATAACTGATTCTAGCCTGAAAAGAAAAGACAGTTTGCATGAAAAATTAGAGAATGTTACTTCTATTATGGTTCACCAGATTTGCCGGTCGAATTACACGCGAGAAAGTAGTTTTAAGGCTTCACATGTTACAAGTATTTCTTCAGCATCAACGTTGAAGCACGATATCATTCGGAGTGCTACAGAAAATTCAGAAAAATAAAGCTGTTTAGAGCACCTGGTCGGCCACAAAAGTCAGAGCACTGAAACTGCTTTCTCCTTATTGTGTGACTACATTGAAAAATCAGATGAATGGCACTTCATTCTAAATGATTTATAAAATATCATGGCTTTTCTACACCCATTACTGATAAATATTTGAAGCAGCGACTGTTACAGCATTTCGGAGACAGGATAGTGATAACAAATATTATTATTATTTTTTTGATTGAATGTGTTTTTTTTTTTTTTGATTGTAGGTTTAACGACCACCGTGAGCAACTCAATGGGCTATAAGCAGTCGCCCGTCCCTAATTTAGGGTCACTGGTTCCAGGGAAGGGAGAGAGCCAGACAAACACAACATCCATGCCTCGCCGGGATTCGAACCCGGACCCCGTTCGAACGAATGATCAGAGGCCATCGCTTAGACCACTGCGCCACCGGGGCTGTAATTTTGAAGGTTTAACGACCACCGTGGGCAACTCAATGGGCTATAAGCAGTCTCCCGTCTCTAATTTAGGGTCACTGGTTCAAGGGAAGGGAGAGAACCAGTGCCGTAAGACAAACACAACATCCATGCCTCACCGGGATTCGAACCCGAACCAATGGTTATAAGCCAGCGCTTAGACCACTGCGCCACCTGGTCGGTACAAACATTTCTGGGAAGAAGAATATTGTATGTATGACAGATGTCAATCATAAATTGCTGGCTGATCAATGGTACAATGAGAGAAAGAAAGATAAAGTCTGTGAACGAAGAAGAGTTGTTGAAGCAGCAGCAGCAGAAATTATTAGAGAGGACATACAGAAAATGATGTACAACAGTAGCAAATATCCGAATACAAAAGATACCAAGGAGAATTGAGTAAATGTTGTTCCTAAAATGCTGCAAATATTTACAGACATGGTTACAAAAAAGACGCAGCACATCCGGGATTATTCGCAAACGAACTGTAATAAACCATGCTATGAGACCTAGGTCATTTCTGTCAACTGTTCAAGTCAGCATTGCGTTGTATTTTAGTCGTAGATATGGTTCCAAACATTTAGTTCAATTGTTATCATCGATGGGTATGTGTTCTTCATACTACGAAGCAGAGCAATATTAAAATTCTATAATTAGTGCAAGATTTTTTTTTTTGATTGGAGGTTTAACGACCACCGTGAGCAACTCAATGGGCTATAAGCAGTCGCCCGTCCCTAATTTACGGTCACTGGTTCCAGGGAAGGGAGAGAGCCAGTGCTGTAAGACAAACACAACATCCATGCCTGACCGGGATTCGAACCCGGACCCCTTACGGACGAATGATCAGAGGCCAGCGCCTTAGACCACTGCCTTCAAAATAAACCTTTATTAGTCTAAAAGCAAGGTACATGTGATACGCTTCAGTCACACGAGACTGTATTAAAAGAGACGAGGCCAAGAAGTCTCAACACAAAAGAAAGGAGGAAAAAAAAACTGGTAACATCAGAACAAGATTAAAATATATACAGATTAAAAAGGAACACAGAAAACAAAAACAAAAAACACACACATTACAAAACCCAAACCCCAGAGTGAGGGAAAGAAAACACATTCCAAAAACTAGTACATAGCAGCGCGAACACAAAGGTGACAGGTAAAAAACACAACAACAATACAACACAACACAAATTGACTGACACTGCAAGACAGCGACAGGAGGAACAAAACTGTACTTCTGAAAACATGCAGCAGCGGCCAAAACATTAGTACAAGAAGAACATAAGAAACAAAAAAAAAAACCGTGCACATAAAGAGGGGTGTTAACCAACCGCTATCACTAAAAACGAAATACGAAGTGACGCATGTATGTCAGAAGGAACACTGTACAGAAGAATACATGATAGTAAGGGGAAAAACCGCTGCATCACACAAAATAAATGTAGCCAAACAGGCACACGAGGTTCACAAAAAAAATCGCACTCAATTCAAATTTCATACTCAAAACAAGAAGTCGCGCGTTGACAAACCCCGGAAGCCGACGTGGCGCTATAGAGAGAATCACGCGGAAACAAGATCGCATAGCATCATAACATATTGAAAACAACACAAAGTACGTCCAATCGTACACGGCAACAGAAGACTGTGCCGAGAAAAAATACAATATTACAGGAAAAACCCAGACAGGAGAAACACGAAGCAAGACGTAGAACCCTAGCTTGAGTGCAAAGAAACACAAAAACGAAAACACAAAAAGTGCACTTAAAACATAATCAAAGACAAAACTGCCTCAACTGCCTACTTCACTACACATGTAGTCACATACAGTCAAGAAAAAAACACAAGAGGCACAGTAAAAAAAAGCACAAGGCAAATAGTGCGTTGACCAACTCCTTGGGTCAACGTAACCCAATAGACAAGATACGCACGAGAAGCACACTGTATAGAAAACGAGAGATAAGGCTGAGTACTCAATGAAAAAACACAACGAGACCAGCAGGGCCACACTAAGTAATTCAAAGTTCATAAAAAAACAAAGCAAAACAAGTGAACAATGAAACACAGGGCATGAGAAAAAAAAAGGCTCTCTAAACTGAGGAGCCAACTGAAACACGAAAGTAGAACATGCACAAACAAGTAAAAAACAAGATTATCACATTAGCAGCATAGGTAAAATGCAATCACAGTATTAAAAAACTCACACAGGAGGAGAGCGAGTAGGACAGCCGCCATTCGAACAACTAAACAAAACACGTGCAAAAAGCAAGAGCAATTACAAATACACGGGAATACCACATACAGGAAACACAGTACAAAAAAGAAGATCAAGAACAATAACAAAGAAACAAGCACAAAAGAAACACAACACGCCAAAAAAACTTTGCAAAACTAGACAACACAGACTAGCCCAACGGAAAACAACAACACCCAACAAGCATCACACTATACCAAACAATAACACTGATCACAAACAATTGGTGGCCAACCAGTACAACAAAACACCACAACAAGAAATGCGTCGACCAACAACTGTGGCCGACGAAAACATAGAAAGCAAGCACACAATAATACATAGACAAACAACTCAACAAAAATACCGACACAAAAAAAACAATAACCGATTGCACAGCATCAGCAAGAACCAGGAAAAAAATACACACAGAACACAGGAACACAAACGCCCACGAACTCCGGACAGAAAAAAAAGTCAAAGCAACTAGCTGTAAAACATCCAATCACAGCGCAAAACGGCAAGAAAATTCAGACAAAGAGGCCGAGGCTGCTAGTAAGAGAAAAAGCACTATCCAAGAAAGAATATACCGACCAGTAGAATGAGCTAACAAAGCACAGGGGAAAAACAACAAAAAGACCGGAATCTCAAGGAAGCAAAACAGTACAACATTACCAAAGGGCCATAAAAAAAACAAGAAAAGGAAAACGGTAAAAAATTAAAAGGAAAAACAGCAGGATCAGAGGAAAAGAATGAATACGAGGGAAAAAACCTGCAGCTCAATCAAAAACAGAACAAGACAACAACCCGGAAAAGCAAAAACAAACAAAGTGAAGAAACCAGTACACCAAAACAAAAACAAGAAAAAAACTGATCAAACGAATTGAATCAACCCATGCTCAACCCGAAACCATGGGAGGTGGGGGGACCAGATCGAGAAGAAAGCAGGAACTGCCTGCCGGGCCAGAGCTACCTCGTACTCAAGTTGGATGACGGACTTGATCGAGGAACGAAACCTACGGCACAGAAAAACTCTCGCAGGATGATATCGACGAAGAGCAGGCCGATCAACACTGGTATGATAGTATAAATAAATAGTCAGTTTGGCCTGCAAAATTAAAAACGCGCAAACTGGATTGTGAACAGCAGCGGAAGGATGATGACGGCGAAGAAAATAGTAATGTGAAACAGAGTGAAAGGAAGGACAGACCTTGGAGAGAAGAGCAAACATCAATGAAAAAAGAGACTGTAAAACTAAACAGGAGTCATATGCGTGATGAACATCACCGAGCGTTGAACAGAAAAAACACAAGGGAGAAGACAGGCGACCAAAACGATGAAGAGTTCGTGGTGTGAGCAAGCGACGATGAAGATGTAGCCAATGAATATCAGTTGCTTTTGGGGAAGCCAGAGAAATGTGTGAATCGACCCATGTCTGAGAGGTTTCATCAGGTGGCACAAAAGGAATAGCGAGAGGTGTTCTAAAATAAGTAAGAAAGTGGCGGTACAAGAGTTTTGCAGTAACTTAATGCACCAGAAAGGGTGCATCAAGTTCATTCAAATAAACCAGAAAAGGAAGGCAAGGGGACGCCGAAGAAGAAACAATTAACCCAAAAGAATTCACGAGGGACGGGTAAAGGCGTTGAAGCTGAAAATGAAGCAATCGGAGTTGGGCGCGATGTAAGGGAGTGTCAGCAAGAGGGGGTCGATTTGGGAAAGAGACTTCCAGCGGAGAGAAGCATCTATAAGTTGGGATGCCTGTACCACGCCACTGGCGAACCAGGTGGAGAAGCACAAGTACGGTGAAGATGGAGAACGGAGTGCAGAAGAGTAAAAGAGAGGTTCCGCAAGCAGATCATTAGTTGAGGTAGGTGGGAGACGGACGGGACATAAGGAATGCCAGAGGGAAAAGACGGTGCGATAAGTATCGGGAAAGTGATCTGGAATGAGGGGGAACAGATCCATACGGAGGAAAGTAGCGAGAGTGAGAAACGGACTGCGAGGGAAAAGTAAAGTATCAACAATAGTAATCGATAAAATCTGAGGATGAGAAAAAGAACGGAGAAAGGTCTGAAGATGAATAGCATTAGATTTTTGAAAAAGATCTGGGAGGGCAAGACCTCCAAAGGACAGAGGAAGGACGAGAGTAGAACGATGAACCCAGTGAACTTTATTCCAGATGAAATCAGTAATCAAACGTTGAGCGGATTGGAGAAAAATGGGCGAGGGAAAATAAGCGAACCACGAATGTGTCAGAATGGGAAGAAGAAAGGAAGAAACCAGATGTGCTCTGCTAAAAAAGGACAAAAAAGGATTGAACCGGCAAAAAGGAGCAAGACGGCGATTGAGCTGCTGAACCAAAGGAATCCATGTGGCATCAGCAACTGCCACGGGATTTCCAACGTACACACCAAGAAGTTTAATGACCGAGTATGACCAATGGGCACCCCAAGGGCGATCACCGTGTGCCACCCACGATCCGGCCCACAGACCGACAGATTTAGACATATTAAGTTCGGAACCGGAAATTGAAGCATACTCACGATAAGCAGAAAGGACAACACCGAAAGAACGTTCAGTGCGAAGAAAGAGAGTGAGGTCATCAGCATATGCAGACAACACTATGCGGTGGTGACGAGTAGGAGCAATACTGCGAGGAATCACAGAAAACAAACGAGAACGCAGACAAATTAAGATAGGTTCAAATGCAAGCGTAAAAAGTTGACCCGAAAGGGGACAACCCTGCCGGATCCCGTTGTCAAAGGGGATGGTAGCTGTCATGAATGTGGAAGTGCGAATACGGAAAGAAGAGTGAGAGTAAAGATTAATAAGAGCTTGACAGAAAAGAGTAGGAAAGCCAAAATGACGAAGAACAGCAAAGAGATAAGAGTGATTAATGGCGTCAAAAGCTTGTTTCTGATCAATATTAAAAATTGCGAGCGGTTCGGAAAGATGGGAAGCAAGAAAATATAAGTTGCGAATGGTGGAAATGTTGGTAGTAATCGAACGGGAGGGAATAATGTAAGTTTGATCGGGGTGGATTAAATGCTGCAAGACGGGATTGAGGCGAAAAGCTAGAATTTTAGCAAAGGTTTTGTAGTCAGTATTAAGAATAGAGATAAGACGCCAGTTAGAAAAAAGACCAAGGTTTCCGGTTTTGGGGATGAGACGGAGAATAGCAAAAGTGAAATCAGAAGACTGAAAATTTGAAGAAGTAAAAACGGCATTAAAACAAGCAACCAGAAGCGGGAGGAGAGAAGGAAGAAACTTCTTATAAAATGAGAGCGGAAGACCGTCCGCGCCAGGGGAAGAACGGTCATTCAGACTGGAAATTGCAGAGTGGACTTTAGAAGGAGAGATAGGAGAAACAAGAGAATAAAAAAAACAATGTGGAACCTGAGGGAGGACATGAAGAAGAGGGGAGGTATCTGCAGGAGAAAGGAGTCGGTGTTGAAAACGATCAGAATAATGGGAAAAAGTAAGTTCTCAGATACGATAAGGGTCGGTAACTGTAGATCCGTCAGGTAGTGAAAGAAAGGAAATTGTGTTGCTTTTAACATGATACTCTTCAAGGGACTTCAAACTAGAAAAGGGGTCGTCGTGAAACCGCAAGTGAGTGAATTTCAGACGAGTAAGGGCTGTTGAAGCAAAAGTAAACAGAATACGACGAAGTTGAGCTTGAAACACGGGAAAAGAAGGATCAGAAGGAGAAATAGTCTGCAATTTACGACGGAGAACATCAATATCTTGAAAGCGAGAAGTACGGGAAGAGAAAGAAAACTGGCGTGCGAAAGAAATAATCGAAATTTTCGTGGAAAGCCACAGAGCCACTGGGTCGTCAGACGAAGAAAGTTGTTGCACAGAAGACAAGATCATAGAGCGAATTTCAGCACAGAAGACAGGATCAGTTAAAACTGAATCGTCGAGCGACCAGACTGGGGAAGGGGGAACAGAGGAAGAATGCAAAAAAAGTTTTAAAAGAATGGGGCGATGATCTAACGAAACGGAAGGATGATGAGTAATTTCAACTAGAGAGGAATGGAGAAAACTGGAAACATAGAATCTATCTAGGCGTGCTGCGACACAGCGTGAAGCAGCCGGGGGGAACCAGAAAAATTCCTTGGACCGGGGATGGAGGGAACGGAATGCATCAATCAAATCAAAATTAACAACGAGTTGAGTGAGATTGGAAACAAGGTCGGAACGACTTTCGGTTGAACCATCTCGGTCAAAACCGGATTGCAAAGTGCAATTGAAATCACCTGAAACAATGACTGTATCATTTGGATGGAGGGTCGAAAGGATAGAAGAAAGGTGTTGGAGGAGAGTTTCTGAATCCGTAGCAGATTGCGGAATATGGATATTGAAAACATGAATACGTTTAGAGCAAAAACAAAAAGAAATATGTTGAAAAGAACCCAGCAGACTCTGTGACTCAACAAGATCAGAAAGGGAAGAATGAAAACGCACATGAAACGCTATAGCGGTACCAGACCTGAGATGGGTCCGGTAATTACGATAAAAAATGTACGGCCAGCGTCTCCAGCGGGAACGCCCGGCATCCAAGGAACAGTTCGTCTCCTGGAGAAGGAGGATATTAGCCCCCAGGTAACGAACGTCCTCGTAAACCAAAGCATTCGCCGCAGAAGACTCAAGCCCTCTACAATTAAAGCTAAGTAGTGTTAACAAAGACATCACTGGTAGGTTGCATCCAGCCTTCCAGTTCAGCCCTCAAAATCTTGAGTAAGTATCCCAGACGGCGAGCATATTGCTCAGTCCCGCCAGGCAAAGTAACATTAGTTATAAATGCATGGAACTGGTTTAGCTGTGCAATCATTTCAGGCAGCAAGTGAAGCTTACTCTTAATGCAAGGTAGTGTGATCAACTTCGCCTTACGCGGGCGAGTGGTCAATGCATACAGATCAGATAAGGTAAGAGGGTGCAAAGGCACCGCAAGTTCTTCAAACATAGTAGAAATGTCAAGAAGTGTAGGAGAAGGAGAATCATCGTCAGAGTCAACCATTGCAGTGTCATCAGGATCAGGGGCGACCGTGTCCATAACATCATCATCCGGGAGACATGCGAATCGGTTCGAAACTAGTAATTCAGAATTTGGCTCATGATGACTAGGTGAACCCGAGGTAGAATGGGCTGGTTTCTTGGACCGAAGACGTTGAGACGAACGGGAAGAGCGAGTAGAAACACCAGGTGAGCTGGGGCGTTTACGTTGTGATTTAGGTGCAGACACTTCCAGCGATGGAAAATCCTCATTGGAGGGCTCCAAACCATCCAGTACGACGACAGGAACCGGGAGGGAAGGAACGACTGGAGAAACAGCAGGCAAATTGATGAAGGTAGTATGTGAGCAGGTGTCTCAGCGGCCTGCACAACATCCGCAGGGGCAGCGGCCACCGGAACTGTAGTAGCTAATGAAGAATCAGATCTAGCACCAGGAGTAGCATGAGGACAAGAAGAAGCGAGATGACCTTCCCCTTTACAGCGGAAGCACCGAACCCCTGCAAAAAGATTAAAAATGTACGTTCCGGTATCAGTGACTAATTCCAGAGTTGCAGGGCGTTCCGCAATTGACTAAGAAGTTGGAAAAATAACCCGGTACTGGCGGCGCCCACCCTGCACATGTTTCAGGGGGAATCACGGGCTGTAGCTGGAAGAATCTTGGTCACTCCCACAACACGACCCATCGTGTTGAGAGCATCAATCAACAGAGAATCAGGAACAGCCGTTGGTACAGGAGAGAGGGTCACCGTAACTGGTCTTTGGGCTGCAGCGACAGGTTGTAGATGAAAGAACCCAATATCAACCCCATGAACTATAATTAAATCTACTGCTTGCTGGTGGGTGAAGTGAACAACCACCCCTCCACCCAAGCGAATAATGGACACAATGCTTTCGGCTGGAACGACCTTCGACACAGCATGCAGATACTGGGGGAGGGGGTGTCACGCAAAGCAGGAATGAAAACACTTAATAATAAGGCAGACGACAACTGCTTACCTTGCGGTGAATCACTTGGAAGAATAATTTTCAACGCCGAAGCTACACGTTTGAAATGTGGTGCAGAATCACTAGAAATATATGAGGTACTTCCCACAGCTTGTGCGAACGACGTTGAAGTAGAACTAGCAGAACCAGGAATATTAGACGCAGCCGGCACACGGGTGGCCAGAAGCACAGTCTCTGGAAGTCCAGCAGCACTAGTCGACGCAACATTCCCCGAAGTACGTACAGAACTAAGAAGCGAAGACATATCAGCAATCGACGAAACAGCTGTAGACGACGGTGACTTGTTCACAGTGGTAGTGGACATTCTCGACAACTGGCCCACCAAAACCCATGCGTCGTAACTGACGACACACGAAAATGAAAAAAAAAAAAAAAAAATGAGCACCCACTCGGCACTCAGCCTCACTGCTCGTGAAGCGAGGGTACGAAACACTGCAACCAAAACACAAAACGACGAAATACCACAAAAAGAACAAGTAAACAAACGAACGTTGACTTCTACGCAGGAGCCGAAAAAAATGCGACTTGTCTGTTCAACGTTTTCTTGCACTAGCCACCGGCGCGGCTAGTGCAAGATTACCTTCTGTGAGTAATAAAGCCTTTATTCAGTACGTGTTTAGTAATGCAGAAGTGAACGTACGTACTTTAGATGGATTAAAGACTTTTCATGTAATGGAAGGAATTCAATGCATTACACCAGCCATCTGTGTTGACAAGAAGGTTGATGTTTCACAACTACGGTCTGGAAAAATTTCTAAACCTCAGGTAAGCATACGGCATCGCGCTTATCCCGAGGAAAGGCTATTCGGCTTACATGACATAACAGTTCAAGACCTCAGTAACATAAAGATGACAGATACTACGCAATTATCTTTAAAGACATTGTTTCCGTTAAATTGTGTGTGCCTTAGTGGCTTTGCGGCTGTTTCAAAGGCTCTACCAGGCTGGAGTCAATAAGGACACAACAATTGTTAAACAGAGTTATTTGTGTTTGTGACAGTCCTTTGAAATTGAAATCATACTGCAGCTATGAACTAGTATCTCGTCCACCAGCTTTATTTGACGAAGTGTCACTGCGAAAAGGTACGAAATTCTCCATAACTAAATCTTTCGTTGGTGGTATTGTTGAACAGGATGATATACCTACTAGTGCAGCTATTATAATAGTTATAATAGACAGTGGTTATCTCCTTCATTCAGTAATTTGGCCTAAACGCACAACATTTGATCAAACTGTGCAAAATTATGTATATATCATGTACTTTCCCATTATGGTACAAATTGCTACGCTGTTTTTGGTGGATATCCTGAAACGCCAACAACAGATCAGGAAGAATAAACAATATCTTCTAAAAGGGCGTCAGCGAACATTATATTTACCAATAACATGGCGTGCACTCCAGCGCAGACTGATTTTCTATCTAATCCCCACAATAAGAAAATCTAATGATTGCAGCATTAAAAGAGAAATACCTCTATGCCATTAATATCACGGTTCTCACGGCTAATAACGATACTGATGTAGATATAGTTCGAACCTCTGTAGAAATGTCGAAATTAAACCCTACTGTTGTCACCGTAGGTACGGATACAGACCTTATTGTCTTATTAATTGCGTTGGCGCTAGGAGAAACAAAATCTTTGTTCTTTCTTAAACCGGGCGCTGCTGCAATCCTCCAATATTTTACAACATTGAAAAGACTGATATCTATTTACAGTCATGTACGCAAATGCCTGTTATTCACGTATGCCGTTACAGGATGTGATACAACGTCCGCACTTTACGGACTTGGGAAACAAAAGGTAGTTAACTTAATAAAAAATTCTCAGGAGCCTCAGTCGCAAGCAACGGTTTTCAACCGCATTAATGCTTCAAAAGAAGAAATCTTCCAAATGGAGAAAGCTTCCATTTCGATTTATATGGTTTGAGAAAACATGACAATTTAGATGATGCCAGATACTTTTATTACAAAAAATCAATTGCGAAACTATCACTGAGATCAAACATTGACTTGAGAAAATTTCCACCAACAGTATTAGCAGTTCGACAGCATTTTTTGCGGGTATACCTTCAAGTTCAAATTTGGTCAAGGAACAAACTTGACCCCACCAACTGGGACAACCTGGGGACGAATCCTATTGAAAATGGACGAAATGTGGTCAAAGGTCAGGACATAGGAGCGGGATCCATTCCATTGCCCTTACGCGTCATAACTTACCTGAAAATGGTTCGATTTCGATGAAATGTTAGTGTGTGGTAGACGACCACCTGGGGACGAACCCTATTGAAAATGGACGAAATGGGGTCAAAGATCAGGACATAGGATTGAGATACATTCCATTACCCTTATGCGTCATAACTTACTTAAAAATGCTTCTATTGCGACAAAACTTTATCATGTTTTTCCGGAAACATACTGAACCAGTTCTCTTGAATGTCATCAAAATGGGGTCAAAGGTCAGGGAACAGAAGCGAGATTTATTCTAACTTGACTAAAAATGCTTCTATTGCGACAAAACTTTAGTATGTTGTTCCGGAAGAATACTTTACCGGTTCTGTTGAATATCATCGAAATGGAGTCAAAGGTCAGGGCACAGGAGCGAGATTTATTCCACAGCCATTATCCTCATAACTTGAGTAATGCTTTTTGGTATGTTGGAAAGCGTATAATAATAATCAATGCATTCCAAGATTTTACTAACTTGTTTACGTTAAGGAAATAACTCTTCAGATAGAAATGAAGCTCAAGTGAAATTTACGATTATTATATCATAAGTATCAAAATAATTATTCCTTCGTTGCAAAAGTCCAGACAAAAAGTGGGTCATTTCTCGAGTGGTCTACCGTGAAGTGTCCGAGTATCCCGATGGACCAATCCGTCTTAGATATCATTGCTTTACGAATATATCTTCAGATGGTTTCGAATTGGGTAAATTTTCGTTGCGCACAAATCATTGAATCTATTCTTGCGTATCATAAGCCCTACTGAGCTTTTGTTAGACTGTCTCCATCCTGACACCTACAGATTAGAATCTACGTAGTAAACTTATCAGTAAGTCTTTGCGTATGCCTTCTCATTCTTTTCCAATCGGTGGGCGTCAAATGCTACTCCGAACACGTTGGAGCGCATACGGTAAGAGCTGAGTTACAGTTTGGATGCCGAGCTGCACGTGGAGTTCACAAATAAATATGTTAACCTACATACGAAAAACCTTCACTTCCAAATATCTTCGGCAATTTTGTTACTGGTATATCTTTATATGTATTTCAATATACACTGACGGAAAAAAATTCCAACACCACGAAAAAATAGTTGTAGAGGAATGAAATGGCGGCAATACATTTGTATAGGTAACATATTTAATCGATTAAGGTTTCAAGATCACAGCTTAATGTAAGCGCGAGAAGAGCCATTTTAAATGTGAAATGCTGGTACATTAATAACCGGTGTAACCGCCAGAATGTTAAATGCATGCACGCAAACGTTCATGCATTGTGTCGTACAGGTGCTGGATGTCAGTTTGTGGGATGGAGTTCCATGCCTGTTGCACTTGGTCGGTCAATACAAGGACGGTTAATGCTGGTTGGGAGTGACGCTGGAGTTGTCGTCCAATGATGTCCCATACGTGCTCGATTGGTGAAAGATCTGGTGATCTAGCAGGCCACGGCAACATGTCGACCCTCTGTAGAGCATGTTGGGTTACAACAGCGGTATGCGGGCGTGCGTTATCCTGTTGGAACCCCCCCCTGGAATGCTGTTCATGAATGGCAGCACAACAGGTTGAATCACCAAACCGACGTACAACTGTGCCGTCAAGGTGAGTGGGATAACCACGAGAGTGCTCCTGCTGTCATAGGAAATTGATCTCCAGACCATAACTCCAGGTGTAGGTCCAGTGTGTCTCGGCCGCAGACAGGTTGGTTGCAGGCGCTCACTTGGCCTCCTTCTAACCAACACACGGCCATCACTGGCACCCAGGCAGAACCGGCTTTCATCAGAAAACACAACAGATCTCCACTCCGTCCTCCAATGAGCTCTAGCTTGACACCACTGACGTCGCAAACGGCAGTGATTTGGAGTAAATGGAATGCACGGTACAGGGCGTCTGGCTCGGAGCTGTCCTTCAAGTAACCGATTTGTAACAGTTCGTTGTGTCACTGTGTTGGCAACTGCAGCTCGAATTGCTGCCGCAGACGCAGTACGATGCGCCACGGCCATACGCCGTACACGGCGGTCTTCCCTCTCAGTAGTGCCACGTGGCCGGCCGGAACCCGGTCTTCTTGAGGCAGTACCTTCCCTTGACCACCGCTGCCAACAACCATGCACAGTGGCTACATTCCTGCCAAGTCGTTCTGCAATATTGCGGAAAGAAAATCCACCTTCTCGTAGCCCTATTACACGACCTCGTTCAAACTCCGTGAGCTGTTGATAATGGCTTCTTCGTCTTCTTAAAGGCATTCTTGACTAACGTCAACACACTACGTCGAATCTCAACGATAACTAACGCTCACGAACGTTACAGCGCGTATTTACAGCAAACCTGCTTTGCATGTTCCGAGGGGCGCTACTAGCGCCACACGTATGCGCCGAGCGCCAAATTTGCATAGACGTCATCTTACAGACGTACTCTCACCGCCTACCAACTGTCGTTTATCTAACACAACCCCTTCTTGGTGTTGGGATTTTTTTCCCGTCAGTGTATGTTTTCATTTGAAGCACCAGCATTGCGGGGAAAATCCTGTACAATTAGGTGCGTAATCAGTAGTCGAAAAAAAAATAAGCGTCTGCAAAAGGCTTTTTTAACTCCTTTTTGGGTAGAATATTATGCCGAATCCAAATATCCACTAACGTCACAGGAAATTCCTGTATAATCTTGATTGCGGCCACAACTAACCAACAATATTAAATATTGATGCTACGCCCCGGGGCGCCAGACTATCGAATAAATATGGCTTTAAGAATTTAGATGTCAGGATGTCAGGCAATAGCTGACGACCCGGAGGTAGACATTAGAATTTAGAATAAATATTTGTGAGCTCTTTTTGTCGTCGAAATCTTATGTACTGGTGAAAAGAATTTAGCCTGCAATTTAGCCAATTAAAACCAAGAAATTATTCCGACACTCATTAATTATTCATGCAACTTCAGGACTGGCACGAGACAACAGACATTTAATCAATTTAAAATAAAACATGAAGATAATGATGAAGGCGTCTACATACAGAGGATGGTGAAGGAGGGGCGTCAAATAGACTCGCCTCTTTCGGGATAGCTCGGAGGCTGAATTTATCATTAAAGTTCAATGATTACTCATTGGCCTCTACAGTGCGGCTTTAAAACAGTTCTCAACCGACGAAGTTCTCAGCTGACCGGAGCCAATTATTTCACAACTGGCATGCATACATAAATTCAGTACTTACAGTTATGCAGCTTTCCTCGGGTATCCATATATGATGCACTCACTAATATTTGATGTGTTTTGGCTTTGGAAGCACACCTGTGTGACGACACGCCCATTCCAGAGCGCACACTATAACCAATGGAGCAGGGAGTCTAACCCCGTCTCCCACTTACTCTCGTGCACACACCTATGTTTATTCAGCTGCATGAAGCTAGGTACGCATCTATGCGCACCAACGTCGAGGTGGAACGTAGCCGCTGACGTGATAGCAGGATCCGTCCGTCCGTCTGTCCCAAGGTGATTCTCCTTTCATCACCGGTCGTGAACCTCAGTCATTCGGGGCTGCAATTCCATCACTTTGTATGACCTCCGGGATGCTGCTGGCTTTCTCTTACGTGAAATCTAGGACCAGGAAAAGAGGTATCTTCCTCCGTTCTATTTCCTCGCGGAAACATCAACCGCCCGGCCGCTCTTTGTATAGTTGGACGACTTCGGACAGAAGCATTTCTTCCGCCGCAAAAACACTGCGCAGAGGGTTCTCCTTCGTCCCGCACGTGTCCAGCTCCCTTCACGAGCTTGTTCCAGACTAATCATTTTCGCTTGTTCACATTTCGTCTACAAATGCTCTGTCGTTAGGGGTCTGTTTTAACTCTTCTGTTAGTCTTATTGTTTCCTAAAAGCCTTCGGCACGATGAAGAGGTAAGAAATGCATGCCTCTGCATTCGGAATATGTGATGGGTCCATTCACCGATAAGTACGAAAACACATAACTTAACTAGCAGTTCTTTGTCCTGCGAAGTTTCGGATTAGTAAACGCCATAAGTTTTCCGATCTGTTGACACTCTAACGGTTTCTCCAAACATCCTACCATCTGACACTTACACGGCCACCTAACTTGACCGACACGCTTTTTGGGGGCGACGCATCGTGTTCCCCACCACGAACGACCCATGTTCCACTTTTTTTTTTTTTGATTAGAGGTTTAACGACCACTATGAGCAACTCAATGGGCTATAAGTAGTCGCCCGTTCCTAATTTAGGGTCACTGATTCCAGGGAAGGGAGAGATCCAGTGCCGTAAGACAAACACAACATCCATGCCTCACCGGGATTCGAACCCGGACCCCCTTCGGACGAATGATCAGAAGCCATCGCTTAGACCACTGCGCCACCGGGGCTGCCATGTTCCACTTCAGATTTCACCCTCCCAAGAAAAGGGGGCTCTTATCTTTTCTCTTCTTTCGCAATGCGGGAAACCACTAGCTGTTAATTTTGCACACAATAATTAACGTTGTACCGGCCTCTTGCAAAATCAGGTAATCGAATTAATTACGGTACCCCAAAGTCGTAACACTGCCCTCAACCAAACAAGCGAATGTCCTCATTCGGCCTACATGTCTACCTCTGACCACTCAAGTGCCAACCATTGGATGCTACTTTCTGAAAGGGAGGAGCCTGTTAATTCAATCCACACGGCTCGACCAATCCCTTCATTTTATTCCTGACACCATGTTATCACTTTCACTTTGGGCACATGCGGCTCTCCCAAATTATTTTCGTAATTTGGGGAACGCCCTAAATTCTTTCCAAGGCCACCAAGACCTACTCACAAATTCCACCTCCAACTGACGTTGAAGTGGTACTATACACTATAAAACACAGCCATACAAGCACTATACTAGCACTACACAAACACTACACAAGAAGCACTGAAAGCAAATATTACACTAGGCCAAGTTCATATCATGTCACAGCAAAAGAAACGCTTTGCTCTTTGCTTGGGATTCCTCATCTCAACGCCCTGACCTCCGGAGCCCTCAGGAAAAAATTCAACCATTTGGGTCTCCACAGTGCCCACACTGAAGCACTTACGTTACAACTACATTACCAACACCTGGCAAACCACATCACCAACCCAAGGAAATCAACCCAGTTTCCTTAACAGCCTAATACCAGAATGTTCCCCGACTTCCAAAATTCACACAGTGCTCACTCCCTGAAAACCTTGTAAACACCCATGCACAACAACACATTGCTAGGTACGTTTCAGACGCAACGTCTACGGCTGAACAAAATTTAATAGTGCGGCAGATACGGCATCGATATCCGTTAACTTCGCTCGCATCGAAATTTCGACAGCTTACCAAGAACATCTGTCTCCTTCCGGCCCAGTCACTTTACCACGTCCACGAGGGATATCTCTACTTCATCCCTCCGTGTACAGAATTTCCTTGCTGCAGGTCCAAGCGTCCACCATTCCGATGCGGAGAAAAGTCTTGACCAATCCAGGATTGGCATGATAGGTCGATGTCGATCAGTAATACACACGACGCCACTTCTAGCGCATGGGAATTTCTTTCGTCCGAGCATTCCAGAGTCGACGTGTGCGCAGCACGTCGAGAGTGGACAACACCACAGCTCAGAGACGAACACTTGTTGCGTTGAACAAGCCAAAACCATAACTTCACCATAAACGCTATGCCTTCACATACTTCGCAATACTCTTCGGGTTAAACAGACCCATTCCCTGTTTACATAACTTACAACACATTCAGTATATCCCCTAGTACTATCCGGATTATATCCTGAAAAATTATAATCCCAATTCTTGCGCCATCTTTTCCAAATTTAACCCTTTGCCTACGCTCCGCGACAGACGTGAGATACTTGCTTAACAGAAGCAAACAAAGTACAAATATTAAATATTTATAAAAGCAAGTACACTGACGGAAAAAAAATCCCAACACCAAGAAGGGGTTGTATTAGATAAACGACAGTTGGTAGGCGGCGAGAGTGCATCTGTAAGATGACGTCTATGCAAATTTGGCGCTCGGCGCATACGTGTGGCGCTAGTAGCGCCCCTCGGAACATGCAAAGCAGGTTTGCTGTAAATACGCGCTGTAACGTTCGTGAGCGTTAGTTATCGTTGAGATTCGACGTAGTGTGTTGACGTTAGTCAAGAATGCCTTTAAGAAGACGAAGAAGCCATTATCAACAGCTCACGGAGTTTGAACGAGGTCGTGTAATAGGGCTACGAGAAGGTGGATTTTCTTTCCGCAATATTGCAGAACGACTTGGCAGGAATGTAGCCACTGTGCATGGTTGTTGGCAGCGGTGGTCAAGGGAAGGTACTGCCTCAAGAAGACCGGGTTCCGGCCGGCCACGTGGCACTACTGAGAGGGAAGACCGCCGTGTACGGCGTATGGCCGTGGCGCATCGTACTGCGTCTGCGGCAGCAATTCGAGCTGCAGTTGCCACCACAGTGACACAACGAACTGTTACAAATCGGTTACTTGAAGGACAGCTCCGAGCCAGACGCCCTGTAGCGTGCATTCCATTTACTCCAAACAACTGCCGTTTGCGACGTCAGTAGTGTCAAGCTAGAGCTCATTGGAGGACGGAGTGGAGATCTGTTGTGTTTTCTGATGAAAGCCGGTTCTGCCTGGGTGCCAGTGATGGCCGTGTGTTGGTTAGAAGGAGACCAGGTGAGCGCCTGCAACCAACCTGTCTGCGGCCGAGACACACTGGACCTACACCTGGAGTTATGGTCTCTGGAGCAATTTCCTATGACAGCAGGAGCACTCTTGTGGTTTTCACACGCACCCTGACGGCACAGTTGTACGTCGGTCTGGTGATTCAACCTGTTGTGATGCCATTCATGAACAGCATTCCAGGGGGGGGCTTCCAACAGGATAACGCTTGCCCGCATACCGCTGTTGTAACCCAACATGCTCTCTACAGAGTGTCGACATGTTGCCGTGGCCTGCTAGATCACCAGATCTTTCACCAATCGAGCACGTATCGGACATCATTGGACGACAACTCCAGAGTCACCCCCAACCAGCATTAACCGTCCCTGTATTGACCGACTAAGTGCAACAGGTATAAAACTCCATCCCACAAACTGACATCCAGCACCTGTACGACACAATGCATGAACGTTTGCATGCTTGCATTCAACATTCTGGCGGTTACACCGGTTATTAATGTACCAGCATTTCACATTTAAAATGGCTCTTCTCGCGCTTACATTAAGCTGTGATCTTGAAACCTTAATCGATAAAATATGTTACCTATACAAATGTATGCCGCCATTTCATTCCTCTACAACTATTTTTTCGTGGTGTTGGGATTTTTTTTTTCCGTCAGTGTATTTACACACGAAGCCTAACATACAACGCTTCGTCCGATGCAATTCGATATTCCAAAATCATAATCCTTATCCCGGTCCACATCAGTTCCGAATGATAAAGACACTTTATCAGTCATTAGTTTCTTCATTTGAAACATTTCTTCCGACTGACCCTCTTCACGTTCCATCGCATGAACTGATCGCACCCTAACCTCGTTTCATCATCCTCGCGGTGTTCACTGACACCAGCGCTACAAGAAAAACAGCCAACTCAATTTTTCTTTTCCTTTTTTCGCATATCCCTCTCCCGAAAATCACTTTCATCGGTTTGGGCTCCGCGGTAGTCGCTACTACCACCCATCTCATCTTCGTAGGTTGAATCCTTCAACACGGGGAGTACACATTCAATTATGACTGATTCTCCCTCATCCCCCTTTATACTCTGGATGGTTTCTACACAGCTGAGTTCAGAAATTCCCTCACAGACAACCTTTCCATTACTCTGTGGACTTCGCAATCCAGATTCTAGCCCTGCGTTCATCACTAGGATCAGATTCTCATCCCCTTCGAAATTCTTATCTTCAGTGAATTCTCCTTTCCCTCTGGATCCCTGCACCGCAAATTCTTCACACAGAGTTTGACATGCATCGTGCATTTCAGCATTCAATTTAACTTCGTTATCATTGACATACTCGTTTAATACACTGAGCTCAGAATTTGTATCTCCTCTGGGCTGCAATATCTCTGTAGTGAGCTCAACCTGCTGCACCTCTTGTGACGCTTCAACATTTTCAGTCTGTGTCTCCGTTTGAAGTGCCAAGTCCAGTTTCCTAGAAGAAATTATTTTGCCCCTGGCATCAATGGCATCACGCAATTTGTTCAGCATGAATCTTAGTTCTTCAATTTCTGATTCTGTAAGTTCTGCCATTATTCTCTTTCTTTTTTTTTCTTCTACTGCGGTTAGAATACAGTGTCAGGAATTTCAGCTCATGAATTTTGATACCAAACAAAAAAAACATTCTTTCACTTAAGATATCTATCAGCGTAGCTGCCAAATTAATTTCGAATACACCTAGCGATATCCAGATGCTAACAATCAATTAACGTAGCACACACCTGGCGATATCCAAATGATAGCCATCAATTAATGTAGCACACACCTGGCGATATCCAAATGATAGCCATCCAATAATGCAGCATATGCATAGAGATATCCAAATGTTAACAATCAATTAAGATAGCACACACCTAGTGATATCCCAATGATAGCCATCAATTAATGTAGCACACACCTGGCGATATCCAAATGATAGCCATCAAATAATGCAGCATATGCATAGAGATATCCAAATGTTAACAATCAATTAACGTAGCACACACCTAGCGATATCCCAATGATAGTCCTCAATCAATGTAGCACACGCCTAGCGATATCCCACTTCTGACACCAATTGATGCTACGCTCCGGGGCGCCAGACTATCGAATAAAAATAGCTTTAAGAATTTAGATGTCAGGATGTCAGGCAATGGCTGACGACCAGGTATTAGAATTTAGAATAAATATTTGTGAGCTCTTTTTATCACCGAAATCTTATGTGCTGGTGAAAAGAATTTAGCCTGCAATTTAGCCAATTAAAACCAAGAAATTATTCCGACACTTATTAATTATTCATGCAACTTCAGGACTGGCACGAGACAACAGACGTTTAATAAAATAAAACAGGAAGATAATGATGAAGGCGTCTATATACAGAGGATGGTGAAGGAGGGGCGTCAAATAGACTCGCCCCTTTCGAGCTAGCTCGGAGGCTGAATTTATCAGTAAAGATCAATGATTACTCATTCGCCTTACAGTCCGGCTTTAAAACAGTTCTCAGCCGACGAAAGTGTATTGGCTAACCGGAGCCAATTATTTCACAACTGGCATGCATACATAAATTCAGTACTTACAGATATGCAGCTTTCCTCGGGTATCCATATATGATGCACTCACTAATATTTGATGTATTTTGGCTTTGGAAGCGCACCTTTCAGACACGACCATTTCAGAGACACGACCATTTCAGAGTGCGAACTATAACCAATGGAGAGGGAGTCGGATTACAGAGCTGACGGACAACCTTTCTGCGACTAAGCAAAAAAAAGAATAAATGTTTTTAAGAGATATAAAAGGATCGCGAGAATTGTTTGCTTATAAATATTATCACTCTTATTACTATCATCAACCACGTAACACATCTCTAAAACGGTAATTTAGCGTCAATAAAAGAAAGGAACTGTAGAAAAGTTTCTGAAAATTCAGAATTTTCCCGTGGTACGAAAAATCCGTGAAATTGGGGTTTCTTTCCGTTATTTCACGGAAAAGGTTGTATCAGAAATATGCTTCGTTAATTCACGGAAGGAATCATGGGAAGTTGCTCGTGAATTTCAGATTTTTTACAGTGTATGATGCAAATATACAGGAAAAAAATCTTTCACTTATGCAGTTGCTCAATAAAATAAAACATCTGAATCTTGACCAACTATTTCCTTATATTGTTATTTCTTTAATGTTGTTTTGTATTAGGTGTACAAAAAAGTTTTAAAGCGTTTTTTTATGTGACGTATACCGCTAATTTACATATCCGACGTTGTTGCCATGTGACCGCAACTGCTCCAGAGTATAAAATGTGACATAGAAGTTTGCCCAACAGTCAAACGCACTTGCACATCGGTAGGTGAAAGATGACAAGCGACACTGCATTCGTTACGAATTTCGTCAAGGAAAAAGTGCTGCAAAAGCATGTGCATCGATCTGTTCTGTTCTGGGGGAGAATATTGTATCGAAAAGCACGTGTGAGTTTTGGTTTAGACGGTTTAAAGCAGGTGAGCCGCCCCGGTGGCGCAGTGGTCTAAGCGATGGCCTCTAAATCATTCGTCCGAACGGGGTCCGGGTTCGAATCCCGGTGAGGCATGGATGTTGTGTTTGTCTTACGGCACTGGCTCTCTCCCTTCCTTGGAACCAATGACCCTAAATTAGGTATGGGCGACTGCTTATAGCCCATTGAGTTGCTCACCGTGGTCTTTAAACCTCCAATCAAAAAAAAAAAAAAAAAAAAAGCGGGTGATTTTGATGTTAGCGATCGAGGACGTAGCGGCGCCCCGCAGAAGGTTGCACATGAGGAACTGCAAGCATTGCTAGATGAAGATTCGTCTCAACCGCAAAAAGAACTAGCTGAACAACTGGAGGTAACTCAACAAACCATTTCCAATCGTTTACGCGCAATGGGAAAGATTCAGAAGGAAGGAAAATGGGTGACACATGACCTGAGTCAGAGGAACAAGGATGAGCGTGACATGAAGTGTTTGAAGCTGTTGAATTAACAACACAGAAAGTTTTTCCTGTGGAAAATCGTTACGGGTGATGAAAAGAGGATATGGTACGACAATCCCCAAAGCAAAAAACACTGGGTAGACCTCTGTGAAGCAACGAGTTCGACACCGAAGCGTAATATTCACTCCAAGAAAGTTCTGCTGTGCATCTGGTGGAATATGAAGGGTGGACTCTATTATGAACTTTTGGAACAGGGTCAAACTGTTACTGCTTGTCGCTGCAAGCAACAATTGCTGCGATTGAACAAGGAAATCTGTTGGAAATGTCCATTCGCAGGCAAAGAATTGCTTCCCGTGAAATTACTGCATGACAGCGCTAGGCCGCATGTCGCGAAATCGGTCAAGGAAACGTTATTGACGCTTGGCTGGGAAGTTTTGGAGCACCCGGCGTATAGTCCCGACATAGCCCCTTCAGAGTATTATTTGTTCCGATCATGGTTTGTCTGCTGTATGGTTCCGGACATGTGACGAAGTGCAAAAATGGGTTGACGACTTCACCGCGTCACACGACGAAGTATTCTTCATGGCTGGAATCCGTCAGCTGCCCGACCGATGGCGGAAGGTGATAGATAATGATGGCGCATATTTTGATTCGTAAAGGTATTGTTGTTTTCTCTCAGTTTACATGTTGCGTTATCTTAAAACGCTTTAAAACTTATTTGTACACCTAATACAATGCCAGTGACTGTAGCTCAAACAGAACGATCTTTTAGTTTCCTATCAAGGCTTAAACATGTATCACGGTCAACTATGGGTCTAAACCGACTTTCGTCTTTGGGCTTATTACAATCAGTCGAGGCTGAGCTAATTAACATTGTAATTTTTCAAAAGTAATTGATTTATTTGAAAGTCGTAACGCTCGCAAAACATCTTTGTGATTTAGTCTAAATTTGACGCTCAAACTGTGATTTTTTGACTTTAGGTTCTCATATGATAGTTTATTGAGATTAACCTTATTATACTAGCGGAAATATTTGTTAAAGAACTATTATTTTGTATTTACCTAATATTGTATCACTATTAGGGACTCAAGCTGTACTTTTTCGGCTTTGTGATTTGATATGATAGTTTGTCGAGATTAACTTTATCATACGAATGGAAATTTTTGGTTAAACAACTATTATTTTGTATTTACCCATTATTGTATCACTATTATTCAATGTTCAATTATTATAGACTTTTACATAAAAAAAAAAAAATTCTATCTGCACGCAGTTTTTCTTTTTGCCATTCGGCCCGGAATTATTGTTTTCCCGGGGCTGGGCCCGCTCTCGGCGGCCCTGGCTCCAGGGACGTCGCTAAAGGGGTGCGAGGATGGGCTTGAGCCCACAATGAAATTTGTCTTGCCCACCCTGCCGCCCACCCAATTCAAAAATGGGCGATTTTTCAATATACTTAACCTTAAAATATAATCAGGACTCGCCAAGTAATTATAAGTCTTGTATTTTACTTCATGTAGCCCTACGTATTTGCCCCAAGGAATTACGTTGTTTACGTCTCCGTAGAAAGGTTATCAAAATGGTGTTACGACTTCGGCCGCTGCGACCAAATGTAACGTTCGAGGTCTCGATCCCGCCGCTGACCACCAATGTAACGACTGTACCCGAGCAATTATTATATTTCTTCTCCGCGATCCTCCGACGTAGTTCTTGGCGCGAAAACTATATTATATGGGTATACACTTAAACAATTTGAACCAATCACATGCGGACACATAAATAATGGGTTCTATGACTGCGCTGACTGCCTAAACAAATATTTAGTTGGCTATAAAAACATAACAATGGCACTCATACGAATCGAAATTAGCTGTCTTCTGAGCGTAGGTATGGGGTCAACTTTGACCTAAATCTGTTCCAGCTGATAATTTTAATGAACTTATATTCCACAGTTCAGTTCTTGCAATATACTTAACCTTAAACTAATGCGTAGCAGAAGTTATAACAAAAAAAAAATGTTCCTCAACTAATTGCGTAGCAGAAGTTATAACAAAAACAAAATGTTTCTACTTACATGGTTGCTGTCAAGAATATATCCAAACTTTGTTTGCACTAGTAAAGTGATACACACCTCCCTTTTTACATGGAAGATTTCTTTGCGAGAGCTGCGCCCCCTGGCGCTACCGTACTCACACACACACACACATCCAGGCGTTTGTTGAATGAGCCTCGCTTCGCCTCGTAAGATAAGAGCGACTCTTTACTTCCTCCAGGAGGGGATGAATGGGGATGATGATTCCCCACTGCCGTAGTTGGCATTCGAACTCGAGCTCTGGCTTGGCTTCGCTACGACCGACGTCCACTCGCCAACTTCAGAATTTCTCCTTAACGTCACTCCAATGGGCTAACCAGTCGCTGATTTCATTCGGCTCCCAGCACCAAAATCGCTGCTTTATCACGCGTATTTAAGCATTTCGCTGTCTTAATGGCAAACTGGCTTATCAAGCTGCCCCGAGTTGCTGTATCTCCGTTTCTTACTAAATGCAGGAGGTTCGCTGCTTCATTTATCACAATTCAAATAGCAGATTCAAGGCGTCTCGCCTTCCACATCGGCGAGCGAACAGACAACTGCTGAAATTTCTTCCTTATTGTCACTCCAAAAATACAAAACCTTGTTTTTCCGCCTAGACCACACAAAAGGAAAGCAATTGTACTCGAAAAATGCTCTGAACAGTCAACGAATTTACGATTATTCGCCCAACCTCTTGGCCCCCATCTTCTTTCATTTCTACAAGTGGCCCGCTTCGAAACGTACCTCTTTCCCTGTTTAAACTGGCCGTCGGCTGCGACCAACGATTTATGATCTAACAGCGCTATTCTCAGACCACCCAGCCCGTGTGAGAATTTTTCGCTTCCTTTCTGTCCTATCCCCAGATATAACTTTCTCTGCTGTTTTCACTTTTAAACTCCAATAAAGCCTCGAACATAATTAATGCTTAATTAATTGCGTACATCCGCCACGCCCATTAATTCCCCAATTAATGGCGGGTTGGGTCGTAACAAAAGCAGGACCATGAAAATTCAATTGTTCTCCACTCTTCAACTTCCTCAGTTTAATCCTCTTTTTCATGTTTGTATGGGCAGGGGGCCAACGAGGAGTTTCACTGAGGGTGATAATTACTAATTTCTCTGCTGTTTGTTTTCTTTACAAAATTGGGGATTCTAACACGAAAAGTGGAGTTTAAAGCCCCCCCCCCCTCACACACACACACAGACTTTTACCGAGGTATTTTCACCTCGAAACCGTCGTACGCTTTTAAACCTGTGTTTAGGACGTTTTTCAGATTCGTGGCGGCGTTCGAGGGGGATGAAACGCAAATTTTGAGGGGACGAAACGCCAATTTTGAGGGGGACGAAACGCCAATTTTGAGGGGGACGAAACGCTAATTTTGAACGCCTGTGTGTGGGCAAATCCCTCCAAAGTGAAGTTTTTTCTACACCCCCACGGTACCAGTGGCGCACCGAGGAATTTCTGTTGGGGGCGGGGGCCGATGCTACATGTATATGTAGGTATGGGTGTATACGCACATAGTATATATGTGTGTATATATATATATATACACTGCCGGACAATTGCTAAGGACGGATGACAATAGCAACGATAGCAACCATAAAATGGAAGGCAGGAAAATGCGGAAATTAGCATAAGTGCGGGATACAATAAGACGTGTTATGCGTATGCAAATTTTGGATTGCCGAACTTGTTCGTGACGTCATAGTGCTGATAAGAGATATAAAGGATTTGACGCGTATTGACCGTTGTTGTTCAAACGCAAAGTTGAAAAGGAAAGAATCAATTGACGAACTTGCAATTTTCAGTATGTCTTCCCGACATCACCTAGATGATTTTACGCGTGGCCGTATTATTGGCAAGATTGAAGAAGGGCGAAAAATAACAGATGTTGCCAGGGAGTTCGACGTCAGCCACAGTGTTGTTTCAAGGCTTTGGAAATCATTTCAAACAAATGGAGAGTGTAGCAAACGTCACGGGGGAGGTCGTGTTCGCAGTACGACACCTGCAGAAGATCGGTACATAGTGCTATCAACAAAAAGACACCGGCGCAGCACAGCTAGTGAGGTAGCAAATCAGTTTATGGCTGCTACTGGCAAGCGGATCTCCCGAAAAACTGTCGCCAGACGTTTGCATGAAGGAGGATTATACGCCCGCCGTCCTGTTGTGTGCATCCCATTGTCCAGTCGTCACCGTACCGCCCGTTTGCAATGGTGCCATCAACATCGCAATTGGACTGATGACGACTGGTCTGCTGTCCTCTTCTCAGACGAGAGTAGATACAGTCTATCGTCTGATTGTCGACGACAACTGATCTGGCATGATAGTGGTACTGCGTGTTGTCCAGCAAACATACAGGAAAGGGACCGATATCCGACATGTAGTGTCATGGTATGGGCTGGCATCATGATCAATGGCCGTACGTCTCTCTATGTGCTTCCAAATGGGACTATGACTGGCCAACGATACATTAATGATGTTCTGCTACCTCATGTTCGCATGTTCCGTGGTGCTGTCGGTGATAGATTCATTTTCATGGACGACAACGCAACATGCCATCGAACAGTCGCTGTCCAGGAGTGTCTTGAGAGCGAGGATATTCAACGCCTCGTACGGCCAGCACGTTCTCCAGATCTGAATCCTATTGAAAATGTGTGGAATGCTTTGGGGAGGAGTCTTGCTGGTCGCCAATGCCCTCCAATAAACAAGGACACCCTCATCCGTGCACTGATAGAGGAATGGGATAAATTACCCCAATAGCTGCTTGACAATGTTGTGCAAAGCATGACACGACGTGTGGAATCTTTCATCGCCCTCCATGGTGGCCATATCCCGTATTGACATCTTAGGCCGGAACGCCTGCGGACGGTAATTGCATTTTTTTTTTCACGTTTACGTATTCTGCACAAAATGGCCTGTTTGTCCCTTGAACACGTTCCAATGCCTTCTGGATTTCAGAGCACAATAAATTGTCTTTCTTGTAATGTCCTGGCATTCTGACATTATTTTATTTCACTTGGCATCCAACCACACTTAAGTTTTTATGCGCTATATAGCCGTTTATGATCCGTCCTTAGCAATTGTCCAGCAGTGTATATATATATATGTAAGGTGAGGTGATGCGCAACTTCACAGCCTCTCCTTGACAAATGTCAACCCCGCCTTCTCGTGGTGCATCCTGTTCCTACTAAAGGCACTATGACGATCGCCAATAGCGGTATAACTATACCAACGGGATTAGAGGAAATGCTATCCCACACTCACCAACCCGCTTGGCCAGCGTGGTGAGTTATGGCCAAACCCTTCTACAATGACTCCACAACTTAAATCTTGGCCCTCAGTCTCCGGCAGCTGGAATGTACCTGGCCAAGGCAGCGGCCAGTGCGACATGAAGGCAGAGGGTGCTAAGAATCCCCGGAGGACCGGACTAGGCTGCCATCTGATGCTGACCTTGGCTACGTATAATGGACGCTCCCTATCTTCTGATTCAAGACTTCTTGAATTGGAAGAACTACAAAGGATCAAGTGGGACATCGTCGTGCTAAGTGAGGTAAGGAGAAAAGGAGAAGATCTCATTGAACTGAAAAGTGGACATCTCTTCTACTATCGTGAGACAGATACTGGCAGAACTAGTGGTGTTGGATTTATAATAAGCAAGAAACTAAAGGTTGAAGTTGTAGAAATTGAAAGTTCCTCTGACAGAGCTGCACGACTCGTTATCCAACTCTCGAGAAGATACCAGGCTCAGATTATTCAAACTTATGCACCCACCGCAAGTCATCCTGAAGAAAAAATTGAAGAATTTTATCAGGAAATTCGTCATCTATATAATAAAGGCAAGCAGCACTTGAAGATAATTATGAGAGATTTCAATGCAAAAATAGGACAACAGCAACAGAATGAAACTTCAGTAGGTAAATTCGGTCACGGCAACAGAAACCAGCGTGGAAATACTCTCGTAGAGTTTGCAGGAGCAGAAGGGTTTTTCATCATGAACACCTTTTTCAAGAAAAAGCCACACAGGAAATGGACATGGAGACATCCAAATGGGACGACAAGTGAAATTGATTTTATTATGTGTAACAAAAAATTCGTCACCGAAGACGGCACTGTGCTAAACAAGTTCAACACAGGTAGTGACCATAGATTGGTGAGATGTAAGATGCACCTCAACACTAAACTCGAACGTGGCAAGCTCATAAGACAAACAAAATGTATTGACATAACCAACCTTAAAAAACACCATAATACCTTCAAGTTGGAACTAAAGAACAGGTTCTCTGCTTTAGAAGGCCTGACATTGGAAGAAGTGGATATTTCTGAAGCTAATAGAAAAGTAACCAAAGCTCTTATGGAAACAGCAACAAAATTAGCTTGGTCTAAGAACAAGTTGCATGTGAACAAATTATCAGGAAAAACCAAAATGTTGATGCAAAAAAGAAGAGAGATGAGGACAACTAAAGAAGATATGACTTCTAAAGTGGAATACATAGAGCTATGCAAGACAGTACGAAAAAGTATCACTGAAGACGTAAGGAAATTCAACTGTGAACTAGTGAGGAAAGCAATAGAAAACAACCAAAGCTTAAAGATAGCAAAGGGACATCTGAGTAAGGGAAGAAAACAGATTATGGCACTGAGAAAAGAAGATGGTTCTGTTACAAGAAATAGAGGCGAACTTTTGACAAGAGTGAAAGATTTCTACTCCAAATTATATGAAAGGGATGATACATGTACCCCAGACATCATGAAAGGTACCAGTACCAGAGTTATTCCAGTTCTCCCAGCAGAAGTTGCACATGCAATCAAGAACATGAAGCGGGGAAAAGCTCCAGGAGAAGATGGAATTACTGTAGACATTGTACAGGAAGCAAGTGGAGAAATTGAAACAGTATTCGCCCAAGTTTTCACTCGATGCCTTAATGAAGGAAAGATTCCTGAGGATTGGAACAACGCTACAATGATCTTGCTACATAAAAAAGGTGACATTGAGGATCTCGGGAACTACAGACCTATCAGCCTCCTATCAGTGGTTTATAATATCTTCACTAAAATTCTTTCACTCCGCTTGAAGGTAACACTGGATATGGCTCAACCGAGAGAACAAGCTGGATTCAGGAGTGGCTACAGCACTATAGATCATATCCACGTACTGAGAGAACTAACTGAAGGAGCAAGGGAATATGAACTTCCATTGTATATGGCTTTTGTCGATTATGAAAAGGCCTTTGATTCGGTGAAACCACCTGCAGTTACAATGGCACTGAAATCCTGCGGTATTGAAGATGCATACATTAGCAACAAATATTGAAGACTCGTGCGACATTGATCACTGAAGCGATGAAAGATTTCCGTCTTTAGCACGATTTAATATGATTAAAAGATGAGAAATATATACAATTTAAAAACATGAGCACTTTCGAGGCAGCTGCTGCCTCTTCAGATGTAACAAATAGATACACATTTAATCTATATATAATATAGATCATTGCATTGTGGGAAGCATGGTAGCCGCCCCGGTGGCGCAGTGGTCTAAGGCGTTGGCCTCTGATCATTCGTCCATAAGGGGTCCGGGTTCGAATCCCGGTCAGGCATGGATGTTGTGTTTGTCTTACGGCACTGGTTCTCTCCCTTCCCTGGAACCAGTGACCCTAAATTAGGGACGGGCGACTGCTTATAGCCCATTGAGTTGCTCACGGTGGTCGTTAAACCTCCAATCAAAAAAAAAAAAAAAAAAAAAAAAAAAAAGCATGGTAAGTTAGCCAATAGTAATCTACATGCGTCAAAAATGTTGCGTATACTGTTGGCCCAATGGTCTGAAGAAGAAAAACATGGAAATATATAATAGAAATAAATGGTGTAGGGTGAACATTCAATTTTAAGTTTGTATTACAATTTATAATTTACATTTTTAATAAGGGATTTCCAAACGTTATGTAACTCATAGGGGGCATGTTCATTACAACATTGCTCACCGGAGGCCTCTATATACACACTTTCAGCAATTAAAAGATCACCAGGTTTACTAGGAGTATTAATTATTCTTACATTGCTCCAGTCGGGATTAAGGTCATCTTGTGTAACAGATTTGGCTAGTGATGTACAATTCATGCCAGTTTTAATATTGTATTTGTGTTCTTTAATTCGTAATGCAATATTGCGTTTTGTAGAACCCACATAATTAGAAGCTGCTTGTCCTGTAGTAACCTTAACAAGAGGGATATTGTAAATACCCCACTGTCCCATTTTGCTATTCCGTTCACGATCCTTACGAACGACTGAAAATAAGTTTCGTGTACGTGAACCAAATTTCAAGTCATATGGTTTACATAGTTGTGTTAAGGCTCTCGTTAAATGTGGATTGTATTGCATAGAGCCAACATATATGGAATTGCAGTTGGAGTTTCTTAACAGGGTGGTATGTAAGGCATATTTAACCTTGCCAAACACTTGCCTAATCAGATATTTATGGAAATGATATTGCTCAGCCAAACCAAAAATATAGTTAACTTCTTGCTGAAATAATTCAGTAGTTGATGAATGTGAGTGAGCTCTTCTAAACAAATAGAATAATGCTGTCAACTTATGTTGTTTAGGGTGTGATGAATGATAAGGTATTAAAACAGGTGTATGACTGGGTTTTCTATATACACAAGTGGTAATGCAGTTAATTCTATAGTCCTTACGAATAAGAATATCCAAGTAAGGTAAGCAGTTATTAGCTTCAAATTCTATCGTGAGCCTGATAGTTGGGAACATGGATGATAGTTCGTTGGCGAATAAGTATAAATCATCCCGGTTGTGAGGCCATGCAACCAGGATGTCGTCAACGTACCTTAAATAAAGCAACGGGTGGTGAGGGAAGGAACCAAGGACCTGATTTTCAATGTGCTGTAACAAAATTTCAGCTAGAACAGCAGACAGGGGGAACCCATTGGGGAGCCTTCCAACTGTTGATAAATGCTGTCTTTAAATTTGAAGTATGAACGTTTCTTAACAAGAGGAAGTGCGTTCATAATAGCATTAATTTCTGAACTCGGGATATGGGAATCAGCAAGTTTTGCCTCAATAATTTGATGTGTGGCCTCAACAGGTACATTAGGGTACAATGAGACCACATCAAGAGATGCCAAAATGAAAGGCTGCGATTGTGGCTGAAGCGATCGCAGTCTTTCTATAGCCTTTGTGGAACTTTTAATAGAATAAAGTGAATCCACAGTATAAGGGGCTAAATATTGTGCCAAGGCTTTTTCTAAGGGTCTGGTGGGGCTAACATAGCCTGACACCAGAGGACGAATAGTCTCAAATATTTCTCATCTTTTAATCATATTAAATCGTGCTAAAGACGGAAATCTTTCATCGCTTCAGTGATGCATACATTAATATTATTAATAACATCTATGAAAATGCAAGTGCAAAGATTCGGCTGTTTGAAAATACAACACACATAAAAATTGGAAAGGGAGTGAGACAAGGTGACACTATATCTCAGAAGCTCTTTAATGCCACATTGGAAAACGTCTTTCAATCACTTAACTGGGAAAACAAAGGGATAAAGATTAATGGAGATTATCTAATTCACCTTGGTTTTGCTGATGACGTAGTCAGTTTTGCAACTACCCCATCAGAGCTGCAGAGTATGATCCAGGAACTTGCTGATAAGAGTAAAGAAGTTCGATTAAAAATGAACTTTCAGAAGACAGAAATGATGTTCAATGCTTTTACAAGAAATGAAGATTTATCGATTGATGGAGAAAAGTTGGATATAACAGATACATACGTTTATCTTGGACAGCAGATATCAAGTGAGGGTCACATTGATGAAGAAATTAATCGGCGTATAAAACTTGCCTACAGAATTTTTGGAAGAAACAGCATAATTTTCAAGAGCAATATGCCATTATGTTTTAAAAGAAAAGTGTTTGATCAATGCATCCTTGCAATGCTTACGTATGGTGCAGAGACGTGGACCTTAACTAAAAGAGACATACAAAGGCTACAAACAACTCAAAGCAGCATGGAGAGGTGCATGCTTGGTGTAACCAGCAGAGATAAGAAGAGGAACTCGTAGATCCGAAAAATCACAGGAGTGGAAGACATCATGATCAGAGTTAAATCCCTGAACTGGCAATGGACTGGACATACTGCCAGGAGGACAGACCATCTATGGACAGCCGAAATTTTATATTGGATTCCAAGGGACAGGACAAGACCCAGAAGAAGATCTCATGGGAGATGATTGGATGAAATTCGAAAGTATGCGGGAGTAACATGGAGGAGACTGGCACAAGACAGACCGTTGTGGAAGAGGCTTGGAGAGACCTTCGTCCAGCAGTGGATTGATAATGGTTGACAATGATGATGATATATACACTGGCGTGTAAACATTAAGGACGAGACGGTGTTTCTAATGTAACGTCGTGCAGAAGCGCTCCACATCGACTCAAATCATACCATAAGATCCCCAAGATGTAAGAATATGGGACAAATGAGCAAAACCGTCCAAACAAGGAATCCAAAGGACACAATGGCACTTTATTGAAAAGGTAGCTTCGAGCACAACTGGACAGTAGGCAGAAACGTCCATGTGACAGGCGGCTGCCAAGAAAAATTCCAGTCTTTAGTAGGGGATATGATCACCCCTGATTGTGTTGCAGGATTTACAACGTTTGTCCATGCTGAGGACGAGGTTGTCAAGGAGCTGTTGAGGCATCGCGGCCCATTCCTATTGTAGCGCCAATCGCAGCTGCGGAATCGTTTCTGGCGGCTGGTGACGTGCTGCCAAGCGTCTTCCGAGAGGGTCCCACACGTGTTCGATTGGATTTAGGTCCGGGGACCTTGCAGGCCAATCCATGCGTTGAATATCTTCACTCTCCAACATCTCTCTGACAGCCACTGTACGATGAGGAGTAGCGTTGTCGGCCATGAAGAGGAACTCAGGACCCACAGCACCTCTAAACAGACGCACGTGAGGCAGGAGAACCTCGGTACAATAGCGGACACCAGTGACTGAACCTCCTTGGAAGATGTGGAGGTCAGTACGGCTACCAAGAATGATACCGCCCCAAACAGGAACTCCGCCACCTCCAAACCGGTCCCTTTCGATGATGTTGGAGGTGTGATTGCGTGTTCCCTGCTCTCTCCAGATATATGTCCAGAATCGCTCGTCAGACTAAATCGGCTCTCATCCGTAAAGAGAACTCGAACCTATTGCTGATGTGTCCAGTTCTTGTGTTCCTGGCACCACAGAAACCGCCGTCTCCGATGAGCAGGCGTTAATGACACACACCGTACTGGTCGTCGTGCAAATAGACCACCTTTGTGCAGCCTTCTGGCCAAGGTAAAACGCGATAACGGACGTCCAGTTGTCTGTTGCATGTGCCTTGCGATTTCTCCCGCTGTCTGCCGTCTGTCTCTTCTCCCCTGTATGACAATATACCGGTCGTCCGCCGCCGTGGCTGCTAGCGGACGACCACTGCTAAACTCTCGGACAGCAGTTCCTGTCGTTTGAAATGCTCTCCAAGCTCGTGAAACGATGCTGTGAGCGATCCCGAACTCCTCGGCCACACTTAGTCATAGTTCGACCTTGTTCCAACTTCCCAATTGACGCAACCTCGGATAAAGTCATCCAGATGTCGTCTACTGGATTGCTTGTTGGCCATATCACACGGTGGCAGCAACTCGACGTCATTCAAACCGATGTATACCGTGACCATGCAATAGCTTTCACCGAATTGCTCCCCCCTCCCCTACGTCATGTGCATATATGCGCATGCCCTACCGTACCGGCCCCTAGTCTATCTCCTGAGGGGTCTTTCGGTCCGTTCTGGCTGCTCGTTCCGCTGTTATGCTAATTTCTCTTCTTCGTCCTTAATTTTTGCACACCAGTGTATAACATATACAGGGTGCCTAGTAAAGTCCTCTATGAGCCCCGTAACTTTTAAATGCCGACAGCTATAGCCATAAAAACGGTGTCTAGGTATGGTAAAGTGGCTGTGCGCTATGCGATGAGACCACTTACAGCGCCTTCTAGCGGCAAAGTCAGGAGTTAGCGTGCCGATCTCAAAAACTATACTAGATACGGAAAAATAGTCAACTACAAAGTTGTAGAGCAGCATCGATTTAGTACGAAAAGACACCTTGCGCACATGAATGCTAAGAATAGAAGGCGTACAACGCTCATTTGTTTGTTCGCGTTGTCGAACACTGTTACGTCACGAAACGCGTCAGAAAGGAGCAATTAGTTGTCACATGGCACATTTACCGTCGGTGCTCAATGTGCTCACCTTCAGCCACAATACACATTTGGACTCTAGATTGAATCTCACGCTGCACATTTTGCAGCATGTCAGGTGACACGCTGGAACAAGCCTCAGTTACACGGCGTCGAAGATTCTGCAACGTTGTCGGAGGGGTCTGATATACACCTGCTTTTTGAGGTAGCCACACAGGAAGAAGTCCAATAGGGTGAGGTCCGGTGAGGGTGCAGGCCTCTCTATGCAACCACCATAGCCGATGATTTGTTGCTCGAATGTCTCGGCCAGGTACTTTCTTACGTTTCCTGCCTGGTGCGGAGGGTCGCCGTCATGTTGGAACCAAACATTCCGCAGTTGAGTCGGGTTAGTGCTTTGCGGAAGGCGATATTATTTCTTTTCCGACGCGTTTCGTGTCGTAACAGTGTTCGACATCGCGAACAAACAAACGAGCGTTGTTCGCGTTCTATTCTTAGCATTCGTGTGCGCATGGTGTCTTTTCTTACTAAATCTATGCCGTTCTACAACTTTGTAATTGACTATTTTCTTGTATCTCGTATGGTTTTTGAGATCGGCACGATAACTCCTGACTTTGCCGCTAGGAGGCGCTGTAAGTGGTCTCATCGAATAGCACATTGCCACTTTACTATACCTAGACACCATTTTTATGGCTATAACTGTCGGCGTTCGAAAGTTACGGGGATGAGAAGGAACTTTACTGGGCACCCTGTATATGTATGTATGCATACAATACATATAAATATGTATCAATATGTATATATACAGTGCATAAGATAGACAGATATACATTAGATAGATAGATAAAAGGGTTGACATACGGGGCTTTGGGGAGACCTAAGCACCAAAGCACCCCCGTGGGTGCGCTGGTGCGCGGTACAGACAGGAGATAGGTGCTAGCAAAGGATTTTTGTTTGATTTTGTTTGTCAGATGAAGACGTGCCTATTTTTAGTTACACACCTATTCTTAAAAAAAGAAAATCCTTTTTTCAAAAATTTAAGTTGAATGACGGAAATAAAAATAAATAACACAAAATAACAACGAATAATATACACACACACACATATATATATATATATATATATATATATATGCTATTAAATATTAAAATTTATGGTTTTAAATATTTCAACTAATAATAAATTAATTAATAAAATTAAGTAAATCTCGTAATTTATGGTATTAACTGTTATAATTTATATGTATATACATACAAAATCTGTACCACCATTTTCGAGCTTCCATACAACCAATACAAATTTGTCCTTGTTAAATTATCTTATAAAAGAATAAGTAGCTCAAAAAATGAGAGTGTGATTTAATTTGAAGCAGTAATTTACTGTGAAAATGTTTCCCGAGTATAAATTTCTGTTACGTTTGTAAACACATTCAGACATTTCTGTAATATCAAAAAGAAGATTAATTATAAAAATATATAAAATAATGGATATCCAAAATATTGCTATTAATTTATTTCAGACATCTTTTCCAAATTTTCATACTAACATATTTCGGATTGAAATAATCACCAACAATAACTTCCCTGATAACTCCAACATTTAACATTTCTAAATTAGGCATTTACCACCATTTGGTCTTACCAAGGTACTTTCCCTCTGTTATTAAAATAATCCAAATACATATTCCGGCTTTGTTTAGCTGCGTCGGTAGAATTTTTAGTTTGTTTTTGCAAGTCACAGAGGTAGGATGCATACATGTACTTTTTGAGTTTTTCAGAGAAACAGTTGTCTATGTGTGGAAAATCCTGAACGTCGAAGCCAAAAATCCAAACGCATTTTCCGACGCCCTTCTCGCCTTCGACATCCTGTAGTTGAAAATTCGTTTATATATACTTTTCTTTCTTTTTTTTTAATCTTTTTTTTTCTTTCTTTTTTTTTTTTTTTTTTTTTTGTTTGTTTGCCGAAATTATTACTGCTAACGCTTTGCTCTCTTTTGCGGAAAGGAAAAACGACATTTTATAGATTTCTGCTGGAAACGAAGATTGACTGAGATACTTGGGAATGAAAAACGCGAAGTTTTTAAGTTTGTGTCTGTGGCCAAACCTAGTCAGGGGGACGATCTTTCATCTCTCCAGGGACCACAGGTGATCAACCGTAATCCGCACGAAGTTAAAAGTCTGTGTATGTATGGGGGGAAGGCTTAAAGCTATACTAGCGCTCTTAAGATTGCCCGGGACAGTGAAAGTGCAGAAAGTGGCTGACGACTGCTTTGTAGGGGAGGAGTGCAAGGCAAAATCGCTGGCTGGAAGGAAGGAAGTTAAATAGGGAGGAGGGGGGGGGCTGTGTCTGCGTGGCACAACGTTAAAATTTGATTTAGATGAACAAAAACGTCATTTTCTTTTAAATCAGTTGTTCAAGTACAGTATTATTTTCGTAAGCAAAAATGGAAAATTTTCGAAATTTAAGACAATGCACCCGGACCAAGCAAAAGGTTCAAGGCGACATTCTACCAACACTTGTATCTTACACCAGTGGCGTAACTAGTCAGAACCATGTATGTATGCGTGTCCAGGTGGAGAAGTTTGAAATTGCACAAATTCTTTTGTGTCAGGTAGTGAAAAGCATTGAAGCCGATGACGCAGTGGTCTAATCGCTGGCTCATGACCATTCGTCAGAGAAAATGAAAATCCTCCAAATACGTGGATAAACAAAGACATCGCTCTTTCCACGTTTTAGCAGAACACAGCAACCGGAAAATTGTAAATTCGGTCACCGCCGGGGAATTGAATCCGGGATCTCTCGATATCTAGCCGAGCGCGTTAGCCTTACACCACGGTGTGCCAACAATCCACGGTGATATGTGTGTTTTTCTGTCAGCTTCTGACATCATAAACCCGCAAGACGGGCTCAACTACTGAGACGTCTCCATCTGGTGGGCATTAACGGCACTGGCTATATATTAATTATAGCAGTTAAATCAAAAGGGCGAGATCCAAAGTCAAAATCCTCCAAATACGTGGCTTTGGTGAATAAACAAAGACATCGCTCTTTCCACGTTTTAGCAACACACAGCAACCGAAAATTTGTAAATTCGGTCACCGGCGGGAAATTGAGCCCCGGATTTGGAGGATTTTCCCTTTGGATTTAACTGCTATAATTAATATATAGCCAGAGCCGTTAATGCCCACCCGATGGAGACGTCTCAGTAGCTGAGTCCATCTTACGGATTTATGATGTCAGAAGCTGACAGAAAACGCACATAGCGCCGTGGATTGTTGGCCACCGTGGTGCAAGGCTAACGCGCTCGGAGAGATCCGGGATTCAATTCTCCGGCGGTGACCGAATTAACAATTTTTCCGTTGCTGTGTGCTGCTAAAACGTGGAAAGAGCGATGTCTTTGTTTATTCGTCAGAGAAAAGTCTGGGTTCGAATCCCGTGAGGCATAAATGTTGGGTTTGTCTGAGGGAACGGGCTCGTTCCCTTCCCTGGAGCCAGTGACCTTAAATTACGAACGGGCGACTGCTTACAGACCATTGAGTTGCTCACGGTGGTAGTTTAACCTTCAATAAAAAAAAACAAAAAAACATTAAAAATTCGTTTTTTCAGTGTTTCGTATATATATATATATATATGTATAAAGTTGCTATCAAGCCCCCGTGTGACGTGCCTGCGCCGCAGGACGCACATGAGACACTACCTTGCAGTGCCTGCGCCGCAGGACACTGCAAGGTAGTGGCAGATAGCAATGAGAGCACACGTCCGCGTAGTAGTTGGGAGAGCGACTTACTCCGGAGTGAGGGGACCCGGATTAGATGCTCAGCGTGGATAAGACTGTGCTTTCACACCCACGAAAAATAGTGGTCGCCCATCCTGATTTGTTTTTTTTTTTTTTTTATTGCAGGTTTAACGACCACCGTGAGCAACTCAATGAGCTGTAAGCAGTCGCCCGTCCCTAATTTAGGGCCGCTGATTCCAGGGAAGGGAGACAACCAGTGCCGTAAAACAAAAACAACATCCATGCCTCACCGGGATTTGAACCCGGACCCCTTGCGGACGAATAATCATAAACCATCGCTTAGACCACTGCGCCACCTGGGCGGCATAGTGGTTTCGAAGTCTAGCGACGTCCCAGTCTGGCTCCTCAGGATGCTAGCCAAGTAAGAGCATGACCCCGAATTTGCCTGCTGTTCAGGCTAGCGATCACGAAATAAGTGCGAAAGCCAAAACTCCACATTTGTGAGCCTGCGCACAGCTAAATTGCTTACAGAGGGAGAGGGAGAACAAATGTGAGAACCGCCCGACATTTCCTTAGCAGAACACTATTTTTTGACTTCGCTGGATGATTGACGTTTACTAGCATTTCCTTAAAACGAAAACAAATTAACCAAATAGTTCCTTATTGGTTACTTTCTTAACAATAACTTAAAGGTATTTTCCCTTCTTTTTATGAAATCCCCAGTAGTCTACTTATTACACTATTTAATTCACCACCACAGGGAATCAGTCGCAAAGCACTGTAAGGTAGTGGCAGACGGTGACGAAATTCAGACGACGTGTGTTGCTTAACAACAGTTCCTAGAACAGCTCTGACTGGATGTTCCATCCAATCAGAGACGATCGTGGCTGCCGAAATTCCAAACACGACTTTTCCCCCTCAAGCGGTACCGAATCGTGTGTTTTTCCGTTGATTTCTACTTAAAGCGTTTCAACTCTAAACAAGTGTTTTCTTTCTGAGATCCAGGTAAGAATGTTCAAAATATTCTTATTATACAAATCAGTAAAAGAGGTAGTTTTTTTTTTAAATCAGAAGTAATCGTTAAAATGCCCTAAATCAAAACTTTCTCTAAACAACTGATTAAGTAAATGTTCGCAGCTAACATTTTGGATGTCGCTTTGGGCTGGAGAACATGATACGTCTTCTGCAGAAAGTCTCAAATACAACTGCACAGTTTTCTCTTTGTTAGTGTCAAAATGCATGTAAAAAATTTAGGACGGTATTTATTCTACTAGTACAGTGCAAAAGTTCAAACACCAGACTTTTTTGATTTGCTTTTACAGGAACCTGCGCAGTTTGGGTAAGTATGTTGTTTCATCTGCTTGGAAGGTAACCCCTCTGCCAAATTATAGGTTCTAGTGCCATGATTTTAAATCCAGTTTATATATGAATGATTGTTTCTGCCTTTCTTAAGTACTAGCAGTCAGTAACTAAACATTAAAAATTGATGACATCTATGTCTCGATGGCTAAAGCGGTCAGGTCGGTGTGTAACGTATACTCTATATTCACTTTCCTTTTGATTTTACTATCTCTGGTTATTTTATTTTACTATGTAAATTATCTTCCTACTGAACGAAATATTATTTCACCCGCTGAATGAGATCTGGCAATGAGTGTAAGTCATGACGTGGTGGTAGCTAGTATATAGGCGCGTTCATCGAGACTTAGGAGAGCGTTTGTGTTGTTATGAGGAGAGCTTGTGGTTGTTAAGAGAGAGCGTTTATAATACGAGGAGAGATTATTCATTATTGTACTACAATTGTGTGTGTGCCTTAGTTGACCAGGAGTCGTATAAATAAAGAAGTTTCTGTAAGTCAGTCTTTCTCAATTCATAGTTTTTGTCAGACCTCTGTCTGGCTGTTAGGTTTATAACATTTATTGATTCCTATAAATAACCAGCGTTGAGACTTTGTTTAAGTTCGTAATTAACTAGTAACAACACCCTTTTGAATTCATTATTTTGAAGCTTAGTACAAGTATATCATTAGCTAGCTGGTAGGAAGAGAATCATTCATAAGGAATTAGCTTAGCGGAAAGTAAATAAAGCTAATTCATTATAGGTGCGTTATCAAATACATGCATGGCACAATAAAACTGCAAAAACATGCAAAAAAAAAATAAAAAAAAAGCTTCGGCGAAAAAAAAAATTAGAATTTCAGAAATGGAAAGACCTTTTGTTTGTAAAATAAAAGAGATAGTAAATAAAGAATCCTAAAGTTATTGGACCGGTTTCCTGCCCTGCTGTTTATGCAACTAAACTAAGTTAAAAATATGCTGCTTTTAATTTGGTTCAGTAAGACTACGAGAAAAAACCTTTTTGTTTTTGATGGGTCTAAATATTCACGCGTATTTCAGGCTTTAATTTATATTTTAAAGGAAGAGATTTTAATTTGAAAATAATAATTGCAGAAATTTCAAACTCTCTATTTTGTCAATTCAGTAACAAATAAAGTGAAATCAAATGCAGTTTGATTTTCAAGGAAGTTATTTTTGAACGAAACATAGAACTCTGTAACGAAATGTAGAATGTCTTTTATATTCTGTTATCAAATAAGTCTACCAAACCTTTGAAGGTTTTTTTTAATGTGTAGTAAGGGAATGTGGTTTCTCTAAGTTGCTTGCAATTTGAATATTTATAACCATATTTGAACTCTTTGTTATAGATGAATTGTGCTGCCTTGATTTATTCATGTGCACTCGTTTTGTGAATATGTTTTTTTTCATGTGATCACCTCAATGACAGAGTGAAAATTTTTTTTTCAGGGTGATTGAGATGTTCAATTCATTCTAGTGACTAGCGTATGGAGAGGGCTCAATAATACTTTTTTTTTAGTTGGAGAAGTATTAAATTATGACATTTTTTTTTTTTTGCAAACATTTTTTTTTTCCACCTTAATTTTATCTTATTTAAGTTTTTAGGTGTGTTTCAGGAAACTAGACACTAAGTTCGAGGGGCCGTATTTAAATTACATTTCTGACTTCAGCGCGCGACTTTTATATAGGGTGGCCATAAAAGTATTAGCGGGCCGTATAAAAATTGCATTTTTAATTTTTTGGTGCCCACTTCCATGTACGTTAGCCGTAAAAACGTTTGGGGAGTTGTATAAAAATTTCATTTTTAATTTCGACATTCTTCCATGTAGGATGGCCACAAAATCGTGAAGGGTCGGTATATAAAATTTTCATTTTTGATTTGTTTGTGCTCACTTCTATGTAAGCTGACAATAAAACCGTTAGTTAGGGAATCCTATAAAAGTTGCACTTTTTATTCCTTCGTGCCCAATTCTATGTAGGCTGACCATAAAACCGTTAGGGGTCGAAAAATATTAATTACAAGGCCCTATGCCTTTTTAGAAAATTTTAATCGCCCTGCTAATATTTATAAGGTTTGCAGAACAAGTCAAGTTAATAATGTTGCACTTTCACTTATGCAATAAACAATTATTAGTCTCTAGGCCTAAGAATTTTTAAGAATTTTTAAAAAACCGTAATATTTTTAACTTGAGTTTCTATGAAAATCTTATGATTATGATTACGGGGATTGAAAACTGTGAAAAAGGACTAGGCATAGGGCCTATTAATTAATCTTTTGGGCCCGAATAAAAGCGCAATACTAAAAATCTTGGCTTGTTATGCAAACTTTATGAAAATTAGCACGACGGATTAATAACTGCTAAAAAGGCCCTTTATATTTAATTATCTTTACAGGTGACTGATATATGCATGTACGGGGAAGCTGACACGGTGAAAACAAATGCGCGATTTTTGTACAACCCCCCCCCCCGAATGGTTTTATGGTCAGCCTACATGGAAGTGGGCACGAAGAAATCAATAATGTAATTTTTATACGATCCCATAACGGCTTTATGATCAGCCTACATGCAAATGGCATGAAGAAATTAAAAATATAAATTTTATACTGGCCCTAACACTTTTATGGCCAGCAGTAATGAAGGTGGGCATATAGAAATCAAAAATGCAACTTTTTTACGATTCCCTAACGATTTCATGGTCAGCCTACATGGACTTGGGCACGAAAAATCAAAAATGCAATTTTTATATGCGGGCCCGAACGTTTGTGGCCAGTTTTGCGGGCGTCAGAGCCTCACGAAACCCATCAAAAATCTGAAGTAAAGAAAAATTAACGCGAAAACAAAATATTTGAAAAAAAAAAAAAAAAAAGAAATGTAGGGAGTTACGACATTGTGACTGCGGATATTTAGACCCTATCACATTTTGACTGTAAACATAATGGTATTAACATTTACTGAAAGAAAACTTAGAGAGATTGTTACCACATTAGCACAAAAATTGAAAATTCATGATTGCAAACCTTCAGATGTTGATGTTGTTCATGAGATACCGTCAAAACAGGAATGACAAAAATTTAAGAAAATAATAGTTCAATTCAGAACAAAGACAAAATGTGATAAGTGGCTTATGGAAAGGAAAAAAAAATAATAATTACAAATTCACCGATTGGAGTGCCTCACAGTTCGTCCAGGGTCCACATTAATGAAAACATGTCTTCATTTAACAGATAACTGTTCTGGAGAGTTAAAAATTTTGCAGTTGAACATTACTTTAAATATGTTCGGTTTTCACTTGGCAAAATTCTTATTAAGAAAACAGATTCTGACAGAGTACATGTTATTTCACAAACTACGTAATTAATAATATTACTCATTAAATAATATTTATTTGTGGTAACCTAGGAGCAGGGAAATGAATATACATACTTACCCTGAAATAGATTCTTTAATACATGTTTTCAAAATTTTTCACATAGTGAATTAAAACTGATTCATGTTAATGCTAGAAGTTTGATAAATAAATTCACATTGTTAGAAACTTTAATTAAATTATTAAATTCAATTATAGACATTTTTTGTGTTACTGAAACTTGGTTTCCATCTAAACAATATCAAATGCATTTAAAGAACTATTGATTGCATAATATAAATAGATTTGATAAGGTTGAGGGGGGGGGAGTGAAAATTTATCTTAAAAATAACTATGGTGTTTTCTCAGATATACAGGAATGCACTTATACAAATCACGACAGGGGAATTTTAACTATTGAAAATGATATTTATATTATTACTGTCTGTTATTGACCACCAAGGGGAAATGTCTCCAGTTTTTTAAAATTGTTGACTATCTATCTTGAATGCATAACATTATCAAATAAACGAGTTATTATTATGATGGATTTTAATAAATATAAATACTCAAAGATTATTAACACTTATAACTACCTATGAATTTAAGAATTATATAAACTTGCCAACTAGACTCACTTACGTTTCCAGTTCTATTTTGGCTCTATGCATAACGAACATTGATGCTAAATACATATGTGCTGGTGTTTTAAATTATGACATAAGTAATCATTTGCCTACTTATTTAATTCATAATAAAAACTCAATATCTTTCTAAACTAAAATAAAATATGAAATCAGAGATATGAGTGAGGTTAATATAGGTAAATTTTTTGAATTAATTAAAAAAAATTGGGATAGTATTACAATACATGATACTCCAAAAAATTATATAGTATATTTCTTGATCAATTTACAGCTGTCTATAAAGAACGTTTTCCAAAAAAAAATTTGTTACAAAGCCTAAAAGGGCAGAAAACCTTGGATTAGAAAAATAATATTGAGAAAATAATATTCTTTCAACTCGACAATCAACTGATTTATTAAATTTCAAAAAATTTAGAATTTTCTTAATAAAGAAACTAAATATAAAAAAAATTGTACTATAAAAATCTATTTAACACTCAATCGACTGAAATTATTTGGCAAAATATAAATGAGATGTTGGGAAGGAAAAAAAAAATGCAACTGAAACAATTACGTTGAGTATAATTGGTCACAGGGTTTTGATGCTCCATCAGTAGCAAATGAATTCAATGGCTATTTTATAAATGCTCATAAAGAAATAAAATTAAAACTAATAATAAAAAACAATTTGAAACTACTTACCAGCCAAAAACATCATTCGTGTTATTTTGAATATTTCACAACAGCAGAAATTGAGGCATGCATAACAAATATTAAAACAACGTCGGTGGGACCAGATGACGTACATCCTAGGGCTATTGAAAGGGTTTCCAAAATAATTTCTAAACCTCTTAGTCATATATTTAATGTGATTATTGAATTTGGAAAAAATACCTGAAGAATTAAAAATAACAAAAATAATTCCAAAACATAAGACTGGATCCAGGGATAATATAAATAATTACAGACCGATTTCTACCTTATCTTTTTTTGCTAAGGTTTTGGAAAAACTATTATATAAATGATTAGGTAATTTTTTTGAGAAATATCATGTTATTGATAAAAATCAGTGTGGGTTTCAAAAGAAAAAAATCAACAGAAGTAGCCGTTTTAACAGTTCAGAATATCATATCAAATTATTAATTAAAACCACTTTAGCAGCACAAACACTTACTTTTGCAGCACAAACATCCTCTGTCATAAAAGTTTTCAAAATACCGTGAGACCTCCGTTTTAGAGGTCTGCACGGGCCCGTGCCGGGTCGGGCCTTTGCTCAATTCTAAGTTGGGAAAACGGGCCGAGCCCGGGCCGTCAATATTTAATGTGAAACAGCCACGGGCCAAGCAAGTTTTTTTCTTCTTTTTATGAGCAAACGAATCGATGTACGGTGCCTTTCTCGTTTGGAAATCGCACAACATACAACAGCAGGATAAGACTGAATAATTTCCGCTGTTGGAAAAAATTGAAGTTTTACGACATCCTCCCCTCCTACAAAACAATTGGATTATGTCAGCTCCCTTAGTTTTTCAATGTGAATGTGGTCCCTTCTCTCTCTCTCTCTAACTTCCACCCTCCTCTCATGCTTCAGGGCAGGCTATGAACTACAGCATTTATAAACCGAGCCACCCGCTCGCAGACGATCTTTTTTATTGTTCTGGTCGGCGGCACTTTGTTCTCTAGATGTGTAAAAAGCTTTTAAGTTGTCTTAAACGGCACGGGAGAAATGGGCTGGGAGAAACTTACTTCTGTGTATATTTTCCCAATTTGTACTCTCAGGGAGTCATCAGATGGCAAACGAACTCCCAGCCCAGCCGTTTATCCCAGCCCAGCCGTTTTCAGAGGTATCCCAGCCCAGCCGTTTTCAAAACTTCTGTGACACTGGTTAGCTGGGCAGTCTGTCGTTGTTTTCCCTAGCATATGCTCAGTTCAGTGTTGCTCATAAATACTCTTCCATACTTGTTATGGAGTTTAAGAAAGCGAAAGATTTTCCCGAAAAAATCGCTTCTGGAGAATATGTGCTTGTAGACATTGTAAAGTGGAACGATCGGACTCATAGTTCTGGAATATTTCATACTTTTCGGAATACCCCCCCGTTCTTATCCCCAAGGATATTCCGTGTCGGACGGTAGGCAATGATAATTTGAAAACCCAGAAAATTTAAAACGCATGGAATTTGTCGTTGACATACAATATTTGTGAGTACACAAGCCCCCCCCCCCACCTTCAGACGTCACGTGACTTATACAGAGTCACAGAAATATTCCGAATTAACGTTTATTGTAATAGAATACGTGTAGCAATTAAGAAAACGAAAACTCTTCAGGAGTCGAATCACCGAGTGCACCAGGTGTCAAATTCGCGTTTTAGTAGTTGTTGAAATTTTACGGGCCGGCCCGGGCTTTAATTTAAAAATTTGGAACGGGCCGGGCTTTCCAAATTGAAGCTCGTGCATACTTCTACCTCCATTAACGGACACCGAATAACGATAGCCTCCGAGCAACGGTAAGTTTTCTGTTTTTTTTCTTGGTACAGAACATCTTCCGTACGATTAACATTATCGATAACCTCCGCACAACGAAACCTCCTAAAAGCGGACAACGGACACTTCAGTCAGCCCCGAAGGAGATCTAACGGACATCCTGTACCTTGGATTTTACGTAGTTCCTTCGATACTTCAGCAAGAGGGATAAGATAGCGACAAAGAATATTTATTCTAAAGGTTGGATTCCCTGCAAAAACAGTCTTGCTGGGCTAGCACTGCCAGCGGTGGCCCAGCACTATGTTGCCGCCGCCCAAACGTCAATAAAATGTCCCGGCGGTCACCACGTGGGCCAGCAGTGGGCCAGCAGCGGGCCAACAGTGTCACCCCCATCAGTTGTCATATGCCAGAACAGGACCATTAGTTATCCATCACAGTCAGTAGCTGCCACAAATGGGGGCCGCGGGTGGCCTAGTGATCAACGTTCGTCACTGCCGCGGAGACCTCGGGTTCGATCACAGGCAGATACGAATGCTCGAACCACTGAATATCCGCCGTGCGTCCGATGGGCACGTTAAGCCGTCGGACCTCGGGTACTACCCCCCGGTAATAAATAAGGGCGTCTTCCTCCCCCTTTCTACCTCGCTTCCGTGACGCTTTCCCATTGGACACTCTAGCCCAAATCCCATAGCTTCCTATTTCTAAGGGTTGTTTAAGACCTGGTGTCAGACACTCCCTTCCTAAAATCCTCTACATACGATCTGATCTAATCTGCCACAAATGGCTCTTTAGCGGCCCTGCAAGTACGTACCATAAATGATTGCTAGCCTAATATGGTATGCTAGATTCCTGTCAGTGGCAGCCGGCAATCACGTGACGTAACTGATGGCTTGCCGCATCTTGTCCGCCAATTTCCCAGTAGTAGCCATAAAAAAAAAAAAAAAAAACAGAACAACCCCCGTTTCCCAAAGCTACAACTACTTTTTTTTTTTCTCCTTACGAACCTGCTGCATTACACAGCACTGCGCTGGTGAAATTTTCTCAACAGGTCCTGAAAAACCGCTCGTTTGGGTCTGGTTGGAAACGAACTAACGACTGTCTGCGTGGGAAGCGGGCGCTCTACCAACTAGACTGATTGGCACGCACGAGCGTCTTCTTGAAGCTGAGCCTCTTCCTGCGAAATGTGTAACGAATGGTTCTCTTTTTAATTTTACAATATTGCGAGGTATTTTTCATAAATGTCAGTTTCATATAATTCATAAATTTATCTTTTAAACGTAACGATTGTTTTTTTGTTTTGTTTTTTACCTTAAGGGAGCTTCACTTATTTTCAACGACTGTACCTACTTAAAGGGCGCTCTCCAAAGTTTCGTGCTGGCCTTGTCGTCTTGAAAGGCGATTGTTGAATAAATATATTTACCCGTTCATGTCACATTCTGTTACATTTTGAACACTGTATCTTTCCCTTCCGCTGTCCGAAGCTACATTTGTTTTAAAGGGGAAAGATATTTTATTTTACTTCTCGTTATTCTTAGAAGTGAATTCCTCTAGTCTTGTGTATTCAACCCATGGATGAGTACATTCTATCCACATAGCGTTGCTTTTCTTTTTCTCAAATAATTGATAAATTTTGTACTCCTATAATTCTTCCTTTTTTTTTTTTTTTTTTTTCCCTTCCAACATAACGTTTTTTTAAGGTTTTTCCAGGACTTTTGTTTCAAGCGGTTTAGTGTATGTTAAAACGAAAGTTTACACAGAAATTATTTTTTGTTATTCATAGGAATGGAGTGGGTGTATTTCATGGTTGTAATCTAGTATTTTATGGCTTAATCTAGTATTTTATGACTTAATCTGGTATCTTCGTCGACGTGGCATTTCATTATAGGAAATTAATTCGCCTCTCTACATGTTTTTTTCTTAACATCCACTAAAATAACACAATGGCGATAGCGTCGTTTTCAACTAACTGGTACCACGAGAGACACAGCACGTGTTGCTTCTACGCATGCGCAGTCCCGTTGCTCCTACTTGGTGTTGGGGTTGCTTCCGTTGCCAGCTACGGGCCACTAGTGGCACTTGCTTGGAGGCCCGCAATTCACGGCGATGCTGCAGAGCCATTAAATGGCTGTCAAGTGATGGCTCTGCCACCAACGGGCCGCTTCAGGGCAGTGAGCGGCAGATTTCAGCCATCACTGCCAGCCGGTGGCCAGCAGTTTCCCAACATTTGTGTTTTTGCTGGGTTACTTCTGGTGCAGTGGCATGTTTAATGAAAAGAAAGGTGTTAAAAGTTCAGTTCTACGTAAAGTGAGCTGCGGCTTCCATGTATGTTTCAATCGCCCCGAGGGCTGCGAAAGTGGTTGATGGGGCTTGGAGTTTTTGCCCGTTGAGAGCGATGTTCCTTGGTTTGGTCCCTGTGGGCCCTGTTCATGCTTTACTGCGCGCTGCCTGCTAACGGCGCAGTTACGCTTTACTATCAAACATTTTTCTTTCTTTCTTTCCTACTCCTAATGTGTAGATAGCTATTTCTGAGAGCTGTTTCACAGCGGGCGTCAAATAGTGTTTTCTTAAAATTCTCTACCCCATGAACTATTGATTTAACTATTATATTCAGCAGACAGCATTTGTAAAAAAGCACTGCATTTTTCTTTATTGTGCACAAGCTTTATAAATTTATTCTGCTTTTGCAGAAACTCAACGGCCTAGCAATGTTAACTTAGGCCTAACCTCCGAACAACGGTCACTTTTTCCCGGTCCAAGCAGTGACCGTTATTCCTAGAATACATCATAATGCTAAATAAAAAGTACAATGAAAATCATCGCATAAGTCAGATAAGATACCTTCATTTGTTGCATACAGATAAGAACCGCATTAATTAAAACATTTGTAATTTTACTTGATAAAATAGTCTAATTTTTGATCAAGGGAAACTGAAATAAAAAAAAACACCGTATAAGAAGTTCGGAAGCACATGCCCTCACACAAAATACTGGAGTTCGGTGATACTGTTTTAAAGTAAAAAAATCTTACTTTAACATATTTTTTACGATAAAAATTATAAATGGAAAAGTTTAAAAATGTTTGGTGAATTAAGTCTGGATTTCCTTTCCTCTTAAAATAGTGGAATCGTTGGAAAAGGTGTGTTTAAAAATGCGTCCTGTCGCTCTCATTTCTTTGAATGATTCTTCAAACACACAGAATTAAAGCAAAAATTTTTTACTTACTTAGGAGTATAAATAATATATAAATATAAATCATCAGATAGCTCTTTTAATATAAATAATTGATGTGTGTGTGTGTTGTTGGAAACATGCAGTGACCAATACGAATAGCGCCAGATATAAAGCAACGTGTCACGTTCTGCCGACATGAGAATGTATCGGACGATGTACGAGAGCACGTCAGAGAGCAGACAACAAGACATTTAGCAGTTGTTGTGAGTGCAATGAAGATTTATAGACGTCGTTTTGGATGTGAGTCCGCCATTGTGAAAGTTGAATGCAACAATCAAATTATGCTTTAAGGTGGTTCCACCTAAAATCTCTGCCTTATATTTCTAATGTTTCCACTTTTGCACGTATTTTCTTGGCAATTAATGTATTCCCAAGGATGAAAATTTGCACGTCGATAAAACTAACTCTAAGTTATAGCATGGGATACTTAATACTTGCTAAAACATAACCATACTTATATTAAAAATCAATCATTTTTCTTTGAGTAATGTTCAGACCTGTTAATAGATGGCGCGACCTGTACATTGATGACGTCAGTAAACAAACAAATGTTGGCTTGCTTAATTATGGTTATATTTTAGCAAGCATTAAGTATCCCATGATATAACTTAAAGTTGCCACCCCGGTGGCGCAGTGGTCTAAGCGATGGCCTCTGATCATTCGTCCGAACAGGGTCCGGGTTCGAGTCCCGGTGAGGCATGGATGTTGTGTTTGTCTTACGGCACTGGCTCTCTCCCTTCCCTGGAACCAGTGACCCTAAATTAGGGACGGGCGACTGCTTATAGCCCATTGAGTTGCTCACGGTGGTCGTTAAACCTCCAATCAAAAAAAAAAAAAAAAAAAAAAACTTAAAGTTAGTTTTATCGATGTGCAAATTTTCATCCTTGGGAATACAGAAAATATATACAGGAGTTTTACCATTGGAAACATAAGGCAGAGAGATTAATATTCTACAAAAGCCGTCTTGTGTATCCATCTATAACCGTCGATCGTCCTTTTTGCTGTCGTTAACGATGTATACAAATGTCTTCTGTTTCTGGAATAACGTCTTTACTTTAGTTATTGATATCAGGTGTGTCATTTCGAATTCTTTTGTCACGCTTTCTGTTTGGGATTTTTTTGCTGACCCTTGCTATCGAAGAGCTGCAGTATACTAACATGTGAGTGCGTGTGTGTGTTTTTCAAAATACCAGGAACATATAATTCAATGTAATACGTTGTGGTTCCCAAGATTCTAAAATTTCTTTGCTTTTTTGTTGTTGTTGTTGTTGTTGATTTGTGTCTCAGTTTAAAAAAGGTTCCAGTCTGCCTTGTCTTCAAAGGGCGTATATAACAATGGCGAATCCTGGTATAGAATGGAGGTCATGCAGGCCGGAAATATGCAACTTTGTACGTAATTCTCTGCCTAATAGCAACCGAACCATATAACAACCCTTATAGGTTTTAATAACAATAACGCAACGTTGTGTACAGAGGTTGTCAAATCTACCCGAACTCCAAGAACTGTCACTTTTAGAAAACAACAAACACGGCCAGCAAAATAGTTATTAAATTTCTACAGCCTGCCAACCATGAATACAAGTCATACTAAGAAACCTGAAAATTCCGAGTATAAGTATCTTTTTTATCCATATGTATACTTTTAAGGTTAGGTAAAAGGTCTACTCTCCCGTTGTCTCCCGTCCTTTGTTATTTCCATCTTTTCCATTATAGTCCTCCTTGAAAAAGGTATTTCTAACAAATCTTGAATAATACTTTTATCGACATTGCATAAACTCAATGTTCAATGAGAAAGTTTTAAAATTTTAGAAACACTGTTCAAGATTTAAAGAAATAAACTACAGAATTTGTAATAAACACAAGGGGCATCACTGCACTAGTCACTAACACCAATTCAAAATCTACAATCTGCAATTTCACCTAAAGAAGAAAAATGCTGTTTTGTTGCTGCCTGCACTCAACGGAAAAACACTTTGCAGAAAACGTATGGCGTGCTTGCTACCGCATGACCTGAAAGCTAACAGAACCTGTTTTCTCCGTCTTTTTCTCGTTCGGACGTTGCAACTCACGCATGCGCTAAAGCATAATTCTGAACCACAGTAAGGCTGTGAGCTCTCAGCATCCCTAAATTCCGAGATTCTCATTGACTTCCCAACGACAACGAGGGGTGAGCGTGAGCCGTTGAATGAATGAAGCTAAGCACGTGCTCTGGCGTAATACAGCTGATTTCAGCATTCCAGCTTTCATTAAAGGGATTTTTTTTTAATTTCGACAGTTTTAGTGGTCTGGCGGCGCACTACTAGCCATACCGCAGCATTAGCCACTGGTATATACGTATATAGGGCCATAGCTAGCAGGGGCTCGAAGAAGCTCACCCCCCCCGTGAAAGGCAAACAAGACCCCCCCCCCCCGGGAAATGGTGGACGACGTAAATTCTCTGAACTTTTATGTATTTTCGGTGGCTTATGAAAATTTCTTTTCTATTTCATTATCAGCTTAAAACTTTGCCTTATTTATTCGTGCATTGCATATTTCTAAAAAAGCAAAATCCTGCGTGTGTGTGTGTGTGTGTGTGTTGGCGAAAACGTAAAATGTTGAGGAAAACTGTGGACATTTTTGATGTATCCTTCTAGACAACGTAAAACAAACGGTGACGTCCAGATTCATCCTCTGCTCAAAATCGTGCCGTTTCATCCTCGGGTTTTAACAGGAGTGGCGATTCGTCCACCCCCCTCCCTCCTCTTCTTACATTTTCCCAGTCGCTTAATTAACTGTGTTATTTGAGATCGTGTTATTCACTCGTTATTCAATTTTACTCAGACTTTTAGCCGCATATTGCGTTTCCACGGAAACACCACGAGGTAGTCTGGCTTCGTTCTCCCCAAATTATTATCGTGGTTTCTGAGACTACTCCGCCTTCTTTTAATTTTTCTTGTCACAAATGCAGGAAAAACCTTTGTCAGAAAAATGCAGTGAAAATAGCTGTGATTGGTAGCACTTTGTCAATTGTAAGAACTTATCTAACTTATTATTGTAGTTTCACTGTGTATGCCAAAGCACGTAAGGCATTCAATTAGTGTCTTCTTTCAGGTTTCGAAATCAGCAACCGTTTTCTCAATTATTTTATCCAAGTTTATATATTTGTTTGTCATTTTTTTTGTAGGCATAGTAAGTTCATGTTGTTTTCTTTGAATGTCATAGATCTGCGCGTCTTCTTTTAACTTAATCAAAAGTTGTAATACATTTGGATGTGATTTTGTTACAGATTTATTTAATCTGTTGTTCCACGATTCCACGGAATTTGTTGTTCTGTGACGCTCTTTGTAACAGTTCCATATTCGACCAATAACAGGGCTGTCCATCCACTGATCTACCATAAAATTATTAAACTCTTGAACAGTATCATTTGTGGGCGCATCCTCCATTATGGCTTAAAATCCATCGTTTACTCAAGTCGGTGGAATGAATGCAAGAGCGGCAAACATTCGTATATGACAAATTTTGAAGATGACAACCCGTTTTTTGGTGTAAATATGACAAGGTAAGTCAGATAATATCCGAAAATTTGAAAATGTCGTCGTCCTGGAGTGGGAATCGAACCCGTGTCGTGTCACCCAGATAGCGGCCGGGTATGCTAACCACTGCACCGAGAACGACCAAGTTAGAAGTTTCCAATTAATTTAAATATAACCATCACAGGATTCGCTAGTCGAAGCAACCGGTATTCATGTTTAGCGAATCTGGCAGGTTGCTTCGACTAACGAACCCTGTGATGGTTATATTAAAATTCATGTTTAGTGAATCGTTATGTTAAAATTCATGTTTTGTGATGGTTATATACCGGTATTCATGTTTAGCGAATCTGGCGGTTTGCTTCGACGAACGAATCCTGTGATGGTTATATTGAAATTCATGTTTAGTGAATCGTTATATTAAAATTCATGTTTTGTGATTTTTATATACCGGTATTCACAGTGGCGCCCATATAAATACTTTTAGGGTGGGGCTAAGAAAAATCCTTACCTCCTTCAAGGCTGTTAAACATTTTAGTAAATGTACAAGATACTAAAATACAACAAAAATAAGTGATACAATCAATCATTAATATGTTATTATTTTTAAAAATGCTTTAAAAAAAGGTTTCATCTATTTTAGTGTTTTAAATTTATCAAAAATTTGGCTATACCAACGGCTAGGCGGGAGGGGGCTCGAGTCCCCACCCCCTAGCCGCTTCCCCTGCCTCCCCTTATGGACGCCCTTGGGTATTCATGTTTAACGAATCTGGTCGGTTGCTTCGACTAGCGAATCCTGTGATGGTTATATTCAAATTAATCGGAAACTTTCAACTTGGTCGTTCTGGGTGGTGTAGTGGTTAGCATACCCGGGCGCTATCTGGGAGACGCGGGTTCGATTCCCGCTCCAGGACGACGAAATTTTCAAGTTTTCGGATATTATGTGACTTACTATCCTTGTCATATTTACACCAAAAATCGGATTGTCATCTTCAAAATTTGTATTGTATGGTGTAATCCCGTATATGTGTTCATTGCTTATGTATTCTGATGCTAGGCTTAAATTTTGAACTTTACGCCCTAGAGATTGGTTGTAATGGTAATTACATCCTTTCCCTTCGCAATCTGGAAATAATTTCTGTACTGCCTTGAGCATCGCGACTTCAAAATCAATTTTCCAAAATCGGGTAGACCACTGCCGGAAATGGTTCTGCAGTAGAGTCAGTAACCTTGTGTAAGTTTCCTCTTTTTTTTTTTGTTTGGCAATAAGGCATAAATGGCGGGAACAACTGTTATTTCTTCTTCACTGCCCCCTAAATCAACATGAAATGTGTACAGTTGTTCAAACGTGGGGCAACAGGATTCAAACGTTCCATCTGTTAAACATATTTCGCTTTTCTCTAAAGATCTTCCGCCGTCTTCTGTACAAAATACTGTTATTCTGTCCGTTGATCCATCATCAATAATCAGGAAATTCTCTTTGTACTTTTCGGGTAAAATAATATCTTCTCGGTTTTGTGGAGATAAAAAACCAAACTCCTCATGTCGGTGTCTGTACAAAAAGGTCTTCAAAGAATCAAACTTAGGTATTTCTGTCACAAAATCTAGGCCAATATCTCGTGCCGCTGAAAAAGTCTCTTTATAAATTTCTTGCATCGGCGTGAGCTCTTCGCGAGCCCTTTTATTACACTTTGCGACATATTCTTCTACTTCCAGGTTAGCTACCTTAGGATTACAAGTGTGGTTTCCTTCAGACAATACCTTAGCTTCTGAACTCGTAAGTAAAGTTCCACTGCAATCAGCATTTCGACAAATCCAGCGTTTGTTAGTGTTCTTTAACTTTCTCTTTAACGTATACGACCACCCGTCGAAAAGTAATGCACGCTGGCCATGCTTGGTTTCGATAAACTCCACTTCACTCATAATATACGACTTCTATTACACGTTTACAAAAAAAAACAAAAAAAACCTGAACGTCGGATGCAAACGTAGAAAAATAGCAAATGCTTCCGCTTCCAAAATTACTGTTGCCAACGTGTTAGGGATGGGCAAAAAACCTCGATGTTTCAACCTCGATGTTGCAGAAGCCGATATATCGAAAAAAACATCCAGGTTTTGCGACCGATGTTTGGAACTCGAAGAGAATATCTTCTACGAAAAGTAAACGCATTTTTTTTTGCTACATTCATAAATATACAGAAGAAAGAAATATCCCCTTCCTATTGGTTGTTTTACTTGATTCGATGTCAAAAACCGAGATCTCTTCCTCGAAGGCATGTGAGCCGACGCATCGAAAAAACATCGAGGTTTCCATCGATACATCGAAAAACATCGAGGCTTTTGAGAAATATTATTAGTTACTTGGGGTTGAATTGGTGAGCAATTATCATTATATTGAACAGAGATTTTACCCACCGATATGCCCATTCGGTGCTGCAGATCAAGAAGTGTGAAATCTTTGGCTGTGTTAGCAAGGCATCGTGGTTCTCACCGATACATCGAAAAAACATCGAAGTTTCCACCGATACATCGGGCGTTTTAACGGATATTACGTTACTAGATGTTGCATTGTTGAGTATCACTGTTACATATTAAACAGAGATTTTACAAATCGATCGCCCAGTCATTGCTGCAGATGGAAAAGTGCGAATTCTTCAGTTTATTAGCGAAACATCGAGGTTCCCACCGATGCATCGAAGAAACATCGAGGTTTTCACGATGCATTGAGCGTTTTAACAAATATTATGTTAATGGGTGTTGAACTGGTGAGTATCAGTGTTATATTAAAGAGAGATTTTACAAATCGTTTGCCCATTTAATGGTGCAGGTGGAAAAGTGAGAGTTTTTCAGTTTATTAGCAAAACATCGAGGTTTACACCGATGCATTGAACAAAAATAGAGGTTTCTACTAATGCATCGAGCATTTTAATTTATATTATTAGTTACCCGATGTTATTGGTGAGTAATCACTGTTATATTGAACAGAGATTTTGCACATCTAATTGCTGCAGATTGAAAACAACGAATTTTTCGGCTTATTTGCAAAAACATCGAGGTTTTCACCGATACATCGAAAATTTCCACCGATACTATCGATGCATCGATGTTTTGGGAATGAGTAACCACTGATGTCGATCATCGATGTTACCCACCGATGTGCCCATCCCTACAAAGTGTATAGAACCACTGGGCAATCATTATGCTAACCAACCTGTTATGTCAGGCGAAGGACTCGACTCAAGGACTCCCCCGCCGTGAACCGGTTTAAGTCGTACTCCCCGGGAGTACTCCCCCACTGTGTGCAGGGGTCGAATCGCCACACCTTTGTGATGAAACGGCACGATTTTGAGCAGAGGATGAAACGGGAAAGGATGAATCGGAAGCTACTCAAACAAACAGTGCTGAAGAGAAATCGGGTCTGGTTCATTTGCCCGACGTTTACTTCACCGAAGGGTCACTTGACCAAAAAGTTAATTTCACCGAAGAGTCACTTGATTGAAAAGTTCATTTCATCGAAGGGTCAGTTAATCGAAAACTCTGGATTTCATTACAGGATCTGTTGAAGCATGATGCAAGTTCAGCAGACAGACCGCCGAAACGTTAGGGGATCATACTCAAATTGCACTTTTGATTTCTCCATGTCACAGAAAGCGCAAAGATTTAGTTTTAAAATAAATCTTTTTCTTTTTTTAAGACAATAGGCCTCGGCTTATGCCTTTTTAGCAAATTTTAATCATGTTCATAAGGTTTACATAAAAGTCATGTTCCGTGCTCATGTTCATAAGGTTTACACAAAAAGTAAAATTAATAAAGTTGCACATTTTTTCAGACAAAAAGAATCAATTTTAGGTATCTAGGCCTTGGCTTAGGCCTTTTTACCCAATTTTAATCGTGCAAACTTATGTTCATAAGGTTTACATTAAAAGTCAAGTTAATAATGTTGCACATTTTTTCAGGCAAAAAGAATCAATTTTAGGGCTCTAGGCATCATCGGCTTAGGCTTTTTTAGCAAATTTTAAACGTGCGTGCTCATATTCATAAGGTTTACATAAAAAGTCAAGTTAATAATGTTGCACATTTTTTCAGGCAAAAGGAATCAATTTTAGGGGTCTAGGCCTTGGCTTAGGCCTTATTAGCAAATTTTAACCGTGCGTGATCATGTTCATAAGGTTTACATAAAAAGTTGATTTACATTTTATGTAATGCTTATGAATATGAGTAGGGTTAAAATCTGTCAAAATGGCCTGTTTCTAGGCCTACGATCAAAAAATTTATGTTTCGTGGTTGAGAAAAAGTGGAACATTATTTTCTTGATTTGCTATGTAACCCTTATGAATATGAGCTCGCAGGATTAAAATTTGACAAAAAGGCACAGATCTAGGCCTTATAATTAATGTTATATTTCGAAAAACCTACTCATGGGGAGGTGTTCCTTAGAAATTATAAGTGTATTTTTTGTACAATCCGATAATGTTTAGGTGGGCCGCCCCGGTGGCGCAGTGGTCTAAGCGATGGCCTCTGATCATTCGTCCGAACGGGGTCCGGGTTCGAATCCCGGTGAGGCATGGATGTTGTGTTTGTCTTACGGCACTGGTTCTTTCCCTTCCCTGGAACCAGTGACCCTAAATTAGGGACGGGCGACTGCTTATAGCCCATTGAGTTGCTCACGGTGGTCGTTAAACCTCCAATCAAAAAAAAAAGAAAAAAAAATGTTTAGGTGGGCGGTTTTTCAAAAACCCGCACCACACACCAACAGATCTCTAACAACAAAATTCTAAGTTTCCGATAAACTGACCATTCGGTGAAATGATCTTTCGATATAATGATCTTTTAGGTAAAGTAATCCTTCGGTGAAATGAACTTTTCGATCAAATGTCCTTTCGATGAAATGAACTTTTCGGTGAAGTGACCTTTCGGTGAAATGAACTTTTCGGTCAAGTAACCTTTCGGTGAAATGTACCTTTCGATAAAGTGATTTTCGGCGAAGTGATTTTCGGTAAAGTGACCTTTCGATCAAGTGAACGATACCCAGAGAAATCTTTATGCGAGACAGGGAGAAACCTTTGAATTCCTTCCTGATCATCGTTTTGCCGATATACACTGCCGTGCAAAAATTAAGGACGAGACGGTTTTTCGAATGTAACGTCCTGCAGAACTGCTCCACATCGACTCAAATCATACCATAAGATCCTCAAGATGTAAGAATATGGGACAAGTGAGCAAAACCGTCCAAACAAGGAATCCAAAGGATACAAAGGCACTTTATTGAAAAGGTAGCTTCGAGCACAACTGGACAGAAGACAGAAACGTGCATGTGACAGGCGGCTGCCAAGAAAAATCCAGTCTTTAGTAGGGGATATGATCACCCCTGACATGCGTTGCAGGATTTAAAACGCCTGTCCATGCTGAGGACGAGGTTGTCAAGGAACTGTTGAGGCATCGCGGCCCATTCCTCTTGTAGCGCCGATCGCACCTGCGTATTCGTTGCTGGTGGCTGGTGACGTGCTGCCAAGCGTCTCCCGAGAAGGTCCCACACGTGTTCGAATGGATTTAGGTCTGGGAGCCTTGCTGGCTAATCCATGCTTTTAATATTTTCACTCTCCAACAGCTCTGCGACAGCCACTGTAAGATGAGGTGTAGCGTTGTCGTCCATGAAGAGGAACTCAGGACCCACAGCACCTCTAAACAGATGCAGGTGAGGCAGGAGAACCTCGGTACAATAGCGGACACCCGTGATTGAACTTCCTTGGAAGATGTGGAGGTCAGTACGGCTACCAAGCATAATACCGCCCCAAACGAGAACTCCGCCACCTCCAAACCGGACCCTTTCGATGATGTTGGAGGTGTGATTGCGTGTTCACTGCTCTCTTCAGATGTGTATACGTCCAGAATCGCTCGTCAGACTAAATCGGCTCTCATCCGTAAAGAGAACTCGACCCCATTGCTGATGTGTCTAGTTCTTGTGCTCCTGTCACCACAAAAACCGCCGTCTCCGATGAGCAGGCGTTAATGGCACACACCGTACTGGTCGTCGTGCAAATAGACCACCTTTGCGCAGCCTCCTGGCCACGGTAAAACGCGATAACGGACGTCCAGTTGTCTGTTGCATGTGCCTTGCGATTTCTCCCGCTGTCTGCCGTCTGTCTCTTCTCGCCTGTAGGACAATATACCGGTCGTCCGCCGCCGTGGTTGGTCGTGGACGACCACTGCTGAACTCTCTGACAGCTGTTCCTGTCGTTTGAAATGCTCTCCAAGCTCGTGAAACGATGCTGTGAGCGACCCCGAACTCCTCGGCCACACTAGTCACACTTCGATCTTCTTTCCAACTTCCCAATGACGCGACCTCGGGTAAAGTCATCCAGATGTCGTCTACTGGATTGCCTGTTGGCCATATCACACGGTGGCAGCAACTCGACGTCGTTCAAACCGATGTACACAGTGCAATAACTTTCACCGAATTGCTGAGCGTACACCGCCCGTGTGCTTTATACCCTTCCGACACCCCCCTAAGTCATGCTGCATATATGCGCATGCCCTACCGTACCGGACCCTAGTGTATCTCCTGAGGGTGCTTTCGGTCCGTTCTGCCTGCTCGTTCCGTTGTTATGCTAATTTCTCCGCTTCGTCCTTAGTTTTTGCCCACCAGTGTAGTAAGAGTGGTTTTGCAACGCATGTGTGGAAGAAGAAGCGTTTATTTGTTGGTAATCTGAAGGCTTCCGTTTTTGAGTGGAGAAAGGAAGTTTTACTGATGACCACTGTGAGAAGAGGCTATCTCCGAGCACCAGAGAAGGAGAATGTGCGACTAAAGATAGAGAAAACAGATCCGAAATTCGCGTCAATAACTCCTCCATGCCAGTGTGTTGATGCACGGAATGAAACCAGAAGAGTGAACAAAAGAATAAAAAGTTTTTTCATGCTAAGTAGAAGTTTTCTTTCTTCCAGCGATAATGATCCAGCAAATGAGACCCCGTCAAACAAATTCTAATAATATGATTTATTTCTTACACTAGCTGTAAAGCCCTGTGAGATAAGAATACAATGGGTTCTAGAAATCACTAGTTGCTATTCAGTCGTTTATTATCATCTTTTGCGGATTCATTGTAAATAATGAGTGTGCATTGAAACATAGCCTTGATATTCGTGCATAGAAATATAAAGTACAGAAGCGTTTGCCGGATGCTAATCCTCCCTTGATAAGGGGCGTGGTTTCCCTTTCGTGTGCTACCCCATGTTTGTTTTTTGTTTGTTTTGTTTTTGTATTACTTGTTTTTATCTTTTTGATTTTTTTTTAGCATCTATCAATTAAGTTAATGAAACTGGAAAATATCTTTGAACACGATATTTTTGTAAATATCTTTTCGGAATCGAAGTATTTTTCCATGTTCTGGCCCACTTTACAAAATTCACAGATTTGCTCAAGAGTACCACATGAGTGTTAGCGAGATACTCCTGTGGCTTTAAACGTCTGTAACATTTAAAGCCCCATGACATGAAGCAGTTCTTTGTTGTTGTCGGTTCGTTAACTGCCTCTGAACCTCTCGAGTGCAACGTTCTTTCTTTGTTCGGGGCTCACATTCTGTGCCTCTGCAGTATGAACATTTCTCATGCGCTGAGACTCAGCTTCAATCTGTTGCGGCGTCATGTTACTTCAACGCTCACGCAAACGTCGAATATCAGCATTTCTTTCAACTGCACTGCATTTGTGTCTTTTTTCTGGCATGTTCGGCATTACTGGTGTTAACTTCTTGTCTTTCGACTGCAGTGCGTTGCTTGATCGTAATCGGCTTTGCGTCGTTTACCTTCAATCTCTTCATCTAATGAAAGAGGCAACTTTCTTTTTTAACGCAACATAGGCGAGGTTTAGAACAACAGTCGAGTTCGTGAAGAATAGTAACGTTCGTCCTTGCCTTACTCAGCGCCAGTAAAGTAAAACATCTTACAACCTACAACTGTGTCGCACCAGGAAAAAAAAACTAAACTCTGTGTGCTTCCACTTCCCTCGCACCAGAAAGAAGCCCCTCTTAACTTCGAACAAAAGAAAAAAGATGTAAACAAAACATTAAACAGGAACGGTTACGGATAACACGGACACCGGAATATAAGTGTTCGTCATTTTCTGTTAAACAGCATACGTAGTTGTTTGTTTTTGAATAAAAAGTGATCCATGTCGTCGGAAGTTTTACCTTTTATACATATAGTAAGATTTCAAAAGAGTTCCGTTTCTATCCCCTCCCGTTTTTCATATTTTTAATTTAATTTTTTATTATTTTTTAGCATAAAGTAAATTAACAAAAGGAATGAAAATAGAAAACAAAACTTGCATCTGTATTCGTGGATGAATATAGTTTTTTGTTGAATACAGAGCGCCACCAGATGAGTCTTAAGCCCCCTTCTCTTTCTGTGACCTAGTTACGGTTTTGCGTACACAACCATCACCCCCTTATAGCTTACAGGCCCGCGCACCGAATATCGGAAGCTGGCTGACGTAGGGAAGGGTAGTCTGGTAGTCCGTAGTGGGTGGTTGAACTGTTGAGTTTTGCTCGCTCCCTGTATAAGCGTCACTGTCAATGTGCGTAGCTGTCGTCGTCAAACTGTCAATTAAAATACTTTTTTAAAACTTCTCGTAAAGGAAAATTTTAGGACAAAAAGCTCCAGAAGAAAATTCAGTATGCCGTTTAGATGCAGCGTACCCCACTGTCACTGTAATTATGACGATGGACCACGTGTTATATTATGGACCACGTGTTATATTATGGACCACGTATTATATTGATGGGTCACGTGTTATTATTTCCTTGTGTGGTTACTAAAAATCGTCAGAATATTCAAATTCCCTATTAACGGGGACCTCATAAGAAAATGGATTACTTCAATCAAGCGGGAAAATTTTTAAGTGACAAGAACTGTAAGGTAAGTCGAAACCTTTTGTGGGCCTAACTTAAACTGAGGCATGCATCCCGTAGCTGATTATAAACAGCATTTAGAGCAAAACTACATATGGTTCCAATTTCTGGGCGTAGAGCATAATGTAATTGAAGATGTGATATTTGTCTTTCCTTGGCACTTCGTAACAATAACACAACTTCTGGTAATTAACAATGAAATGGAACGCGACATGCGACGACTGTCTTTTTTCTTGTATAGTAGGAAATTCTATTACAAACTTTTTTATCTTAAAATTTAGTTGCCTAGCGTGGGAAACTAGATTTTTTATTTACCTGCCCAGGCCGATGATTTACATGCCCCGGACATCTCGGGCATGGTATTTTCAAGCCCTGGATATTGTCATTTTTAAGAGAAGAAAAAGTACCTGGGTGGGCATGAATCCGCATATTGTGGAAACTATGTTCTAAACAAACAAGATTTTTAAAATACAAGTAGAAATATATACTCGTTTTGTTTTTCTTTTTTGGAAAATATTTACTAAACGGAGAGGTAAGGACTAATTACTATACCGTGCAAATTAATTGGGACAAGCTATTTTATTCTCAGAATTGTAATGTGATCGCCAGTTGATGTCGGAAACCCACGTAAACCGGTTTTATCAGCTGTGAATTGGCGCGACTGTTAGAACTTGATAGTAAGGATGTGGTTTGACTGGTTTTAAACAGGAAATAGGCACTTCAGCTTCAGTTGTGAGCTTTCGTGTGTGACAGGCGGATGCTAGTTTTTGCTCTCTGTGAGTACGTGTTGCTTTCGTGTATTGAAAAATGGTTATTTCTCCAAGGAAGCGTGCAAAAATAATTGCTCTGAAGGATCACATTTCTATGACAGTGAGAGATATCGCTTCTGCAGTTGGTTTAGGCAAATCAACTGTATCAAGACTGCTTACGCGATACAATGCATCTGGATCATCGTCTCCAAAAAGGAGAGGCAAATGTGGAAGAAAAAGAAAAACAACTCCACGAACCGATAAATATCTAATCACAAATAGTAAAATGAATCCAAAAAAAAAAAAAAAAAAAAAAAAAAAGCAAGCACCGACCTTCAAAGAGATTTATTAGCTACTGGTTGTGATGCTAGTGATTCAACTGTACGCCGTAGGCTTTCTGGAAGTTGGCCGGAAGGCAAGAAGACCAACGAAAAAACAATATTTGAATGCGAAAATGAAGATAAAACGTTTAGCATGGGTCAAAAAATATAAATCATGGACTGCTGACGACTGGAAAAAGGTAATTTTCAGTGATGAAACTCATTTATTTGTGCAGGGTTACCAAACAAATGTCGTGAGACGAAGCAACTGTGAACCCTTAAAACCTGAGCATGTCAAACAAACTGTAAAACACTCTCTGAAACAGATGTTTTGGGGTTTTTTCACATCAAATGGCACTGGAAGCTTACTTCCTGTTCAAGGTGTGATGAATGCAGCCAAGTACGTAGAAATATTACAACGTAGGATTGTTCCATTCTTGCAAACTTTTGACGGGACATTTCAACATGGCTTGGCCCCATGTCACAATTCGAAATTGGTCAAGCTGGAAAATCAAATTCATTTACTTGATTGGCCTGGAAGTTCACCAGACTTAAATCCCATAGAAAACTTGTGGAATATTTTGATTTAGGTAAAATGGACTGTACAACTAAAGAAAGCATGATAACGAATGCTATAAAAGTGTGGTTCCACGATTATGAAGTCCAAAATATGTGCACTAAATTAGTGGAGTCAATGCCAAAACGAATTCAAGAGGTCATTTCTGCTAAAGGAGGACATACTTCATACTAATACAGGTATTTATCAGTGTATATCAAGGCATCTGATCTGATGCTGACCTTAACTACATATAACGGACGCTCCCTATCTTCTGATTCAAGGCTTCTTGAATTGGAAGAGGAACTACAAAGGATCAAGTGGGACATCGTCGGGCTAAGTGAGGTAAGGAGAAAAGGAAAAGATCTCATTGAACTGAAAAGTGGACATCTCTTCTACTATCGTGGGGCAGATACTGGCAGAACTAGTGTTGTTGGATTTATAATCAACAAGAAACTGAAGGATAAAGTTGTAGAAGTTGAAAGTTCCTCTGACAGAGCTGCACGACTCGTTATCCAACTCTCGAGAAGATACAAGGCTCAGATTATTCAAACTTATGCACCCACCACAAGTCATGCTGAAGAAGAAATTGAAGAATTTTATGAGGAAATTCGTGATCTAAATAATAAAGGTAAGCAGCACTTGAAGATAATTATGGGAGATTTCAATGCAAAAATAGGGCAACGGCAACAGAATGAAACTTCAGTAGGTAAATTCGGTCACGGCAACAGAAACCAGCGTGGAAATACTGTCGTAGAGTTTGCAGAGGCAGAAGGGTTTTTCATCTTGAACTCCTTTTTCAAGAAAAAGCCACACAGGAAATGGACATGGAGACATCCAAATGGGACGACAAGTGAAATTGATTTTATTATGTGTAACAAAAAATTCGTCATAGAAGACTGCAGTGTGCTAAACAAGTTCAACACAGGCAGTGACCATAGATTGGTGAGATGTAAGATGCACCTCAACACTAAACTCGAACGTAGCAAGCTCATAAGACAAACAAAATGTATTGACATAACCAACCCTAAAAAACACCATAATACCTTCAAATTGGAACTGAAGAACAGGTTCTCTGCTTTAGAAGGCCTAACATCGGAAGAAGTGGATATTTCTGAAGTTAACAGAGAAGTAACCAAAGCTCTTATGGAAACAGCAACAAAATTAGCTGGGTCTAAGAACAAATTGCATGTGAACAAATTATCAGGAAAAACCAAAATGTTGATGCAAAAAAGAAGAGTGATGAGGACAACTAAAGAAGATGTGACTTCCAAAGTGGAATATATAGAGCTATGCAAGACAGTACGAAAAAGTATCACTGAAGACGTAAGGAAATTCAACTGTGAACTAGTAAGGAAAGCAATTGAAAACAACCAAAGCCTAAAGGTTGCAAAGGGACATCTCAGTAAGGGAAAAAAACAGATTATGGCACTGAGAAAAGAAGATGGTTCTGTAACAAGAAATAGAGGCGAAATTTTGACAAGAGTGAAAGATTTCTATTCCAAATTATATGAAAGGGATGATACATGTACTTCAGACATCATGAAAGGTACCAGTACCAGAGTTCTTCCAGTCCTTCCAGCAGAAGTTGCACATGCAATCAAGAACATGAAGCGGGGAAAAGCTCCAGGAGAAGATGGAATTACTGTAGACATCATACAAGAAGCAAGTGGAGAAATCGAAACAGTACTCGCCCAAATTTTCACTCGATGCCTTAATGAAGAGAAAATTCCTGAGGATTGGAACAACGCTACAATGATCTTGCTACATAAAAAAGGTGACATTGAGGATCTCAGGAACTACAGACCTATCAGCCTCCTATCAGTGGTTTATAAAATCTTCACTAAAGTTCTTTCACACCGCTTGAAGGTGACACTGGACATGGCTCAACCGAGAGAACAAGCTGGATTCAGGAGTGGCTACAGCACAATAGATCATATCCACGCACTGAGAGAACTAATTGAAAGAGCGAGGGAATATGAACTTCCATTGTGCATAGCTTTTATCGATTATGAAAAAGCCTTTGATTCGGTGAAACCATCAGCAGTTGCAATGGCTCTGAAATCCTGCGGTATTGAAGATGCATACATTAATATTATACATAACATCTATGAAAATGCAAGTGCAAAGATTCGGCTGTTTGAAAATACAACACACATAAAAATTGGAAAAGGAGTGAGACAAGGTGACACCATATCTCCCAAGCTCTTTAATGCCACATTAGAAAATGTCTTTCAATCACTGAACTGGGAAAACAAAGGGATAAAGATTAATGGAGATTATCTAACCCATCTTCGTTTTGCTGATGACATAGTCATTTTTGCAACTACCCCATCAGAGCTACAGAGTATGATCCAGGTACTTGCTGACAAGAGTAAAGAAGTGGGATTAAAAATGAACTTTCAGAAGACAAAAGTGATGTACAATGCTTTTACAAGAAATGAAGATTTATCGATTGATGGAGAAAAGCTGAAGATAACAGACACGTACGTTTATCTTGGACAGCAGATATCAAGTGAGGGTCACATTGATGAAGAAATTAATCGGCGTACAAAACTTGCCTAGAGAGCTTTTGGAAGAAACAGCATAATTTTCAAGAGCAATGTGCCATTATGTCTTAAAAGAAAAGCGTTTGATCAATGCATCCTTCCAGTGCTTACGTATGGTGCAGAGACGTGGACCTTAGCTAAAAGAGACATACAAAGGCTGCAGACAACTCAGAAAAGCATGGAGAAGTGCATGCTTGGTGTAACCAGGAGAGATAAGAAGAGGAACACGTGGATCCGAAAAATGACAAGAGTGGAAGACATCATGATCAGTGTTAAATCCCTGAAATGGCAATGGGCTGGACATACTGCCAGAAGGACAGACCATCGATGGACAGCTGAAATTTTAGATTGGATTCCAAGGAACAGGAAAAGACCCAGAAGAAGACCACATAGAAGATGGGTGGATGAAATTCGAAAGTATGCGGGAGTGACATGGAGGAGACTGGCACAAGACAGACCGTTGTGGAGGAAACTTGGGGAGACCTTCGTCCAGCAGTGGATTGATAATGGTTGACAATGATGATGATGATGATCAAGGCATAGAATGATATAAAAGCACAGTTTTGGAAAAAAGAGTGATTTTTTACTTTGTCCCAATTAATTTGCACAGTATAGTACCATGCTCATACTCTATGGTGCCTGTAAGGGCGAAATACATTATTAATGTAATGTCGGACATTCGACATCATTTTCGTATTTTATGTGATTATGATACAACAACTGGAATTAGAAATCAAGCGACAAAAGAAAGAAGCAGCACGTGTTTTCCCGTTTCCAGGAAAAGAACTCTTCTATTTTTGTTTATTTCCAGAAAAGGAACATTTCTGCAAGTTAAATTTGTCGGATTACTAAAAGCCCTTGAGGCTAATGGGTTTCCGATGTATTGTAAGACTCCAACATGGCGCCCGATCGTTTGAGAAAATGTACATATTTATTGTAGCCAAGTCGGTTAGGAATGTATGAACCCAATACTGTATACAATGCTGGAGCCTTTGCTGTCCGTTGGAGATTAGTTCTTGGAAAAGGTCAAGGTCGCGATAGGGGCAGTTAGGTGACCTTCGTACTCCGCAGCGAAGGCTGGGGGTCGGAGCAAACTGGTCGGAAAAGAATGGGGGGGGGGGGACAGCGGAGGCTCGTTGTCTGCCTCTCGCTATATAGTTCATCTCGCCTCAGGCGATAGAGTGTGGTTAGCACGTGTGCGCGAGGCTCGATATTCAGGTAGTTGAGGGTCGGAGCTTGGGGAGAGGAGCACGTGTATACTGCTCGGTAGGAAGCTGAGTATGTCCTCGTGGATGGACAGAAATTTAGCGTTCTTGTGACACAGGCCTTTGCAGGCTCTCACAAGCGCGTGGAGATTCTGTGCAAAGGAGCGGACAGACTCCGGCAGGTATTATTAGGAAGAACAATAAAGTGTTAGCAAGGAGAGCTGCACGACGCCGAAAACGCACGTGTGAAACAACGCGCAAGTGATTTCTTACCACGAACGAAGTCTCCGATATACAGCCTAGGCTCGAACAGCATTTCTTTGAATAATGATTAAATTTGATTTAAGTTTAGAAAACTGTGATGGGTTCCTTTCGAGACCCGTCTCTTCGTTTTTCATTCACCTCCCCTCCCTTGATCAGCAGATCTTAATATAACAAAGCTGAGGGAGCAGAGCGCCTGTGTGACCAACAATTATAAATTATTGATTATCTAAGTAACGGGAACCTTGACCTATTGTCTGTGTGGTGCGTGCTCCGGTGAACGAGCTTTGATTACAGAGCCTTGCAGGACTTTGGATTACATTAGGCAGGTGGAGCATTTACGTTCGCCCCTACAGTCCCCTTTACGATTTGACCAAATGACAACAGCTTAACTGCTACATTTCACATTTTGAATTCTAAAACCTCGAGTTAACCGACGCCGTTGGTAGTCACTATTTCTCGCAGGGAGAGTTTGATGTGTGGGTTTTTTTTTCATGCATCAGTTTTTGTTTATTTTGAAGCATCCTGAAGTGAGTGAAACATTGTTGAATGTTCATGAGGACATTTTGAAATGCGAATTCACAGATCAAAATTCCGGAATCTGGACATCAGGCATTAGCCACTTTTTCAACCATTTTGGCACGTCAATTAACAACGGAACAGCAAGAGGCATATTAAGCGATAAACATAAATAGATGGGATCTGAGAAACAACTGCACTCAGTTAAAAAAATTTTCAGTGGCAAGCACGAAATTTAGAGAAAGCTCTTTTTCTTTGAATTGTGCAGGTAAATACCAAGCAAGATGTTATTATCGGTGAAGTTATTTTTGAAAGTGCAAGACAATTTGGGAAGGGATACAAAAATTTGCCTACAGTGATGCTTGGCTTCATAGATTCAAAAATCGGCACAGATTATCATTGAGAATACGACATGGCGAAACAGCCGAAACCTCTGGAACTTCAGTGGATGAGGCAAGGGAAACGAATGTTAGAAATCATATTTGGCTATGAGTTAAAATATGCATATAATATGAATGTAAGATTCGCTTGCTCCCAATTCATAAAAAAAAAACTATAAATATGTATGCATATGTTCATTCTCACGTGGAATTTATAACATGCATGCATATGTTCATTCCCACGTGGAATTTCTAATATGTATGCATATGTTCATCCCTACGTTGGGCAGAGTGGACGAAATTAGCATGTTCTAAGGCTGTTGCTATTGTTATATGGAAATATTCAAACTTTATTTAAATTGTAACTTTTTTTATTAGAGGGAGAACGGGCGGTCGTAGTGAGCGAGGGGTTCGCCTCCTCCGGGCGCTCCGTGGTAACAATGGCACACACAACAGCAACTAGGGCCTCTGTGAATCTTGGAGAGGTGCCAGCTAGTTCTGTGTGACATTGGCGAAAAGATCCCAACTCACTGGGTTTTGTTCCAGATTCCTTAGGTTGAATGACCAACTGGAACCCTCAGCTGTGGGCTAATCCCCCTCACTGATGTATTTACCTGATTAAAAAGACAAAAAGAAATATTAAGAAGGACTCAAGTGTGGGATATGGTGGACCTACCACACTTGAGAAGGACGGTCCACCACGGAATCGACCTGGACTTTCTAAACGGCGTATGAGAAAGAGATCTCGGCTGAGTGAATGTAAGATTGGTGTATGGAATACTAGAGGTATAAATGGCAAGATGAGTGAGGAGATGAATAAGTATAGACTGGATGTGCTGTGTATAAGTGAAACCAAAAAGAAAGAAATTGGGGTAGAAGAAGTGAATGGCGCAGTGAGTGTGTAGTCTGGAGTATTGGATAATGTGAGAGGACAGGCTGGTGTAGGTGTGATTTTAAGTGAAAAGATGAAGAACAACTTGATTCACTATAGTTGCGTAAGTGAGAGAATTCTGTGGATTCGTTTGAAAGTGAAACTTCAGAGAATCGTAATTGTTGTAGTGTATGCTCCTTGTGACTCTGAACCTTCTGATAAGAAGGAAGATTTCTGGAATGAGCTAGAAGCTGTTTTGAGCCAGTTTGGTGCTAAAGAAAAAGTTATAATAGCAGGGGATTTCAATGCTAGAGTAGGTGTGCAGAATGCAATTTCTGACAATGTTCTGGGTAAGTTTAATGATCCTTGTGTGAATGATAATGGTGAAAGATTAATTGAACTCTGCATTGAAAATGGTTTGTGTGTATCTAATACATTTTTCAACCACAAGTATATCCACACATATACTTGGGAAAATCGTACTCTTGGTCAAAAGAGTGTGATAGATTTTGTTGTCTACGATCAGCGTCTAAAACACTTAGTTGTTGACACCCGTGTGATGAGAGGTGCGGATGTTGGTTCTGGTCATTACTTGGTAGTGTCACGAGTGAAACTTAATGTTGGTTGGAGGAAAAGGAATAGGAAGAGACCCAGGATAGAAAGAATAAAGGTTGATAAGCTCCTTGAAGATCATCAGCATTATTCTGACTTACTCAGAGAACGACTGAAGGAGCTGACGTCTGGTGAGAGGGATGTAGAAAAGAAGTGGGAATGTTTTAAGAGCAGTGTTGTCACTGCTGCTAAAGAGGTCTGGGGCACCAAAATAGTGGGTAACAATAGAGGTGATGCTTGGTGGAATAGTGAGGTTGAAGAGGCAGTAAAGAGAAAGAGGGAAACCTATTTGGGGATGTTGCAAGGTAGAGTCTCTGTGGATGAATATCGCTGTAAAAAGTGTGAAGCTGGTTCGCCAGAGTAAGACAAAAGATAGGAATTAGAAGGTGGAAAGGCATGAACTGGCTTTTTGAAAAGATAGGAAGTCTTTCTGGGAAGTACATGAGACTCAGGAAAAATAGGTGAAGCAAAGCTGTAAGTTGTGTGAAGAATGAGATCGGGGAAATGACATGGGAGCCCAATGAGTTAAGTGAAAGATGGGGTGAATATTTCTCTGAGTTATTAGATCAGGAAAGCAAAGATGATTCTGAGACAGACACAGATGTTGTCACAGTGAGGGATGGAAGCACATTAGGGATCTCAAGAGAGGAAGTGTGTAAAGCTCAAAAATCTCTTCAGACTGGTAAGGCTCCGGGAGTTGATGGCATAACTGCCGAGATGTTGAAATATGGTGGTGACTCTATAATTGACTGGTTAACTGAAATTTGCCAGTTGTGCTGGGAGTTCGGAATGGTTCCTCGGGATTGGAAGGATGCTATTATTGTTCCCTTGTACAAGGGAAAGGATGATCAGACTGAATGCAAGAACTATCGTGGTATTAGCCTACTAAGTGTGCCAGGGAAAGTGTTTGGTAAGGTTGTTATTGACAAAGTACGGGGTCTTGCATCATTAAAAGTGTGGGATGTTCAGAGTGGTTTTATGCCTGGTAAAGGCTGAACTAACAAGATTTTTGCATTACGCACGATGATTGAAAAGTACCTGGCTGTTGGTAAGAAAGTTTTTGCTGCCTTCATAGATTTAGAGAAAGCTTACGACCGAGTAAATAGGACACTTTTGTGGAAGGTATTGAATGAATATGGTGTTACTGGGAATCTACTTAATAGTGTAAAAGCCATGAAGGCTGGTAGTAGAGCTTGTGTACGAGTGAATGGTGTTTTATCAAAATGGTTTTCTATTGGTGCAGGAGTTAGACATGGTTGTTTAATGTCACCATGGCAGTTTAATATATTTATGGACACGTGCATGCGTGATGCCAAAATAGATGATAGTGGTTTATGTCTAGGTGATATCCGTGTGTGCAGATTGCTGTATGCTGACGACACCATCCTGTTGGCAGAGAGCAAAAGTGATTTGCAGAGTATGTTGTCTCGAATGTATGAAGTTTGCGTGAAATTCAAACTGAGTATAAATAAGGGAAAACCCAAAGTTATAGTGTTTGAGAGAGGAACTGGTAGCACTGAATGTAATGTAAGTATAAATGGCACTGTGATTGACCAGATGAGTGAGTTTGTGTATTTAGGAAGCATGTTTGACAGAGAGAACAAATTGGATGGTGAAATTAGTAGGCGAGTGGATTCTTCATTGAAAGTCATAGCTGCTCTGGAAGGTTTTCACAGGAATGATGGGTTCTCTAGAGATTCCCGCATGGCTGTATATGAAAGTGTTATTGTTCCTACTCTGATGTATGGCAGTGAAACCTGGGTACTGCAGAAGAAACATAGGAGTCGTTTGTGTGCTGGAGAAATGCGTTACTTACGTGGGGTTTGTGGCAAGACACGGTCTGATTGTGTGAGGAATGATGATGTGTTGCAGTTGTGTGATGTGAAGCAAAATGTTGTTAGGAAGGTGGATATCAATATGCTTCAGTGGTTTGGCCATGTTGAAAGAATGAGTGATGAGATGCTTACTAAGAAAATCTTTTTAGCCCAAGTGGCAGGAAGGAAAGGCAGAGGAAGGCCAAGGAAGACATGGGTGGATCAGATGCAGGAGTGTCTGCATGAGAAAAAGATTATGAGTATGAAGTATAAAAGATCTTGTGTACGGCGTCTAATGGATATCAGTGCAGCCCGAGTTGTATGTCAAGATCGCTGTAAATGGAGAAGTTTGATACGACAACATTAAAAAAATATATTTGGTAGTTTGTATTTCTTTTTAGAGCTAACCTCTGAATCTCAGAGAACAGCTTAGTGATATGTATGTATGTATGTATGTATGTATGTATGTATGTATGTATGTATGTATGTATGTATGTTATTATTATTTCCCCAACGACAGTGAGAAATTTCCTCCCCAATCAGAAAGACGCCCAGCACAGATTCATTTCGGACAAAAGGTCATTCTCTCGTCGATCGTGGGACTCCTTCCACGAACAAAAGGACACCCCATCTCCCCCGGTCGTCGGACTCTCTCAGAGCCTGACGGGGTACAATAGGAGCAAGCAATTAAGAATTTCTTCTTACGTTAAGGGGACAGAACGTGTAAGGGAATGAGACAGAGAGAAGTCTTCATGGAGATCTCGAGGAGAAATGTAGCGAGAATTTCGCTCGGAGACAAGGTACAAAAAACGCTTTGGATGAGGTAGAAAGAGATTTTTAGCGGGAATTACTCAGAGGAAGTCGCCCGAGATACCTATCAATCCGCTAGAAGTATTTACTATTCAATCAAACCAACTATTATTCCAATATTTCCCCTTTTCCCCGATCTGACGAATAAAGATATGTGCAAAAGGAAACATCTGTCATAACGTTCAACTTTTAACTACTTGTTTATTTGCTTCCCTGCTCCAATGACAGGAACCTGCAACCGATTCTTCTGATAAGTTGGCGTCCACCACAATACATGAAAATAAACCCAGCCAACACTATCATATACACGTAATTAGCCGCATTAGTACATAAGTATTTGAATTGTAATGTACCTGTATTGTGTAGCAAAAGGGATTATTTCAAGGGCGCGTTAGTGAGAGAAATGCAACTTAAATGTGTTTTGCAGGTAGCCCCACGTAAGGGAGGATTAACTCCGAAACCCGATTAAGTGGGAATGGAGATTTTCTGAAGATTTTAAGAGAGAGAGACAGAGGGAGACGGGACCTTGGTTTTCCAGAGAGAGGTCGGGTCAATAAAGTGGCGTTAGAGCGAACAAAACGAGTTGTTTCCGGAAAACCGTCGGTGTTGAGTCGCTTAATTGCAGCGGCGGTTTACTGGGAGCAGGAAGTTCCGGTCTAGTGTCCACATAGCACGTACAAAGACTAAGTGAATCAAGAATTCCATTAACCTGCCCTTCGATAAATCCCAAGCCACATATTTTTTCGCGAAATAAACTCTTTCTCTTCTGTTATTGTTACGAAGGGTTCGAATTCAATATTTTTCACGGTCAGATTTTATGGAACGAACCAACAAAATTTCGTGACGGTTCTCGCGGGATTGCAGCTATGTTGAGAAAGAGATGGAAAGGAACGAGAGTCGTTACAATTAATGAATCTGGTTTGTTTTATAAAATGACACCAGTTAAATCGATTTAAAAAAATGAGAAAAGTTGCAAGAAGATGAAAGAGAGAATAACAACAGTTCGCCGTGCAATTGCTGATGTATTAATATTGATGCGAACGTGGGCCGAGCTGGATTAATCATCCCACCGCTCGCCACCGATTAATATAAAAACGTGCCGAGCGGTATAATTTAGTAGCACTCGTCACCAATCAATAAAAATGAGACTTGAAGGTTCTTTTTAATTCGGGAGCTGGCATAAATGGGCGAGAACGTTATGCTTGCTGAAATACAGGTAAGTAATACACCAGAGCCTATAGAATGAACAGAGCAAGATTAACCATTGAATTTCTTTATTTTATGAGGAGACTCTATCCCGGGGCCGGGCCCACGGAGATATAAATACTGGTAAAATGAGCCAAAATAATTTCTACTCGGGATTCCGAGATCAGATTTTTCGCCTCAAGAAGAAAGGGGCGTTTAACAGTTCTAAATTTAGAGTCCGGTATCTATTAAAGATTACAGTTCCTCAGCTCAGTGATAGGATAACACAGACAAATAAAAGTACTCACGTATGGTTGACTGTTGTGATATAATAATCCAGGTGTTTTTCGAAGCACTATTTTTTTAGTAGTGTTACAGTGGACACCCCCCCCCCCCATCCTAAAACCTGAAGAAAACTCTAAAATTTGTCCGCAATGTCGCGTATGGTATGAGGCAGCTAGGAATCACAGTTCGGCAGGCTCACATGTTCTTTTACAGTTCAGTTTTTTTTATTTATTTCTCATTTACGTTGTTTTTTCTTTCGGCTGTTCTCTAAATTAATTAACAAAATTGCGGGATAATTGGGAAGTCGCTCCAATGCTTTTGAAGGCAAGAAACGCAATATTTTTGCCATTTTGAATTGCTAGACCTCACACATAGCCCTGAAGTGAAACACAAAAATTCCTATCTCAAGTGTCTTAGAGGGGCTGCAAAACGAACGAGGGAAATGTGTTTTCGAATGCGGATGGAAGCAGCATTGTTCGAAGTGGTTTTTCACTTTTCTTTCTTTTCTTCTTTCCGCTTGTAGCTTAACGCTGTGGTCCGTATGTTTACTTCAGTGGGTGGGCCAAGAGACCCTCAGTAGACACACAACTCTGTTAGCGAGAAAGATACTTTGACTGACGTATGCGAGGGACAATGGGCAATTAAGAGTTTAGAATCGCCGAAAAGAATAGGGGTGGATTCGAGCGTTGTTTTCGGTCAGCAGTTGCTGATATACGCTTAAGGTAAAAGCACGTCTGATTTCGCTCGGCCGAGAAAATTAATCTCAGGGCTGGCGGTCGCAACTCGATAAAAAAAATGGAAACAAAACCTGCGAGAGGCATATTTGAACTGCGTACTCAGGCAGGGTAGATGTTATGCTAACGGAAAGGAACTGACTGAATTGGGAATGAACGGTCAAAAAGGACGGAAGGTAGCGACGGACGGAATCAACTATAGCAGCAGCGGAATTGAATGTGTCCCACTCTCCAAATAGTTGATGGTCAGAATCATTTCTTCACGACAACAGAAATCATTTCCCAGGAACACAGAAAATCAATCTTGGAAACCGCAACAGCAGATGTGAGAGGGCCTATTTTGCTTAACGGCCACCTTCAAATCGTCACGAGAATAGATCAGTGTGCACTCTAATCATTGCAACAAAGTGCGGCGTGATATTACCATTTTAATTGTGTGCTTCATTTACATCAAGCGTCAAAGTGAAGTGTTGAATCATCGGTGCTGCCACATGGTGCAAGTGTCTGTGTGTGTGTGCGTGTTTTTTTTTTGTCGTGTGATATTATGTGATGCACACTGGATTTGCACAGCAAAGTCACGAAACTGTAAGTAGATGAATATTTCCTTTTTTCTTTCTTCGCACATCTGCGAACTTGTGCCATCCCGACACCCAAAGCTGCATGGACATAGATGCAGTAATGCTGAGTGACTGAACCTCAGTGGAAATACCTGCACATACAGATTTCAATTTCTTACAGGGCCCATTTCCTGATTATTTTTTTTTACATGAATAAGGGAGAGGGTGTGGCCACAAATTCCGCTGGGCGGGACAGTTTCTTTTAACTTTGGTTCAGGGCCAAAGCGAGCGGGGAAGGGATCTGCATGTGCATGCTTATTAGATTTAGTTAATTAACTTTGGCAGTATTTCGCACCTATAATCTTATACCGCAAATTAACGTGCTTGTGTATTTTGTGTCGCGAGTATTTTTAATGTGATCGTTTGCATATAATTTTTTTCATTCTCTAAGCAATTGTATATGAATATCACCTGCAGCTCTATTTAGTGTGTAAACGAGTAGTATCTCTTGTTCAGATAGTCCGGTGGAGACTCAGTCGGCTGCGTCTTCCGACAGTAAAGTGTGACACCGTATGCTGCCCACATATGAGGGGCAATTGTCTATGCGCCTAGAGAGCGCCGGATCTGTTTAAATCTCGCAGAACGTTATTAAATGTTGTGTTGTGTATTTGAGAATCATGTGTTATTTGCGAAAGTGAGTGTTGTACTGGCTGGTTGGGGATTGAATGTACCGGAGTAAGATCCGGACCACTACACTCAGTCACGAATTGGTGATTGCGGGTGAACCTCATCACAACTCTGATCCCAAAGTATCATTTTTTTTTAGATTATTTTATTTTTTATTTGTTGTTGTTATTTTGTTCACAAGGTGGATTCACCCAAGCCTTATGCTTCGGGTCATTCTTCAACTTTTCAGTTTTTATATTCTGGTGTGAATCTTTGAGTGCAGCAGTGCACCTGAGATTCTCACCTGGCGCCGCGGCCAACTAAATTGTACTTCAGGTCTCAAGCACCGTTACCGGCAGACTCGGCAGGAACACTGCTAGTGCCGTGTAACATTAATGGTGCCGTTGTCCCAGGATCGATACCTATATTTTGCAGCTAGCGGAACAACACTCATGTTCGTAAAATAAGTGCGAATTGACTGCCATTACTATTTTTATTTAGTTTTGTTCGGTGCGAATCTTGTATAATTTAGCATTAAGTAAGATTTAAGCTGTTTTCTAAGAACTGCCATAATTTTAGTGGGTAAGAAAAACAAAATGGCTAACACGAAGAAATCGTCATCTGCGAGTCACGTGGATTCAGATGATTCTGATGGTCACTCTGACGGAGAACATGTGAGCACTGGGGCTGCAATTGTTCCGGAAGAGAGTACACCTGTTACAAGTACAGCGGGTACATCACAGCTGAGACAAACAGCTTTAGCCGCACCTATGGTTTACGGTGAGCAAATAGCGGGATGCATAAACATGTTGAGACTATTTACAGGCACTGATCCGCTGTATCGTGCTAAACACTTTTTTCAGGATGTCGAAAGTGTAGCGATGGTGGGTAGATGGTGTGAGCAAACTAAACTCGCGATTGCAAAATCTAAATTTCGGGAGAGAGCTGCTGAATTTCTATCTGATAGCGATGAGCTGAAGGCTGAAACCGAATATGTAAATTTTAAACGGCTTGTCATTGATCGCTTCCAAGCCGAAGAGCCATTGGTAACGCGAATGAAGCAGTTTATGAATTGTGTGCAATTGCCAGGACAAGACGTTCGGCAGTACGCAACACGTCTTAAGAGCGCAGCTACGAAATATCATGGTCATAAGTCGGATATGTCCGAAGAGACAAGGAAGCACAGGGATCAAGAAGCGATGTGCCAATTTATTTCAGGGTTATCTGAATCGATTAGGCGTTGGGTACTAACAAAATGCCCGGAAACTTTGGATGCTGCAGTTCTCATCGCAATTCAAGAGGAGGAGAATTTAGCACTCATGGGTAGAAAAACTTTGGTTAATACGGTGGAAGGAGGCAGAGGGGACGAGGAGTCGGTAATGCTGGCCCGCACCTTGCAACAGATGTTGTCGCGTTTGGAAGCCACGGAGAATACGGTAGGGCAGTTAGTCGGGAATTCTCAGGGAAGAGAAGACAGGAAATCGGAAGGGAATGAGAGAAATAGAGACATTTCAGCGATCTAACCCCCAGCTCTTCGGGGCGGAACGAGCTAGATGGAAGGAAACAAGGCCAGATAATCGCCGGGGTTACGGTAATCGAAATGATTCACTCGAGGAGAATTGTGGATCGCAACAAACACGGCGCAGCAAAAGTAGAATTTTGTGCTTTGGGTGTGGATTAGAAGGCCACGTGATCCGGTTGTGCCCTAATTTGGATGGGTCAAATAGGACGGAGACAATACCCAAACAGGCATATAGCAGAGGAAGGGGAAGAGATTCTCATTACGAAGTATCACGAAAATTTGGTACACAGAAACCAGATTCCAAGAATAAGTCTTTAAACTAAATAAGGGTCGATTTGTAAGAGGTATCTCGGCCCAGTCAGAGTTTAAATCCTCTCAGGTGCGTTATGTTTCTATTCAAAGTGGGGACAATTTGCCGATTATTAACGCAGATCTCGAAGGTGACAAAATTAAGTTATTAGTCGACACGGGATCATCGGTAACTCTTTTGGCGAAAGATGCTTATTTAAGATTGAAAGGTCGCAGGAAATTGACTCCCATTAATTCAGATTTAAGGATAAAAAGCATCACAGGGGAAATCATTCCAACCTTAGGATGTTACAACGTAAACCTGCGAATCATAGGAAGAAATATTTTAGTCAAAGCCCATGTGTCAAAATACCCGCTGAGTGAAAATTACTCAGCATTGTTAGAATTGATGCGATGCGAACACATCACTTAACCTTCTCTGCCTATTCGAATCAGCTGTTGTTTCCCGACCCCCACCCACGCAGTGCTCTCCGCAGAAAGAGAGGGACGCGGACGATATGCTTGAGGAGGGGGTGACTGTTGCCTCCCTGGCGCAGAAAACTTGTGTCCCTCCCAACGCAGAAATGTTCCTTCAAGTGAAGTTGGGAACACCGCCTCGTATGAGAGTACAGACTGTCTTGTTTGAACCGCATCCACGTGCACGCAAAGATGGATTACTTTTGGCACGGTCTGTTAATAATGTCGCATCAAGTGGTTTATATGATGTAAAAGTAGCAAACACTAGTAGTTCCCCTATTTGGTTAAACAAACATACTAAGCTATTTCAAGTAGAACCTGTGGAAATCACTCAGAATTCACGGGAAATAGGTGTAACGCAGCGCGGTACTTTGCCTGTGTCTGCCGGTGATTTTAAATTGGAGCATTTGAATTATTTTGAACGTGAGAAGATTTTGGAATTACTGATGACATATTCCGATGTTTTTGCACGGGATCCCATAGATTTGCAGGGCACTGACCTCGCTGAACATGAAATTCATCTAACAGATGACAAACCCTTTAAGCTTCGCCCATACAATGTTCCGCATGCTCTTAGACTTGAATTAAAAGATCAAGTGAATGAATTACTGGATGCTGGAATTATTTCTAAGTCGGGTAGTCCATATAGCTCCCCAATTGTCCTCATTCGAAAACGGGACAATTCATATCGTTTCTGTTGTGACTTTCGAAAATTGAATCAGATAACCAGAAAAGACAGTTACCCAGTCCCCAGAATACAACAGACCCTATCTCTTTTGCATGGATGCCGAATTTTTTCGAAAATAGACCTTTTGGCAGGGTATCATCAAATCAAAATCAGGGAACAAGACAAGCACAAAACTGCTTTTTCCTGCGAATTTGGCCATTTCGAGTGGAACCGTCTCCCGTTTGGATTGTGCAACAGTCCTGCAACTTTTGAAATAGCTCTAGACTCATTGTTTTTGGACAAGCGTGATGATGGCATTCTAGTGTACGTGGACGATATTTTGTGTGCATCTAAGACCTTAAATGAACACTTGGAGAAATTGGAGTTAATTTTCCAACGTTTAAGAAGGCACAAGCTTAAAATTAAGCCAAGTAAATGTGAGTTTGCGACCAAGGAGGTTACATATCTTGGGCACCTTCTGGATGGTCAAGGAGTAAGGCCAAACCCTGAAAACGTGGAGGCCGTACGGGATTTTCCAGCCCCACGCACTGTTAAGCACGTCCGAGCCTTTTTGGGAATGGCGGGCTACTACAGGCGCCATATCAAAAATTTTGCATCCATTGCCCAACCTTTGACAAATCTCACCAGGAGAAATGTAAAATTTATCTGGGATGAGCAGTGTGAGGAGTCCTTCCAGCAATTGAGGAGGGCGCTCATAAGTGAGCCGCTGTTGGCTTACCCAGATTTCTCGAAAAGATTCTTCGTGACCACAGATGCATCCAAATTGGCTATTGCGGGTATACTCGAGCAGGAGGACGAAGAGGGCGTCAGACATCCTATTGCATTCTTCAGCAGAAAACTTAATCCCGCAGAACAAAATTACAGTGCAACTGAGCAAGAGGCTTTGGCAATAGTTGCATCCATCACGCATTGGCGGGAATATTTAGTGGGTAGGCAGTTTACAGTTATAACTGATCACAGACCCTTAAAGTGGCTGATGACGCTAAAGACTCCCTACTCTAGGCTTGTTAGGTGGAATCTCAGTCTATCCGAATATGATTTTGATGTAATGTATCGCCCAGGGAAGAAGAATACAAACGCGGATGTGTTGTCGAGGCATATTGCAGCAGTGGTAGCAAGTGATGCGGCTCCAGGCCCTACATTTGATGCTGAGGCCATAAAGGCTGCACAACGGGCAGACCCGAATTTGGTCGAAGTAATCGATTGCATCGAGGGGCGTGACTACTCTGCTGTTGATAAAATCACAGATACCTACTTCATGCGTGACGACCTGCTATATCATTTTTCCTTGCCAGCCAAAAACAGTCCACGCAGACTTGTTACTGAACAGTTGGTGGTGCCTGACTCTCTAAAGTCTGAGGTAATGAGAGCTGAGCATGATGGTATAAGCGCAGGACACTTAGGGTTTGAGAAGACATTGGGGCGAATTAGACTCAAATATTTTTGGCTCAATATGTTTGCTGATGTAAATAATTACGCTGCCAGTTGTGAGGAGTGTTTAAAACGCCGGGGCTACAAGAGAAACCAAAAGGCGGGTTTAATTACCCCGGAAATAGCGCCAGTTCCGTGGTCCAAAATTTCCATGGACATCGCAGGACCTCTTCCCACGACAGAGAACGGTAACAAGTACCTATTGGTAGTCACCGACTCTTTTACCAAGTATATTGAGCTAATCCCCTTAAAAACTCAAACAGCCAAAGAAGTAGCTGAAAAATTCTCGACGCACGTTATAGTGAGACATGGTGTACCTCATACTTTGTTGACTGACAGAGGAACGAACTTTTTGTCAGAATTAATGTCCGAACTCTACAGAAGATTAGGCATTAAGAAACTGAATACGAGCCCGAGGCATCCGGAGACTGACGGACAAGCGGAACGAAGTATCCGTACAGTGATGCACTCCTTAGCGCTTTACTGTTCTCCGACTGGGAAAGATTGGGATAAGTTTACAGATTTTGTAGCTATGGCGTACAGAGCGGCCACTCACAGCGCTACTAGGGAAACTCCCAATTTCCTCATGTTTGGAAGGGACTTGAATATGCCTGGGCATTTGCTGAGCGAGGAAATCCCTTGGAGCTACTCTGAGCACCCGAATGATGCAGAGAGCTTGGTTATGCGAATGCAGGAAGCATTCAGAATTGTTCGCGATAACCTTGAAGAGGCAGCCCAGAACTCAAGGGACTATCGGGCACGGACGGCAGTAGATAAGCAAATCAAGGTGGGTGATCTTGTTTATCAACACGACCCTTCGGCGTCCAAGGCAAGATCGCGCAAGCTGATGAAACCGTCCATAGGACCCTTTAGAGTGGTGGAAAAGACTTCACCAGTTAACTTCAAAATTGTGCCGGTGAACGATATGAGGCGTCCTCGCCTAACCCATGTTGATAGGATCTTTAAAGCCCCACAGAGAAGGGTATTCGACACGTGGCATTTCCAGGAAACAGTTCGGGATGCGGGAGATGAACCCGAGTCACAGCACCTCGCACGAACCACATGGGAGTCCGAAGATGCAGAATTGTATGAAGATGATGAATGGGAGAGCCCAATGTGGATGCTACAGTCGGGCGACCCAACGCCCTCCGCAGCAATTCCGCCTCCCTCAGAAACCGAACCCTTTGCAGCGCGAAACCGCATGATTGTGGATCCCTTACGAGTGCAGGGAAGCCAGGTCAAAAGTCCTCCAATCATTTCGCGGGCGTCGCTGAGACCAAGGGATGATTACGGGCGGGTGTTAAGGGCGAGTAACACCACGCCACACACTGACAGACGGGGAGCACTCGAGATTATAGTGGATCCCCAGGAAGACTGTGACACCACGATTATCTACAATGTTGAGAAAGAACTCGAAGACAGTGGAACGCAAGAATTTGGCATCGAGCGCAGATAAAAGCGGGTGTAGGAGCATCGAACGTGAGAGATCTGTGGAACTCGTGGATTCTCGAAGCTATGCCTCATATTTAAATTTTCTTTCCGCCTATTTCGACGGGCAGCAATGAACGTGTGATGAAATCCTTAAGCTTTCCTTCTGCTCTCAGGGCACTTAAGTCCGGAATTAGGTGCCTTGCGACGGTGGGAAAGGGTTGAGTGTTTACAGTTAAAAAAATAGAATGATTGGATGAATAAACTTCATCCAGTCATCCCTTTTTTTCTTTCATGGGGGATGGAATGTTACAGTGGACACCCCCCCCCCCCATCCTAAAACCTGAAGAAAACTCTAAAATTTGTCCGTCATGTCGCGTATGGTATGAGGCAGCTAGGAATCACAGTTCGGCAGGCTCACATGTTCTTTTACAGTTCAGTTTTTTTTATTTATTTCTCATTTACGTTGTTTTTTCTTTCGGCTGTTCTCTAAATTAATTAACAAAATTGCGGGATAATTGGGAAGTCGCTCCAATGCTTTTGAAGGCAAGAAACGCAATATTTTTGCCATTTTGAATTGCTAGACCTCACACATAGCCCTGAAGTGAAACACAAAAATTCCTATCTCAAGTGTCTTAGAGGGGCTGCAAAACGAACGAGGGAAATGTGTTTTCGAATGCGGATGGAAGCAGCATTGTTCGAAGTGGTTTTTCACTTTTCTTTCTTTTCTTCTTTCCGCTTGTAGCTTAACGCTGTGGTCCGTATGTTTACTTCAGTGGGTGGGCCAAGAGACCCTCAGCAGACACATAACTCTGTCAGCGAGAAAGATACTTTGACTGACGTATGCGAGGGACAATGGGCAATTAAGAGTTTAGAATCGCCGAAAAGAATAGGGGGTGGATTCGAGCGTTGTTTTCGGTCAGCAGTTGCTGATATACGCTTAAGGTAAAAGCACGTCTGATTTCGCTCGGCCGAGAAAATTAATCTCAGGGCTGGCGGTCGCAACTCGATAAAAAAATGGAAACAAAACCTGCGAGAGGACATATTTGAACTGCGTACTCAGGCAGGGTAGATGTTATGCTAACGGAAAGGAACTGACTGAATTGGGAATGAACGGTCAAAAAGGACGGAAGGTAGCGACGGACGGAATCAACTATAGCAGCAGCGGAATTGAATGTGTCCCACTCTCCAAATAGTTGATGGTCAGAATCATTTCTTCACGACAACAGAAATCATTTCCCAGGAACACAGAAAATCAATCTTGGAAACCGCAACAGCAGATGTGAGAGGGCCTATTTTGCTTAACGGCCACCTTCAAATCGTCACGAGAATAGATCAGTGTGCACTCTAATCATTGCAACAAAGTGCGGCGTGATATTACCATTTTAATTGTGTGCTTCATTTACATCAAGCGTCAAAGTGAAGTGTTGAATCATCGGTGCTGCCACATGGTGCAAGTGTCTGTGTGTGTGTGTGCGCGTTTTTTTTGTCGTGTGATATTATGTGATGCACACTGGATTTGCACAGCAAAGTCACGAAACTGTAAGTAGATGAATATTTCCTTTTTCTTTCTTCGCACATCTGCGAACTTGTGCCATCCCGACACCCAAAGCTGCATGGACATAGATGCAGTAATGCTGAGTGACTGAACCTCAGTGGAAATACCTGCACATACAGATTTCAATTTCTTACAGGGCCCATTTCCTGATTATTTTTTTTACATGAATAAGGGAGAGGGTGTGGCCACAAATTCCGCTGGGCGGGACAGTTTCTTTTAACTTTGGTTCAGGGCCAAAGCGAGCGGGGAAGGGATCTGCATGTGCATGCTTATTCATCATCATCATCATCATCAACCATTATCAATCCACTGCTGGACGAAGGTCTCCCCAAGTTTCCTCCACAACGGTCTGTCTTGTGCCAGTCTCCTCCATGTCACCCCTGCATACTTTCGAATTTCATCCACCCATCTCCCATGTGGTCTTCTTCTGGGTCTTTTCCTGTCCCTTGGAATCCAATCTAAAATTTCGGCTGTCCATCGATGATCTGTCCTTCTGGCAGTATGTCCAGCCCATTGCCATTTCAGGGATTTAACTCTGATCATGATGTCTTCCACTCTTGTCATTTTTCGGATCCACGAGTTCCTCTTCTTATCTCTCCTGGTTACACCAAGCATGCACCTCTCCATGCTTCTTTGAGTTGTCTGCAGCCTTTGTATGTCTCTTTTAGTTAAGGTCCACGTCTCCGCACCATACGTAAGCACTGGAAGGATGCATTGATCAAACACTTTTCTTTTAAGACATAATGGCATATTGCTCTTGAAAATTATGCTGTTTCTTCCAAAAGCTCTCCAGGCAAGTTTTGTACGCCGATTAATTTCTTCATCAATGTGACCCTCACTTGATATCTGCTGTCCAAGATAAACGTACGTGTCTGTTATCTCCAGCTTTTCTCCATCAATCGATAAATCTTCATTTCTTGTAAAAGCATTGAACATCACTTTTGTCTTCTGAAAGTTCATTTTTAATCCCACTTCTTTACTCTTGTCGGCAAGTTTCTGGATCATACTCTGCAGCTCTGATGGGGTAGTTGCAAAAATGACTACGTCATCAGCAAAACGAAGGTGGGTTAGATAATCTCCATTAATCTTTATCCCCTTGTTTTCCCAGCTCAGTGACTGAAAAACACCCTCCAATGTGGCATTAAAGAGCTTCGGAGATATGGTGTCACCTTGTCTCACTCCCTTCCCAATTTTTACGTGTGTTGTATTTTCAAACAGCCTAATCTTTGCACTTGCATTTTCATAGATGTTATTAATAATATTAATGTATGCATCTTCAATACCGCAGGTTTTCAGAGCCATTGTAACTGCTGATGGTTTCACCGAATCAAAGGCTTTTTCATAATCGATAAAAGCCATGCACAATGGAAGTTCATATTCCCTCGCTCTTTCAATTAGTTCTCTCAGCACGTGGATATGATCTATTGTGCTGTAGCCACTCCTGAATCCAGCTTGTTCTCTCGGTTGAGCCATGTCCAGTGTTACCTTCAAGCGGTGTGAAAGAACTTTAGTGAAGATTTTATAAACTACTGATAGGAGGCTGATAGGTCTGTAGTTTCCGAGATCCTCAATGTCACCTTTCTTATGTAGCAGGATCATTGTAGCGGTGTTCCAATCCTCAGGAATCTTTCCTTCATTAAGGCATCGAGTGAAAATTTGGGCGAGTACTGTTTCGATTTCTCCACTTGCTTCTTGTAGGATGTCTACAGTAATTCCATCTTCTCCTGGAGCTTTTCCTCGCTTCATGTTCTTGATTGCATGTGCAACTTCTGCTGGAAGGACTGGAGGAACTCTGGTACTGGTATCTTTCATGATGTCTGGAGTGCATATATCATCCCTTTCATATAATTTGGAGTAGAAATCTTTGACTCTTGTCAAAATTTCGCCTCTATTTCTTGTTACAGAACCATCTTCTTTTCTCAGTGCCATAATCTGTTTTCTTCCCTTACTGAGATGTCCCTTTGCTATCTTTAGGCTTTGGTTGTTTTCAATTGCTTTCCTCACTAGTTCACAGTTGAATCTCCTTACCTCTTCAGTGATACTTTTTCTTACTGTCTTGCATAGCTCTATATATTCCACTTTGGAAGTCACATCTTCTTTAGTTGTCCTCATCTCTCTTCTTTTTTGCATCAACATTTTGGTTTTTCCTGATAATTTGTTCACATGCAACTTGTTCTTAGACCCAGCTAATTTTGTTGCTGTTTCCATAAGAGCTTTGGTTACTTTTCTGTTAACTTCAGAGATGTCCACTTCTTCCGATGTTAGGCCTTCTAAAGCAGAGAACCTGTTCTTCAGTTCTAATTTGAAGGTATTATGGTGTTTTTTAAGGTTGGTTATGTCAATAGATTTTGTTTGTCCTATGAGCTTGCCACGTTCAAGTTTAGTGTTGAGGTGCATCTTACATCTCACCAATCTATGGTCACTACCTGTGTTGAACTTGTTTAGCACACTGCAGTCTTCTATGACGAATTTTTTGTTACACATAATAAAATCAATTTCACTTGTCGTCCCATTTGGATGTCTCCATGTCCATTTCCTGTGTGGCTTTTTCTTGAAAAAGGAGTTCAAGATGAAAAACCCTTCTGCCTCTGCAAACTCAACGAGAGTATTTCCACGCTGGTTTCTGTTGCCATGACCGAATTTACCTACTGAAGTTTCATTCTGTTGCCGTTGCCCTATTTTTGCATTGAAATCTCCCATAATTATCTTCAAATGCTGCTTACCTTTATTATTTAGATGACAAATTTCCTCATAAAATTCTTCAATTTCTTCTTCAGGATGACTTGTGGTGGGTGCATAAGTTTGAATAATCTGAGCCTGGTATCTTTTCGAGAGTTGGATAACAAGTCGTGCAGCTCTGTCAGAGGAACTTTCAACTTCTACAACTTTGTCCTTCAGTTTCTTGTTTATTATAAATCCAACACCACTAGTTCTGCCAGTATCTGTCCCACGATAGTAGAAGAGATGTCCACTTTTCAGTTCGATGAGATCTTCTCCTTTTCTCCTTACCTCACTTAGCCCCACGATGTCCCACTTGATCCTTTGTAGTTCCTCTTCCAATTCAAGAAGCCTTGAATCAGAAGATAGCTCATTTGCGGTATAAGATTATAGGTGCGAAATACTGCCAAAGTTAATTAACTAAATCTAATAAGCAAGAGCATGCTTATTAGATTTAGTTAATTAACTTTGGCAGTATTTCGCACCTATAATCTTATACCGCAAATGAACGTGCTTGTGTATTTTGTGTCGCGAGTATTTTTAATGTGATCGTTTGCATATAATTTTTTTTAATTCTCTAAGCAATTGTATATGAATATCACCTGCAGCTCTATTTAGTGTGTAAACGAGTAGTATCTCTTGTTCAGATAGTCCGGTGGAGACTCAGTCGGCTGCGTCTTCCGACAGTAAAGTGTGACACCGTATGCTGCCCACATATGAGGGGCAATTGTCTATGCGCCTAGAGAGCGCCGGATCTGTTTAAATCTCGCAGAACGTTATTAAATGTTGTGTTGTGTATTTGAGAATCATGTGTTATTTGCGAAAGTGAGTGTTGTACTGGCTGGTTGGGGATTGAATGTACCGGAGTAAGATCCGGACCACTACACTCAGTCACGAATTGGTGATTGCGGGTGAACCTCATCACAACTCTGATCCCAAAGTATCATTTTTTTTTAGATTATTTGATTTTTTATTTGTTGTTGTTATTTTGTTCACAAGGTGGATTCACCCAAGCCTTATGCTTCGGGTCATTCTTCAACTTTTCAGTTTTTATATTCTGGTGTGAATCTTTGAGTGCAGCAGTGCACCTGAGATTCTCACCTGGCGCCGCGGCCAACTAAATTGTACTTCAGGTCTCAAGCACCGTTACCGGCAGACTCGGCAGGAACACTGCTAGTGCCGTGTAACAGTAGCACTCTCACTCAATCACTTTATTTTTGTTGGAGGATTCTTTTTTTTTTACTTCCTTCCTTGACTGCCGAAACAGTGGTGTTTTCACCTGTGTGTAACAGAGGGTCATGAGTAATGTGTTGGTTTCCCCTCTTTCTTCTGAAGTCGCTGATAATTTCTCCGCTCTTCCCGGTCCGCTCGTGGGATGGGGAAAGCACCGCTGATTCCTCTTCGCCCAGCAGGCGGGGGCTGTCGGATGAAAAGGGGCATTTCTTTCGCACTCCGTCAAGGAAGATGGGACGCTCTTTCGCACTCGGTTAAGAAATTCTGTCGACGTTCTGGTCGGTCTGTCATCAGAGTACAGCCCTTTATACGCAAATATCGCAGCTCTTTTCTGCTGTAGTTGAACCTTCCTCTTAAGTTCACGAATTTTACCATACCTGGCGGGCTTACCTCCAGCCACCAAGTATTAACTAAGCCCTCTCTGTTCCATCGTACTTTTGCGGCTAACACTGCGCTTAAAAGTACCGTGCTATCATCGGTGCGAGTCGGACTTCAGGTTTCGTACCTAGCGGGAGCACTACGGCTGACCGCTGCGTAGTCCCTCCTTGCGAGGTTTTTCTCTTATGGCAATCTCTCGGCCCGGCTTACAACTGCGTTCCGAGATGATTCCTAGCGAGTTTTTCCGTCTATCCTCCTGCCAGCGTACCGAGATCACAACTGTCTTTCTTTTCCAACTTTTTGCCATTCCCTGTCACGTGGGCCTCACATGTTTCTTTTCACTCGACACTTAGAGATTTCTCTCGTGCCTCTCCCACGAAGCGTCGTTGCCTCTTGCCCCTCATAATCATAATTTTCCTCGTTCCCTACCGATTTTTGGCATTAATGTCCCACTTGAAATCGTCTTTATGGGAGTCTGAGTGCTTCTCAATTGCCGTCTGGTGTGGTCCCTCGCTGCTCACAGACCCCCAGAGATGATCCACTAATTCCTTTGTTCTCACTCAGACAAAGAGAATTACAAGACTTCCCTAATTAAAATAAGTTAGTTTTCCAATTTAATTTACAATAGGCCAAGTATTTAATTTAATTATCAACATAATTTAGCCACGCCTATTAAGTCTGTCCCCCTTTTTTAATAGTTACTAATTTAGACCCAATTTTCGCATCAATATATTGGTAAACGAACTGTTGACGTTTCAGGAAAATGTAAAAAAAAAACAAAAAAAAACACGGTGTTTTAAGGATTTTCATCATAAACTTTACTTAATCACTGTGCTATCAAGTACGGAAACACCGCTGAAATTACGGAAAATCGCCATTTGATTTAATTTTCTGAGATAGAAAGCAAATTTTCATCAACTTAAAAATTTTTGTTGGTTCTTCAAGTTTTTCCGGGGGAAAAAAATTCAATGCTACATTCAGGGCTGCCAGACCTGCGCCAATTGCACCAGCCCGCGCCAAAACGTTGTTCTTGCGCCATTCTGCTACAAAATCGCCATTTCGACGAAATCTGAGCCAATTTGCGCCAAAAGTTAAAAATTACCGGTCATCGATATTTTAGCGTTATCTTACGACATTCGAAATCAATTCAGCGGTGAATTCGTACGTGAGATTCTTCCGCGGATTCGCGGAGTCCCCTCCGTTTTTTTTGGGTTTTTTTTTTTTTTTTTTTTTCCGGGATCGATGCAAAAATGAACAAATTTTCGGGATATTAGTTTGGGGGAGGGGGGTCGTATTCCGTCTGGGGACGTTGTTTTGTCTTTTTAAACGTTCGGGAACGGAAGTTAAACGAAGTGCAGATTTTTCCCGTAATCGTATTTTTTTTTCTCTCGCGATGTTGCTTCTGTTCAGTACTGTTAAATATAATTTCATTGCGTGATTTAAGCTTGAAATTGTAGGCAACGATTTCCGAAAACGGAAGTTAGGCCGCCCGAAAATTTACCCGTAATCTTCGGCGACGAGATTCTCACGCTGATTCGAGGAATTCCGTTTTTTTGTTATCATTTGGACCATGTACGAAATCGATGCATAACTGAACTTAAATTTTGGGAGGATTGGTGGCGGCGTCGGCAGCGGGGGGGGGGGGGGTCGTCGTTTTCTCCGTCGGAGGACGGAATTTCATCCTTCGAAAACGGAAAGTAGACGGAGATAAGATTTCTCTGGTAATCGTAATTTTTTTTTTTTCTCGCGATGTTTCCTCCACCCAGTATTGTTAGATATCATTTTATTCCATAAATAGTTGTATTTCAGCTTGAAAATGTTGGATAAATTTCCAAAAACTGAAGGCTTGAAAAACCGTTATTTCAAGCCATGTTTCCCGATTCAGCGATCGCAAAAAAATATTCGTGTGGAAGAACCAAGGCTACTGCACTAATTCAGCACATGGCCAGTGTTTCTACAAGTAACATCGTATCTGAAGTTAAAAAAAATCATTTTTCTCTATCTACGGACGGAAGTAATGATGTTCAAGTAAATAAACTGTATCCCATTACAATAACATAGTTTGACGAAAAAATAAGGAAAAATTCAACTGTTTTGTTATCATTGATGGAATCAAGTAATAATACAGGTGAAGGAATATTCAACGTTTTGAACAATGAGTTTGTTAAAAAAATATCCCATGGAGCAACTGTGTGTCATTTTCCTGTGACAATCCTAACACTATCATAGGTCAAGTAAAAGGTGTTGTTTCTCACATAAAGAAGGTTCAGCCTGCAATCATAGTGCAGCGATGTTCATGCCATTTAGTAAATTTAGCTGCACAGAAATCTGCTACTCAACTGAAAGGATTTAATGTTGATGAGCAGTTTCTGATACAGTTGTATTTTTTTTTTTTTTGGAGAAAAGTTCAAAGAGGAAACACAATCTAAAACTGAGTCAAGCTGTTTGTGGTACTAAACCACACAAAATTCTAAAGCATGTCAATACTCGCTGGTTATCACTTTTGGAATCCATTGACAGAATTTTAGAACACTGAGAGGCTCTAGAACATTATTTTAGTGACAATGAAGAAGCTAATTCACAGTATAAGAACCTTGCAAGTATGATTGGAAATCCTTCATCTAAACTTTATTGTCTTTTTTTATCTGCTACTCTTCCTTTGTTTACATCTGTTAACGTGTTCTTGCAGCAGGAAGCTCCGCTTGTGCATGTATTAAAAAGAAAACTTAATAGTCTGTTATCTGAATTGCTTGTACGATTTATCAAGCCATCGGCATTTGATGTGACAGCAACATCTCTTGCACATGGAAATTTTGAAAAAAGGAGAAATCAAAAGAAAACTGTGATCTCGTAATTGGGTCAAAAGCGAGATCTTATATAGGCACAACTGCGGATCTCAGTGAAAACACAGTGGCTACTTTTTATTCTGAGGTAAGGGAATTTTACAAGGCAGGCTGCAATTACATTTTAAGAAAATTTCCACTTAATGATGAATTTCTGAGTCATGCTGAAATTGCAGATGTAGCATTAAGGCAAAGTGTGTCTTTTGCATCAGTCCAATATATGTGCTCCCTGTTTCCAGTTTTGAAAATAGAAGAATCTGACAAGGTGGAACCTGAATTTACTCACAACCAGTTTGAAAATTTTAACTGTGCTGTTACTTCTGGGAGAATGGATGAAGTGTGTCACATAATTTCTTTAATGAAAAATGAAAGTGGCCAGTTAAAGTATGAATCATTAAGAAAAATTATGAAAATGATTTTAATAGTCCCTCATAGCAATGCAAGTACAGAAAGAATTTTCAGTATTGTGAAAAAAACAAAACATGAATGATTCAGACCTAATTTAAGTAGTCATGTGCTGTCTTCTTTATTAGTAGAAAAAATAAACAGCATTGCACACAGTGAACTATGCTATCAGAAGTTTTTGCAAATTGAACTAAGGAAGGCCAAAATGGCAACTACAGCCAGTTTATCATAATAATTTGGCAACATTCCAAGGAATAATTTTTCTTCCTTGGAATCTGGAGGTAATTTATTATATTTTTCTTGTAGACAGTATTTTAAATTTTCCCACCAGCAAATTATTTTTTATTGTATTATTATTATTATTATTTTGTTAATAGTTCAGACAGATTAAAATTTGTTGCAGTGTTAAATACCCAAATTTGCCACTGTAGATTGGATTACTGAAAATTACTGAAAAAAAAATTTGTTACTGAAAATTACTGAAAAATGAACATGTTGGTTACTGAAAACTACTTTTAGAGGTTGGCATCTATGTGTATGTAGCACATTGTGTACGTATACTATATATACACTGCTGGCCACCCAAAATGCAACACCAAGAAGGAAGCATCCGATTGGCCTGAAATTCGCAGCATGCGCCGCCCACGAGGGTATATGCAAATCATGTGCGCCCGGCACACCACCGAAAAGCACTATAAGAAGGGTGCACAGTAGTGGAAGTGTGTTGTGCTGCCGGACCTGTGCGTGGGAAGCTTCCTGATGCCTCATCGCAGAATACGGCAGTCATTCCAGCATGTTTCGGAGTTCAACAGAGGACGAATAGTGGCTTATCGTGACAGCGGTTTATCGTACCGAGACATCGGCGCCCGTGTGGGACGACATCCAGCCACGTGAGGCGAGTATGGATTTGGTGCGTGCAGGAGGGACGGATGGACCGACGTGAGCAATTGCCGCAGCCGCGGCACGCCACCTAACGAGAGGACCGGCATGTTGTGCGGCGGGCACTGACGGCTCGTACCGCCACATCACGAACGTTAGCGCAGGAATTAGGGTGTGTTGCGCAACAACCTGGGTCAGCACGTACAGGAGCGGGGACTTGTCGCACGGCGCCCATTGCTCCGATTACCATTGACGTTACACCACCGGCGAGTGCAGCGGCAGTGGGCCGTCGAACGCCGCACCTGGACTACATACGGAATGGCATGAAATTGTCTTCTCCGAGGAATCCCGCTTCTGCCTGCAACACCACAATGGGCGGATCCGCGTGTGGCGGCACCGCGGCGAAAGACTGTATGACGCCTGCACTATGCATCGCCATACCAGTCCGTCGCCTGGCGTTATGGTTTGGGGCGCAATTGGATATGACACCCGCACCCCTCCGGTACGCATCGCCGGTACACTCAACAGCCACCGCACCATCTCCGACGTTTTGGAGCCTGTAGTCCTCCCTTACCTGCAGGACCTGCCAGCGGCCACGTTTCAACAGGGCAATGCGCGCCTGCACGTGGCACGCATTGTGCAACAATTCTTCACGGCCCATCAGGGCTCTCTGCTGTCGTGGCATGTATCGAACACGTCTATTCGCTGATCGGCAACCGAGTGGCCCGGCAAGCACCACCCGCGGCTACGCCTGATGAACTGCGGCAACGTGTGGAAGCAGCTTGGACCGACATACCCCAAGCCCACATCCAAAGCCTCTTTCGTTCGATGCCGCGGCGTGTAGCGGCCGTTATTGCCAGCCATGGGGGCCACACGAACTATTGATGTCTGCGTGTTCCGCAAGTCGCACGGTCCTGTATCTGTTGTTATGTGTCCAGTAAATCTGGCTTTGCTATTTCGTGTCCTTCTTGGTGTTGCATTTTGGGTGGCCAGCAGTATATACACTGGCGGAAAGTGAAAAAAGAACACCAAGAAGGAATTGACCGACGATCATGAAATTTACATATGTAAATGGGGTCGAATGTACGTAGGTGTGATGATAATTTTGGGACCAACCGGTAAGTGCTTACGCCACAGCACGACATAATATGCAAATTATCGTTGGTAATATTTAAGGAGTACGGCGAAGTGAATGTAATCAGTCTTAGGCGTACGGACTCGTACGAAGACACTGAAGAAGCTGCAATGCCTGGATATGGAAGACGTGTACGATTTCAGCAGTTATCGGACTTTGAGCGAGGTCGTCTAGTCGGACTCCGCGAGGCCGGGTGGTCGTATCGTCGTATTGTGGAGCGAATTGGACGGGAAGTATAGGTGGTGGTACGATGGTGGCGTAGATGGTCCGAGGAACATTCCCACACGAGAAGACGTGGAACCGCGAGTCACAGACGGACTGATGAGCGGTCCGATCGACGCATAAGAAGGGCGGAGTTGTCAAGCAGAACATCCACTGCGACGCAAATCCGAGCTTCCGTTGCACCTAAGGTGACTGTTAGAACAATCCGCATCCGTGTACTACGTGCACGTGTGCATCCGCCATGTGTACCTCTGACTCCAGCCCGCCGTCAGGAACGGCTGAAGTGGTGTCGCCAACGTCTGCACTGGAGAACGCAATGGCGATCTGTCGTATTCAGCGATGAAAGCAGATTCTGCATGGGAGCCTCCGATGGCCGTATGCGTGTTCGCAGACGCACAGGGGAGCGTCTCCACCCTTCTTGCATCCGCCAGCGACACACAGGGGAGCGTCTCCACCCTTCTTGCATTCGCCAGAGACACACAGGGCCTACACTTGGTCTCCTGGTGTGGGGAGCGATCAGCTATCACTCCCGCACACAACTAGTGTTTGTACCGGGTACGTTAAACAGCACCTCCTACATCAACAACATCATTCAGCCCGTTGTTGTGCCATTTGTAAGGTCGGTCCATCGGGGTGTTTTCCAGCAAGATAACGCACGCCCACACACGGCACGTGCAACGAAACATGCACTTCAGGGTGTGAGACAACTTCCATGGCCTGCACGTTCACCGGATTTGTCCCCCATTGAGCACGTGTGGGATTTTGTGGGACAACGACTTATCCGGTCTCCACGGCCATCCACGACCATCCCCGATTTACGCGTCTAAGTTGAGGATGCTTGGAACTCAATACCCCAAACTTACATCCAACATCTGTACGACAGACTCCTTGCCAGAATTACACAGTGTGACGCAGATGATGGCGGTTCAACCTCGTACTAACCATGTTACATGGAAATGTTATTTTTCAGTTTACCAGCAAACACAGCTGTATTTTGCCATAATGTTTTGATCACGTTATCCTCTGTATTCCGTTATTATGCTATATAAATTTCGTTGGTATCAGACGTCTCCTTCCTGGTGTTCTTCTTTCACTTTCCGCCAGTGTATATATACAGGCCCCTCCAACAAGAATTCCTGGGTGCGCCACTGCATAAGATCGTATGTTTGTTTTATTTCTTACTTATACTGTCATTCAATTAATTTTACCCTTTTTTCATATGAACCTCTTCAAACCGCCACCGTCACATAGAGCCAGTTTAGCACGATGAACGAGATATGGCGGTTTAAAGAAGCTCAACTGTACTGTGTATTTGAACTTTCCTTTGTTCAGTTTTATCTACATCGGATTTAGCCATGTCTGGTGGCTGTTCTATACACGGGATACTAAGAACAAAAAACCTAAGGATGAGTTACATAGAGGAAGTAATTACTTCTTTATTCATGTAACTGTCCACCGTAATCCTTAAGTGATGGGTGTGTGCAGAGAGATATGAAAATTTGAAACCCACTGATAGTCTCTTTCGTAGCCACTACAGGCGATCATAGTTGTAACCAATGTTGGCTAAGAGTGTGAGAACTAAAACGATGTTTTCGTCAGGAAATTAAAATCGGTATCCGAATCCTGCACGAAACAGACTACTTTGAACTCGTAATACTATTAGTTGAATAACATAATACGTAAGTAAGTCTTGGTTAGACAGCATTCAGATTCTATACTACGTGTTGTTCTTATAATTTTTGGCGATTTTGTTGTATGAAATGTGTTGTTTTGTATAAATTACATATATGTATTTAGCCAAATTATTTTTCGGCTACACAACTGCTAGAGCGACTTATATATTGTCACCAAAAAGTAAATTGTATTAGCTCATGAAAACATAATAAACTACGGAGTACCTCATGGATAGACCTACACTGGCGGAAAGTGAAAACAGAACACCAAGAAGGAGACGTCTGATACCAACGAAATTTATACAGCATAATAACGGAATACAGAGGATAATGTGATCAAAACATTATGGCAAAATACAGCTGTGTTTGCTGGTAAACTGAAAAATAACATTTCCATGTAACATGGTTAGTACGAGGTTGAACCGCCATGAACTGCGTCACACTGTGCAATTCTGGCATGAAGTCTGTCGTACAGATGTTGGATGTAAGTTTGGGGTATTGAGTTCCAAGCATCCTCATCCTGGACGCGTAAATCGGGGATGGTCGTGGCTGGCCGTGGAGACCGGATAAGTCGTTGTCCCATAAAATCCCACACGTGCTCAATGGGGGACAAATCCGGTGAACGTGCAGGCCATGGAAGTTGTCTCACACCCTGAAGTGCATGTTGCGTTGCACGTGCAGTGTGTGGGCGTGCGTTATCTTCATGGAAAACACAACGATGGACCGACCTTACAAATGGCACAACAACGAGCTGAATAATGTTGTTGATGTAGGAGGTGCTGTTTAACGTACCCGGTACAGACACTAGTTGTGTACGGGAGTGGTAGATGATCGCTCCCCACACCAGGAGACCAGGTGTAGGCCCTGTGTGTCGCTGGCGGATGCAAGAAGGGTGGAGACGCTCCCCTGTGCGTCTGCGAACACGCATACGGCCATCGGAGGCTCCCAAGCAGAATCTGCTTTCATCGCTGAACACGACAGATCGCCATTGCGTTCTCCAGTGCAGACGTTGGCGACACCACTTCAGCCGTTCCTGACGGTGGGCAGGAGTCAGAGGTACACATGCCAGAGGCACACGTGCATGTAGTCCTGCATCCAGTAGACGGTTGCGGATTGTTCGCACAGTCCCCTCAGGTGCAACGGCAGCTCGGATTTGCGTCGCAGTGGATGTTCTGCTTGACAACGCCACTCTTCTTATGCGTCGATCAGTCCGCTCATCACTCCGTCTGTGACTCGTGGTTCCACGTCTTCTCGTGTGGGAATGTTCCTCGGACCATCTACGCCACTATCGTACCACCACCTATACTTCCCGTCCAATTCGCTCCACAATACGACGATACGACCCCCGGCCTCGCGGAGTCCGACTAGACGACCTCGCTCAAAGTCCGACAACTGGTGAAATCGTACACGTCTTCCATGTCCAGGCATTGCAGCTTCTTCAGGGTCTTCGCACGTGTCCGTACGCCGATGACTGATTACATTCACTTCGCCGTACTCCTTAAATACCACCGACGATAATTTGCATATTATGCCGTGCTGTGGCGTATGCGCTCACCGGTTGGTCCCGAAATTGACATCACACCTACGTAAACTCGACCCCATTAACATATGTAAATTTCATGATCGTTCGCCAATTCCTTCTTGGTGTTCTTTTTTCACTTTCCGCCAGTGTAAGTTGTAATAACACAGTATAAGCAATAAGTCAACCAAAAAATGCACAAACCTATCTCTATTCATCTGTATGCAAATGGAGCAGCATTGCTTTGATGCAATCAAGATCTTCGAGCTGTATTTACTTGCATACCACAAGGAATGGTAAATGTTTGTATGAATCATCCTCTTTATCGGAGTTTTGAAAACAAAACTCCTGTAAAGGGTGACGAGGTGTGTCCTGTTTCGATTTCTGGTCAATACTGTCTTGAAGAATAGAAAATAAAACGGGTACTATGTGCATTTTTAAGTGTAGTATTTGTCACTGCTGTACTCGGGCTCTGAAATGTTCAATTAGACCAAGGTTAGGCTGAAACTATTCAGCCATAAAAATTTACATATTTAAAAAAGAATGCTTATGGTATAATTTTTCCGGCTGCCCCGCACAATATATCCACACACGTAAGTCGGATTCTCAAAATTCCTTCTCGCAGTCTCCGGATGATAATAATTCGTGCACTTCCGAATTTCTGTGATGCACAGTTTTCCGATTATGGGTACAAACTCATTTTTATGTTCGATATATTTTATCTAGGCTGCTAAAATTCTGATTAGAAAACAGTTTTTTTCACTCGATAGTTACACATATGTGCAAATTATCCATGCATTCTTTTAATGAAAGATAGAGTTTTTCTGCTGGGTGGGCGCAAAAGTACACTGACGGAAAAAAAATCCCAACACCACGAAAAAAATAGTTGTAGAGGAATGAAATGGCGGCAATACATTTGTATAGGTAACATATTTAATCGATTAAGGTTTCAAGATCACAGCTTATTGTAAGCGCGAGAAGAGCCATTTTAAATGTGAAATGCTGGTACATTAATAACCGGTGTAACCGCCAGAATGTTGAATGCAAGCACGCAAACGTTCATGCATTGTGTCGTACAGGTGCTGGATGTAAGTTTGTGGGATGGAGTTCCATGCCTGTTGCACTTGGTCGGTCAATGCTGGTTGGGGGTGACGCTGGAGTTGTCGTCCAATGATGTCTCATACGTGCTCGATTGGTGAAAGATCTGGTGATCTAGCAGACCACGGCAACATGTCGACACTCTGTAGAGCATATTGGGTTACATCAACGGTATGCGGGCGAGCGTTATCCTGTTGGAAAGACCCTCTGGAATGCTGTTCATGAATGGCAGCACAACAGGTTGAATCACCAGTCCGACGTACAATTGTGCCGTCATGGTGCGTGGGATAACCACGAGAGTGCTCCTGCTGTCATAGGATATTTCTCCCCAGACCATAACTCCAGGTGTAGGTCCAGTGTGTCTCGGCCGCAGACAGGATGGTTGCAGGCGCTCACCTGGCCCCTTTCTAACCAACACATGGCCATCACTGGCACCCAGGCAGAACCGGCTTTCATCAAAAAACACAACAGATCTCCACTCCGTCCTCCAATGAGCTCTAGCTTGACACTACTGACGTCGCAAACGGCAGTGGTTTGGAGTAAGTGTAATGCACGCTACAGGGCGTCTGGCTCAGAGCTGTCCTTCAAGTAACCGATTTGTAACAGTTCGTTGTGTCACTGTGGTGGCAACTGCAGCTCGAATTGCTGCCGCAGACGCGGTGCGATGCACCACGGCTTTACGCCGTACACGGCGGTCTTCCCTCTCAGTAGTGCCACGTGGCCGGTCGGAACCCGGTCTTCTTGAGGCAGTACCTTCCCTTGACCACCGCTGCCAATAATCATGCACAGTGGCTACATTCCTGCCACGTCGTTCTGCAATATTGCGGAAAGAAAATCCACCTTCTCGTAGCCCTATTACACGACCTCGTTCAAACTCCGTGAGCTGTTGATAATGGCTTCTTCGTCATCTTAAAGGCATTCTTGACTAACATCAACACACTACGTCGAATCTCAACGATAACTAACGCTCACGAACGTTACAGCGCGTATTTACAGCAAACCTGCTTTGCATGTTCCGAGGCGCTACTAGCGCCACACGTATGCGCCGAGCGCGAAATTTGCCTAGACGTCATCTTACCGATGCACTCTCACCGCCTACCAACTGTCGTTTATCTAACACAACCCCTTCTTGGTGTTGGGATTTTTTTCCGTCAGTGCATATTCCCACTTAAATAAATATTTGCATTCGGCAAAAATCTCGTTTCTTCTGGTGATTTTTAGCTGTAGCTACAGAAAATATTTTATTTATTTCTGAACCATTTCTGATGTAAAATATTCCCATTATTTGGCGTAAACCTGGATTCTTGTTTCAGCGATATCTCTGTTCCTATGTCGGATTGAAGAAATTCTGCTAACATTAGCTGTCTTTGGCTGTGCTTAACAACATGATGAACATAATTTATGACTTTTCAGAGATGTGTCGTGCTGTATTATCATTTTGAACTACATATGCACAACTGAAATTCCAACTTATTTTTGTATTAAATTTATACAAACTCGATCACGCGTTTCCATAATTTTCCGACTTTTCTAATGCGCAGTTTTCCCGTTAGGTGGCGTGAATTACGTTCTTATGTTCAATAAAACCTAAGCTTCTACAGGTGGAATTGGAAAACTTCTTTTAGCACTCACTAGTTCTAACATCACTCAGTATCATCAGTTCTAAGAGTTTCTGATTTTCTAGGTGCACTATTTTCCCGTTAGGGTGTGTAACAATATATTTCCATTTGTCAAGATGACTGCCATTCTACAAGACCTGTAAAGTTAAAAAAACAAAATAAAATAAAACTTGAAATTGATGCAGGTCTGAGACTTTTGTCGAAAGACATATGCCGAGCGAGCCCATTTCTGCCGGTGGTGAATTTGAACCCACATCCACCTATTCCGGGACGGGATATTCTCTCGATTGAACTACGCCGTCAGTGCTTATCGCTGCAACTTGCCGTTTTGATTCATGCTTCACCTGTTACCGAGATTTTAGAAGATTTTAGAATTCATTCGCTTCCAAGAATTGTAGAGAATATTCAACAATAGGTCTTTTTTTGGCAATCAGCATGGGAAACTTCGAAGGCGTCTTTAAGATATTATCTGTCAGGATGGCAATAAAAGTTAGTAGGTTTTGCAAAACAGCATTTCCTATACAATCGTGCATAGTACGTTGGCTACGTGTTTTATTATTCTACTGAATTCTGCATCTATCAGTATTTTGTGATCGGAGGAAGCAATCAGACTGCGTAATGAGTTTATTGCTCTTCGCGGCGACAAGGCCTCTCCTTCAAACAAATGATATGAGGGATCCAAAGGAAGCAGAGGTTAGCAAGTTTGTAGTTGGACAGAGGGGTTACGAGGATAGAGAATGGGGAACAGAGGTTAGCAGACATCGGAAAGTGTGGACGCGTCTCTCCCTGTAAAAGGCGACAGAGAGAGAGAGAGAAAGATGATGAGGAAATGAAACAATGAAGAAATTGGTAGAACGTTCAGATGAAAGTTGGAAATAGAGTAATAGAAATCAATAGTAAATTCGCACTAAGATCATACCTGGGCAGAATCAGCATTGAGAAGTAATAAAGAACAGATTTAATACTGCAAGTGCTTTTAATACTTTACTCGTGATACACTTCCTACGTAACCTTCGAAACGAGCTGCAATAAGTCTTAAATATCGTACTAGAAAGAGAAATCTGGATCCTGCTTACAACCTCAGCTAACACACCTCCGTGGTACGTCACAGGCATGCTAACAAGATCAGAGAATTTGGTGTCAGTCCTTTTATGTTTGATTATCTAATTTTGAAGCAAACACGAGCTGCGTTTCTGTTACGTAACCACCGATTTTTCCTCTTTTTAGGTGTACCTCTTTTTGAAGATGGTGTCCCATAACGTCACCCAAGCCATCTATGTAAATGACACGACGAAATATGATGACGGATATCCCGTTGTACAGAGTGCTTTGATTCCAGGCAGGGAAGGATCTTTCTCCGGTAAAGAAACCCACATCGCCATATGGTCCTTCATTGCCTTCTGTGCTGTAGCCTACAATTTTTATTTCTTCAAGAAGGTCAAAAGAGGACTCAATATGTCACTGCTTTTTTTCTTTAATTTCGTGATCTTCTTGCTCATCGTCAGAGAACTATAGGCTTTGCCCCATTAGGAGATCTGGGTCTCGCCTTTTTGTGCTTCATTGTGTTCTCCGTTGTTTTGATCATTATTACTGTCTACACATAAACTTAGACAAAATCAGCATCTATGAAGTTTTTCTAACCTGATTTTTTCACGCCTCGCAGTTATTGTCAAGTTTCTTATGTCGTATTTTTGTGCCTTTGTTCCATATTTTTTTCAAAGAAATTAAATAAAATGTTTTGAAAAGCTGAATTTGTAAAATTTGCATGTAGTAACCCCCTCCCCTTTCAAAGAAACTGGTATTTTTTAGGGTAGTTTGTTCATTGTATTTAAAGCAAGAAGGTGTTAACATGCAAGGTATTAAAACTAATAAGGAGAAAAGATGAAAATTGCTGTAACTTTTAAACTGGCTCCTGTGCCCTGACCTTTGACCCTATTTCGATTATATTAAACAGAATTGGTTCAGTATACCTCCGGAAAAACATGATAAAGTTTTGTCGCAATCGAAGCATTTTCACGTAAGTTATGACGCATAAGGACGATGAGATCCCGCTCCTATGTCCTGATCTTTGACCCCATTTCGTCCATTTTCAATGGGGTTTGTCTCCAGGTTGTCCCCTAATACATACCAAAATTTCATCGAAATCGAATCATTTTTGCGTGAGCTATCGTGTGGACAGACAGACAGACGGACAAAGCTCGAGCAAATACGCTTCTTCAACCTACGGTTGGAAAGCGTAAATTTTTTTTTATTATTGGAGGTTTAACGACCACCGTTAGCTACTCAGTGGGCTATAAGCAGTCGCCCGTCCCTAATTTAGAGCCAGTGCCGTAAGACAATCACAACCTCCATGCCTCACCGTGATTCGAACTCGGACCCATCTCGGACGAATGATCAGAAGCCATCGCTTAGATCTCTGCGCCACCGGGGCGGCAAAAAATTATTTTAGGCGACATTCAAGCTGCTATAACTTGTAATTTATTAATACAGGAGAACACCGATTATACGTTTCTCCATTATATATTTTTTTAATTTATACGCTGAATTCTTCCTGTCACAACAGATTATGATGTGCCCTAACGTTAATTTATTTCAGTTACAAGTTATTCATCCGTATGTGAGTTTCCTTATACGTTTTCATTTTCTAGCGAAGAGGGAAAATTCACCTTTTTGAATCTTCAGAGAGCAACCAAAACCTTCTACTTTTTTTTTTTTTCACTGTAAACTTTCCGGGAAGGAGGGGAGGCGGATAGTGCAGTGTTTTCTTTTCGCGGTACCAGTTTTCCTTTGGGCAAGAATGGAGCACCTATAAGGAATGTGATCTTGGTGTTTATAGCTTTATGTTCCGACACCATTGTCAACCTTTCCTACCCAAAAATGAGCTCCTTTGGCATACATTTTGTTCCGCTGTTTGTCTTGGTGGTTCTCGGGTTTCCCTTCTCTTTAATTCAATATGGCCTCCACAATCAGTGGCCGCGCCAGGTTTCTAAAAAATCAGAAGGAAGGCACGCAGAACGGCTCCCTTAGCTAGAACTCATATGTCACTTGTTCCAAAATATTAAGAACACATTACAAAAGAACAAGACAAGTTCTTTTGCAACCATCTTTTATTGGATCAGCAGAAAATATTCAATGAGGGGGAAAAAAGCACGAAAGACGCCCACAATGAATTCGACATACGAATGCGCTATTGCGGGCGTCTTTAGGAGAGAATAAATTACTTATAAGCATTTCCACATTTAATGGTTTCCGTGTAGTTGCGTTGCATTTGTGCTACGTTCTGCAGCGTAAATGATAGTGGAAACATGTGAGCAATAAACATCAGTATCAGCGATTAAGGCACTGAGTACCTCGAAATACAGTGCCTAAAGAGAAATTATAGGTACTTTTAATTCTGTCACTGAAAACAGACGTGCATGAAAATTAGATATCGTAATTAAAATCTTTGCAGAATTGGAAGAAGGAGACGTCAAAATGGAAGTTTTAAACTAAAATAAATCATGGAATGCTACTAAGTGAACAAAATGATCCCCACAATTCGCGAATGGAATCAGCACGTGTTCTGACAAACGTCTCCGTTAGATACTCAGAAGCATATCCGCGTATTACTTTAACTTTTTCAGTGGTCAGCAACATTTTTCCATACGGATATTTTTTTTTTCTCTATCCATGCAGAGAGAAAACTTGTTCCAAATGAAAAGCAATGCATCTTGAAAACAGAAAGTCATGTGGATAATGTTAATCAAAATTATAACTTAACAGCGTGAAAAGAATTTTTCTGGTGTCGTGAAAAAAAAAAAATCTAAATTTACGCCACCATGAGGAAAATTTTGTCTAAGAAATGTTGGAAAAGGCAAGAGAAAATTGTACTCATGTCTTTAGCAATCTTTTGGAAAAAGAATGCGCAAAATCGCACTGTCAGAATACTTAGAAGTGAAGATGTAATGCTGCGAGTAAATTCACATTGATATCACCTGGAAAACACGTTTCTTAGCGGTAAAGCGTTGCATTATGAAAAGCGAACAAGTTAGTAAAATCATGCAATGCATTGATTATAATACGCTTTCCAACATACCAGGAATCATTAGTAAAGTTATGAGGATAATGGCTGTGGAATAAATCTCGCTCTTGTGCCCTGACCTTTGACCCCATTTCTATTATATTCACCAGAACCGGTTCAGTATATCTCCGGAACAACATGCTAAAGTTTTATCGCAAACGAAGCATTTTTACGTAAGTTATGAAGCATAGGGGCGATGGAATGGATCCCGCTATTATATATGTCCTGACCTTTGACTCCATTTCACGCATTTTTAATAGGGTTCGTCCCCAGGTTGTCTCCTACCACATACCACAATTTCATCGAAATCGAACCATTTTTACGCGAGTTATCGTGCGGACAGACGGACAAAGGACCATATACGCTTCTTCAACCTACGGTTGGAAAGCGTAAAAAACGTGTGGAAAGTTGTACCCACAGCAACCAATGACCTATATTCGAGGCTAGCTAGGCTAGCTGTGAAGCCCAGAGAATGCGCAAAGGAAATTCAATCAGATATACATAAATAAAAGTCAATTATCATCGGTATTAAGATATGCCGATACTTTCGCTGGGAAAAAAACATGTGCGGAATCCCTTCTTTTGACTAAGAGAATCAGTCTAGCGAGCGAAGACCAACGGGGCTCTTAGTGGAGGGATGGTGCGTCATCGTAACGTAACCAGTTCTACAAATCTTCGCTATGTGATTCAAAGACTTTCGATACGATCGCCAGCTGGCGTTTCCATGACAACATGAATGAGCAAGTGAAGGTTGAATGGGGCATTATTGCTTTGGGCAACGGTTCGCTCAGAAAAGAGAAGACTTAGAACTACATTAGTCACTCGCATACTTCCGCCCGTAACAGCAAGAGTTTCGCGAGAGATGTTTCAGTTGTGTGAAGTGTCAATGAATTAAATTCAGTAATAATATATCTTAAATTCGTGGCTTTGTTGGATTCGAATAGTTTTGATAAATTTTGTGAAAGCTTTCCTGAACAGCTACTGTCAGAACTTAAAGAACCTATGCTTCAAATTTTGATATAGTTCAACTCAAAAATGAACTGAAGGTGTTTCATTCCCTTGATGAATGCAAAAAAAAAAAAAAAAATCATTAAGAGACATTACTTGTTACATGAAATTGAATAAATTGGATATTATAGACCTAATTAAAAAATAATCAAGATATATCTTAGAGCCACACAAGGACAAGTACATTTGTGCAACCTAGCTGTTTTGTCAACAGAGGAAAACATTCTAAAAAATATGAAAAAGTACTCGAAAGAAACTTTTTATGAAAACGTAACACTTAAGTTTACACAAAAGGGGAGAAGAATGGAGTTCATGTACAAATAAAGTATTCAAAAGGTAAAGTGTTAAAATCTTAATCCTTATAATTATTTGGTATTATGTTAGCAATAGCATGTACCTAAAATTTAGATAAATTATTAATACTTCTATTACTTAATAACTAAAAAATAAACTTTGCAATTAAAAAAAAAAAAAAAATACAGTACTGGGGGCGGGGAAGGGAGACGAGTGAGATAGTCCAGGTCCCGGGCAAAAGATACACCACTGATAGGACCACATATCGAATACAAGAAATATTCCACTCCGACCTTTGCAAATATGCATACTGTGCCATAGAAAGCAGTTGTTTTATGCTATCGAGCTGGAAACTGCATAAACAGCGAAGTACACGAATCATTATCCTCACGGTTAGCGCCTTCCGGTGCACACAGAAATTTTCGAATTCGATTTGTAAATGACGAAGTGCCATGTCTAAAGAGCGAATTTACATGGAGGTACTCTTCAAAACGTGATACTAGTTTCTCTTGAGCAACATATGTAATAAGGCATTGATTAAGAATTGTTTTAAAAAATGATTTCTGTAAGTGAAATAAATTCAGGGCACGATTTTTGGAATATGTGGACAAGGTGGCACTCCAAGCAGGTATTTTTTTTTATTACACGTGATAACAATTATGCTTAAACAACAAAGAGGCGTAGTAGGGAGTAGACAAAGGGTGCAATAACCCACGGGGGTCAGTCGATGTGGGCGCCGAAATGTTTGAAATAATATTACTGAAAAAGTGTTATTGTTTCCAAGGAGAGCAAATTATAGGTCTTGTTATCCGCCGACATGACCTACAAGTTTAGAGACAGCACAAATAATAAAAGGCACTGATTAAGCAGTAAAATATCATTGCTTTGAAAATTACTTCTATAACTTGTTTAATTTCAGAGCACAATTTCTAAAACATATTTTTTAAGCAAAGTTCTCTTGCGGAGCCCATGAGTAAACGTTAAACCAGAGGCCATCTTTTTTTCTTTTTTTTTTTTTTTTTTTTTTTTATTAGAGGTTGAACGACCACCGTGAGCAGCTCAATGGGCTATAAGCAGTCACCCGTCCCTAATTTAGGGTCACTGGTTCCAGGGAAGGGAGAGAGCCAATGTCGCAAGACAAACACAACATCCATGCCTCACCGGGATTCGAATCCGGACCTCTTTCGGACGAATGATCAGAAGCCAGAGGCCATCTTGTAATATACATTTTTGTTCAACACAAAACAAACTGATATTAGCTCTAATTAGGCTTTTCGGTGCGAACTCAAATTTGCGGCGTTTTCCGAAAATGTGAAGTAACACGGGAATTTAAAGTGAGGTATGCATTAGACTTTCAAGTCAGTTTCAAAAAAAAAAAAAAAAGAAAAAACCTAAATAAAGCTGACGAATGGTTGAGCGGAACAGTGGCGCACACAGGGTTTATCTAGGGGTGCCCCCCCCCCCCCAAACAAAAAATATCGAAGATGCAAATAAAAATGCCCGGGAGAAAACATCTCAGAAAATATTGGAAACGATGAAAATAGTTATTAGTTCAGTTCAGTCAGAATTATTGAGGCACCTGATCTCTCGTTGAATCTTCTTTCCCATTGTCAGAAATTGAAGTGGCTCCGTCGGTGGCCCAGTGATCTGAAAGCTGGCTTCTGACCATTCGTCCGAGATGGATGGAGTTCGAATCCCGATAAGGCATGGATGTTGTGTTTGTCATATGGCGCGGGCTCTCTCCTTCCCTGGAACCAGTAACCCTAAATAATGGACGGGCAACTGCTTATAGCTCATCGAGATGTTCACGTTGGTCGTTAAACCTCCAACCCAACCAAAAAATTGAAATTCTAAAAGACGGAGACTCTCCTAAACCGCTACAATGAAAATCTCCCCCTCTTTCTTTTTCATTTATTTTCTTCTTTTATTTCTTAACTATATAATCAGAAGTTTTTAAATAACTACTTGAAATTAACGTCATATAGTGGAAAACATTTTGCATCCGAAAAACTGAAAAATGCTTTAAAAATCGTAAATCTGGTCACTGTAATATGATGCAACAATAATTTTTACAGTAGGGTTATTGGAAGTTCTCACATGATGTTACAAATCCCTAACAGGAAAATAGTGCATCTGAAAATCTGATAATATGTGTAATGTCTTTGGTCGTATTGATCGCGCCAAAAAGTAGCTTCCGTTAAAAAGGATTTTTCTAATTGGATCTCCAAAAGTTGAAACATCGTCGAACTAAAATTCTGACTCTATATAAAGCGGGGACATTTGATGTAGAAAAGATTGGAAAACACAGGAAGATTCAGGTCGAATACAGCTGTTTGGTATACTTTCAAAAGAGAAGTCTAAATGTAAAAGTACATTTACACCTCACAAAAATATAGTATTTTGCTGCTGGTGGCAAAACCGTGCGTCATACAAAGCAAGAAATGCATGGAAATTTGTGGACATAATTCCAACTATCGAATACAAATATCGCTTTGGTAATCTGACTTTTACAACTGTAGACATCGTGCCAGACATTTTACGCCATCTACGGAAAACTCTGCTTTACAGAAAATAGAACGTACATGAATCATCATGGTCGTTCAAATGCAAGCAGAATTTTCGAATCCCACTTTAGATGCAGAGACATCATGTCTATAAAAGGCTGGGAGGACAAAGAGATATTATAAGTACACGTACTTTTTTATTTTCAAAAAACACGAAAGAAGAAGGAATTCGAAAAGTGTGCTACGACTAGAGTTTTTTTGTGTTACTAACACAAGCAGAAGAAATTGTTCCACTGTCATGATGCATTTCATTACAAACTATAGAGAAAGATAATAGCATAAAATATTAACATATTTTTTGTTAAAAGCGTTTGTTAGAAAAGATTAGTTTAGTCTCTTCTGAATGAAAACTTATTAGTAACAGATTGAACATAGTAAATCTGAGTTCGTCATCCGTTGAATGACTGCATGGAGACTGCTTAATTTTACTGCGCATGTAGAAACCCTCCGTCTATTATTGGTGGAACAGAGACTAACACAGGAGGAGTCGTACTTCAATTCCTTGTTACAGTTGGAACAAAGATTCCTTAAATTAATAATTTCGTAACTCACATTAGCTCTTTCTTTACTAAAGAGCTGTTTCGTTGTATAACACTATAAATGCAATTTTCTACAAAAAAAACAACAAAAAAAAACTGAATTTATCACACTTTCAATGAAAAAAAATGAATTATTTACTTTCAATAAAAAATTTAATTATTTCTTTCAATAAAAAAATAAATTTATCCACCTCCAATGTGGATAAATTCATTGGTTAGACTGTCATTCAATCACAAAAAGGCAACTGCGCAGCCTCTGTTGTGATGAAAAGTGTTACTTAAATTGAAGTTTAAGGATGGCGAACAAGATATTGATAAACAAGTTATTTGAAAAGATAACTGAAGCGGCTTCAAGTGCTACACTGTGTATATTTAGAAAAATGAGGACTTCTCATCTTATTGAACTTGTTACTGAAATAGCACTCGCTCCTCCCATTGGACGTTGAGTAGCAGATCAGGAAAGAGGTGGAGTCAGCTTTCACCAGGCCTTCTTTCTGTCTGTTCTCGAAGTCGACGACATTGCTCTGTGCAGGTGGAAGTCCAACCAGAAATATTTGAATCGTTTGTATTTCGATAAGAATACCTGTTTAAAACTAAAAAAAAACTGAATTATCTTGCTGTGAAATTTGATACTTATCCAATATTTTGATTTTGTAATGCATTTCATTGATGTCAGTTTGATCTGGCTGGCTGCGTTCGGCATTAGCTACAAAACCACAGTTTTGTAGCTGTTTTCTGAATATATGAAAATAAAAAAGCAAATTTCATTAACATCGTCATAGACATACGTTATCATCAGTAAGGGTAATTGTAAAAAAGAGCGTATTCATACTTTTAAACGAATTTTCTTAATAAAATTCATGTTTCCGTGTTCCTTAAAGTCATTTTGCTCTGTCAAACAACGAAGAAAGCATTAGTCATCTCTTTTTTAAAGCTAAACTGAAGTTAAAATAAGTACTTACCTATCCGGCTGCTTGATTCGCTGCAAAGTCAGCGGCAATGTTACTGCTTTTCAAGTTATTAAATAAAAAGAGGAAATAAAAAAATGAAAAATGCTACCCAAAAGATACAAAAGAGACAAAAGGATGGGGAACACGTACTTCATAAAAACACGTCCTAAATATTAAGTGGGTCTTTTGCAGCACTACCCTATTAAAGCATATATTATCTGCATTATTATCATATTATTACATATCTATCATATATTGTCTGTAGCATTATATTATCTGTGTTAGCGTACATTAATATTTATCCCTGTCATTTTATTATCTACCCATTTTGCAGTGGCTTCTTTAAAGTAAATCCTATCAATTTTGTTTTATCATTTCAACGTGTGAAAGTGCTTAAAAATATCTAATTTGCACATGATTTAAATGGTTGAAAGTAATTATTTCTGATGTAGCAGCTGAGCAATTTCGTAATTTCTGTGAACTCTAGTAATGAGCCATTTTGACTTACTACATCGACTTACGAGCGATTTGCACTTATTGATTAAACAAAAAATGCGGACTAATTATTTGTGCTCCTTGCAACGTGATAGAAAACTGCAGCAAATGGGACACGGGCTGACAACTCTTTAGAATAATACCCATGATACTAGATTTAAAATATGCATACCTTCCGCCTGTTTTCCGCACAACATCAAACAAATTTAGAGTTGATTTGCATACTACCCTAGTGTTCCAGGGTAGGACAAACTGGTGTTTATTACAGTATCAACAGGCCAGAAGAAATATATCGTAGAGTTACCAAGAATTAAAGAAAAGCAAGTTGGAAAAAAGAGCACCGAATGATGTTTGTTGTTATCAGAACCCAGTCCCGGGCCCGAAAATCTAGCAACCAGATTCTGTTTATTTACGCTTTCCAAACCTAGATTGAAGAAGCGTATATGCTCCATGCAGCTTTGTCCGTCTGTCTGTCGATGAAAACTTTGGTGTCATTACAGAAAAAAACTGGTTCTGAAATTAGAAGAAATTTAACAATGTGCGGCATAAAGCATTGCATTTACTGTACATCGATCAGGTCATCATTGCTCGGGTAGTGACGAAGGAAAATTATTATCTTCCTGCTGATTCCGAAGAGTACAGAAAGATGCAGGGGTGAGACTGTCTCGTGTTCTCCCCGTTCTTCGCGCTGGTGCTGTTGACAAAACCAGACAGTCAAGGTCAGACAGTCTAGACAAAACCAAACAGTCAATGTAGATCGGTGTCGGGAGAAATATTGCGTCAACGCCAGGCAAACTGATACGCACACGTGGAGTTATAGCCGTGTGATGCAATTCTGAGAAAAAAAAAAAGTGTCTTATCTATATGTATATCTGCAGTGGTGAACAGATTGAGTAAAAGAAACCGGGAAAGAAGATCCCCAAAATTTTCAAAACCAATTTGAGGTTTGACTTGTTGTTTTTATCATTTAGTACTTTTATTTAATTCTTATTATTCTTGTTAATTTTTTCTACTAATTATGTTTATCGATTTTTATTAATAATATTTACTCATTTTCTTACTTATTATGTTTATCAATTTTTATTAATAATATTTATTCATTTTATTACTAATTTTGTCTATCAGTTTCTACTGAAGTTGCTTAATTTGTGCAATTTTAAGTAAAAGAAAGAACGTTACGTGTTAGTCACATGCATTGGAATATCAAGATTTCTTTAAATGCCATTCCATACAATTTCAAATACTCATTGTGAATAATATGTACCAGTTACACCGAACACAAATGACTTACACGCCGCTTTTCCTGATATTATGGGATAACACCAAGAAATACTTTTTAGTGTTATTTTTGTTTGCTTGTTTGTTTCGTGGTTTGACGACTACCGTGAGCACCAATCTGCTCTTCCCTGATTTTTTTTTTTTTGTTTGATCGGAAGTTTAATTACCACCGTGAGCAACTCAATGGGCTATAAACAGTCGCCCGTCCATAATTTAGGGCCGCTGGTTCCAAGGAAGGGTGTGAGCCAGTGCCGTAAGACAAACACAACATCCATGCCTCACCGGGATTCGAACCCAGACCCATTTCGGACGAATGATCAGAAGCCATCGCTTAGACCACTGGGGCGGCCTTCCCTGATGTAGGGCCACTTGTTCCGGAAAGAGAATAATTTTCTCAGCTCATATGACTATGTTGAGTTTTTCTGCGTTGATTACCCTCCTAGTCTTAACAAAAGGAGAAGCTAACTTCGATAACTTTAGTTTAAGGACTGTCGCATTGACTAAGCATTCCCATTCTCTCTCTCCTTGTGATCAGTGGCGAAGCGTCAGGGGAAGCATTGCGTCCCTTTGGTTCATGCGCTTTCTTTTGTGTGAATTAAAAATATGTAGCATTAAAGTAAAATAAAAATATCACGCCAACGTAACGCAGCGGGCACTTTTTTCCAGTATATTTTATTTTTAAGAAAGCAAATTCATATTTGTATTTTTACCAAAACAAGAACAAATGTCTCGTACGTAAGTCGCTCGTTGGAAGCAACGCAGATAATACATCCAGATGAACCTCAGCAACACGGCATGCCCTCCCGCAGAGTGGCCAACCACAGCCAGTAATGCTATGCTAAGTATAGAGCGTGGGGAAGCAGTCCCCAAACGCTTCCACGGCGCCAAAAGCAGAACCACACAAGATAGTTTCAAGGATAAAGCCACTAACTTGAGCATGCGGTCTTTCCAAACGTTCAGTCAGACTCAACACTCAGAGGACTCCGTAACAATAGTTTGAAGTTGCAATTCGTCAAAAGTTTTCTGTGTTAGTGTAATTAGTTGATTCAGTTCCATTATTGGCTTATGGTTAGAACTTTCAGTAGTTTTATCTCGCACGTTCTTTAGCGGTGACATGTCATTATTTCAGGAACATAAAAGTAAGCTTTACTCTTATTAGTATAGCTATATGTTTCTGTGACTCTTCTGAGGAATGTAAGCGCCATGGAAGCAATGGACTCGGGCACATCTACAGTACACGGCCACGTGAACTCCCAAAACTCCGAAGACTACATTCTAGAAAAAAATACTTTCTCTGTCTTTTGGATCATTTTCATAATTATGTAAAATCACATTAAAAAATAAAAAAAAATATCTATAAATATCATATAAAATCACATTTATATAAATGTGATTTTATATGATAATTTTATGTGATTTTATATATAAATCATATAAAATCACATTTATAAATAAAAAAAAATCCTTTCGCTCTCCCTCTCTTTCCGCAGTAAATAGTCTACAGCCGAGCCTGATTCGGGCCCGGGCTCTGCTTCTCAGCCCGTCTCAGCTCTGATAGAAGCAACCCCCAATTCTTTACGTTGTGTGGGTAGACAAGTTTCCTTTCCTTTCAACATTTTCACTGAACAGTTTTTTTATAAATCTTTGCATTTTAACTTCTACATAGACATTTCTTTTAGGTGGTACAGCGCATGGTCGCGTTGGGGGGGGGTCATACGATGCTTTCTGCCATGTCGTATTGTCAATGTAGCATATACTCTACGGGTCACTTGCTGATTTTAATTGTTATAAATTTTCATTCATATCACTTTTGCCATCTATTGGGTCGTCGGAAAAGTCATGACGTACTTTGGCACCCGATGGTGGTTGTGCGGTTTTGGAAGTACTAGAGGCATGCGCAGCTCTATTATCGCTATGGCATTCGACGGGTGCCAGTTCTAGCTGCAGTCTAAAAGGAATAGTGAGCGATTTGGTTGATTTCCGGAGATTTGACATCAAGTTGAAGATGGAAGACCAAAACTGTGTATTTTCGCCATATTTTACTGTTTTACTTCCGTAAAGGGAAGAATGGCTTGTGAAGAGTTGCGTAAAATGTACGGTGATAATGCTCTACAAGAACGTCAGTGCCAGCGGTGGTTCGCAAAATTCCGTGCTTGTGATTTTGACCTCAACAATGCTCCTCGGTCCGGGAGCCCACCGAGGTTGATGACGACCAAAATCAAGGCATTGATCGAGTCAAACCCACGTTATACGACACGAGAGATTGCAGACACATTGCACATCCATCATTCAAGCATTCACGACCACCTGAAGAAGCTGGGATACGTAAGCAAGCTCGATGTGTGGGTTCCTCATGAACTCAAAGAAGCTCAATTGACGGCGCGTATAAACATCTGCGATATGCTCATTAAATGTGAGGAAAACCATCCTTTTTTAAAGCGACTGATAACTGGTGACGAAAAGTGGATTGTGTACAACAATGTGATGCGCAAACGGTCTTAGTCCCGACGTGCTGCTGGGATTTTAAAGGTGTCGTGTTTTTCGAGCTCCTACCACGGAACCAAACAATCAATTAGAATGTGTACTGTCGGCAATTGAACAGTTTGAACGAATCCATCATCCAGAAATGCCCAGAGCTCTTTCATCGTAAAGGTGTTGTGTTTCATCACGACAACGCGAGGCCACACACAAGTTTGATCACCCGCCAAAAACTATTTGAGCTTGGCTGGGATGTGTTGCCACACCCAGCATACTCGCCTGACCTTGCGCCGTCAGACTTCCACTTGTTTCGCTCTCTTCAACAGTCTTTGCGTGGTATAACGTTCAATTCAGATGAGGCTGTAAATCAGCACCTTGTACAGTTTTTCGCCACAAAAGACAGGTCCTTCTGTGAAAGAGGTATTCTGCAGCCCACTGAAAGATGGCAAAAGGTTATCGAACAAAACGGGTATTATATCATTGATTGATCTTTGTTCTTTCTGTCAATAAATGACCTTTGCAAAACATGACTAAAATACGTCATGATTTTTCCGACAACCCAATATTTATCGCATATTAACTGCATTGCTTCCCTTATTTACAAAGTCACGTTTCGCTACTGCTTGTGATTCGTGAAACGCCCGTGATCCCCTATTCAGTATCATCCCTACTGTACGAGCATCCATTAAAATACGAGTATACTGCAAATAAAACACATTATTGCTTATTTTTGAATGTACGAACACTTAAAATAATTCCTTTGGCCAGCTTCTCTTGTCATCTAAATTAAGAAAAGTGCCTTTGCTCCGCTAAGGCCCTTTTACCTGAAGCCTATAAACTGAAAACGCTTAAATGTGTTATAAGTACCATACTGTATTTGAAACCACTTCATCTAACTGCGCCTTCATTTATGACATGTCACTGGTCCCTTGAACGCCGTAAATAATAATAAGTAACAGCAATAAACGGAATTCCTCAAGCTAAAACAAAAGAAACGATCTTGCTTTTCTGTTGGCGCAATATACTGAATAGGAATGTGTATTGTACCGAGAGCGTTGATACATAACGCTGTAATTGCGTTCCTCAAAACTTGTGATAAAAACACTTTATTCACAGACGGATTTCCCCGTTTATACAAGCACGTGGATGTCGTATTTTGGCTGTCATTTCTTATACAGTATATATATTGATGCAAAATTGGGGGTCTAGATTAATTAATTATTAGGGAGGGACGGGCTCAAAAGAACGTGGCTGAATTGTGCTAGCGATTTAATTAAATGCTCGGCCAGTTACAAAATTATTGTAGAAATTAGGACGCCTAATTGGAGAGCGACGAATTCGGTTCTGTTCGTGTGGCTCTCACAATCACTCGGTCCTCGTATTCTGTCGTTGCCCTTGGCTGTCCGCAGCGCGCGGCGTCACTTATTAGTGACCTCCTCGACCCATTAGCGCCAACGTCGTCCGATTGTAAGTCCTCCTACAGAAAAAAAAAAAAATATTACAAACGTGTTCAGAAAACCAATAAGCTCCAAAAGAAAATAAAGTAATTAATTCAACTACATTACTGAAACGATGAAAGTTTTCCGTCTTTAGCACGATTTAATGATTAAAAGATGAGAAATAGATACAATTAAAACCATGAGCACTTTCGAGGCAGCGGCTGCCTCTTCTTCAGATGTAATAAATAGAGACACATTTAATCTATATATAATATAGATCATTGCATTGTGGGAAGCATGGTAAGTTATTAGCCAATAGTAATCTACATGCGCCAAATGTTGCGTATACTGTTGGCCCAATGGTCTGTGAGGAAATCGTGGAAATATATTATAGAAATAAATGGTGTAGGGTGGGGTGAACATTCAATTTTAAGTTTATATTACAATTTATAATTTGCTGTTTTAATAAGGGATTTCCAAACGTTATGTAACTCATAGGGGGCATGTTCATTACAACATTGCTCACCGGAAGCCTCTATATATACACTTTCTGCAATTAAAAGGTCACTAGGTTTACTTTGAGTGTTAATTATTCTTACATTACTCCAGTCGGGATTAAGATCTTGTATAACAGATTTAGCCAGGCATGTACAATACATGCCTGTTTTAATATTGTATTTATGTTCTTTAGTTCGTAATTTAATATTACGTTTTGTAAAACCCACATTCCTCACAGACCATTGGGCCAACAGTATACGCAACATTTTGGCGCATGTAGATTACTACTTACCATGCTTCCCACAATGCAATGATCTATATTATATATAGATTAAATGTGTCTCTATTTATTACATCTGAAGAAGAGGCAGCCGCTGCCTCGAAAGTGCTCATTGTTTTAATTGTATCTATTTCTCATCTTTTAATCATTAAATCGTGCTAAAGACGGAAAACTTGCATCGTTTCAGTGATTAATGTCGCACGAGTCTTCAATATTTGATCAACCACATTAATAACAAAAAAAAAAAAAAAAAAATCATCATCGTGCAATTAGAGTTGTACCTTACCCGCTAGAGGTCTTAACGCGAAATTCTGGCTCAACGGTATGACTTGCGCTTCCCGTTTTTTAGCATGTCTTTCGTAAAAAAAAAAAAAAAACGTGCTTCTGTTATCGGTTTGTCCGCCTGTACCCACGATATCTCAGCAACTATTAGTCCGATTTGAAAAATTCTTTTTGCATTGGGAAGCTTGAAATATGCAAATGATGATCCTTCATTTCGTTTTTTTTTACGATGTACAATTTCGCCGGTAGAGGGCGTAAATGCAGGTGATATCGAATTCAAAAATACGTTTTATTCCACATATTTGCTTCTAAACACCCGACTGAAAAAATCTTTTACCTTTCGATTCCATTTATGCCGAAGAGTATTTTAGATATAGTTACTTTTTCAATTTACTCATAGATTTTCCGCTAGGGGGCGTAAAGTAAATTGCATTTCCCCCGATAACTCTTCTTCTAAAACTCCGATTTGAAAAACATTTTCTTCAGCGGATACATCTCCTGATGGAAAATCTTTTGCATATAATTTCAAATTTTTGGTAAAGAATAGTTTGGCCACCAGGGGGCGTAAATGTTAATTTTTGCTTCTGATGTATTTGCCATAAAATCTGAGCTTCTAAAATATCGATTGAAAAAATTCTTTCGTGGACTCATGCCACTCACATCGATCAACCTTTTCGGAATATTTTCTTCCTAAAATATTCCACAGTTTCTCTGCCAGGGGCGTAGATGTACATCTTATTTTTGTAAATATCTCTACTTCTAGGAGTCCGATTTGAAAAATTTCTTCTTTGTTGGATAGCGTTTTCCGTAAGACATGCTTTTCATATAATTTCAAAATTTTCAAGTAATTCCTAGACTTTCCGCTAGGGGGCGTAGCGGTAAATTGCGTTTCCCCCTATATCTCTGCTTCTAAATCTCCGATGTGAAAAATTCTTTCTGCACCGGATACAGCTCCTGATGAGAAATCGTTTACACATAATTTCTAATTTTTGTTAAAAAATAGTTTGGCCACCAGGTGGCGTAAGTCTTAATTTCCGCTTCTGTTGTATTTGCAGCAAAATATGAGCTTCTAAATTCTCGATTGAAAAAAACGTCGTTTGTTGACCGATACTACTCATGTCGACAAACCTTTTAGAAACATTTTCTTCTTAAAATAGTGCATGGTTTCTACGCCAGGGGCGTAGATGTACATCTTATTTTTGTCAATATCTCTACTTCTAGGATCAGATTTGAAAAATTCCTTCTTTGTTGGATAGTGTTTTCCGTGTGACATGTTTTTCATATAAATTCAAAATTTTCAAGTAAATCATACACTTTCCGTTAAGGGTAACAAAGGTAAATTGCGTTTTCTGCGTTATTTCTGCTCCTAAAGCTCTGATTTGAAAAATTCTTCCTGTATCGCATACAAGATCTGATGGAAAATATTTTTCACATAATTTCTAATGCTTGGTAAAGAATGGTTTAGCCACCAGGGGTCATATGTGTTAATTTCTGCTTCTGAAGTATTTGTTGCAAAATCTGGGCTCCTGAAAACTCGACTAATTTTTTTTTCTTCGACTGATACCGCTTATACGGATAAACCTTTTGAGAATACTTTCTTCCTAAAATAATGCATGGTTTTCCCACCAGGGGACGTAAAGTCACATCTTATTTTTGTCGATATCTCTGTTTATAAGAGTTCGTAAGATCACGATTCCGTTTACAGCAATATCTGAGAGATTAAAAACCCGATTGAAAATCTTCTTTCTTTGGTCATATCTATTGTTTTCCATACCGGTTCCATTGACTTTGAATAGCTTTGATAAATTTAATGTGCGTCAGAACGGATTCAAAAGACGTGCTTATTACATCCGAAAATTCGGTGTCAACTTTCTTGGTTTTTTTTTTTTTTTTTGGTTTTTGGTTGGAGGTTTAACGACTACCGTGAGCAACCCAACAGGCTATAAGCATGTTCACTAGTTCCAGGGAAGAGAGAGAGAGAGCCAGTGCCGTAAGACAAACACAACATCCATGCTTCACCGGGATTCGAATCCGTTCCCGTTTCGGACGAATGATCAGAGGACATCGCTTAGACCACTGCGCCACAGGGGCGGCCCTTCCCGTTCAGAAGATTGCTCGTTCAAATCCCAACAGAAACGAATGACGAAGGGCTCGTTAACTTAATACGCCGATGACGTTAGTACGTACTGCCCCTAAGACGGCAGACCTGAATAATTTGCTAAATTTCAGTAAATAAGCACGGGAAAAGCAGAATGAATTTTCCTGGAATAAACGGAATTACTGACTACAGAAATTCTGTGAAAATACTGAAGTCAGAAAAAACAGAAACTTTTAAAACGAGGAAATTCCGTTTTCCTCGCTGCAGCTTTCCTGCCCTGTTCAGAAAATTTCCGTGAATTCACATCACTCATTTTTAACAGTGCGACAGAACAATGTTTTGGCTCTTCGGTGTATAGCTATTGCAGTGATGGATTTGATCAGTTTGCAAACAAGTGATAGATAAGAATTATTTAAAACGTTACACGTCCTCTTTCTCTCTGCAAATGGGAGCGAACTCATGGAAAAGTTTCCCCCATTCCTTTTTGTGGGAAGGAGAAAAGATAAACTCAGCTCTCATGTCTAGCCGCAACCTGAGCCCAGTATCCATGGGCAATTTAAGAGGTCTGTGCCCTAACCACTCATGGACAAAATCTTTCCTTTATTAAGAATTTCGGGGACTGAACGCCAGAGACGTAGTCACTTTATACTTCGCCTGTATCGTTCAGTCCCGAAATGGGTGCATATAATTTACACGCCTTCAGAAAACGACAACACAAAAGAGATTACTGTGTGCTTGTTTCGATGTTAGAATGAACTCCGTGTGCATTTAAAATAAAACAAAGCGCCCATTCTTACTTTAGGAAAACCCAGTGGGAAGGGGGAGAACCAGCGTCGTATAAACAAACGGAACAGCCGTATCTTACAAGAGATTTATACCCATACACCAGCTGGACGGTTCCGAAGCCCTGTCCTCAGACCACTCGGCCACCAGACATTACGAGAGCGATTTCGGGATATGACTTGAGTGTCGAGAGTTTCCTGCCGGCAAAAATTCCGTGGATATTCAAAAAATAATGTAAAACGCAGATTTCAAATCGAAACGAGTTCACGAAGACCTATTTTCTCTTACATGTTCAACAAACTAAAAGGATGCAGACAGTCAGTTGCAAGAAAACGTTGATGATTTCGTACGCTAAATTACTTACTGTACAGTGTTAAAAATTTCACAGTTAGATTACGGGCAACGGCCGGCAACTGGGGGCCAGGCCATTGCCCATAAAATTACGGCTTGGCCCGTTTTTGTGAAAGCCCATGAAAGTACGGTCCGAACCCTAAATCCTAAGCCCATAATTTGAAGAGTAACGCCCGTAAAAAATACAACTTGACCGTATTCATTTAAGCTGTAATTTGAAGGGCATTGCCCATAAAAACTAAGTTTGACCGTATTCATTTAAGCTGTAATTTGAAGGGCACTGCCCATAAAAAAATAAGTTTGACCGTATTGAGCCACGCCGTAATTCGAAAAAATAAGTTTGACCGTATTTACTTAAGCTGTAATTTGAAAAGCAATCCCTGTAAATATGAAGTTTGGCCATATTCGTGTAAGCCTCACGGCAAGTAGTCACCGACTTTTACATAAATGCATTTTTTGTGGAAGAGTGTGCAAGTAAATGCATGTTTTTTGTGGAAGAGTGTGCAAGTAAATGCATGGTTTTTGTGGAAGAGTGTGTGAGTGTGAAATTGTTGAATACTTACATTATAACTGAATCAATTCAGTTCTAAATGTGAGTAATGATATTTTCATATCTTAAAATCAGGTTTATTACAATATGATAAATAATGACATCAGTTACACACAGATTTGTTTAACATTAGGCTTTACGAACTCTGTACACACAGTTGGTTGAACAATACTTACGTTTCTTTTAGACATGTTTTAATTGGAGAATTATTTCTAAAGCACAGTTGGTTGAACAATACTTAGTTTCTTTTAGACATTTTAATTTGCACATACGTACTTATGTAGTATTTGCATGAATGAATACAAAGGGCAGTTATGTAGTAAAGATATGTACAGGCATGTTCTTATATTTATATGTTGACAAACAGAACTACGAACTGGCATCCGAGTACATTGCGTCTATAAGGGTATTCAATCCACAATGGTGTCAAAGTTGGTTTTTCATGTAGGTTTTGGCTAGTATTACATTTGACATAGGGTTGAATCATGCTTTTCCTGTTTTCACATTCACTGCCTTGTGTGCTGGTTCATTTTACATTCTACTGAGCACTGTGTTGTCAGTGTTCCCAGAACTTTTACTGTCTTGTTTCCTATCTCTAATTTTTGGATATTTACCTACTTTTCACATTTTTAGTAAAATTATGTCAAACACTGGAAGTACTGCTTTTGAAAGATCACATTGCTTCCCCATAATTAAGGTATCAGAAAGAAAAGAAAAAAATACTTGAATGGAAATGAGCTTTTGAACTTGATAGGGCATAATTTCAAATCTCAGACCCCCACATAAATAAGAAACACTTGTTTAGACCCTGATTCTAACTGAGTCATTGTAGAACATTAATGCATATCAATATTTCTAAAATATTAAATTTTCCTGTTTGGAATGTTTTAGAAATGACTTCAGTGATTAAACCTGTTCTTTCATTGTTATGTTGCCACAAGGAAATCATTTTGGAGCACAAATTTATTTTTGGAAAGCTATTAAATAATTGTATTTATAATATCTTGGCAATACCTGAAGATACTGAAACACTTTTTATTGATGTACAAATCAGGTGTTTAGTGACAAAGGAAAAGAACACGGCAGAATCTTTAAATTTCTCAAAAAACAATTTCATCGTACCATTTTGTACCAATTTCAGCACTATCATCTTAAAACATGAAATACATGCTTTGCATATTGAACATTTTGAATAGACCTTTAAAATAGGAATACAAAACGTGTAAAAAATGTTTCATATTTTTTAACTTAAAAAAAAAGTGGCTTCTGATTTATCTTAAAATATAAATTTTCCTGGGCATCCAGGTTTTACTACCTGGGTAGGTAAATAATTTATGTATATACCCAGCTGGGCATGTAACATTTCAGATATTTTCGAAGCCCTGCTTAAAGTGACACAGGTGAAAGATTTCACTCGCAGAAATTTAGAATGTAATCAATTTTTTTTACATTTAACTTTAATTACTACATTTGCAAAGCAAAGAAACTGTTCATGATATATTTTCACTGTCATTTTTCTTGGCCAGCATTTACCAGATTCAGTAAAAAAAGAATAACAGTCGAAACTCGTTATAATGAAATTCAAGGGGACAAAAAAATTTGTAGCAACGTATTGTTCTTAAAACATTACAAATTTTTCATTAAAAAGTTAGTATGTACCACAGAAATTTTCATTACGCATAAGATTGCAATGCTGTAAAAGTGAAATAGTGCCCACAGAGACAAGCAAAGGTAATTTTTTTTGTAATGGGAAGTTTTTTGCTAAAGTAGTAATAATGAAATATATAAGCTTTAATTAATATGCATGTGTGAAATTATGTACTGTATATATTTTTACTTATACATATCAGGACTTGAAAAATACCATGCCTGGGTCGTGTGAATCATTGACCTGGGCAGGTAAATAAATAATCTAGTTGCCCTAGGTGCCAGACTGGGCAACTAAATCTAAAAATGAAGTTCAGAATATAATTTTCTACTACAAAAAAAGACAGTCATCGCATGTCATGTTGCTTTTCACTGCTAATCACTGGAAGTTGTATTATTGTTACGCAGTGCGAAGGACAGAAGAATATCACTTCTTTAATTATATTATGCTTTAGGTCCATAAATTGGAAGCATATGTAATTTTGCTCCAAATGTTTAAAGTCAGCGACTGAATGCATGCCTCTGATGGAACTAGCCACCTGTGTTTATTGACAAAGGGTTAAAACTTCATATTTTAAAGTACTTCATATTTTTTCAGATTTTTCATATTTTAAACGTGTTTTAAAGATTTTTATTGTAATATAGACCTGTGAGTCCGACACTGTGAAGAGAAGCTGCGATAGGCATAATGCATTGCTCCAGTGAAGATGTGAAGCTTTGGTCCGTTAAAAGGAAGGTTCGTTGCTGTGTGGAAATGACGGGTACAAGAGAAAGAGGACTTACGTTATTGGCAGAAGAGCAATAAATGTTGTAGTGATACCCTACAGAAAATAGGTCCACAGCAGCCACACTTTATTTTGTTGTATCCTGTATGTTGTTGGCAGGAAAAACCGGATAAAACCTCTTCGATTTGCAAAAGATACATATGAGTAAGATAGAAACTTGCGTGTGACCAAGCTATTAACAGGAGAACCAAAAGTGCAGTGACACAGCAAATCTGTTCAAACCGAAATTTATAGTACCCCAGTTTTCTGTACAACATAGAAAAGCATATTAGTACTTTCGGTAAATGTGTACTTCAGCGTCCTAAACTATTTCGTCGGAAAAATTTAACTGTGGGTGAAAAGTTCGATGCACACAATTTTTTAAGCATGCAAAATAATAGGGAAAGGTGAAAAATTATATTATTTTTAGATAAAAAGGAAATAATTTTTCCGAAGTATTAACCTGCGAGTACGATGGTTTGTAGCAGGTGGTGTGGGAGGCTGAAGCGATGCTAACGGCCACCACGTGAAGGTGCTGTGCGACGGAGCGGAGTACGAGTTGGTAGCAAATGCGCGGAAGAATACGACAGCAGTAGGGTATATTTTTCGGAAGAGTGTCGTGTAATCGTGCGCAGAAGTAGTAGTTCAAACCTATGTTATTCATTTTTGAGAAAGATATGTGCAGAATGTCGTTATTAGTGGTTTCACAGTGTCTCCGAAAGGAAAGAAATTAAGGAATGTAAAATAATTTATGTACGACAGAAGTTTTGAGGAAGACGTTTTGGTTCCGGTTGAACCCAAAGTTTTAGTTTTAGTTTGGAAGATGTGCACAGGTAGGTGATTTCTTCAAGCACTTCATTTGCAGTTCTGCTGTTATTCAGTACATCGTAGCTCACATTTTTTTCCTCGTGACACGGATATTTTTCAAAATAAACAATTTTCTTCAATTCATATATCGTACTATGGCAGGGAGACAGCTTCTTGTATTGTGGCGGATAATGAAATTTTAAGCCCTGGCGTATTCCGAAATGACTGACGATTTTGTACTTCCGCTTTCTCAAAATTACCCTTCAAAAAAAACAAAAACTTACAATGCTGCGCAAATTCAACCTCTTTCTTTCTGCGTATGCCTACAAGACTTTTCGATGACTACGTACTGCTGAACCGCTTCCTTCTTAATCCTTCCGCCCGTTACTTGCCCTTCTCAACGAAGCTTTCATTCACCGGACTCCACCTTGATGCCGTTGCCGCTCTCTCGTCCTATGCCTACCGCAAGTACTCTTCCAAACCATCGCACTCCCAGGTAAATACTTCGGAAAACTTATTTCCTTTTATCTAAAAATACTATATTTTTGCACCTTTTCCCATTATTTTGCATGCTTAAAATATTGTATGTCACACTTTTCCCACACAGTTACATTTTTCCGACGAAATAATTTAGATGCTAAAGTACACATTTACCAAACTTTCTATTTCGGATCAGGGAATCATATGCGAAAGAATGAAAAATTTCACAACGTCTGCTTTAAAAACAATTACAAAACATGAACAAACTATATTGTGTAGCATATGAGTATAACATGGTTCGCTCTCCTGGCAAGAAGGTACTTGCTTGGACTTGTAGTCATCCGCACGTGAATTGCACGGCGAAGCGAATCTTCCTTTCAACAAAGCAAATCTTCACATCGTTGCCGTAGTGATGTGTTAGGCCTACCACAGCGTCGCACTCACAAGTCAATATTACAAGTTTCCGACAAAATAATTTAGGACGCTAATCTACACATTTACCGAATAATCTGCCAATGATGAAGATTGGAGTGCCATTTCAGGTGGATTCAGTAGTTTTAAAGAGTTTGTAGAAATCAATGAAAATGCATTATCGGGGAATTGAGGGATATTCAAGAAATAGCCAATGAAATTCAGGATGATGATGAAGAGACATAACGAAGAATTAACAAAAGATCCCCAGACTGTCACGAAAGCAGTAGAAGCTTTCGAAACACTCTCACTACATACAACTCACCGATACATCTAATTGCCACACATTCCTGTTTCAACAAACTTGAAAAAGCTGTTTTCAATGAGAGGCAACAGCAGAAACAGTCTTCAATTTTACATAACTTTAAAAAGCCATAAATATAAACAAGGTATGTAATTAAAATTTTGAGATCATGTAATTTTACATTTTTGAGTAATTTAAGCTTTTAAGTGTTAAATTTAACTAAGTAAATTCAATCATTGATATTTTTTTTTTCATTTTTGCATGTTATTCTCATGTTAATTACATTTTAAACTTAATTTTGGCTGGAATTACACTAACTTTTACATATGCTGCGCTCTCATTTATGCATGCTTTGGTTTGCGCTGACATATATGTGAGATATTACTGTATACATGTGATAATGAGGTGATTATAGATATAATTAAAAAATATATATATTTTGGCTCTTCTGGTTTCCAATTAAATTTATGTGTTGAGTGGTAAAAGAAGGCACAGTGGAAATTTGCATATGGGGTTTGTATATATGCAGATTTCCATTGTTTGCTTCCTCCTGCTGAAAACTAAGCTAGGGGTGCCTATGAGTTAACTGAATATGCCATAGTCACGAAATGATTGATAATTATATACTTAGGAATGTGAGTGAAATGGTATTCCTAAAAGCAATCAAAACCATGTAGCAGTCAGGGAGAATCACAAATGTGTTTCCTGAACGAAAACGTGACATTTCATCCCATGAAACTTTTTTTCCACCTCTAAATTGAGGCCATTGGTTCTAGGGAAGGAGAAAGCCAAAGCTGTTATGTTATGTAAAAAACAAGTTTTTTTTTTTTAAAGGTTTTAACGGCTAATGCGAGGAACTAAATGGGATATAAGCAGTCCCTGTCCCTAATTTAAGAGTCACTGGTTCCAGGGAAGAGAGAACGCCAGTGCTGTAAGACAAACACAACATCCATGCCATACCGGGATTCAAACCCGGACCCACTTGGACAAACAATCATAAGATGGTGCTTAGACCACTGCACCACCAGGGTGGCAAAACTAATGCCTCATATGGGACTCAAACCATATGTTAAATTGTGACTGCTAGCCAAAAACCTTGATGTACAACCAACTCTGATACCAGTACGGCTTGAACTGCTGGCGGGGGCTTTTGGATTGCCCCGCGTCATTATTAGTAATAAGGGTAATCACTCGAATCTCAAAAACTATGTTTTCCCAGTATTAGAGAAAACACAGGCTCGCTATTCGAGGATGGGCGTTGTGTTTCACCCAGCCGACGTTCCGTGTATCGGGGTCCGCTGAGTGCCGCAATGTTTTAAAGTAATCGTCTAGCTTTTCATTTCTTTTTGAATAATTCGTTAACTTACAAATTTTGATTTGTTTACTAGCACTGATGCGTAAGTTACTCAGTATTGCACTGGAGGATTTTTCTGAACATTCATCCCAAATCATTTATTCACACATCCAACACTCAATCGTTATTAACCCTTTTTTTTTTTTTTACTTTACAAAATTGTACACTCAAATGAAATGTAGCCGACTCATAATAACGGGAAAATAAAATATGTTTATTTTGCCTGATGAAGGCTTGAAATCTAGTAAAATATACACTCATTCATATGAAAATGTTTGAAGACCCTTTTAGCAAAATTATTTATTTAAAGGTTAACTTAAATTTCTTATTTTCATTTAATATAATTCTGAAATATTTCGAAACATAATTTACTAAAAATGATTCCCTATACTACACAATTTCCTGCTCTGATCAATGGTATTTACTTTACTCAACCATTTCATTATTCTTCTATTTCTGCCCTACTTTTCTCAGCATTAGTTTTAGAGCTGGTTTTACTTTCAACCTTAACTTAGTCTACTATGCTCTTCTTAAATTTTCGGTTCAACATACTAATTATGTAAACAAGAGGAAACTTTAATGTCGGATTATCCTACCTTCTATCCCACGATGAGGGCTGGAATATCATTCTAGCGAAGTTTTTATGCTATCTCCTCTCTTCCTGAAGTATTCATGCCGACTCTGACTTCTGTCATCCTTCTTTCGCAGTATTCATGCCGACTCTGACTTCTGTCATCCTTCTTTCGAAGTATTCATGCCGACTCTGACTTCTGTCATCCTTCTTTCGAAGTATTCATGCCGACTCTGACTTCTGTCATCCTTCTTTCGAAGTATTCATGCCGACTGATATAATTCTCTCGCTCCTCTTCCTGTCCTACCAAAAATTTGTTCTTCCCGGATCCTCCTACCAATTTACAGATTGGTCAAACAATTATCATTTCCCGATCTGATTTGCTCTGGGTTTCCCGCCATTTCTCTGACTTGCCATCCTTCGCCCCGTCCAAAATCTGTGTCCGCCCTCAAATTCTAGGAACTTCGTTGCCTACGGATCTCTGAGGTCGTAAATCTTACTATCATAAAACTGCTATAGTATTCCTTGGCCTGGCGTCAAGCTATTCTTTTCTTCCAGACCTGGTGCATCAAATCTCAAGACGACTGGCGCCGAGCTCCAATAAAATGTCTACCCGCTATTTCTCTGATTTGAATTACTATGTCTTACCCAATATTGCTGGCTCGTAGCAGTTAGGGAAAGGATGCCCCGCGGTCCCATGCCACAGCAAGCGGACTGCTGGAAACCCTTCGACTCTGAGAGAAAGAGAGAGAGGGTGGGGTGGGGGTGAAGGGGAAGAGCGGTACTTTCCTGACCTTCCTAGGCGCGAACCCACGGAAGAAAAGCTAAGGGGAAAATTAAATTGTGAAATGCAGAGCGTCTGAAGAGCGTGAAGTTTATAAAATCCTTATTTTAATAATTCTTACACCAGCTCCCCAAAATCTCTCCCATTCATTTGATTAATTTTTTTTTTTCCATTTCTTTTCCGCTTTTCCGATTACTTCTCAATTTCCAATACAGTGAAAAGGTGCGCACTCGCTCCCGAGTGATGCAACATTATCTCCCTTCGCAGAATTGAAAGACTGAAATCAGGGCAAGAAGACCCTGAGTTAGAATATCCCGTCTTCATTATTTCTGCCGATGCCCTACGTTGATCAGAGCAAGTAAATAACATAATCACATACATCACACTGCAATACATAAATGCACAATTTTTAGAGTTAAATGACTATAAAGAATGGTTATTAGGGTCTTGCATAAATAATTGAAATATATGTACAGGTAGTCACTTTTTTTTTTTTTTTTTTTCATTAGTAATTGACGATGACAAGTAACACACTGCTTAGGTATGAATCATCTAAAAAGTGTTTTTTTTTTTTTTTTTTTCGTGAACGCACCATGCGCTTATCAGCATCGCACAACAATTAGAGTAGTGTTTTTTTTTTTTTTTTTCTTTCACTTTATCTGGTGCTCAGATTCAGCACAGAATTCGAAATCAGTGGACACTACGGTCACACTTGGAATGTCACACCACCTATTCCATAAATTCCAGGATAAGTGTACTTCACAGTTTTATAATACAATGTCCAAGACCACCACATTGAGTGGTCCGAGGTAACGTCATCTCCGTTGCTCAGTTCCACACAGGATACACGAAATTGTCCGTTCCAGTCACTCTGAGTAACATTTGCCGTATTCCGTCCGTACCTTCCCGCAGTTCGTTGATCAGTTTGAATGCAGCGACGGTTGTTCAGTTCGAATGAAGCGTCGGTAACTTCAAGTGCCGCTGAAGTTCCTGGTTAATGTTATTTGCACAAATTTATAGCACTCGCTCCTTCAGGCGAAGCCTTTTTTTACGAAAACCGCAGACAGTATATCGTCTACACCAATGACAGTAGAGGTCCTTTATACCTCCACAAATAGCAGTAACAACGCGAACTGATGCTGCCAACACTACATAGTTCATGCACTGTTGATTCCGAACGGCTTGCACAACACTATTATCGTAATATTTCTACTGGAATCTCCTTCTTTCGACGCTTTTCCGTCCTCGGATATTGACTGTCAGAGGAAAGAAAATTTTCCTCTTTTCTTTTCGCTGCGTCCAGAGTCCTGGCAGACTCACTGCGCTTTGTACGCAAATTCCACTGAGAGGATGAGATCACTCACTTTCACAAGTCCCTTTGTCATCTCTCTGTGGCGCTTCCACTGTCCCCACAATAGTGGTAGGAACGCTCACACTCTGGAGAATTGATTCTTTCAGTCATAAGCAATGTCTGTCAAAGGGCATTGTCCCACAGGAATGTATATTTAGTGTTCTTTTCTCTTTTTTTTTTTTTCTTTCAAAGCAGCGGTCCGAATACCTCGACACGGACAGCTATTGGGATGAAGCTGCTATATGTGTCTGCACATAGTCTCTGCTTTGCATGTAGCCACTACTCTGGTTATTGCTGACCTAGCCCTGTAAAAAACTTCAGCATAGAAATAGGACACTCCGCCATACGGTTCCTCTTTTTTTTTTTTTTTTTTTTTTTTTCGATTATTGTTAGAATTATGCCTAATCTGTTTAACCTTTCCTTCTGGAAATCAATATGAGCATAGTAGAACAAGCTTATATCAAACTAACACATATCTCTTTTTTTTTTTTTCGTGAATCCGTGGATTCTTAACATTACCTTGGCGCACGGCCACTAATCTCCTCGTTTTGACTCGGCTCTCCTTTTCTCTTTGCTTCTATTTTATTTTATTCACTTATTTCTTTTTATTATTATTATTATTATTATGTTGTATTTTATTTTTCTTTTATCCTTTCATGTAAGTGTGCATTTTTGCGATTACGATTACAAGGAAATGACAAGAAATTTCGATGCTCTATAATTAAGCCAAAATCACTCAATCATTCACACACACACATCCATTTCACACATCACCTTCACCTAAACAAAAATTTATTCCTGAAACTCCCATCGTCGGCGCGCAGAATGTACACGACCATGCTTCCGAATCAACACTGAATTTTCGCATAAGACACTATTTCTTCCATTTAACTACTTTCCCTTTTTGTGATTTATACTTTTACTTTAAAATATTCTCCTTTATTTGTTTTACTAACTGCTTAAGTGTTTAGCCCTCTACATCGATTTCGCTCTAAACACCCTTTTCTTTAGCTGGGTCTGAGAGAAACCCCTTGCTTGCGTTCGGGGGGTCATATGAAGTCACCCCTTTCGCTCAGGTACTCACGCCAAAAGCTGGGAGTCAATCTTGACCTTTCCACCCAAGGTTATTACAACCCGTTTCCTGCTTGCCTTTTCTGGTCCATTGGGGCTTGGGGTGTAGGAACGATAGGAATTACTTCCTGTCGCCGTTTCCTGTTTTTTACTCCTTCTTCCAGAAAGGAAGCCCCGTTGACTCTGCCACGCTTTTTTTCTTCATTCTTCTAAAAGACACGCCGCATGGTCTTACGCTCTTGTACGTTATGGTCAGATACCCTTTGCCAAAGTGCCTTGACCATAATGTCACCCAATATATATATTTTTTTCTTTCTACCTTATTTCCCTTACACATGTTTTTTTTTTTTTCAGCTACATTATTTGGATTACACTGGATACACACAAGGTAAGTGAACCTTTATTTTTCGTAGGGTATCCCAGGCGTGCTCCGAATTATTATCTCTCCCATTCATTATTCTTAGCCTAGTGAAACCACTATTTTCGGCTTAACTGCCCTAAGCAAATCTCCCAAAAGGTAATACTCTCCTGATATCCTCTACTCACGTGCTTGTCAAGAAAATTACTAATTTGCTTTACAATACCGAGAATATATATCATTACTGAACTGATTGATGAATTAGCGATGAATTATTCATTCGCTACTGTAAACTGCGAAATGCTGTCGAGAGTTGACATCGCTAACTATTCTTACTATCTTTACTACTCAAAATTGATATGCAACTGAATGTGCTAACTTTTAATAAGTATTGGTGACAATTATTATTCTATTATATAAGTGCCTCCCACAGCAGAATGTCCATCTAATAAAATTCCGAACACTACGGATACTACTCTGATGCGAATTACTGTTATTACCTTTATTCTTATCTAGGTAACTGAAATTTACGCATAAATAAGTTGATACTACTTAACCTATTTGGACAATTATGTTAATCAATAATCAACGTAGCGAACATAATTTTAACCTGAAAGCACTGAACTCAATCATTTTTCTCCTGCAACTAAAGTACCTAAACTATTCCTGGCTGATGAGTACTTGCCTTTCACGCAATCAATATATGCACTGATAGAACTGTTGGCTATTCAAAGTTACACCTTCCCAATTTATCGCATGAGAATTAACAATTACAAGTGATATACGCAGTGAATTAGAAGAAATATACCTGAAGTAAAGTGACAATTATCATAAAGTGTGACAAATCATTAACATTATTTGCAAAAATGTTTTCAGAGGAAAAAAAAAAATATTTTCTCTAAATTTTATCCCACAAGTTACCCAACCTTTACGAATGCGTCCGTGAAGACAAAATAACTCTGACACACAGGTTTTTTTTTTTTTTTTATACAATGAAATTTGATACCATACTCTGGTTATCAATAATACCCTGCTGTGCTAAACCTGCTGAATTGCCAATACTGAGTGCGATTAAAATGTAGGCTTCTACTGATTTTGATTTTCAGCGTTCACAACCAAAATTGAGCACTCAAGTTTTTTTTTTTTTTTTTTTTTCCGGCTCTCCGCTTCTGCCTAGCTCTCCATGCTATACCCAAGATTCCTGGGATGTTCGTCGTACCTCAGCATACTTCGGATACACATACCGTACAGTATCATCATTCGAATTTTCTGCTGTCGAGTTCTCGCTTACGTTCTGAATATCCTGTAAGCAATTTTCCGCCTGCTCGATCCACGATTCTCCCGATGATTTAGGTGCTAGCTTCAGTTGAGCAATAAATTTCCCTATTAACTCAGCCTTGTCCGTGGCTCCAAACTTTTGATTCCTTTTAGCCATCTCCTGCTGCTCTGGTTTTGTGACACTCACACCTTCCGGTATATTGCTATATACTGGAGTATACACCGTTTTAGGCTTCGTAACATGATTCACGGTCGGCTCTGGTTGCGAGTTACGGTTTCTCAGCATGTACGGTTCTCTAAGGAACGGCGTCCTTCTCACCTTTTCGGCGATCGGATTGCTAGCTTGCTGAGGCGTGCTCTGCACTGCCACCGCTGTCGGTGTAACCTCCAAATCAAATTGAGGAATAAATTCGTACTCTTCTGTCGAATCCGAATGAGCTGTTAAATCTTCTAACTCCTCATTATCGTTTTCTGCTTCTTCGACGTGCTCTCGCTCCGGTGAGTTATTCTCTAGGTGATGTCTCCGTAGAGGTGCTTTGAATAAGCGGTTCTTATGCACTACCTGTTGTTTCCTCTCGTCCTTCAAAGATACTAGTCGCACATTGACGGCTGATGGAAAAGACACAATTTTCCACTCACCGCTGTTTTTTCTGGCAATTTTATCAGAAAGACCACGGTCGATATAAGGCGTATGCAAAAATACTCTGTCACCAATTCTCAGGTCCTTTTCTCTGGCAAACCTGTCTGCATACTTTTCCTGCTTAGCTGCAGCCTCCTGCAGATTTCCATGAACCAACTCGTAGGCTTTTCTCATCTTATTGTTGAATGCCTCTACATAATCCTCTTCACTATAATATGTTTGTCGGCGAGGCGGAAGTAAAATGTCGGATGGAACCGTTAAATCTCTCCCAAACACCAAATAGCTTGGAGCATATTTGGTTGCTGAATGGTTTGTAGTATTATATGCTAGTCTTATCATAGGAATGTAGGTGTCCCAGTCGTCTTGTCTCTCATTAACTAGACAACTTAATGATTTGTTAAGAAACCTGTGGCTAGCTTCGTTTTGGCCATTACTCCAGGGTGCAAAGGATGTCGTATTCAATCTTCTTATGCCCAATCTTGCCAATAAATTGGTGAATACCTCAGAGATGAAGCATCCACCGTTATCTGACAAATTAGTTTCCGGCGTACCATAAATACTCATGACATGGTCGAAATATGCCCTTGCGACTGTAGTTGCTTTTTGGTCTGGCATAGGCACTAAAACAGCATACCTGGTGAACGAATCAATCATGACAAGTAGGTATTTATTTCCGTCAGCAGTTGTAGGATACGGGCCACAAATGTCTAAAGAAATTTTTTGAAAGGGGTAAGAACCCGTTTCCACTCGCTGCAGTTTCTCTACTCCTTTTAGTTTGTGGTTTGTCCTTTCATTACATTTTTCGCAAGAAGCTACATAATTTTTAACATCCGCATACAAGTTTATCCAAAAATAACGTTTTCTAACATAGGAGACAGTTTTGTCTCCGCCGAAGTGTCCTACCGAGGGAATATCATGACAACGTTTTAAAACTTCATGTATCATAGCGTGAGGAACTACAAGCTGCTCCCAAAATTCATCTCCAGATGCGCTCCTGTCAGGATATTGGAAATGATATAACAATCCTTCAGAGTTTAGGAAAAAACTATCCTTAACCCTATGTTTGCCTACTGGGATGCGTTGTTTTTCCAGCATGTCAATGATCGGAGCGAGATCGGCGTCTGCTCTTTGCAGTGCTTTAACACGAGCTGTTTCTGATTGGTCCTCTTCAGCGGTCAGAAGAGACACGCCCCTGATTTCTCCTTCAGCGCTCTCCGGTGACTCAACTCCGTGCTGCCTGCTCAAATAATCAGCCACGACATTTTGCTTCCCTTGTTGATACAAAATTTTGTAAGAAAATTCACTAAGAGCCATTCTCCACCGATTCAATCTGCTATTTGCGTCTTTGATATTTTGAAGATACGTAAGAGGACGATGGTCGCTAATCACATAGAACTCTTTTCCTAGCAAATAATGTCTCCAATGCTTTAGGGCACAAACTACGGCCAACATCTCCTTTTCGATAACTGGGTAGTTCATTTCGGCTGGATTTAATTTCCGTGACATAAATGCGATTGGCTGCAATATGCCATCAGATGAGTATTGTTCCAAGACCGAGCCCACTCCTGTATGACTTGCGTCACAGTGAAGGTAAAAAGGTTTGCTGTAATCAGGATGAATTAATACCGTGTCACTTAATAGACAATTCTTGATTTGAAGAAATGCTCGGTTGGCTTCTGGTGTCCAATTAAATTTCCCTTGTTTTGTCAAGTCGGTCATGGGTGCTACAATGTCAGAATAGGATGGTATAAATTTCCGGTAGTAATTGCATAAACCCAAAAATCCCCGTAAGCTCCTGAGAGTCTTAGGAGTTCCAAAAATATTGACCTTATGCAGATTACTGGGATCTGGACGAATTCCTTCTCCACTAACCACATGACCCAAAAATTTTACTTCCGTTTTCATAAATGAGCACTTGTCCGGCGTTAACTTCAAATGGTGTTCTCTGAGACGTTTAAAAACAGCTTCCAATTTGATAAGGTGTGTCTCTTCATCTTTTGACGCGATAAATATATCATCTATGAAACACATTATGTTAAAATCTGCCAATCCGTACAGAAGAGCATCACTCAATCTCTGAAAGCTATTCGGAGAAGTTTTGTAGCCAAAACACAACCTCTCGAATTGAAACAAGCCCCATGGGGTAGTGAATGCTGTTTTGTGCTTGTCGCGCTCCGCTATCTCCATCTGATTAAAGCCTGCTTTCATATCTAACGTGGTGAAGAATTTGTTGCCCTGAGCCTGCTCTAATAAGTCTTCTATTCTAGGCAAGGGATAGCTATCGGGTATAGCTGCTTCATTTAAAGCCCTGAAGTCTATACATAAACGAAATTGATGGGATGCTTTTTAGCAACGAGCAACATTGGTGCTCTGTAGGGTGAAGCGCTCTCCGTAATAATGCCGGCATCCAACAAATCCTTGATTTGCTGTTGAGCTTCCTGCCTGAGGTGATGTGGAACTCTATACATTTTTCCTACGATTGGCACGTCCGTGTTCAGATTGATCTCATGGTAGAGTAAATTGCATTTACCCAACTCGCTCATAGAACGGGCAAAAACGTCTCTATAATTCATTATAAGAGAAGCGAGTGGTCGCCTCCACTTTGGATCCACTTCTTCAAGATTAAAATCCTTAGGAGTAAGCGGAGGTAATTTTTCTCTTTTACCCTCCTGGAGCGTCCCCGCATCAACGATAGGCTGAATGTACACTAACTTCGTGCTTTTGTTAAGGTGGAAGGGTTGCTCTGTTAAATTAGCCATTAAAACTGGAATTTTACCCGAGGTTCCTAGAGTATTCACTGAACGCCCTACCCTAACACATCCTTGACTAAATTTTTCCACTGGCTGCACTAACACTTGCCCTAAATAATTCCTCGAAAAAGGTGGGCAATTGACCCAAACGATTTTCTCTGCGCTCGGAGGAATTATTTCCTTCCTAATTAGCTTTCCTGCTTTGGTTTCATCCGGAGGATAAGTAATCTCTTTCCTCTTTATCTGCTCTTCTCTTCTCACCACTGGTGCAATCTTATTCACACGAGCTGCCCTACGTTTCTCTTCTCTACGCTGCTTACGGGCCCTCCTCTTCGATACCGGCGTTCTTCTCTCTAAAATCCCTGACCCTGCATCAAATGCAAAACCGTGGGCCTTTAGAAAATCCCACCCCAAGATAAGCGAATAATCTGGGTGCAACTTCTTCCGAGTAACGTGATAGGTATGTTTAACAACATCCTTCCCTATCTGTATTGGTAACTCATAACAGGCTGCTATTTCTAAAGGGGTTCCAGTTATTCCTGAGATTTTCATTAATGATTCCTGAGGCCTGCACTGCATTCTCTTACAAATCTCCTGCAACGCTGTAGGACACAAAATTGACACCCCTGCCCCAGAATCCAGTAAACTGCGATATCGATGTCCTGCAATTTTTACTTCAATCAGTGGCAAAGCTTCGTGCTCCTGGATTGAACAAGTGGTTAACACTACAGAGACCTTTTTCTTTCTATTTCTCCGGCCGAGAACGGTCCCGTTATCACGACCTCCACCTAGTTTAAATTCCTCTGTCCTTGCCTCCTATCATTTGCTCTGCCAGAATAATTATCCTGGAAGTGCACCTGCTGATTCTGCCTACTATATCTTTCCACATCATTTCTCCTTGAATCGTATCCTCTATCCCGGAAATTTTCGTGTTCTGCTCCTCTATCGTAATTCGCCCTGCGCCCGCTAGGATAGCTGCTGCGTCCTCGAGTTCCTCTTACATCTGGCGGAGGAGGCGAATGCACCGAGCGCCCTCCCGTAGGGAAATCCTGCTCCCGATGGCTGCCTTGGCTTAATGGGTTAGCCGTTCGCCTTTCCCCGGAAAAACCTTGCTCCCTAAAATTATTGTCTCCGGCATATCCATATCTCCTTGAATTATTTCCTACGTATCTATTACCAAAAGATGTTGGATTGCTAAGAGAACATTCCTTTAAAAAGTGGTTTGGGCTTCCACACCTAAAACAAATTTGGTTCGGATCCCTTCTATCTACTCTTTGCTGATTATTGTTTTCCTCTAGCCTTCTAATTCTTTGCACATGCTCCCGGTGTGTCCTCTCCGCTTGTTCTAACCTCCTGTTTAACTCCGTTGCTTCATTTCTCAACGTATTGACCTGTGATTCGTGGTCGGCCATCTGACGGGCAAGCAAGTTGCATAATTCAGATACCGCACTATCTGTGTTATCTTTCGGTACTCCTCTCCGAACTCTATCTTGGTTCCACTCTTCGGTGTCTGTTACGTTTACACTAGAGGCAATAAGTTCATTATTCTGCTCCTCTAAGGTCGCCCGCTTGACTGCTTCAGCGAAAGTGTTCGGTGCAAATGATAATACCGATCTTTTTAACTTCGGGTCTAGCCCGTTAAGGAATTGGGACATTTTTGCCTGGTCTGCCATTTCCCTTACCTCACGGTTCGACTGATCTACCTGCCCTAGGTATTGGTGAGCTAGCCCCCTCAATCTGGTCACGTATTCCGAAACTTTTTCTCCTGCTCTTTGACGGCACGTTGTAAACTTATGCATACGGACCATCACCGGTTGCTGGGATTCGAATCTTTCAATAATGGCTTCTTTGAACTTCTTATAACTGGTCTCCCTCCTGATATCAGCTACGTCTGTTAGAAATTGGCTCGCCGCTGCCCTGCATTTTGCTTTCGCCGCCAGAATTTTAACGGCGTCCGTCCATCCTGCTACCTCAGCCACACTATCAATCATCTCGAAAAATTGTTTTGCATTGATTCCCTCATCGGTATTTCCTGAAAAATTTGGCAAATAAGATAGCATTCCCGCCATTGATTGGATGGTTCTTTGAGTATTTCTAGTTGCGTCTACTTGTCTATTGCTGTCTTCTTGAATCTCGTTACTTTCTGCTCCCCTAGCTTCGTTTGAATTTTCCTCACCATCACTATCCCCCATCTTGATACAATTAGAATTCTTACTGTTCCACCGACACTTTATTCAATAACAAAATTCCTTGCTACTCACTACCACATTTGCTACGCATATAAATACTCTGCAGTTACTACCCAACTAACTTCCTGCCTTGCTTACTAGTACCCAATTATTTTTCTCAATACTTACCTGAGGATCAAAACATAACTCTTAGGTCACCCCTAACCCAATTCGACATCTGGGGAAAATTCCCTATACTTATCATGAAGTACTGCACTTTACACACTATACAGAAATACAAATTATATACATACACTTATCAACTGAATGAAAAATTGAATTTTTCTCTTCTCGTTAACTCGTCGCCTATATATTTCCATTTAATCTTCATTTATTATTCCTATGTTGATTATTCCGAACTATTATCGTGAACTGTATTCTCATCACTAATATCAACCAACAAACAAATTTTTATTTTTTACTTTTAACTTCTAATATTTCCTTTCCAGTCCGCTATAAGTCATGGTTCGAAAAATCCTGGTGACACGGCACCATTTAATGCTGAGGGGGCTTTTGGATTGCCCCGCGTCATTATTAGTAATAAGGGTAATCACTCGAATCTCAAAAACTATGTTTTCCCAGTATTAGAGAAAACACAGGCTCGCTATTCGAGGATGGGCGTTGTGTTTCACCCAGCCGACGTTCCGTGTATCGGGGTCCGCTGAGTGCCGCAATGTTTTAAAGTAATCGTCTAGCTTTTCATTTCTTTTTGAATAATTCGTTAACTTACAAATTTTGATTTGTTTACTAGCACTGATGCGTAAGTTACTCAGTATTGCACTGGAGGATTTTTCTGAACATTCATCCCAAATCATTTATTCACACATCCAACACTCAATCGTTATTAACCCTTTTTTTTTTTTTTTTTTAACTTTACAAAATTGTACACTCAAATGAAATGTAGCCGACTCATAATAACGGGAAAATAAAATATGTTTATTTTGCCTGATGAAGGCTTGAAATCTAGTAAAATATACACTCATTCATATGAAAATGTTTGAAGACCCTTTTAGCAAAATTATTTATTTAAAGGTTAACTTAAATTTCTTATTTTCATTTAATATAATTCTGAAATATTTCGAAACATAATTTACTAAAAATGATTCCCTATACTACACAATTTCCTGCTCTGATCAATGGTATTTACTTTACTCAACCATTTCATTATTCTTCTATTTCTGCCCTACTTTTCTCAGCATTAGTTTAGAGCTGGTTTTACTTTCAACCTTAACTTAGTCTACTATGCTCTTCTTAAATTTTCGGTTCAACATACTAATTATGTAAACAAGAGGAAACTTTAATGTCGGATTATCCTACCTTCTATCCCACGATGAGGGCTGGAATATCATTCTAGCGAAGTTTTTATGCTATCTCCTCTCTTCCTGAAGTATTCATGCCGACTCTGACTTCTGTCATCCTTCTTTCGCAGTATTCATGCCGACTCTGACTTCTGTCATCCTTCTTTCGAAGTATTCATGCCGACTCTGACTTCTGTCATCCTTCTTTCGAAGTATTCATGCCGACTCTGACTTCTGTCATCCTTCTTTCGAAGTATTCATGCCGACTGATATAATTCTCTCGCTCCTCTTCCTGTCCTACCAAAAATTTGTTCTTCCCGGATCCTCCTACCAATTTACAGATTGGTCAAACAATTATCATTTCCCGATCTGATTTGCTCTGGGTTTCCCGCCATTTCTCTGACTTGCCATCCTTCGCCCCGTCCAAAATCTGTGTCCGCCCTCAAATTCTAGGAACTTCGTTGCCTACGGATCTCTGAGGTCGTAAATCTTACTATCATAAAACTGCTATAGTATTCCTTGGCCTGGCGTCAAGCTATTCTTTTCTTCCAGACCTGGTGCATCAAATCTCAAGACGACTGGCGCCGAGCTCCAATAAAATGTCTACCAGCTATTTCTCTGATTTGAATTACTATGTCTTACCCAATATTGCTGGCTCGTAGCAGTTAGGGAAAGGATGCCCCGCGGTCCCATGCCACAGCAAGCGGACTGCTGGGAAACCCTTCGACTCTGAGAGAAAGAGAGAGAGGGTGGGGTGGGGGTGAAGGGGAAGAGCGGTACTTTCCTGACCTTCCTAGGCGCGAACCCACGGAAGAAAAGCTAAGGGGAAAATTAAATTGTGAAATGCAGAGCGTCTGAAGAGCGTGAAGTTTATAAAATCCTTATTTTAATAATTCTTACACCAGCTCCCCAAAATCTCTCCCATTCATTTGATTAATTTTTTTTTTTTTTTCCATTTCTTTTCCGCTTTTCCGATTACTTCTCAATTTCCAATACAGTGAAAAGGTGCGCACTCGCTCCCGAGTGATGCAACAGAACATCCTCTAGACCAATGGTTCTCAAAGTGGGTTACACTAAAATAATAGGGGGGGGGGGGATATGCGATTTTGTTAGCAACCATACAGAGTCACATAGTGAACCAATTTTCAAAACAAAATTAATCTGAATTTATGGCTAGTGCTGGTAGGATGTGTGGTGAAGTTTAGCATATTTAGCTGAAATTTCTGAAAAATGAACTAGTGGAACTTCTCATTACAGGGTGAAAACAATCTGTTCTATGTTGAAAAAACAAAACACAAGCAATGACCAAAAAACTTTATGAGAAAACCAAATTACAGGGAACAGCTCTGACCAATTTTCATAACTGAATTCATTATCGTCAGAAAATGCGCAAACAATTGGAAACTTGATGTTAAACAGCTAATAATCGTCCATCTCTGCACTCTCCAAACATTTACAGCGCAGTATTTCCCATTCCCACTGAATGAACTAGTTACTCATTCACATACAATGCAGAAATGTGTAATCTTCTATTGCCAAATAAAGAACTTATGAGACATCTTTTAACTCTGGTCGGTTTGAAAAGCATTTTTTTCTTTGAAATCACTGACTAGTTTTTGGATTCCAATGGAAAAAGAATTTCCAACATTGTCGAGCACTGCCTTAAGTATTTGTTGCCTTTTACAACTACATATTTATGTGAAACTAGTGTTTTATCCTTAACCACCATAAAAACTAAATATTGAAATAAGCTGGATGTTGAAGATAACTTGTTTGTACATAAGCAAGAAAACTCAAAATATTGATGAACTTTGCAAGAGTAAATGATCTCATAGATCTTACTGATACTAAACAAATGACTTGACCAGTTTTATTTGATTTTTTTTTTTTAGCCATTTGTGCAATTTCTGTGACATCAGTGTATGTAATTTTAGCAAATATATGTGTATTTGTATTTTTTATATATTTTATACCCACATAAACACACTGGAATAAACTTTTCATTAAAGAATATGCCTGTACATATCTGTACTCCATAGCTAATCTTTGTATTCATTGGTGCAAATATAATACTTCACAAGTTCTTAAGTACATGAGCAAATGAAAAGGAGTCTTAAAAAAACAAAACAAAGTATTGTTCAGCCAGTTTGTGCTTTAGAAATAATTCTGTCTAAATTCGGAAGTTGAACACTATGCCGTAAAAAAAACAAAAAGCACAAAACGGTATTTATGCGTGTTATACTGCAAAATGGAATTCATTTCAGACTACAAACATACGAAAAGAATGCTGCCCTACGTAATTCCCAAATCAGCATGTACAGATCGAATTTATTCGACATCCTAGTCAACGCTAGGTATATACCTGGCGATAAAGACTTGCACAGAAAGTAAAGCACTGTTTCATATTGATAGTAAAACATATATGGATGTGAGAGTTATGCCCCTACTCCAGTCAAATGAAATCTTAGCTACTACATAGATTTTCCTGTGTGACAATGCTTCAGCCACCCTCGTTTGGTGGTGAAACTTTTAAAATTATATCATCATCATCATCATCATCATCATCATTGTCAACCATTATCAATATACTGCTGGACGAAGGTCTCCCCCAAGTTTCCTCCACAACGGTCTGTCTTGTGCCAGTCTCCTCCATGTCACTCCCGCATACTTTCGAATTTCATCCACCCATCTTCCATGTGGTCTTCTTCTGGGTCTTTTCCTGTCCCTTGGAATCCAATCTAAAATTTCGGCTGTCCATAGATGGTCTGTCCTTCTGGCAGTATGTCCAGCCCATTGCCATTTCAGGGATTTAACTCTGATCATGATGTCTTCCAGTCTTGTCATTTTTCGGATCCACGTGTTCCTCTTCTTATCTCTCCTGGTTACACCAAGCATGCACCTTTCCATGTTACTTTGAGTTGTCTGCAGCCTTTGTATGTCTCTTTTAGCTAAGGTCCACGTCTCTGCACCATACGTAAGCACTGGAAGGATGCATTGATCAAACACTTTTCTTTTAAGACATAATGGCATATTGCTCTTGAAAATTATGCTGTTTCTTCCAAAAGCTCTCCAGGCAAGTTTTGTACGCCGATTAATTTCTTCATCAATGTAACCCTCACTTGATATCTGCTGTCCAAGATAAACGTACGTGTCTGTTATCTCCAGCTTTTCTCCATCAATCGATAAATCTTCATTTCTTGTAAAAGCATTGTACATCACTTTTGTCTTCTGAAAGTTCATTTTTAATCCCACTTCTTTACTCTTGTCAGCAAGTTCCTGGATCATACTCTGTAGCTCTGATGGGGTAGTTGCAAAAATGACTACGTCATCAGCAAAACGAAGGTGGGTTAGATAATCTCCATTAATCTTTATCCCTTTGTTTTCCCAGTTCAGTGATTGAAAGACATTTTCCAATGTGGCATTAAAGAGCTTTGGAGATATGGTGTCACCTTGTCTCACTCCTTTTCCAATTTTTATGTGTGTTGTATTTTCAAACAGCCGAATCTTTGCACTTGCATTTTCATAGATGTTATTAATAATAATAATGTACGCATCTTCAATACCGCAAGATTTCAGAGCCATTGCAACTGCTGATGGTTTCACCGAATCAAAGGCTTTTTCATAATCGATAAAAGCCATGCACAATGGAAGTTCATATTCTCTCGCTCTTTCAATTAGTTCTCTCAGTACATGGATATGATCTATTGTGCTGTAGCCACTCCTGAATCCAGCTTGTTCTCTCGGTTGAGCCATGTCCAGTGTCACCTTCAAGCGGTGTGAAAGAACTTTAGTGAAGATTTTATAAACCACTGATAGGAGGCTGATAGGTCTGTAGTTCCTGAGATCCTCAATGTCACCTTTTTTATGTAGCAAGATCATTGTAGCGTTGTTCCAATCCTCAGGAATTTTCTCTTCATTAAGGCATCGAGTGAAAATTTGGGCGAGTACTGTTTCGATTTCTCCACTTGCTTCTTGTATGATGTCTACAGTAATTCCATCTTCTCCTGGAGCTTTTCCCCGCTTCATGTTCTTGATTGCATGTGCAACTTCTGCTGGAAGGATTGGAAGAACTCTGGTACTGGTACCTTTCATGATGTCTGGAGTACATGTATCATCCCTTTCATATAATTTGGAGTAGAAATCTTTCACTCTTGTCAAAATTTCGCCTCTATTTCTTGTTACAGAACCATCTTCTTTTCTCAGTGCCATAATCTGTTTTTTTCCCTTACTGAGATGTCCCTTTGCTATCTTTAGGCTTTGGTTGTTTTCAATTGCTTTCCTTACTAGTTCACAGTTGAATTTCCTTATGTCTTCAGTGATACTTTTTCGTACTGTCTTGCATAGCTCTATATATTCCACTTTGGAAGTCACATCTTCTTTAGTTGTCCTCATCACTCTTCGTTTTTGCATCAACATTTTGGTTTTTCCTGATAATTTGTTCACATGCAATTTGTTCTTAGACCCAGCTAATTTTGTTGCTGTTTCCATAAGAGCTTTGGTTACTTTTCTGTTAACTTCAGAAATATCCACTTCTTCCGATGTTAGGCCTTCTAAAGCAGAGAACCTGTTCTTCAGTTCCAATTTGAAGGTATTATGGTGTTTTTTAAGGTTGATTATGTCAATACATTTTGTTTGTCTTATGAGCTTGCTACGTTCGAGTTTAGTGTTGAGGTGGATCTTACATCTCACCAATCTATGGTCACTGCCTGTGTTGAACTTGTTTAGCACACTGCAGTCTTCTGTGGCGAATTTTTTGTTACACATAATAAAATCAATTTCACTTGTCGTCCCATTTGGATGTCTCCATGTCCATTTCCTGTGTGGCTTTTTCTTGAAAAAGGAGTTCAAGATGAAAAACCCTTCTGCATCTGCAAACTCTACGAGAGTATTTCCACATTGGTTTCTGTTGCCGTGACCGAATTTACCTACTGAAGTTTCATTCTGTTGCCGTTGCCCTATTTTTGCATTGAAATCTCCCATAATTATCTTCAAGTGCTGCTTACCTTTATTATTTAGATCACGAATTTCCTCATAAAATTCTTCAATTTCTTCTTCAGCATGACTTGTGGTGGGTGCATAAGTTTGAATAATCTGAGCCTGGTATCTTCTCGAGAGTTGGATAACGAGTCGTGCAGCTCTGTCAGAGGAACTTTCAACTTCTACAACTTTATCCTTCAGTTTCAAGTTTATTATAAATCCAACACCACTAGTTCTGCCAGTATCTGTCCCACGATAGTAGAAGAGATGTCCACTTTTCAGTTCAATGAGATCTTCTCCTTTTCTCCTTACCTCACTTAGCCCGACGATGTCCCACTTGATCCTTTGTAGTTCCTCTTCCAATTCAAGAAGTCTTGAATCAGAAGATAGGGAGCGTCCATTATACGTAGCCAAGGTCAGCATCAGATGGCAGCCTAGTCCGGTCCTCCGGGGATTCTTAGCACCCTAGCCTTCATGTCGCACTGGCCGCTGCCTTGGCCAGGTACATTCCAGCTGCCGGAGACGGAGGGCCAAGATTTAAGTTGTGGAGTCATTTTGGAGGGGTTTGGCCATAACTCACCACGCTGGCCAGGCGGGTTGGTGAGTGTGGGATAGCATTTCCTCTAATCCCGATGGTATAGTTATACCGCTATTGGCGGTCGTCAGAGCCCCTTTAGTGGGAACAGGATGTACCACGAGAAGGCGGGGTTGACATTTGTCAAGGAGAAACTGTGATGTTACGCATCACCTGACCTTACATCCCTATTGTATATATATATATATATATATATATATATATATATATGTATACAGTTCGTGAGCTTAATATCAAACAAAAATGTGTGTAATTGATTTCGTTACTTTTACATATCATAATAAACTTAATTTTAAAAGTGTCTACTCACATGTTTTCATGGCGTCTTTCCTGCACATGTTCGTGACTTCGTGTTCGTCAGTTAGGGATGGGCGATATTTATCAATATCTCGAAATATCGATATTTTTGTCCGATATTTCGATATATAGTATTGATATCCAAGTTACGATATATCAGAAATTCACTATATCGGTGCGATATTCAATATATCCGCCTATGGCTGATGTGATTTAACTTGTGGAATGAAATGTGTGTTCTTTCCTCTGGCATGTCACGAAAATTATGTTGCTTGAGGACTATCAAACTGCGATCTCATTATCGAGATTCACATGATATTATGTCACCTTCCGATTTCTAGAACTCTATAAGGAAAAATATCTGCTGTGTTGAAAACCTCGATGGTTTAAAATTTTAACTATTAGTTGACGTAGACACCCAGAAAAAAATTTAACGAACGGTTGATAGCAGATTGTTCTTTTGCCTATGAGTATTATGTTTGAAGTAAACTGGCACTTTGACCAAAATTAAATACATACCAATGACACACAATTTGAAGTTAAGCATTTTTTTTTTTTCTTAGCGATAAAGTATGTAGATCTTAACAGCTGGGTAAGGAAATGCAAAACAGCTTTTCTTGATGTCTTACAAGTTATGTAGTATAAAGTTTGTTGTAATTCAGGCTATGTATATATCAGACGTAATTTTTTTTATCATCCTTTGATAATTATCTTGTTAATACATAGTGAAACTTCCTGAAGTAATTATATAATCTGGTAAAAATATGAGCATAACAACTTTCGTCTTGATCTGCTGATTTTTCCACACTTACAGCATGTTATTTCCTCTGATTGTCCATTCGTTTTCTTTTGTTATCTAGGAGAGACAGGATTTCATGCATTAATTAGTAAATATATACTTGATGAATTTGGATTATGATATTTTTTTATGTTTTTCATACATTAATTAGTATGGCTTTCATTAATTAATTAGTAAAAATATATACTTGATTAATTTGGATTACGATATTTTTTATGTTTTTATTTTTATAATCATATTTTAATGGAGGACTAATAATCGCATTTTTTTAAATATCTTTCTGGAAAAATAATTGCTTTCTATGAAAAGGCCATCACAAATTATTCGTACTCTAATTACTGTTTTTAACAAAAATGTCACTTGTAAACATATTATAAGCACTTTAATTTTTTTGCTTATGCCATGGGAACTATTTTTGCTTACACCATAGAAGTAATTATATCTGTATACTCCATTAACATTGTGTTCTGTCTTAAACGATAAAAAATAGCAAACATTGTTCACACCTTCTGAAAAATATAAATGTATACAAAATGCTCTAAAAATTACAATAACAAAGTTTTTTTAAAGATTTTTTTCCATAACATTTCCTTGCAAGCTGATATAATGTTGTTAACTTTGACATTTGCATCCCAATAAAAATAGTTATTCTTTCTATAATTCAGTTATTCCCATGTTAATTGATGGTTAAGATTCCAGTCTGCTGGGATTAATAAGTACTTTTGTTTTTTTGTCATTTATGCCATACTGAAGCTTCAACTTACCTTTTCTCGAAATGTTGGAAATACATATTTCTCATAATCTCACATTGATGAAAAACTCATGAAAACATTCCTTTGCAACTGGGATTTTTGGAAACTTCTTGGCAGAAACTGCTCGTCGAGCAATGCCCACACATGAAACAAGAAAATCACCTTTTGGGTTTTGGAAAGTATATTCAGCATTTCTGCAGATTACAAGCTCACTTCTGTTGCATGAATTTTTTTATTTATTTTTGCATCAAAACTTTCTGCTATATATTTTTATTTTATTTTAGGATCTGAAAAACAATATTTTATGTGTTTTTCATATCACTAAAAATACAGCTTGAGAGCTGCAATCTTGCATAAAGATAGTTTTAAGCTATAAAATGTAGTAATAAAGGACATAAAATTGCTCCCTTTTAGCAGGAGAAAGCAGATCTTGAAAAAAAAAAAAAAATTCAGCTGATGTTTCTAAGAAATTATCTGAGAAAACTGGTAGGATATTTATTCCCCACATTCACTGCCAAGCTTGTGTATTATAATTAGTTATTACCAAAACAATTTTTTAAGGTAAAGAATATTTTTATGTCTTAAGAGACACATATGGTTGAGTCGTCATTAGACTATGTACATGCTATCTGTGGAGAGTAGTTACTCAATTATGTTTGCTCATGCTGATGAAACAATCCTGTTGGCAAAGAGCAAAAGTGAGCTGCAGCGTATGTTGTCCCACATGTATGAAGTTTGTATGAATTTCAAACTTAGTATATGAAAGGAAAAACCCAAAGTTATGTTTTTGACAGATGAATTGTTAGTATTAAATCAAACAGATCAGTCTAAATGGCAAAGAGATTGACCAGGTAAATCAATTTACATATTTAGGAAGCATGTTTGACAGAGAAAACAAATTAGGTGGTGAAATTAGTAGGCTAGTAAATTCATCTTTGAAAGTCACAGCTGCTTCAGGAGGATTTTGAATAAATGATGAATGATAGGTTCTCAAAAAGGTCCCTAATAGTTGTGTGTGAAAAAGCACAGTAATTGTTCCTACTCTGATGTGCAGCAGTGAAGGTGGAGTACTGCAGATGAAACATAGGAGTGATTTGCGAGCTGTAGAGATGTGTTACTTATGGGGGTGGGGGCAAGATATGTTTTGATCATGTGAGGAATGAAGAGGTTTTGTAGATGAGTAGTGTGAAGCAAAATATTGTTTGTAAGGTGGGGACAAATATTCTTGGGTGGTTTGGAGAATGAGTGGTGAGATGATTACTAGGAGAATTTATTCTGCACGAGTGACAGGAAGAAAGTGTAGAAGATCAAGGGAGGACCAGATTCAGGAGTTCCTGCATGAGAAAAAGAGAATAAATGTGAAGTACAAATGGTCTTGTGTGTGATGGATGTCAGTGAAGCTCAAGTTGTGAGCAGAGGAACTCTTCTGAAATCTTCCCTTTTCCACATGTGTTCGACACAGACAGTTTAGTTTTTCCAGGCCAGGGGAGGGGGTCTTCAGTGAGAGCGCTTCTTTTCAACTCAAAGAATAAAGCGAGTCAGTTTGAAACATTTCAAACTCGCCGAAAATAAGCCGTGTACTCTGGTTTCGGCTCAATACTGTAAAGCATTGCTCTCAGACCAGTCAGAAATCCCCCCCCGATTGGTCACCTAATTGAAAACATCAGGACCATTTCCAATAACAACACCCAAATTTCCTTAAGAAAAGTCTAGCAAAAAAGCACTAGTTCCCATTAAAACAATTGCATTCATCCTGCTACTACTGTTTTAAACATTTCGAAAAAGAAATTTCCTTTACTTTTTAAAATTCTTGAAAGATTAAATTTTTGTCTCATTTCAATAAAAAAATAGTTTCACTTAAAATTTAATTTAAAAAAAATTACTCTTTAAATGTATGCCTCAAAACTAAAAAATATTTACGCCTAATATTTCAATAAATAATAAATACTCACAAACTCATCTTCTCACTTGCCAATCAAAAAACAAAACAAAAAAAAACTACATTAACAATTCTCCAGTCCACTTGAATTCCCTAACATGAACTTTGATTACAGAAGAAAATACGGAAACAGTCATAAAAAGATTTCCTCCTAAATGAAAATAATGTTCTGGAATTGATTCCAGCCTTAATCCAATAGGGCAGCTTTTCTCAGGTTGAACCTCCAGAACACAAGTGGAGACGAATGAAAACTCATCACAATTTTCAGATGGAATCAAAGCCTTTGAACAGCTGGGTGAACCGACACACTGCTTCTTAGCGAAAGAAACAGAAACGTCTGGAAGATTCATACTGCTTCTTTCCCAATGAATAAATGTGGAAAAAATAAAATAACGTTAGCCAGCTGATGGAAACAGAATTTGAAAGACTTGATGACGCCTTACTTTATTCAAACTTACAACAGAACTAAAATTCACTCAGTGTTTCCTTTGCATACTGTGACCAATGCATGACCCTTATCACAACACGTGTTGGTGTGTCACCATGCGTCAACGCTTCACGGTGACTATACCCTTATCTTGTCATTTCGTGGCGAAACGCTGTCGACTGACAAAGCGAACTCAGCTGAGGGTTTATTCTTAAGGAAAATTCTTAGAGAAAAACGAAAGGATTTCATTATAATTAATTTTCATATCTTGAGAAAATAAAACTAAAATGTATTCGGTAAGAAATTCTTCAATGTTGAATTTTCTTCAAAATGAGAGAGGAATACGGAAAGCGAAAGAATTTAATCAGACACCCTGAAAGAATTCATCTCAGATTTAAAGCCGCTTTAAAAAAAAAAAAAAAAAAAAAAAAAACCAGTTAACTATGAAATACTTTGTTCTTCACATAAAGAAAACACAGTGTACGATTTCAATAATCCCTTTTTTCTTAAAAATTCTCCAACGTAATGACTTAGGTCAACTGAGTCCAGAAATGTTTCGTCTACTTTAGTATTTCGATTGCGAGGGAGTTCTTTCCGATACTGTTGAGCTATTTTCTCAAAATCCAGTTGTAAAATAATTTTGGTCATGTTTATTTGATTGTCGTCGTAGGAGAATTCCAATCCGTTCATGTCCACCATGTCACACATTGTGTCCCCGAGAGTTTCTTCAAGCATAAAAAAGCCATCATTCCACAGAAATTCTTCTTTTGGTGTTTGTAATGTTTCCAAAGTCAAATTATTATTTTTTTCCAAGGCTTTCTAAATTAAAGCTGAAAACGAAATGGAAGGAAGAAACGTCTGTTGTATGACTTAACATAGTAGATTTCTTATCAACTTTAGTCCAATGTTCTCCGCACGGAGAAATTTCAGATTTCAAAATTTCACCATCCTGACCCACTTTTTCCTGAGTGAAATCCAATACATGGTGAAAATCTCGACTTATGCATTCCTTTGAGTGGGGAATCGCTATCATGAAAGGGGGCAACGGTTAAAATCGACATTGATTAAAATTGGAGAGAGGAAAAATATGAGAATTGAATAAATAATGCATAGGCAGGATTCCCGAAAACATAAAAAATATAAGTTTTATATATAAAAAAAAAAAATCCACGAAAATATTGGAGGGCGAAAGAATTTTTTTTATATAACACTTATATTTTTTATGTTTTCGGGAATCCTGCCTATGCATTATTTATTCAATTCTCATATTTTTCCTCTCTCCAATTTTAATCAATGTCGATTTTAACCGTTGCCCTTTCATGATAGCGATTCCCCACTCAAAGGAATGCATAAGTCGAGATTTTCACCATGTATTGGATTTCACTCAGGAAAAAGTGGGTCAGGATGGTGAAATTTCTCCGTGCGGGGAACATTGGACTAAAGTTGATAAGAAATCTACTATGTGAAGTCATACAATAGACATTTCTTCGTTCCATTTCGTTTTCAGCTTTAATTAAGAAAGCCTTGGGAAAACAAATAATTTGACTTTGGAAACATTACAAACACCAAAAGAAGAATTTCTGTAGAATGATGGCTTTTTTCTGCTTGAAGAAACTCTCGGGGACACAATGCATGACATGGTGGACATGAACGGATTGGAATTCTCCTACGACGACAATCAAATAAACATGACCAAAATTATTTTACAACTGGATTTTGAGAAAATAGCTTAACAGTATCGGAAAGAACTCCCTCGCAATCGAAATACTAAAGTAGACGAAGCATTTCTGGACTCAGTTGACCTAAGTCATTACGTTGGAGAAATTTTAAGAAAAAGGGAATATTGAAATCGTACACTGTGTTTTCTTTATGTGAAGAACAAAGTATTTCATAGTTAACTGTTTTTTTTTTTTTTTTTTTTTTTTTTTTAAAGCGGCTTTAAATCTGAGATGAATTCTTTCAGGGTGTCTGATTAAATTCTTTCGCTTTCCGTATCCCTCTCTCATTTTGAGGAAAATTCAACATTGAAGAATTTCTTACCGAATACATTTTAGTTTTATTTTCTCAAGATATGAAAATTAATTATAATGAAATCCTTTCGTTTTTCTCTAAGAATTTTCCTTAAGAATAAACCCTCAGCTGAGTTCGCTTTGTCAGTCGACAGCGTTTCACCACGAAATGACAAGATAAGGGTATAGTCACCGTGAAGCGTTGACGCATGGTGACACACCAACACGTGTTGTGATAAGGGTCATGCATTGGTCACAGTATGCAAAGGAAACACTGAATGAATTTTAGTTCTGTTGTAAGTTTGAATAAAGTAAGGCGTCATCAAGTCTTTCAAATTCTGTTTCCATCAGCTGGCTAACGTTATTTTATTTTTCCCACATTTATTCATTGGGAAAGAAGCAGTATGAATCTTCCAGACGTTTCTGTTTCTTTCGCTAAGAAGCAGTGTGTCGGTTCACCCAGCTGTTCAAAGGCTTTGATTCCATCTGAAAATTGTGATGAGTTTTCATTCGTCTCCACTTGTGTTCTGGAGGTTCAACCTGAGAAAAGCTGCCCTATTGGATTCAGGCTGGAATCAATTCCAGAACATTATTTTCATTTAGGAGGAAATCTTTTTATGACTGTTTCCGTATTTTCTTCTGTAATCAAAGTTCATGTTAGGGAATTCAAGTGGACTGGAGAATTGTTAATGTAGTTTTTTTTTGTTTTGTTTTTTGATTGGCAAGTGAGAAGGTGAGTTTGTGAGTATTTATTATTTATTGAAATATTAGGCGTAAATATTTTTAGTTTTGAGGCATACATTTAAAGAGTAATTTTTTTTAAATTAAATTTTAAGTGAAACTATTTTTTTATTGAAATGAGACAAAAATTTAATCTTTCAAGAATTTTAAAAAAGTAAAGGAAATTTCTTTTCGAAATGTTTAAAACAGTAGCAGGATGAATGCAATTGTTTTAATGGGAACTAGTGCTTTTTTGCTAGACTTTTCTTAAGGAAATTTGGGTGTTGTTATTGGAAATGGTCCTGATGTTTTCAATTAGGTGACCAATCGGGGGGGGGATTTCTGACTGGTCTGAGAGCAATGCTTTACAGTATTGAGCCGAAACCAGAGTACACGGCTTATTTTCGGCGAGTTTGAAATGTTTCAAACTGACTCGCTTTATTCTTTGAGTTGAAAAGAAGCGCTCTCACTGAAGACCCCTGGCCTGGAAAAACTAAACAGTCTGTGTCGAACACATGTGGAAAGGGAAGATTTCAGAAGAGTTCCTCTTCTGAAATCATGGGAAAAGAACTACTTGGAGAAATAATGATTTCGATTATATAAATTCAGAAATGTTATTGAAATATTAAGCGTAAATATTTTTTAGTTTTAAGGCATAAGTTTTAAGAGTAATTATTATTTTTTTAAATTAAATTTTAAGGGAAATTATTTTTTTTATGGAAATGAGTCAAAATATTAAGCTTTTCAAGAATTTTAAAGTAAAAGTGAGAATGTAAACTTCTTTTTTGAAATGTGTAAAACAGTAACATGATGAATGCAATTGATTTAATGGGGAACTAGTGCTTTTTTGCTAGACTTTTCTTAAGAATATTTGGGTATTGTTATTGGAGATGGGTCTGAGGTTTTCCATTAGGCAACCAATCGGAGCGGAATTCCGACTGGTCTGAGAGCAATACTTTACTGTATTGAGTCGAAACCAGAGTACACGGCTTATTTTCGGGGAGTTTGAAATGTTTCAAACTGACTCGCTTTATTCTTTGAGTTGAAAAGATGAAGCGCTCTCACTGAAGACCCCCTAGCCTGGGAAAACTAAACAGTCTGTGTTTCATAAAAATTTCTTTCCTAAGACATTTTTAGTACATCCATTTTCAACTTCATCTATTTTCAACTATCAGGAACTTGCTGTGACTGTTTCTACTGCATTCTGTTTTCTACCTGATTCGATTTCAACTGAATCGAAAGTAGACCTTTTAAAATATTTTCCTTGAATAAAACGTGCTTCTTAAATTTCATAGTTCCCCATTTTATTCAATGGGAATTTCACTGTGTTTACTGAAACGTGTTTCATCTAAACCGCCCGTAAGAAAATATGAAGTGTTCCATTCTTAACCCTATAAGAGAATGCGCTTTTCCGAAACGAACATTATCTGCTTTCAACTTTTCCTAAAACGATCTTTGCAAACTTCTTTTAATCAAAATTTAAACCCTTCTCAATATGAACTTAGGAATGCATTTAAAAAAGAGAGAGAGAGAGAGAGAGAGAGAGAGAGAAAATCAACACAAAAGAATGATACTTTATATAAAATAGATTAAGAAAAGAAGTTTTAAGTTACATAGGGAGAAACAAGAAACGAAAGACGATATGAAGTAGAAAAAGAATAAAGTTTACATGAGGAAATACAGAATTTGATGCGAAAAGAGCCACTTAATGCTTTGAACAGGGAAACTTGTTTCAGTAAAAAAAAATCTTATTCTTATGATTTCTTTAAGAAAACTGACATTTTCAGTACATTTATGCTTTTCTATGAAAGTTTTTCTCAAAGGACTCCATTAAGTTGATCTCAAGTCTTTGAAGTGAATGGGAAGAAAAATAACATGTCTATGTGTTATGAGAAAATGAAAGAATTTCCTTAAGACAGCGTGAAGTGAATTGAACATCAAGCAGTTGTGTGATATTTTACTATCGTAATATGTACATATATTTTGGGAAAATATCTTCTAAAGTTAGAGGGAAAAATATATGAATATTAAAAAAAAACTAAAAACAAAAACAGCTCCTTAGATTTACAAAGAGAGTATTTGAAGTAGAAAGAGGGATGGAATGCTTTGAATAGGAATTTCTTGTTTTATTGAAGTGATTCTTATTTTGGAATTTTTTTTTTAAAAGAGAAACTATCATTTTCAGAAAATTTCTGGGGGAGTCGAACTTGGACATTTAACAAAATTCTTGGATATATAGGAATTTGAAGAAAGTTTATGGAATGAAACATGAAGAGAAAGAAATGGGTTGAAAGACTTAACATTCAAGCTTCGTCAATTTTTTTGGTTCCTCATACAATTCTGGGGAAATTTTACGTTTTTGGGAGAACTCGTTTTTTTTTGTTTTTGTTTTTCAAAATCAACCCTTTAGAAGTTTTTAAGATAGAAAAAATATTGACTAAGGGAAATCTTAAGTAATACAAATTCTGACTTGAAGCACTTTTAAGTAAGAAAATATTTGTCTGAAGTAATTTTTCAATGTCTAAGTATTGACATCTGACTAATCGTCCATCCGAAATTGAATCCTGGGGATGCTTGAGTTATGAGGTTTTGAATTACGACACTAGCTATCTACCTTCCTTGGAAACAGTGGACTAAATCAGGGTCTGCTTATTTCCCTTGTTGTGGCTCACTACGGATCTCTTAAATCTTGAATGAACGGCAAAGTTCAAACGCTCTGTCCCATTGAGTTTTAGATTGTTGTCATCTTAGACAGTTTAAGTACGCTCAGAAAACAATGCTTTTGCAAGCTTGAGTTTGCGTTCAAAGTTCAAAACCAGAATTTAGTTTAATCTACCAAGCAAAGTGATTTCATGTCATATGAGGTTTTTCAGCAAGCAGTAGACGCGTGAAAACAGTCGCACAAGATAGTCATTTTCCGGTAGAAAGAAGGGAGATTCCAAAGTTAATTTCTTGGGGAAAGCGTAAAAACACTCTTCTTTCACTGGTGAGAGCGTAAAAACACTCTTCTTTCACTGGAGAGAGCGTAAAAACACTCTTCTTTCATGTTTTAATTTAAACCTCGAGGAATTAGTATCTAACTATGAAAAGGAGGTTCTAAAGAATTAGGGGCATTTACACTAAAATCCTACAATGACTTTATTTGAAATAGGGAAGAATCGGCCTTAAAGACTCAAATACATGTGAAGAATTTAGATACATTTCTGTTCAAAAGTAAAGTCGAATGGAAAAATAAGAGCAATTAAATCGATAGGAAAAGATTGATAGGTTGAATCAGAAAAAAAAACCTAAGAAAAAAAAAAGAAGTTTCATAAAAAAAAACCTAAGTTTTAAGAATCATACAACACTGAATAGAAAGAAAAATATAATAAGTAAAATAAGGGGAATACGATATTTTCACTATGAGAGTTTGGAAACATTTGCTTTTCTTACGAATTAGTAAAACGTGAAATAAAAATGTTTAGAGGAAGTACGGACTTAGTCGCTATGTCGCCAGAATGAAAGCTTTTTCTGCTGAGACAATGAATAAAAAATACGATAATGAAAACCTAATTAAAACGAAAGAAAAGGTCAATGAAACTAAACGTCTAAAGATAAAATGCAGCAGGCACAGAAGTTAAAAATGATGGGTCAGATACGGGAGAACTGGACATTTAGTGAAAGAAATATACGCAAGGTTTTGAAACATCTCAATTTAAAGCGAACTAAATGAGGGAAAGGAATGAGATTATGGGAGTTCTTATTAACTTTGATGAGGTGGGGAAACAATAAAAATTTAGTTATACATGAAATAAAGTAAAAAAAAAAAAAGTTCGTTTAAGAATAAGATTTTTGGTGAAAGTATGAAATTTTAGATGAAATGTCATGACCAGCATTTCGAAAAGAAATAGATTGAGTCGATATGCATGGAAAAGAAGTAGGAATTTCTTTATTTTCCCTATGGGGGTGAGGAATAGCTGCTTTTCTGGTGAGTTAGTAAAACGTAAAAAATATAATGTTTAGTGGAAGAACGGAATTACTCGCTTTGCCTCTAGAATGAATGTTTTTTCGGACGAGACAGAAAAATATTCAGCCCAAAGAATACAAATTTTATCGTAAGAAAAAAAAGGTTTGAGATTGTATGTCTTGACAATGAATGCTTTCTTGCTGGGACAGTCCACGAAAAGTATAGCAAACTAGGAAAGAATAAAAAAATGCATATTTGACTACATGCAAGCTTTGAGGAATATTTTTAAGCAAGTTTGAAAATATGCTATATAAGGAAACAAAAATCTGATGATTTGCTACATCTAAAATAATCGTTTTGTTGAAATGAAATGAAAAAAAATAGTCTAAATAAAAGGAGTCACAAGTTTGACCAAGTAAGAAAAAATTACTGACGTACTGAAAAGTTTTACGAAATTTAAAAAAAAAAGATGAAGCAAAATAGCGAAATTGGGAAGCTATAATGATATGCGAAATAAAGTAAGAAAATATTGTTTCATCAGAATTTTAACTGTGAAAGATCTGTAGAGTTCTTGAACATACGAAAAAATTACGAGAAAATAATATTGCAAAGGCGAAAGACTCAGAATTAGCATGAAGTCTATGTCCAATAATTACTGCGAACAGGAACGAAATCGTTTCTAAAGAAGCATTTCCTCGTCTCATGATCTGTAATAAAATTAAATAAAGGAAAAAGAAAAGTTCCCCAGAAAATTCCTTACATCTACACGAAAAAACTCCCTCAAAACATACAAAAAATATAAAAAATACATGATGAAATAACGTAAAAGTAATTTAAAAAAAAATAGAGTGAATACGTAGTAGGCCTACACGAGACCACCGGACCAATTTTTGAAACCAAATCATCGTGAGTTAGGACCTCGCTAAGACCATCAGAGCATTTTTATTCCATTGGAAAGAAAATTCCCCAGCATCATTACGTAAAAATTTCCTCCGGGGAAAAATAACATCGAAGAGGGGGAAAAATCCCGCTTGAAAACCACTGGAATAAATACAAAAAATCCCAACGGACCCCACTCGGTTGTTGCCATCCCTCAAAGTCAAAGATCCATTGAAAGTTCCAAGAAGCACCGCCAGGGGGGCAGCACATTGAGTTGACATCCCCTTTCCCACTCGGTCGTTGCCATCCCCCAAAATCAAAGATCCATCTAAAGTTCCAAGAAGCACCGCTAGGGGGCAGCACATCAAGTGGACATCCCCCTATATCCACCCCCTTTTCCACTCGGTCGTTGCCATCTCTCAAAAACAAAGATCCATCGAAAGTTCCAAGAAGCACCGCTAGGGGGCAGCACATCGAGTTGATATCCCCCTATATCCGCCCCCTTTCCACGCTCTGTCGTTGCCATACCCAAAAATCAAAGATCCATCGGTATAATAAAGTTCCAAGAAGCACCGCTAGGGGCAGCACGTCAGCATCGAGTTGACATCCCCCTATGTCCACCCCTTTCCACGCTCTGTCGTTGCCATCCCCAAAAATCAAAGTTCCATCGAAAGTTCCAAGAAGCACCGCAAGGGGGCAGCACATCAGCATCGTCCCAACACACTAGCGCCACCTACATCCTCACCCATGCCACACCCCCGCATCCTCCTGATGCCTGCTACTGACCACGCCCCCTCCGTCCGCCCGGCTGCGGCTGGCTGCTACTAGAGGCTGCTGAAAAAAGTAGCAGCCTAATGTTAAGTCTATGGGCTGCTATTTAAGCCAGAATCCGTCCATTTATACTACTCACCCAAGTTCCCCAACGCCCTTCAAAATGCCGTCGGCAACAATCCGAAGTGAAGCAAATGATAGTTTTTGCGTACGATCGAGGGCCGGTAGACCAAAATGTCAACGCACAATATTATCGTGACTTTCTGAGGACAAAGTTCAGACCGAAAATTCGTCAAAATCGCCCCAACTTGTTTTAAGCGGGAGAGATCTTGCTGCATGACAATGCATCGTGTCATGGTGCAGAAAGGACTTTTGTCGAAAGATGGCTGGGAAACTTTGGTCGAAATATGGTGAGGAATTTTGTCGAAATATGACTGGGAAACTATCCCACCCATCATAGAGCCCTGATCTCAGTCCACCCGACTTTGATCTTTTCGCAAAGTTAAAAAATCAGCTCCGTGGCATCCGCTATGAATCTCTGGACGAACTGTCATTAGACGTGACCACAGTAATACGACAGCTGAACAAAGATAGCGCATTAGCAGCGGAGGGTAGTACATTGAACGGCCATAAGGTAAGTTTTCTCCGTTACTTCACACATTCCTCAAAAATGGACAGTGTGCAGAACTTTTGTTAGGACCCCCGTACAATATATACACTGAAAAGCAATTGAATTAGAGACAGCTGGCGTTATGTAAATGTGGCGCGGTGGGCGGCCCTGTAAACGGAAACGACATGACGTATGCAGCGAGCCGACAATATAAGGAGTGATGCGACGGGAATCAGTAAGAGTCGGACGCAGTATGGGTAAGACGAAGGATCTAAGCGCATTTGATCGTGGGCAAATTTTCGGGGCCCGATGAATGGGTCACTCCATCTCGGAAGTCGTGCAGTCACTGGGATTTTTACCACCCACTGTGTCACGGGTGCACCGTGAGTACATCGAATCCGGTAAAACCACCCCTGCAAGGGCCAAATGCCCTGGACAGCAGCGTGTGGATGAGCGGGGTCATCGTCGGCTAGCTCGCATTGTAACCCGGATAGACGGGCTACAGTGCAAGAAATCACTCGGCAATTTAACGCTGGTGCACAAAAAATGTGTAAGCAGCCACACCATCCAGAACTGACCGCACATCACAGGGTGCAAAGATTAGCATGGGCGTGGGAACATCGCCACTGGACACTAGACATGTGGAAAAATGTTGCCTGGACTGATGAGTCGAGATTCACGTTGGTACATGCGGATGGCAGGTTTCGAGAAAGGCGCAAACCACATGAAGCGATGGATCCTTCTTGCCAGCAGGGTAGTCTTCAAGCTGGTGGGGGTGGCATTCTCGTCTGGGGACTGTTTACGTGAACTGAAATGGGACCCCTGGTACGTGTGACATCGTCCCTCACAGGTCAACGTTACCGGGATATCCTGGACGACCAAATGCTCCCGTTTGTGCGTCTTCAACATCCCACTGGGGACATCATCCTGCAACAAGACAATGCACCGTGCCTTCGCTCCCGAATTGTATCCGAATGGTTGGATGAACACTCCACCGACGTTAACTTGCTTTCTTGGCCAGCTAGGTCACCTGACATCAATCCCATCGAGCACATCTGGGATGCCATCGAGAGATATGTTCGAGGCTTTGACCCCCTCCATCAAATCTTCGTGAAGTGTGGGAGCTTGTTCAGGGGTCGTGGATCCGTATGGCTTCTCAACGCTTCCGGTGTCTTGTCGAGTCCATGCCGAGACGAATCGCCGCCGTCATCAAGGCGAAGGGTGGTGCTACACGTTACTAGACATGTATTTCTAATTCAATTTCTCTTCAGTGTATGAAAGTCGTCAGTTTGAGATACAACCATGGAGTTAGTTTGAGATACAACTATGGAAGACGAAGACCCTCTGCCTTCTCCCTATAGTAAATTCCCCATCCATACCACTATATCCAGACGTAAAACAGAAATAAAATTAGTTGATTGTTATTAAGCATAAGAAAGTTTTTTTCCTCTTTTTAAGACTTTTTTCTCTCTCCTGATAAAAAACGACTTGAAGATTGTCAAAATGGGGAACAAAATATATGATTGCAATAGAAATTCAAAACTGTTTTGCATGTTAACGTTCGTTATCTGTTACTCTGTCTTTCTGATTTAAAAGAATAAAAATAAAATAAATAAATAAATAATTTTTCAGTACCAGTGAATAAAACCTGTTCTGTTAATCCTTTTCCTAGGTCTAAAATAATGGATATTTTGCTCATGTACTCTGAGAAAAACATTCCCGGAATGAGTATAGAGAGTGTCCAATCGAAGTACCGGGAATTTTTGTTCTTATGCTGGATTGTTCTCTTTGCAGTTAATTCTGCAATTTGCACCTACAGCTACAACCGATTGGATGACGAAGGAGTTTGGTTTGACAGCTTCATGGCGCTTTTTCTCATGCTTTTCTCCAGTTTCATATCGATAGTGTTGAATCAGCTAATCTGTGCAACCAACTTTCTCTTCATTCTAGCTCTACTTGACTTCACAATTTTCAATGCAATGCAAAATCAATAGGGGATTCTGTTCTTGAATACTCCTTTGCCAGGAACATTTTAATACCAGGATTTCTACATCTCATCTTGTGTGCTGTGCTCTAAATGGAGTTGTCAGTTTATAACTATTCGGCGCCGGTAAAGATTTCAGCCGTATTAGGAAAATGTACGCAAATTTCCTTTGTAGACTGTTAAATATTTACAAAAATGTGAGAGTGCAAACTTAATAAACATGGCAATTAATTTCTAGCTACAACTGCAGGGTAAGCCTTTTCATTTCTGTGCAATCATTACTCACGTTTTCGAAAATTACAATACACTGCAGATGCGCAGGAAGTCAACCCATAGCTTCAGCGATTGAAGCTGTTCTTTCCTACTTTTGAACATAACATTTTTTTTACGATCGATTGAGTTTTAGCAACTAGAATGGGAAAAGTGCATGATGCATTTAATTAGTATGATGAATGGGAAAGTACATGATGCATTAAAAAGTATGATGCGTTTACATACATTCATACATACACTATATTGACAAAAGTCACCGGACACCCCTTCAAAAGCAAACGAACGGATCCGCTGCGTTGTTAAGATGCGCGGTACGGCTGCAAACGGTTTATAAACAAGCCTGCAGCTGACGGCGATCATATTGCACTGCGAGGTTGGGTGAAAATGTCGCGGCGGGAGAGAACCGACTTTGAGAAAGGAAAGGGTGTTATATTAGTGGGTTGTCCATAAGAGAAGCCGAGAGGCGTTTAAACATACCCAAGTCAACTGTTTTCGATTTACTTAATAAGTGGAAGACAAATGGCCTGACTGAAGCAGCAAAACATACCGGCAGACCAAAGAAAATCAGTGATAGAGGACGTCAAAGCCTTAGGAGAATCGTTACAGCTAACCGACGGAGTACTGTACAAGACCTCAGTGTACAGGTGAGTAAAAATGCTGGAACCTCGGTATGTACACGTACCATTCGCAGAGTACTTCATTCCATGGGTTACCGTGGTCGTTCGGCTGCTCATAAGCCTTTCATCTCCACTCGGAATGCTACTCGTCGTTTAGCATGGTGTAAAGAACATTTATCGTGGACCGTAGAAGAGTGAAAACGGGCCCTATGGACTGATGAATCCAGATACACGATCCATCAGTCTGATGGCCGTGTGTGGATGTGGCGGCAGCCGGGAGAACGCTATTTAACACAGTGTACTGTTACTATGGTCAAGTTTGGAGCTGGCAGTGTACCCGTGTGGGGGTGTTTTTCGTGGTATGGTCCCGGCCCATTGGTTATCGTGGACAAATCTGTCAACCAGCACGTCTACCTCGATATTCTTGACAATTATGCCATACCAAATCAGTGGAAATACTATGGATCCGAGCCTTGTTGTTACCAGAAGGATAATGCACCGAGCCATAAAGCAAGGTTTCAAAATCGCTTTATTATTATTCATCATAAGAAAACATAAGAGGGAGACGTACAGCGTTCGGCGTCTCACTGGTAAATAATACAAACTGTTAAAACATGATGGTATATACACTGCAATGACAATGGGGATGAATAACAAATGCTGCAAGCAAAGCTTATTGCATAAAAATTGCAGAAGTGACAGAGAGAAACACATCGTGTCACATGACATTGGCTGGGCATGATTTACAGGATAACACAGGCGAAACAATAATACAAAATTAGAAAAAGAACAGCACAAACACCGCCGTGAAGGTAAAACATTACATACATGAGATAAAAACACAGCGTGCACAATTGTGCAAGTTATTTAACGAGGGCAACAAAGCAACATAATACAGGCGGGGTGAAGGTAATTAATGTACACAAGTAAGCATGAAAATACACTGAGATGACATTAGCATTCACAATTCGACGGTAGCGTGGATTGCACGAAAAAAATGCAGAAGAAACAGTAAGATCACAGGGCAAAACTAGGAATGCACACTGGGATGACAAGAAGAATTAACGCAAAATGAAAGCACTGTACGACGCAATAGATGTAACTGGTACATTAACAAGACATGATGAACCATATTGTACACAGGGATGACCAAATAAAGTACACAATGTGAAGACACGATACAGCGCAAGAAATGTTACAAGTACAGTAAAAAGCACACGATAAACCATGAGTGCACTCTGGGATGTTATGATTATATGCATAAAGTGAAAGCACAGGACAAGCCATTGGTTCTGACAGATGACAGAATTTATCATAAATTTGCACGTGCACGATCAAAGCATTAACACAATGTGAAAGCACGGTACAGCACAAGAATCGCAAGAGGTACAAAGGATGCACACAAAAAAAACCCCATGAAAGTACACTGGGATGAAAGTAGTATGAACACAATGTGGAAGTATAGAACTGTACAAAAATCAAACAGGTGCAATGAAAATGGCTAAACACTAAGAAGGTGTGTGAGTGCGGCAAATATAGCAAATGGGAGATAGAGATGTACACCACATGACATCTCAAAGTAAAACACACTACAGGAACACGGTGTAATACACTAGGTGCATAGACAGAAAGCACTTACGGTGACCAGGGTACAGCCCCAAGTACATAAAAGTGACGGGAGGTCACGGAATCAGAGGGCACACTGATAACAATGTAAATATGGTAAAGCATAGTACGACACGAAGAACAACAATTCAAATGACAAGATCACAATGATATGCACACTGAAAAGGAGGAAACAAAAACTTGGGTATTACAGCACAGGCTGTAGCACGATCACATGATATACATCGAGACGAGTCGTAGAGTGGAAGAGGGGCAACAGGGTGATACGGTACTCAGCAAAGGAGGTGTAGAAAGTCCTAGGGTACTGATAGGTGTAGCAGTCCAGAATCCACCGCAAACCATGGAGCGACCGGCGCCCAGGTAGCATAGAAGGTGGCTTCTCGACGACTGGAAGAAGCCGACTGGTACTCCAGGCGGAGTCGAGAAAGCAATCGATCTCGGAAAAGGCCCAAAAGTGCAGCGCTGGCCTGGTGTAAAGAGACCGGCGAGGAAACGCTGCGGAGTTGTTGAAGGTATACGCAAATAACGTGTTTAACCAGCACGAAAAGATAGGCACATACTAACGGAAGAGGCGTAGGTGGATGAGCCCGCAGAAGAAGATGTCTGTAGGCAGTGAACGGAAGATCTTTAGAACAAGAGCGACTGGCAATCCGGAAAGTCTGGTGGAGGAGAGGCATCAGGATGGGACAGTAAAGGTAGACGTGAGAAACGTCTGCCTCCTGTGCGCAGAAGGAGCAGAGAGGGGAGAAGAGATTGGACATGCGAAAGAGAAAATACGGAACAGGGAGGCGATTATGCAAAAAGAGCCAGTGGGTATTAATTTCAAGAGGGGCGGATAAGGGTGAGTGGGCATCGGCCCAGACAAGAGGAAGAGAAGCAGGTGAAGGGGTGGCAAGGTGCACTAGAAAACGATAAAGAGATTTAGAGGAGAGAGAGGAGAGAGGATGAACCGAGTCTGAAAGTCGGAGGAAAAACGGCAGCGGAAGAGGGGCAGAAAAGACAGAGACGAGACCAGTGGAGGAGACAAGATCAGGGAAAAGCGAAAGAAGTGCAGTAAGCAGGGATTCATAGACCAAACGGGCGGACGGGGACGAAAGAATAGCAGGGGGAGGCCAGAGAAAGGGCGCCAGGATAGATCCGAGTTAGTGAGGTCTTGTACGGTTGAATGGTTACTACACCTGCTCGGAGCCAAGAGGGGAATGAAAAGCAGGGGAGGTGGGGGGATGAACAAGGGAGTTGAAGAAGGGGGTTCAGAAAGAAGCTCTAGAGTTGAAGAGGGAGGGGAGCGAATGAGGGGAAGAGAGCGAAGGTGAGTGCTTCAGAATATGCAGGTGGGAGTTGGGGGGGGGGGGGGAGGACAGCAATCCATGAGAACTAAAGTAAGAAAGGGAAAATGTGGGTTACGCAAGGAGGCAAGAAGGTCACGTACCTGAACTATGGAAGCCACTGGAGCCGTGAAAAGGTGAATGAAGTTGATCACTCGGCTTGCTTTGTAGCACAGCGGGACGTCAGGTAGCCCAGCACCGCCATAGGACGGAGGAGCACAGAGCTTGTGGACGTTAATCCAGTCATGACCCGCCCACATTAATCGAGTAAGGCAGCGTGTAACCTCCTGGAGACAGAAAAGCGGGGTCGTAGATGCAATCCAAGAATGCTTGCAGATGGACAGAAGGTATGTCCTGGTGAGATTTTCACGCTGGTAGTAGGACGTACAGAACTGCGCACGACACCAGAACGCAGCTGTGTGGAGGAGGCGAGGATGGAGTTCCGTGCGAGTTGCACTGGATGTAGCTTGAGGTGCGCCTAAGTGCACACCCAGAAAGCGTTGGGTAGTGGATGACCATGTGGCCCCCCATGGAGCATCCATGCGATTGGACCACGACCCGCACCACAATCCGGTGCTCTTAGACGTATTCAGTTCAGCTGCAGAACATGAAGCATATGCGGAGAACAAACGACGAAGCAGTTGGAACTGTGAGACGCTACGAATGCAGACGGTAATGTCATCTGCATAGGCAGAGTAAATGACTGAGTGATGCCGTGAGCTGGCAACTGGTGGTAGAAGTTGTGCCAGGAGAGATGTTTGCAGAGAGCGTAGAAAGGGCTCGACGGCAATCGCAAACAGTTGACCAGAAAGCGGGCAGCCCTGACGAACTCACCGCTTGAAGGGAACATGTGCTGTGAGAAAAGATGCCGTCTTGAATGGAAAACGGCGTCCCGGTAGAGGGAAAGAAGAACAGAGACAAAATGTGGAGGAAAGCCAAAGTGTAGCAGGGTTTGTGCTAAATAGGCGTGTGAGATATTATCGAAAGCGGAACGGAGGTCTAAGGAAAGGAGAGCAAGAAGTTCAGAATGAGTCTTGGCAAGATGAATGAGATCGCGAAGAAGTTGAACATTGGAGGAAAGAGAACGGCCAGGAACATTATAGGTTTGAGAGTCAGCAAGGATGTAAGGAAGGACAGAGTTTAGTCGACGGGAAAGAAGCTTAGTATAGAGTTTATAATCTTGATTGAGAAGAGAAATGGGGCGCCAATTTCCCAAGTCAAGAGGGTCACCCTTCTTGGGAAATAGGACCACATGTGCGTCCGTGAAACTCCTCGGGAGGGGGAGCAGTTAAATGCAGCAGAAAAAGCGGAGAGGAGAAAAGGCAACAGAAGAGGCAAGAACGCACGATAAAAAGAAAAAGAGAGGCCGTCCGGACCCGGAGCGGCATGGGGGTTAAGGGAAGAGAAGGTGTCGGACACCTCCGTGGATGTGGGTGAGAGAGATAGGGTGTGAGCAAGATGAGACGGAACTTGAGGCAGGTTATTGAGAAGATGGGGGAGAGCAGAGGGAGAAGGGGAGGAGTTTCACTGAACTTGGTGGTATAAAACTGACGAACGTGAGAGCAAATCGCTGCCCAATCGGATGTGATTTCGCCAGAGGAGGCGAAGATGACGAAGCGAGGTAGAAGACTTACATGCAGATTCCATTGATGTTAGAAAATCACACGTGCATTCATCCGGATTGAGATGTTTCATACGCAAACGTAAAAGTGCTTGCTGCGCTAGAGGTTTCAGCAAAGCCTGGAGCTCCACCTGATTTGCTGGAAACAGCGGATCTGACAGCCCAATCAGTGCGAGCATCTGCCTGGCGTGATCGAGGCGCATCTGAATGGAAATCGTCATGGTGAAGGAAAGTTGCTTGATATGTAAGAGGAGCTGATGCTTGACATGAAGCCAATACGTCAAGGAACAGGGTGCGGAATGCAACCCTGCGCGACCAGCAGCGAGGAAAGAACGGACAGAGGCACAAAAGTAAGGACCCACGAAGGTACTTAGCAATGCATCCGGCTTGCAGGAGCAGCGCGGGAAGAATGTCTTCGCGCTCTCGGAGGTAGTCATACGTCGACTCCAGGTTCGTGGTGTCTGTGCAAAACTGATAATAATCTCCAAGATTGAGAGGTTCTGAAGGAGCACCACATTTGGAGAGTACACTTCAAAAGACCTCAAACGAAGGATGAGACCCATCATCATCAGTGTCCCTTTCAATTTCTGTCGGCGCAGGAGATAGAGAAAAGTCTCCTGAAGATTTGGTAGTACGGAACGGTTGCCCATCCGCAGAGGGAGATTTCTTCTTTTTCTTCTTACGTCGGGTACCTGTACGAGTGCTAGAAATGCGTTTTCCAGGGAGCAACGATGCTCGGGAAGCAGACGCAGAGTCAGAGGAGTTATCGGCGCTGCCGCCACACTCGGAGACACCAACAGTGAAGATTGGTGGGAAACCAGCGGCGAGGTCTGCCGATGTTGCCACGTGATCAGGAGTAATAGGTGAGGCGAGCACTGGAAGATGAAGGTGGGAGGTGAGGTCAGCATCAAAAGACGCTCGTTGACAAGAGGCTTTGGATATACTTTTTGTGGAACTCGGCCCAGGGGCAGTTGGCACACTAGAAGACGGTGCAGGTCGAGAGCAAGATGTAGCAGGAGGCTGCTTAGAGGCGGGAGGCACTCTAGAAGCGGTGGGAGCTGGATACTCGTTGTTGGGGCAACGAGCACGCTGATGCCAAAGTTCTTTGCAATTAGCACAGTGTTCTGATGTTAGCATGTCAATTCTGTAGGTGAGCTGCCCACATCGGACGTTTAGGATCCGTGGGAAATTACGGAGATGCTCCTCTGATGGAAAGATGAATCGAACACTGCGGCGAAAACTACGAACATTCTTATTTGCAGGATCCTTGGGCGCAGCTGAATGTGTGATAACAGGACAAAAAATCTTACCACACTTACTAAGTGCAGTATATATCATCGCATCCGAGATTTCGGGGGGCACCGGATGCAAGGAGACCTGAACAGGGCGCCTGGCGATCGATTCAGCTTCAAGGTGGTGATCTCCCAGGTCAAGACCAAAATTTAGAAGCGTGTCTGCATATTCTTTGGATGTGAAATAAACAATCACCGTCCGCGGCCGGCGGGTGAGGTGAGTAATGGCTCCTGCTGGAAGAAAAACAAGGAGCGTATCACAATAGACCTTCAACGGTGTATTCGGAAGAGCATCCAGGCACACTCCCAACTCGCGTGTGGAGTGAAGTTCCGGTGCAGCCGGTGAGAAGTGCGGAACGTCCAATTGAAGTGAATCACCATGTATCTGGACATGGGCATCCGCAAGGGGAAGGCGAGTCGCTTGCGTCGGTAGGGACAAACCTGAGGTAACGCTAGAATAAGAGCGGGAAGGCAAACCTCCACTGGAAGGCAGAGGTGCAGCGCTGGATGAAGAAACTGACACAACGCTGGGCAAGGCTACCGAAGGCAGAGAAGCAACACCCTCAGAGATATCTATTACGTCATCGGCAGCATCAAAAGCGTACGACGCAGCATCACCACCAGGAGGGGTGGAGTCAGAGAGTCGAAGCGTAGAAGAAGAAGAAGAGCAATAGGCATCAGGAGGAGGACGATATTCCCTATCATCAAGGACGGACGCTGATTGGTTTGCTCCGTCAGAGATAAGGATCGACGTAGTAAGAGAAGCTGTGACGAGAGCAGGAACGCTGCTCTTATCAGTAGTCGCCATCGCCGATGGCGAGGCCTAATTTAGTAAAAACAACCAACTGGTCGAGAAAATAAAATGCTGATAGCTAACTGAAAATAGTACTCACCGACTCGGGAGATGTCTTAAATGAAAGATACAACCTTCGTCTTGAAGGCACGCAAAAAAGTTAAACGACAGAGCACACAAAACACACTCAGTAGACGGCGAAACACGGAGCTCAAAACAGACACGACTTACGTCCCATAAAGCAAGGACTGTTACGGCGTGGTTTGATGATAATTCCGTATCGTGTGTGGACTGGCCAGCACAGAGCCCTGATCTAAATCCCATAGAGCACCTATGGAATAAATTAGAGCTCCGCATAATAAGTTTGGAACGAAGGCCAACTACTAAGCAACAGTTAGCGGCAGAATTATGTACTGAATGGAAGCGCATACCTATCGTTGTGTGTTCCAAAACCTTGTCGAAAGCATGTCTCGAAGGGTCAGTGCATGTATTAAGGCCAAAGGTGGACCGACACCGTACTAATTTATGTCAATAAACGCTATGTTGTGCTTCTCTTCTAGGTGTTCGGTGACTTTTGTGAATATAGTGTGCACACATACGTTCGTATACATATCACTAAGCTGTTCGCTGAGATTCAGATGTTAGCTCCATAAAGAAATAGAAATCACCAGGTAAAATTTTAACTGAATATTTACTTACTGTTGCCGTATCAAACTTCTTCATTTACAGCGATCTTGACAAACAACTCGGGCTTCACTGGCATCCCTCGCACGATGCACGCGAGATATACTTCATTCTGTACTTTCTGTTCTTTATTCTGTATACTTCTTTCTCATAATCTTTTTCTCGTGCAGACACTCCGGAATCTGATCCTCCCATGACTTCGTTGGCCTTCCTCTGCCTTTCTTTCCTGCCACTTTGGCTGAAAAAAAAAATCTTAGTAAGCATCACATCACACATTCTTTGAACATGGCCAAACCACCTAAGAATATTAGTCTCCATCTTACTGTGCTAAAGTCTGAAAGCTTGAAACCGAAATTCATGGACGGCTGAGGGTCTCGTCGCAAGAACCTAAAAGCGTTTAGAAGTGAAATAGGTCTCCACCATTTGGAGGTCATATCTAAAGTGGGTGGTTACATACTTTGTATTATAACTGATAGACGACAGAAATATGATTTACCGATTTTAAAGAGCAGCGATATTTTTTACCTATAAATAATTTGTTTTGAATTTCAGTTATTTTTATCATGAAATTTCATTTTAGCAAGCACACCTTCTCATAGAACGAGAAACATTCTTCTTTTGAAGAAAACAAGAATGCGTTCTTTCAACCTAAAAAAAAACCAAGCAAGATGACACCGAATTTTCGGGTGTAATAAGCACGTCTTTTGAATCCGTTCTGACGCAAATTAAATGTGCCGAAGCTATTCAAAGTCAATGGAACCGGCATGGAAAACAATAGTATCTGACGGAAGAAAGAAGTTTTTCAATCGGGTTTTTAATCCCTCAGATATTGCTGTAAACGGAATCGTGAACTTACGCCCTCTGGTTGCAGACTTGTGCGTTAAGAAAAACATGAATTAATATGAGAAACATTTCGCACCAGAAAAGCTCTCCAACACAGAAAGAATTTTTCAAATCGGGCTCTTAGAAACAGAGATATCGACAAAAATAACTTGTGACTTTACGTTCCCTGGTGGGAAAACCATGCATTATTTTAGGAAGAAAGTATTCTCAAAAGGATTTTCCATATGAGCGGTATCGGTCCAAGAAAAAAAAATTTAGTCGAGTTTTCAGGAGCCCAGATTTTGCTACAAATACATCAGAAGCAGAGATAAACACTTATCCTCCTGGTGGCCAAACTATTCTTTACCAAACATTAGAGATTATGTGAAAAATATTTTCCATCAGGTCTTGTATGCGGTACAGGAAGAATTTTTAAAATCGGAGTTTTAGGAGCAGAAATAACGCAGAAAACGCAATTTACCTTTGTGCCCCCTAGCGGAAAGTCTATGATTTACTTGAAAATCTTGAATTTATAGGAAAAACATTTCGCATTGGAAACACTATCCAACAAAGAAAGAATTTTTCAAATCGGATTCCTAGAAGGAGAGATACTGACAAAAGTAAGATATACATCTACACCCCTGGCGTAGAAACCATGCATTATTTCAAGAAGAAAATGTTCCTAAAAGGTTTGTCGACATGAGTAGTATCGGTCAACAAACGACTTTTTTGCAGTCAAGGTTTCAGAAGCTCATATTGTGCTGCAAATACATCAGAAGCGGAAATTAAGACTTACGCCACCTGGTGGCCAAACCATATTTTACAAAAATTAGAAATTACGTGCAAAGGATTTTCCATCAGGAGCTATATCCGGTGCAGAAAGAACTTTTCAAATCGGAGATTTTGAAGCAGAGATATATGGGGAAAAGCAATTTACATTAACGCCCCCTAGCGGAAAGTCTACGAATTACTTGAAAATTTTGAAATTAAATGAAAAACATGTCACACTGAAAACACTATCCAATAAAGAAGGAATTTTTCAAATCGGACTCCTAGAAGTAGAGATATTGTCAAAAATACGATATACATCTATTCCCCGGGCGGAGAAAGTGTGAAATATTTTAGGAAGAAAATATTCCGAAAAGGTTTATCGATGTGAGTGGCATCAGTCAACGAAAGAATTTTTTCAATCGATATTTTAGAAGCTTAGATTTTATGACAAATACATCAGAAGCAAAAATGAACACTTACGCCTCCTGATGGCCAAAGTATTCTTTACCAAAAATTTGAAATTATATGCAAAAGGTTTTTCATCAGGAGCTGTATCCGCTAAAGAAAATATTTTTCAAATCGGAGTTTTAGAAGAAGAGTTATCGGGAAAAATGTAATTTACTTTTACACCCCCTAGCGGAAAATCTATATGTAATTTGAAAAAGTAACTATATCTAAAATACTCTTCGACAAAAATTGAATCGAAAGATAAAAGAATTTTTTCAATCGGATGTTTAGGAGGAAATATGTGGAATAAACGTATTTTTGAATTCGACATCATCTGCATTTACGCCCTCTAGCGGCGAAACTGTACATCGTAAAAAAAAAAACGAAATAGAGGACCATCATTCGCATATTTCAAGCTTCCCAGTGCAAAAATAATTTTTCAAATCGGACTAATAGTTGCAGACATATTGTGGGTACAAACGGACGGACGGACGAACGGACAAACCAGTGACATAAGCACGATCTTCTTTTACAAAAGACGTGCTAAAAAAGATAGAAAGAGGTGCCATACCATTCCTTTACCAACTGCAGCATCAGAGGCCGCCCCTGTGGCGCAGGCCACTGACCATTCGTTCCAGGTGGGTGCGGGTTCGAATAACGGGTGAGACATGGATGTTGTGACTATCTTACAGCAATGGCTCACTCCCATTCCTGGAGCCGGTGGCCTTACATTAGAGACGGGTGACGACTTATAGCCCATTGAGTTCCTCCCAGTGGTCGTTAAGGGGGACGCCAAGTAATTTTGCTTCCTGTACTTCCAATGGAGAAACTTTTGTACACATTTCCTTCACAATTAGTGTGTTCCCAAGGATGAAAATTTGAACATCGATTAAAACAACTTCATACTATAACTTGGAATACTTAACATTTTCTAAAACATAACCATAATTATATTAAAAAACAATAACTTTTCCTTTGGCGGTGTTGAAACCAGAAAAAAAAGATGGCGCGACCTGTACTTTGATGACGTCAGTAGACAAACAAATATTGGATTGCTCAGTTATGGTTATGTTTTAGAAAATATTAGGTATTCCAAGTTATAAAAGGGAGCTTTTTTAATCGATGTTCAAATTTTCATCATTGGGAACGCATTAATTGTGAAGAAAATTTGTACAGAAGTTTTTCCATTGGAAGTATAGGAAGCAAAATAACTTGACGTCCACCTTAAACCCTCAATTAAAGAAAACAAAACACACGCACAAAACAACTGAGATGTGAAAGGGTTTTAGCGGCTCCGAGCCATTTTTTGTGGTCACTTGGTTAGAGAGGCAAAGCTAAGAAGTTTTTAAAAATAACATATGGAGAAATAGGAAACATGTTTAATACACTGGTATTATGTAAACCCGATGTTCTCATTGTAAGCATTAAACACTCAGTATCCGGGTAATGCCCTAAGATGTCTCACGAATCACAGAAGTTGTACACTGGCGTGCAAAAATTATGGACGAGACGGTTTTTCGAAAGTAACGTCGTGCAGAAGTGCTCCACATCGTCTCAAATCATACCATAAGATCCCCAAGATGTAAGAATATGGGGAAAGTGAGCAAAACCGTCCAAACAAGGAATCCAAAGGATACAAAGGCACTTTATTGAAAAGGTAGCTTCGAGCACAACTGGACCGAAGACAGAAACGTCCATGTGACAGGCGGCTGCCAAGAAAAATCCAGTCTTTAGTAGGGGATATGATCCCCTTGACTGCGTTGCAGAATTTACAACGTCTGTCCATGCTGAGAACGAGGTTGTCAAGGAGCTGTTGAAGCATCGCGGCCCATTCATCTTGTAGCGCCAATCACAGCTGCGGAATCGTTGCTGGCGGCTGGCGACGTGCTGCCAAGCGTCTCCCGAGAAGGTCCCACACGTGTTCGATGGGATTTATGTCCGGGGACCTTACGGGCCAATCCATGCGTTGAATATCTTCACTCTCCAACAGCTCCGCGACAGCCACTGTACGATGAGGTGTAGTGTTGTCGTCCATGAAGAGGAACTCAGGACCCACAGCACCTCTAAACAGACGCACGTGAGGCAGGGGAACCTCGTTACAATAGCTGACACCTGTGACTGAACCTCCTTCGAAGATGTGGAGGTCAGTACGGCTACGAAGCATGATACCGTCCCAAACGAGAACTCCGCCACTTTTCATAACACTATGACACTCAAATGTGATGAAATTTTTAATATTTTGAAATTCTGTTATTAAAAAATACGAAAATTTTGTTGGAGCACAGGGTTTTAATCTTGAATGATACAGAATGTTTTAAATTCTTTTAAAAAATAATAAAATGCGCATATATGCTGTTGGTGAAATATTGTTTATAAAACCTAAGTATTAACTTATATCTTGTTGAAGTGAGACATAATACATGCATTTTGATTTGAAATCTGTTTCTTGATAATAAACATACACCTGAATCTTTAATTAAAATCCCTTACCATTAAATGTATCAGTTTCATAATGAAAACACCTTAATTTTCAAACTTAAGAATTGTACTGCATAGGCCTATATTTGATGAACTATGTATGTATATATTCATATAAAAATAGTATAGATTAAAGTTTAATGGAACATATGCCTTTTTCAATCGAGCGTTCCATGTCATCTCCAAACCACGGCTTTTTTCATCCCACTAGAATTCCATACTTTGAAGAGGTAAAGGAAAAAATAACTAGTAATATCTAAGAAGAGAAAAAACAACAACAACAAAAACAAAAAAAGAAAACACTTTAGGCTAACGAACTATAAAGGCATTTTCTGGGAATAACAAACACAACAGTGCAAGGACCTCGTGCAATAAATATTCCATTGAATTTCGACCATACATCAAAATTTATGCTATTATTGTATAACCACGGTTCCTGACATATTCGGTATGTTTTAAACATGCACATAAGGAATGCCATTCAGTAGGAGCTTACGAAACAACTTTTGTTGTACCTTTTTTGTTTTCGTTTGGGAAGGGGGAGCTATAGTTGGCACGGATTTAATCTTAAATTGTATACCTAACCGACATTTATTCCGTAATACTGAAACGTTCCAGGAGTCCTAATTTTTAGAAAACAAGAAATACTCGATTAAATCTTTTGGCGGGATCGTTTAGACTTTAGGCCTAACGATCAGCAATTTTGTACGAACACGAAACGCAATTAATCTAAAGCTAGGGTGAGGCATTTCGTATTTGCGCGGAACATGAATTAATTGCCTTTTATTAACCGAAAAAAAAGTACTAACCTTGATTTCTACACCGATCGTAGAGCCACGATTCAGAATGAAAATCCACGTTGCCACAACATGCTAGGATTACCAGCAAACACAAATTTAGAGTTTCCCGGCGCATGCCCTAAATCTGAGATAGATGTCACGCAGCAAGTGAACAGCGATAAAATTCTGAAGCATTACACCGATATTAAAAACGTTACACAATTCCTAGAAAAATGCTCATGTACATTTAATTAAACTCCGAAACGTTACACAACCTCAGAAAAGTTTGCGCCTGCGCATTGAGCAAATTGCGGGTATGCCTAGCACGACACACACATTACCTCGTCGTACTTTTCGTGACCGCTCGCTCTCCTAGACCAGAGACAACTGTCTTCTCGCCTCCTTCTCCCCTGTCCCCCAAAAATGCCCTTAAGCATATCCTAAAATTCCCCGTAAGAAACAACCACACCGCCCTTGCCTCAAAGAAAAATCTTAAGCCTCAAAGTAAAATGTGAGGGCTAGTGCATTTGTCGGCAGCCTTGAAATTGAAATCTGTAAAGCATCAAAAGAGGCACGATAGAGTCAATCTCCATTCAAAATACAAAGTGCAAATACTAAGCATAGGCAAAATGTCGTCTTAGTAAATAACCGTGCACCCGGTGTTTAATAGGGAACTGACTTTGAGAAATTCCTCTCACGCTTTGGGGAAACAAAGGAATGGAAGCACAAGATGGAAAAAGGTTGCATTTTGAGATTTTATATGAAATCCTAAATACCCCGTATAAAATCTCTGTAACATGGGTGACGGACCACTTTGTCCGTGTTCATTCCCCCCACCTTTCACGTTGTCCACATTAATCTCGTCCTCTGGATGGATGGAATACCGTGGAAATTTTCTTTTTTGAGGGAATTTTTCGTTACTAGGGAGAAAACAAAGGTGAGAGGACATTGCTTGTTTGCGATTTCTTTCCATCTTAAGTTTTTCGATTAAAATATAACGATTTTACGTGTTATATTAGGTGTTCAACTTAATTCTCTGCCACAGGCAGGACACGTTGAGAGCAAATTATAGCAAATCGAATACGTACCTAATCAAGGAAATAATCCCTGTCGTGTTGGATACATTTCAGCAATCGGTCAGGGAGCTTCCGAATGCCACTGAGGAAAAAGAGGGCTGTTTCGAGTTGATAAAGTTATCAACACCTGTGTGAACTTCCTCGACAGAAGTAAAGTGCGTAAGTAGTATAAAAGGACGGGTCCGAGGGCAAGGAGCAGCTCCTTCTAGAGAAGGAGCAGGGGCGTGGCTTGCGGCAGAAGGATGGGGGCGTGGCATGTCACCGAAGGATGTGGGGGCGTGGCAGAGGACGTTAGTGTGTGTAGGGTCGGTGCTGCCCCTAGCGGTGCTTCTTGGAACTTTATTATTGTGTTAGACCTTTGTTTTTTGAGGGATGGCAACGGCCGAGTGGGAGAAAGGGGGTGGATAGAGGGGGATGTCAACTCGATGTGCTGCCCCTAGCGGTGCTTTTTGGAACTTTTAATGGATCTTTGAGAGATGGCAACGACCGAGTGGGGAAAAGGAGATGTGCTGCCCCCTAGCGGTGCTTCTTGGAACTTTTAATGGATCTTTGAGGGATGGCAACGACCGAGAGGGAAAGGGGTGGATATAGGGGGATGTCAACTCAATGTGCTGCCCCTAGCGGTGCTTCTTGGAACTTTATTATTATGTTAGATCTTTGTTTTTGAGGGATGGCAACGACCGAGTGGGAGAAAGGGGTGGATATAGGGGCATGTCAACTCGTGTGCTGCCCCCTAGCGGTGCTTTTTGGAACTTTTAATGGATCTTTGAGAGATGGCAACGACCGAGTGGGGGAAAGGGGGGTACGTTGCCCCCTGGCAGTGCTTTTTCGAACTTTTCTCGGGAGATTTATTGGACGTTGACAAATTTTTAAGAAGTCTTTCCAATATTTATTTTTTTAATTTTCTCGGGAGATTTCCTGGACTTTGTCAAATTTTTGAAGGAAGTTTTTTTGGCGTTTCCAATTTTTTTTTACTCTTATTTTTTTTTGTCCTATTTTTTCTCTCTAATTTATTTTATTAAATTTATATTTTCAGGAATTCCCTGAGGTATTATAATTTTTATAGACGTTGCATTATTTTTTTAATTTTCTCGGGAGATTTATTGGACGCTGACAAATTTTTGAAGGAAGTCTTTCTAATATGTTTTTTTTTATTAAATTTATATTTTCAGGAATTCCCTGAGGTGTTATAATTTTTATAGACGTTGCATTATTTTTTTAATTCGTATATTTGTCCTCCCTCCAATTTTAATTTAGACGAGGAAAGGCTTTGTTTGAAAAAATTTCGTTCCTGTTGATTCATGTTCCGCTATCTTTTGTCCGACATGTGTTTTGGGATGACTCACCATTTTCTCTTTGACTCAGAAAACTTTGTATGACACGTGTTTTGGGAAGAGTGACTATGATGTGTGACGCATGTCGTGATAGCAGACATGACATCAGCCAACGCCATTTCCTCCGCGGGGTCGGCGGTTGACGTCATTTGAGATTCTGTTAGACGCCTTAAGTTCCAAGACTGATTTTTTTTCAATAACTTGATCATTTAGCAACGAATTTATTCCTTATTTTTTCCTCATAATTTACCATTTTATATTCATAATTTTTCAACGTAACGATTTTTTTATTTTCTTTGAGGAGACTTCACGCATTTTCAACGGACGTTCCAACATAAAAATGTTTTCCAAAGTTTTGTGCTGCAGACATAATCTTAAAACACGATTGTTTATTAACGTATTTACGTGTTCATGACATTTTCTGTTACATTTTTTTAACGTTGTACCTTTTTCCAACGTACAAAGCCACAATTTTTTATGCATAGTTAAAATATTTATTTTTTTTATTTTTTCGTATTTCTTCATGATTAATCAGTGAAATGTACCTTTTAACGCATTATCTTAATCTTTTTGTTCTAAATGCTTGCGTACTCCTTAAACTTCTTGATGTACCAACATTATTTTATTTTCTAACTTTTCAAACTAAGAACTACTTTTATCGAGGCTTTATTTTTTCTGATTCAAACAAGCAAACGTTTCTTCATTATTATTTCCGTTACCTATACAAACAACTTTTCTTACTTGCTTTTAATGTATGACTTAATCTGGTTTTCTATATAGCTGTTTCATGCTTGTGCAAGAAATATACAGATCTATAGCAACTAGCTATACATAACATTCGTTCGTAACAGTATCTTTTTTTTTTTTTTTTTTCCAGATTTAAACCAACACACGCTTCTTAACGACTTGATATCGGTTTTCTGGGGAACTTTTCTTTTTCCTTCATTCAATTTTATTCCAGATCATGAGACGAGGAAATGCTTCTTTAGAAACGATTTCGTTCCTGTTCGCAGTAATTATTGGATTTTGACAAATTTTTTGTGAAACGACTTCATGCTAATTCTGAGTCTTTCGCCTTTACAATATTATTTTCTCGTAATTTTTTCGTGTGTTCAAGAACTCTACAGGTCTTTCACAGTTAAAATTCTGGTAAAACTATATTTTCTTACTTTATTTAGCATATCATTATAGCTTCCCAATTTTCGCTATTTTACTTCATCTTTTTTGAAATTTAGTAAAACTTTTCAGTATGTCAATAATTTATTTCTTACTTGACCAAACTTAAGACTCCTTTTATTTAGACTATTTTTTTTTTCATTTCATTTCAGCAAAATGATTATTTTAGATGTTGCAAACGTTTCTTCATCATTATTTCCGTTACCTATACAAACAACTTTTCTTACTTGCTTTTAATGTATGACTTAATCTGGTTTTCTATATAGCTGTTTCATGTTTGTGCAAGAAATATACAGATCTATAGCAACTAGCTATACATAACATTCGTTCGTAACAGTATCTTTTTTTTTTTTCCAGATTTAAACCAACACACGCTTCTTAACGACTTGATATCGGTTTTCTGGGGAACTTTTCTTTTTCCTTCATTCAATTTTATTCCAGATCATGAGACGAGGAAATGCTTCTTTAGAAACGATTTCGTTCCTGTTCGCAGTAATTATTGGATTTTGACAAATTTTTTGTGAAACGACTTCATGCTAATTCTGAGTCTTTCGCCTTTACAATATTATTTTCTCGTAATTTTTTCGTGTGTTCAAGAACTCTACAGGTCTTTCACAGTTAAAATTCTGGTAAAACTATATTTTCTTACTTTATTTAGCATATCATTATAGCTTCCCAATTTTCGCTATTTTACTTCATCTTTTTTGAAATTTAGTAAAACTTTTCAGTATGTCAATAATTTATTTCTTACTTGGCCAAACTTAAGACTCCTTTTATTTAGACTATTTTTTTTCATTTCATTTCAACAAAATGATTATTTTAGATGTTGCAAATCATCAGGTTTTTTTGTTTCCTTATATATCATATTTTCCAACTTGCTTTTAAAGTATTTCTCAAAGCTTGCATGTACGTCAAATACGCATTTTTTTAATCCTTCCCTAGTTTGCTATACTTTTTTCGTGGACTGCCCCAACAGGAAAGCATTCATTGTCAAGGCATGAAATCTAAAACCTTTTTTCTTACGATAAAATTTGTATTCTTTGGGACATGTTTTCTGTATATTGTTCTGTCTCGTCCGAAAAAAAACATTCATTCTGGAGGCAAAGCGAGTAATTCCGTTCTTCCACTAAACATCATTTTTTTACGTTTTGCTAACTCACCACCCCCATAGCGAAAATAAAGAAATACTTACTCTGTTCTCTACATATCGACTCAATCTATTTCTTTTCGAAATGCTGATCATGACATTTCAACTAAAATTTCATACTTTCACCAAAAATCATATTCTTAAACGAGCTATTTTTTACACAATTATTTCATGTATAACTAAATTTTTGTTGTTTACTCACCTCATAAAAGTCAATAAGAACTCCCCTAATCTCATTCCTTTCCCTCATTTAGTTCGCTTAAATTGAGATGTTTCAAAATTTCGCGTATATTTCATTCCCTTAATGTCCAGTTCTCCCGTGTCGGCCCCTTCATTTTTAACTTCTGTGCATGATGCATTTTCTCTTTAGACGTTTAGTTTCATTGACCTTTTCTTTCGTTTTAATTAGGTTTTCATTATCGTATTTTTTATTCATTGTCTCAGCAGAAAAATCTTTCATTCTGGAGACATAGCGACTAAGTCCGTACTTCCTCTAAACATTTTTTTTTTCACATTTTACTAATTGTTCAGAAAAGCAGTTGTTTCCAAACTCCCATAGTGAAAATATCGTATTCCCCTTATAGTACTTATTATATTTTTCCTTCTGTTCAGTGTTGTATGATTCTTCAAACTTTGGTTTATTTTTATGAAACTTCTTTTTTTCTTAGTTTTTTTTTCTGATTCAAACTTTCAATCTTCTCCTATCGATGTAATTACTCTTATTTTCCCATTCGACTTTACTTTTGGACAGAAATGTATCTAAAATCTTCAGATGTATTTTAGTCTACAAGGCCGATTCTTCCCTGTTTCAAATAAAGTCATTGTAGGATTTTAGTGTAAATGCTCCTAAATCTTTAGAACTTACTTTTCATAGTTAGATACAAATTCCTCGAGGTTTACATGAAAGAAGAGTGTTTTTACGCTCTCTCCAGTGTGTGAGCTTTCCCCAAGAAATTAACTTTGAATTCCCCCTTGTTTCTGTCGGAAACTGACAATCTCCTGCAACTGTTTTCACGCGTCTCTTGCTTACAAAAAAAACCTCATATGGCATGAAATCACTTTGCTTGGGAGATTAAACTAAATTCTGGTTTTGAACTTTGAATGCAAACTTAAGCTCGCAAAAGCATAGTTTTCTGAGCAAACTTAAACTGTCTAAGATGACAAAAATCTAAAACTGCTGACTCAATGGGACAGAGCGTTTGAACTTTGGCGTTAATTCACCATTTAAGAGAACCGTCGTGAACCACTAGAAGGGAAGTAAGCAGACCCTGATTTAGTCCACTGTTTCCAAGGAAGGTAGAAAGCTAGTGTCGTAATTCAAAAGCTCTTAACTCAAGCCTCCCCAGGATTCAGTTTCGGACGAACGAATACTCAGATGTCCATGCTTAGACATTGAAAAATTGCTTCAGACAAATATTTTCTTACTTAAAGTGCTTCAATTCAGAATTTGTACTATTTAAGATTTTCCTTAGTCAATATTTTTTCTATCTTAAAAACTTCTAAAGGGTTGATTTTGAAAAAAACGAGTTCTCATAAAAATGTAAAATTTCCTTAGATTGTATGAGGAACCAAAAAAAAAAAAATTGATGAAGCTTGGACGTTAACCATTCCAACCATTTCTTTCTCTTCATGTTTCATTCCATAAACTTTCTTCAAATTCCTATATGTCCAAGAATTTTGTTAAATGTCCAAGTTCGACTCCCCCAGAAATTTTTTGAAAATGATATTCTGGAATTTTTTTAAAAGAGAAACTAAGAATCCCTTCACTGAAACAAGAAATTCATATTCAAAGCATTACATCCCTCTTTCTACTTCAAATACTCTATTTGTAAATCTAAGGAAGTTTTTTTTTTTTTTTTAATATTCATATATTTTTCCCTCTAACTTTAGAAGATATTGTCCCAAAATGTATGTACATATTACGATAGTAAAATATCTTACTACTTACTGCTTGATGTTCAATTCACTTCACACCGTCTTAAGGAAATTCGTTCATTTTCTCATAACACATAGACATGTTATTTTTCTTTCCATTCACTTCAAAGACTCAATTGAGATCAACCTAATGGAGTCCTTTGAGAAAAACTTTCATAGGAAAGCATAAATTTGCCTAAAAACTACATTAAAAATAAACAAATGTTGAAAGTTCCTGTACAAGAAGGAAATTCTGTTGTAACTTCTAAACGAAAAAAGACAAATTCTAAGAAAATATGTAAAAATGTTCGTTGGATTCCATATTAAAAAAAATTAGTTTAAGAAAAGTGTCATTCTTTTTTTTTTTTTCGGAACAGTTCATTCTTTCCTAGGGTTAAAAATGGAACACTTCATTTTTCTTAGTAGACAATTTTGAGAAAACACATTTCATTAAAAGCAGGGAAATTCCCATAGGAATTTCCCTGCTTTTAATGAAAATTCACATGGGAAAACTAGTATGCATAAAAAGACTGTTTCGAAACGAGTAAAAATCTGTTGAAGTTCGTTTTCGAAAAAGTTGGAAATGGAATGAAGTAAAAACAGTCACAGCAAGTTCCTGAAAGTTGAAAATTGGATGTACTAAAAATGTCTAAGGAAAGAAATTTTTATAAAACACAGACTGTTTAGTTTTTCCAGGCTAGGGGGTCTTCAGTGAGAGCGCTTCTTTTTTCTACTCAAAGAATAAAGCGAGTCAGTTTGAAACATTTCAAACTCCCCGAAATTAAGCTGTGTACTCTGGTTTCGACTCAATACTGTAAAGCATTGCTCTCAGACCAGTCGGAATTCCGCCCCGATTGGTTGCCTAATGGAAAACATCAGACCCCTTTCCAATAACAATCCCCAAATATCCTTAAGAAAAGTCTAGCAAAAAAGCACTAGTTCACCATTAAAACAATTGGATTCATTCTGTTACTGTTTTAAACATTTCAAAAAAGAAGTTTACATTCTCACTTTTACTTTAAAAATCTTGAAAGCTTAAATTTTGACCCATTTAAAAAAAAATTCACTTAAAATTTAATTTAAAAAAATAATAATTACTCTTTAAATTTATGTCTTAAAACTAAAAAATATTTACGCTTAATATTTCAATAAATAATAAATATTCACAAATTCACCTTCTACCTTGCCCATTTAAAAAAATAATTCTGAATTTATACAATCGAAATCATTACTTCTCCAAATAGTTCTTTTCCCCTGATTGTAGAGAAGAACTCTTCTGAAATCTTCACTTTTCCACATGTGTTCATAAAAGCTTGAGCTACTTCCTTAGGATTCAACAAGGCCACAGCGTTCTGGAAACTTGAAATCGCTTTCCTGTTCCACTCAGTGGTTAGGCATGGAGGATGCATCTCAATAGGTGGAAGTACTTCCGAAATGCATTCGCGACATCTACATACCTTCAGGATGCTCTCCCCGATTAAATTTTTTAAACATTCAATTAAATTGTGTCTAAGTTCACACTCCTCAATCGATGTACTTTGAAACTTTCGGGATTCTCCGAGTACGATTTTCTGGAATTCTGAACCCATTAACAATTCCTGGATGCTGTCCCACACGCCATCCAAAATAATTTGGAGTTTCTTAAACTGCTTTCTGGTTAATGCAACTCCTGTTGTTAAGTGAAAAATCCGGAACCAGAATTTGAAAGACTTGAAGACTTCTTACTTTATTCAAACTTAGAACAGAACTAAAATTCGCTCAGCGTTTCCTTTGCATACTGTAACCAACACATGACCCTTATCACCACGTGGTGATTGATGTGTCACGATGCGTCAGCACACTAACTGCACGATGACTGTTTCCTTATCTGGTCATCTCGCAACGAACATGCTATTGATTCTAATCAGGCAAAGCTAACTTCAGCTTGAGAGATAAACGAAAGGATTTCATTATAACTTTCATATCTTGAGAGAATAAACTAAAAAAATCTTCATAATAAGAGTAAAGAAATTCTTCAAGGCTGAATTTCCACTAAAATGATGGTGGTATACGGAAAGCGTGAGAATTTAATCAGACACCTTCAAAGAATTCATCTTGGAATTAACGCTGCTTTTGAAAAACGAGTGAACTATGAAATTCTTTGTTCTCCACACAAGAAAATTTCAGATTTCGAAATCTCGCCGTCCTGACCCACTTTTTCCTGAGTAAAATTTAACACAGGGTGGAAATCTCCACTTACGCATTCCTTTGAGTGGGGAATAGCTCTCATGAAAGGGGTCAACGGTTCCAAACAACATTGATTAAAACTGGAGAGAGGAAAAATATATGAATTAAAAAAATAATGCATAAGCAGGATTCCCAAAAACATAAAAAAATATAAGTTTTATATAAAAAGAAATTCCAGGAAAAATATTGGTGGGGCGAAAGATTTCCCATTCTTCCATTCCCACAAAAAATTTAACGAAGTCTAATAAATCTCTCGAAAAAAAAATTAAACAAATACTTGAACTGACAAAAGAGAACGACACGTGACGTCAACCTATCCCGCGGCTAGTAGTAGGAGATACACTGTTCCCCCCTCTGACATCATTTTTTTTTTCTATGCGAACAGAAATTTACTTGAACAACCGTCTTAGAAAATGCCCCTTCCACGTTTTTTCTTTCCAGCCATGCAAAAACAATCAGATTGCCTTTTCCCACCAAAAGTTCTAGCAAGAAAGAGCAGGAGACGCCGGAACGTAGCCCGAAGGAGCCGAATAACAAGGGGGCGAGACAGGGAGGGAGCTTAGACATAAATTTAAAGAGTAATTATTATTTTTTTAAATTAAATTTTTAAGTGAATTTTTTTTAAATGGGTCAAAATTTAAGCTTTCAAGATTTTTAAAGTAAAAGTGAGAATGTAAACTTCTTTTTTGAAATGTTTAAAACAGTAACAGAATGAATCCAATTGTTTTAATGGTGAACTAGTGCTTTTTTGCTAGACTTTTCTTAAGGATATTTGGGGATTGTTATTGGAAAGGGGTCTGATGTTTTCCATTAGGCAACCAATCGGGGCGGAATTCCGACTGGTCTGAGAGCAATGCTTTACAGTATTGAGTCGAAACCAGAGTACACAGCTTAATTTCGGGGAGTTTGAAATGTTTCAAACTGACTCGCTTTATTCTTTGAGTTGAAAAAAAGAAGCGCTCTCACTGAAGACCCCTAGCCTGGAAAAACTAAACAGTCTGTGTTTTATAAAAATTTCTTTCCTTAGACATTTTTAGTACATCCAATTTTCAACTTTCAGGAACTTGCTGTGACTGTTTTTACTTCATTCCATTTCCAACTTTTTCGAAAACGAACTTCAACAGATTTTTACTCGTTTCGAAACAGTCTTTTTATGCATACTAGTTTTCCCATGTTATTCTAAGGGAATTTCCCTGCTTTTAATGAAATGTGTTTTCTCAAAATTGTCTACTAAGAAAAATGAAGTGTTCCATTTTTAACCCTAGGAAAGAATGAACTGTTCCGAAAAAAAAAGAATGACACTTTTCTTCAACTAATTTTTTTTAATATGGAATCCAACGAACATTTTTACATATTTTCTTAGAATTTGTCTTTTTCGTTTAGAAGTTACAACAGAATTTCCTTCTTGTACAGGAACTTTCAACATTTGTTTATTTTTAATGTAGTTTTTAGGCAAATTTATGCTTTCCTATGAAAGTTTTTCTCAAAGGACTCCATTAGGTTGATCTCAATTGAGTCTTTGAAGTGAATGGAAAGAAAAATAACATGTCTATGTGTTATGAGAAAATGAACGAATTTCCTTAAGACGGTGTGAAGTGAATTGAACATCAAGCAGTAAGTAGTAAGATATTTTACTATCGTAATATGTACATACATTTTGGGACAATATCTTCTAAAGTTAGAGGGAAAAATATATGAATATTAAAAAAAAAAAAAACTTCCTTAGATTTACAAATAGAGTATTTGAAGTAGAAAGATTGATGTAATGCTTTGAATATGAATTTCTTGTTTCAGTGAAGGGATTCTTAGTTTCTCTTTTAAAAAAATTCCAGAATATCATTTTCAAAAAATTTCTGGGGGAGTCGAACTTGGACATTTAACAAAATTCTTGGACATATAGGAATTTGAAGAAAGTTTATGGAATGAAACATGAAGAGAAAGAAATGGTTGGAATGGTTAACGTCCAAGCTTCATCAATTTTTTTTTTTTTGGTTCCTCATACAATCTAAGGAAATTTTACATTTTTATGAGAACTCGTTTTTTTCAAAATCAACCCTTTAGAAGTTTTTAAGATAGAAAAAATATTGACTAAGGAAAATCTTAAATAGTACAAATTCTGAATTGAAGCACTTTAAGTAAGAAAATATTTGTCTGAAGCAATTTTTCAATGTCTAAGCATGGACATCTGAGTATTCGTTCGTCCGAAACTGAATCCTGGGGAGGCTTGAGTTAAGAGCTTTTGAATTACGACACTAGCTTTCTACCTTCCTTGGAAACAGTGGACTAAATCAGGGTCTGCTTACTTCCCTTCTAGTGGTTCACGACGGATCTCTTAAATGGTGAATTAACGCCAAAGTTCAAACGCTCTGTCCCATTGAGTCAGCAGTTTTAGATTTTTGTCATCTTAGACAGTTTAAGTTTGCTCAGAAAACTATGCTTTTGCGAGCTTAAGTTTGCATTCAAAGTTCAAAACCAGAATTTAGTTTAATCTCCCAAGCAAAGTGATTTCATGCCATATGAGGTTTTTTTTGTAAGCAAGAGACGCGTGAAAACAGTTGCAGGAGATTGTCAGTTTCCGACAGAAACAAGGGGGAATTCAAAGTTAATTTCTTGGGGAAAGCTCACACACTGGAGAGAGCGTAAAAACACTCTTCTTTCATGTAAACCTCGAGGAATTTGTATCTAACTATGAAAAGTAAGTTCTAAAGATTTAGGAGCATTTACACTAAAATCCTACAATGACTTTATTTGAAACAGGGAAGAATCGGCCTTGTAGACTAAAATACATCTGAAGATTTTAGATACATTTCTGTTCAAAAGTAAAGTCGAATGGGAAAATAAGAGTAATTACATCGATAGGAAAAGATTGAAAGTTTGAATCAGAAAAAAAAAAAACTAAGAAAAAAAAGAAGTTTCATAAAAATAAACCAAAGTTTGAAGAATCATACAACACTGAACAGAAGGAAAAATATAATAAGTACTATAAGGGGAATACGATATTTTCACTATGGGAGTTTGGAAACAACTGCTTTTCTGAACAATTAGTAAAATGTGAAAAAAAAATGTTTAGAGGAAGTACGGACTTAGTCGCTATGTCTCCAGAATGAAAGATTTTTCTGCTGAGACAATGAATAAAAAATACGATAATGAAAACCTAATTAAAACGAAAGAAAAGGTCAATGAAACTAAACGTCTAAAGAGAAAATGCATCATGCACAGAAGTTAAAAATGAAGGGGCCGACACGGGAGAACTGGACATTAAGGGAATGAAATATACGCGAAATTTTGAAACATCTCAATTTAAGCGAACTAAATGAGGGAAAGGAATGAGATTAGGGGAGTTCTTATTGACTTTTATGAGGTGAGTAAACAACAAAAATTTAGTTATACATGAAATAATTGTGTAAAAAATAGCTCGTTTAAGAATATGATTTTTGGTGAAAGTATGAAATTTTAGTTGAAATGTCATGATCAGCATTTCGAAAAGAAATAGATTGAGTCGATATGTAGAGAACAGAGTAAGTATTTCTTTATTTTCGCTATGGGGGTGGTGAGTTAGTAAAACGTAAAAAAATGATGTTTAGTGGAAGAACGGAATTACTCGCTTTGCCTCCAGAATGAATGTTTTTTTCGGACGAGACAGAACAATATACAGAAAACATGTCCCAAAGAATACAAATTTTATCGTAAGAAAAAAGGTTTTAGATTTCATGCCTTGACAATGAATGCTTTCCTGTTGGGGCAGTCCACGAAAAAAGTATAGCAAACTAGGGAAGGATTAAAAAAATGCGTATTTGACGTACATGCAAGCTTTGAGAAATACTTTAAAAGCAAGTTGGAAAATATGATATATAAGGAAACAAAAAAACCTGATGATTTGCAACATCTAAAATAATCATTTTGTTGAAATGAAATGAAAAAAAATAGTCTAAATAAAAGGAGTCTTAAGTTTGGCCAAGTAAGAAATAAATTATTGACATACTGAAAAGTTTTACTAAATTTCAAAAAAGATGAAGTAAAATAGCGAAAATTGGGAAGCTATAATGATATGCTAAATAAAGTAAGAAAATATAGTTTTACCAGAATTTTAACTGTGAAAGACCTGTAGAGTTCTTGAACACACGAAAAAATTACGAGAAAATAATATTGTAAAGGCGAAAGACTCAGAATTAGCATGAAGTCGTTTCACAAAAAATTTGTCAAAATCCAATAATTACTGCGAACAGGAACGAAATCGTTTCTAAAGAAGCATTTCCTCGTCTCATGATCTGGAATAAAATTGAATGAAGGAAAAAGAAAAGTTCCCCAGAAAACCGATATCAAGTCGTTAAGAAGCGTGTGTTGGTTTAAATCTGGAAAAAAAAAAAAAAAGATACTGTTACGAACGAATGTTATGTATAGCTAGTTGCTATAGATCTGTATATTTCTTGCACAAACATGAAACAGCTATATAGAAAACCAGATTAAGTCATACATTAAAAGCAAGTAAGAAAAGTTGTTTGTATAGGTAACGGAAATAATAATGAAGAAACGTTTGCTTGTTTGAATCAGAAAAAATAAAGCCTCGATAAAAGTAGTTGTTAGTTTGAAAAGTTAGAAAATAAAATAATGTTGGTACATCAAGAAGTTTAAGGAGTACGCAAGCATTTAGAACAAAAAAGATTAAGATAATGCGTTAAAAGGTACATTTCACTGATTAATCATGAAGAAATACGAAAAAATAAAAAATAAATATTTTAACTATGCATAAAAAATTGTGGCTTTGTACGTTGGAAAAAGGTACAACGTTAAAAAAATGTAACAGAAAATGTCATGAACACGTAAATACGTTAATAAACAATCGTGTTTTAAGATTATGTCTGCAGCACAAAACTTTGGAAAACATTTTTATGTTGGAACGTCCGTTGAAAATGCGTGAAGTCTCCTCAAAGAAAATAAAAAAATCGTTACGTTGAAAAATTATGAATATAAAATGGGAAATTATGAGGAAAAAATAAGGAATAAATTCGTTGCTAAATGATCAAGTTATTGAAAAAAAATCCGTCTTGGAACTTAAGGCGTCTAACAGAATCTCAAATGACGTCAACCGCCGACCCCGCGGAGGAAATGGCGTTGGCTGATGTCATGTCTGCTATCACGACATGCGTCACACATCATAGTCACTCTTCCCAAAACACGTGTCATACAAAGTTTTCTGAGTCAAAGAGAAAATGGTGAGTCATCCCAAAACACATGTCGGACAAAAGATAGCGGAACATGAATCAACAGGAACGAAATTTTTTCAAACAAAGCCTTTCCTCGTCTAAATTAAAATTGGAGGGAGGACAAATATACGAATTAAAAAAATAATGCAACGTCTATAAAAATTATAATACCTCAGGGAATTCCTGAAAATATAAATTTAATAAAAAAAAAACATATTAGAAAGACTTCCTTCAAAAATTTGTCAGCGTCCAATAAATCTCCCGAGAAAATTAAAAAATAATGCAACGTCTATAAAAAATTATAATACCTCAGGGAATTCCTGAAAATATAAATTTAATAAAATAAATTAGAGAGAAAAAATAGGACAAAAAAAAAATAAGAGTAAAAAAATTGGAAACGCCAAATTCCTTCAAAAATTTGACAAAGTCCAGGAAATCTCCCGAGAAAATTAAAAAAATAAATATTGGAAGGACTTCTTAAAAATTTGTCAACGTCCAATAAATCTCCCGAGAAAAGTTCGAAAAAGCACTGCCAGGGGGCAACGTACCCCCCTTTCCCCCACTCGGTCGTTGCCATCTCTCAAAGATCCATTAAAAGTTCCAAAAAGCACCGCTAGGGGGCAGCACACGAGTTGACATCCCCCTATATCCACCCCCTTTCTCCCACTCGGTCGTTGCCATCTCTCAAAGATCCATTAAAAGTTCCAAAAAGCACCGCTAGGGGCAGCACACGAGTTGACATCCCCCTATATCCACCCCCTTTCTCCCACTCGGTCGTTGCCATCCCTCAAAAACAAAGATCTAACATAATAATAAAGTTCCAAGAAGCACCGCTAGGGGGCAGCACATTGAGTTGACATCCCCCTATATCCACCCCCTTTCCCTCTCGGTCGTTGCCATCCCTCAAAGATCCATTAAAAGTTCCAAGAAGCACCGCTAGGGGGCAGCACATCTCCTTTCCCCCACTCGGTCGTTGCCATCTCTCAAAGATCCATTAAAAGTTCCAAAAGCACCGCTAGGGGGCAGCACATCGAGTTGACATCCCCCCTCTATCCACCCCCTTTCTCCCACTCGGCCGTTGCCATCCCTCAAAAAACAAAGGTCTAACACAATAATAAAGTTCCAAGAAGCACCGCTAGGGGGCAGCACCGACCCTACACACACTAGCGTCATCTGCCACGCCCCACATCCTTCGGTCACATGCCACGCCCCCATCCTTCTGCCGCAAGCCACGCCCCTGCTCCTTCTCTAGAAGGAGCTGCTCCTTGCCCTCGGACCCGTCCTTTTATACTACTTGCGTATCACTCAGGTGATGTTGCAGGGAGCAAAAGAGGTGATAATCTGACGGAGCGAAGTCTGGAGAATACGCCGGGTGGGACAAAATCTCCCATCCCAGGTCGGTGATCGTGTTTAAAGTCGTTTTCGCGTTGTGAGGACGCGCATTATCGTGAAACAACAGGAGACAAGACCGACCTTCTTCCCTTGCCGGTGTATGGCTTTTTCGCCTCCATTGCGTCACTCGCACGAACCAGTTGCTGACAATAACGCTCAGCATTGACCGTTTCACCAGGTTTCAGCAACTCATTGTGTACGACACCGCGCTGATCCCACCACAAGCACAGCAACAACTTCCTGGCATGGATATTCGGTTTGGCGGTACTGATGGTAGCTGACCTGGATAAACCCACGATTTGCGCCGCTTATAATTGTCGTAGAGGATTCACTTCTCATCACTGGTCAAAATCTTGTGGATGAAATCCTTCTTCTTGAATCTGGAGAGCAAGGACACAGCAACATCGTAGCGCCTAAACTTGTTCGCAGCTGTGAGTTGGTGGGGCACCCAACTGCCCTCCTTGTGAATCCGTCCAAGCGTGTGCAGGCGCTTTGCAATGGCTTGCGGTGTTACACCGAGTTCCTGTGCGAGCTCTGACTGTGTGCGACAGGGATCCGCGTCAAATAGTTGTCATAGTTCCACATCGTCAACTTTCTGTGGCTGTCCCGGATGTTCTGCATCATGGAGATCGAAATTTCCCTGCTTAAACCGCTGGAACCACTTCTTACACATACTGTAGGACACGGCAGCCTCACCCAAAGCAGCACATATCATTTGCTGGGCTTCTGCGGCACTTTTTTTCAGCTGAAACGCAAACAGGAGGCATTGCCTCAAATGTTGCTTCTCGAACGACATTGCTTTCACCCTCAACTTTCGTCCCTTCTCTCACTACAGCTGTGAACGGTTACGGTTGCCTGGAAAGCTGTTGGATGGCGCTGCCATTATCGCACACAGCTATTTGCATTTACTGACGTTCTATGATCGCTTGTGGTTAGGGGCCGAGAATTAAGTTGCACGCCTAATATAAAGTAAATCGATGAACTGAACTTTGAGGAGCTTTTTAACTCTTTTGTAGATACAATGTCAATCATTATGACATCAATCACAATGGTACAAAAATCTTAATTGAAATACGTCTTGTACTATATTATTTTCATATAGTTCTTAGCTTTTCAGTATATTTACTGAAAAGCTAAGATAATTACGCACAATACAAAAACTATGACAAACTTAGGAAAGAAAAGGCTGGCCACCGCAAGGCCAGAAGGCCGCGAAGAAAAGCGAAAACACACAACAAAATGCATGCAACACACGGTAAAAAAGCCTTCCGCCCACTGCCAGAAATGACAGAGGGAGAAAAAAAGAGAAAAAGCGTAACGGCTACTAGCCGGTACAACACAACGAAAAAGTACAAATTATCAATCAATCAACACTGCGGGAACGCAAAATAACGCCGACACATTTGGACGAACGAGTCTACAAGATGCCAACGGGCAACATTTAAAATATCAGGAAAGATGCATATGAAAGTACACTAACACAATTTTAAAATCGAAAGAAAGAAGGTACACCCGACAACCCACCCATTACACATAGGAATCCCAAACAGTACAACTAAAAATAAAAAAAAACTGAGACATAAGTATTATTAAATCAATCACCCACACTGCGAGGTAAAAAGAAGATCGTTGACCAACGACTGTAACCGATTTTAGGCAAAACAACAAAAAAAATCCCATAAGATTATACACGAATGCAATGCAATAAAACAATAACATAACACAGAGCAAGGTCAACTTCAAAAAAGCACGCTCAATCGAAACACCCACACTGTGGGGTAAAAAGAACATCATTGACAAACGGCTATAACCGATTTAAGGCAAAACAATCAACAAATAAAGGTTATACACAAAAGTAGTAAAAACAAAAAGACCCCCCCCCCCCAAAAAAAAAAAATACGGCACAGGCACGGTATAACTCAAGCGTGAAAAGTACATGAATATACACTGGAAACACACGCCCAAAGCAAGGACGATGAAATTTCCGACAAAAACACTACCAAATCACCAAAAATTGCAAAGTCACCACTTGAATACAGCAGGAGAAACACTGAAAAAAGTAAAGGATTAACAGTTTCAACTGCCGCGGAATGCCCCCCCTCCTGGTTCCGCAGAGGACAAAACCTCACGGAAACGCCCCCTCCCCAAGTAAAAACGAGAAAGGAAAGAAAGAAACACAAAACGAAACACAAAAAATGCAAAGAAGAAAAAAGGACAACAAGAAAACAAGCCACAACCAAGAACCAAGCCCGGAAAAAAAAAAAACCCAGGAGAGACAAGATGACAAAACGTATGGACATAAGAATAAAGGCGCAAAACACACAAAACTAAGATACCAGAAACAAAACGGGGAAGAAAAGACAATAGACAACAGAAAACCAAAGAAACGCCATACACAGACCAAAGAGAATAAAAAAAGACAAAAAGATACAGGCAGAACCATCAAAAACCGAGAAACAAAACAGCACTAAAAACGAGCACCCGAAGGGAAGACACGCACAGAATCAACGAAAGAGCAAACAATCAACCGAAGAAAAGTGCACCGCAAGACCCCAGGCACCAAACCAGGAATCCAGGGCACAACAAACCCCAGGCACCAAACCAGGAATCCAGGGCACAACAAACCCCAGCAAAAGGAGAGGAAGAAGAAAAACCCTAGGGCAGCAAAACAACAGCCCCATTCACAATGGAAAACCAAGGCAAATCAGGGGACCAGATCGAGAAAAAAGCGGGAACACCCCGCCGGGACTGTGCAATGTCGTACTCAAGTTGGATGACCGAATGGATAGAGGAGCGGTATCGACGGCACAGGAAAACCCTAGCCGAATGATACCGCTTAAGGGAAGGACGATCCACGCTAGAATGATAAAAATAATAAATACTCAATTTAGCATGTAAAACCAAAAATGCGCAGACGGGATTATGAGATGAAGCAGAAGGGTGATGACGACGTAAAAAGTATTAGTGAAACATGGAATGGGAAAGAGGACAAACCTTGGAAAGAAACGAGAACATAAGAGAGAACAAGGGTTGAAGAACCAAACAAGAATCAAAAGCATGAGCGACATCCCCAGGAGTGGAACAAAACAAACAGAGAGGGAGGACAAATGGCGAAAACGATGCAGTGTACGGGGAGTGAGAAGCCGACGGTGAAGATGAAGCCAATGAATATAATAGCCTTTGGGGACGCCAAATGAGAAAGTGGATCAGACCAGGTACGGCAAAGCTCAGCAGAAGGAATGGATGGAATGGCACGCGGAACATGAAAAACAGTCAGAAAGTGAGTATAAAGAAGTTTGGCAGTAACCTGATGAACGAAGAAAGGTGAATCATTGAGAAAGACAATAAACGGAAGACAGAGGGACGGCGACGAAGAAGAAATAAGACCGGAAGATGTCACGAGAGAAGGGTAAAGGCGTTGAAGACAAGAATGAATTAGACGGAGTTGAGCGCGATGGCAAGAGGTATCTGCAAGAGGAGGCAAGATCTGAGAAAAAGATTTCCAACGGAGAGTAGAATCCACCAGCTGAGAAACCTGCACCACGCCACTGGCGAACCAGGTGGAGAAGTGCAAGTACTCAGAGGTGGGAGAACGTAGGGCTGAGGAAAAGAAAAGAGGTTCCGCTAGGAGATCGTTAGTCGAGGAAGGGAGGGTGCGGACAGGACATAAGGATTTCCAAAGGGAAAAACGGAACGATAAGTGTCAGGGAAGTGGTCAGGGATGAAGGGGAAAAGGCCCATGCGGATAAAAGTAGCAAGAGTGAGAAACGGACTGCGAGGAAAAAGCAAAGTGTCAACAACAGAGGTATAAGAAGTGAGAGAGAGAGAAAAACCATGAAGAAAGTGCTGAAGACGAAATGCGTCGGAGTTACGAGAAAGGTCAGGAAGAGATAGGCCGCCAAACGAGACAGGAAGGACAAGTGTGGAGCGGTGCACCCAATGAATCACGTCCCAAACGAAGTCGGTGAACGTGCGTTGAATATGACGGAGAAAAATCGGAGGGGAATGTGAGCGATCCATGAATGTAGGAGGATAGGTAAAAGGAAGGTGGAAACAAGAGGAGCACGACTAAAAAAAGAAAGAAAAGGTTTAAGATGACGAAACGGAGCCAGACGACGATTCAAAGCCGAAACCAAGGGAGACCAGATGGCAGCCGCAACAGCAACAGGACTGCCAAAGTGGACCCCAAGGAGCTTGATGAGCGTGTTCGACCAGCGGGCCCCCCAAGGGCGGTCCCCGCGAGCCGACCACGATCCGGCCCATAACCCAACAGATTTCGTAAGATTTAATTCAGATCCAGAAAAAACAGCATATTCACGGTAGAGGGAGAGCACCGCACCGAACGCCCGCTCAGTGCGCTGAAAAAGTGTGAGGTCATCCACATAAGCGGACAATACCACACAATGATGACGAGAAGAGGCAACATCTCCACGAATCAATGGAAGTAGCCGGGAGCGAATCGAAATCAAAAGCGGCTCAAATGCAATAGCGAACAGCTGACCCGACAGGGGGCAACCCTGCCGGATCACGTTCGCAAATGGGATAGCGGCAGTCATGAAGGTGGAGGTTTGGATCCGGAAAAAGAATTGGAATAAAGGTGAAAAAGTGCTTGACGGAAAAGGGGAGGGGGAACAAAACGGCGAAGAACGGTGAAGAGATAAGAGTGGTTAATTGAATCAAAGGCTTGTTTTTGGTCAATGTTAAATATAGCAAGAGGTTCAGAAAGACGAGAGGCAAGAGCATATAAATCACGGATAGTAGTAATGTTAGTAGCAATGGAACGGGAGGGAACAGTGTAAGTCTGGTCAGAATGAATTATGTACTGTAAGACGGGATTAAGGCGTAGAGCAAGAAGTTTAGCAAAGATCTTGTAGTCAGTGTTAAGAATGGAGATGGGGCGCCAGTTGGAAAAGAGACCAAGATTGCCGGTTTTCGGGATGAGACGGAGAAAGGCGAACGAAAAGTCAGAAGGGATAGAACCAGAAGAGGAAAGAATGGAGTTAAAGCAGACAACTAGAAGTGGGAGAAGGGCAGAAAGAAAGATCTTATAAAATGAAAGGGAGAGTCCATCAGCACCAGGGGCAGAACGATCATTAAGGGAGAAAATTGCAGTACGGACTTCAGAAGGGGAGATCGGAGAATCCATGGAATTAAAAAACAAGGTGGAACTAGAGGAAGAGCTTGTAGAAGACCGGAATCAGCTGCAGGTGGCAAAACCTGAGCGCGGAAACGTTCAGTGTAGTGCTCGAAGGTCAGGTCACAAATACGAAAGGGGTCTGTAACGACAGAATCGTCCGGCATAGAAAGAAAAGCAAGAGTGTTTCCCTTAACACAGGAAGTTTCAAGGGAACGAAGGTGTTGAAAAAGATCATCATGAAATCGGAGCTGAGAGAATTTTAAACGGATCAAGGCGGAGGAGGCAAAAGAAGTGAGAATGCTACGGAGTTGAAGATTGAGAACGGCATAAGAAGGGTCAGAAGGAGAAAGAAACTGCAATTTGCTACGGAGAGATGCAAGATCAGAATGACGTTGTGTACGGAAAGAAAAAGAATACTGACGAGCAAAAGAGAGAATGGAAAGCTTGGTGGACAGATACAGAGCTACTGGGTCAACCGAAGAGGAAAGCTGGCTAACTGAGGAAGAGAGAATCAAACGAATTTCAGCAATGAAAACCGGATCAGATAGAAAAAATCATCTAAGGTCCAAACTGGGGAGGGGGAACAGCAGAAGTAGGCAAGAAGAAACGTAACAAAACAGGACGATGATCAGAAGAAACAGAAGGGTGATGGGTGACTTCAACAAGGGAGGGGCGTAGAAAACCAGAAACATAAAAACGATCAAGTCTAGCCGCCACACAGCGGGAAGCGGTAGGAGGAAACCAAGAAAATTCGCGGGACTTGGGGTGAAGAGAACGAAAAGCATCAACAAAATCAAAATTGTAAACCAGTTGTGAAAGCTGAGAGGAAAGGGCAATGCGATCGCTCCGCGGAACCATCACGGTCAAAGCCCGGCTGGAGAATGCAGTTGAAGTCACCCCCAACAAGGATGATATCAGAGGACGGAACCAAAAGAAGAAGAGAAGTTAAATGCTGGAGAAGGGCGTCAGCATCATCAGAGGATTGAGGAATGTGAAGATTGAAAAGATGAAGTCTTTGGGATAAATAAGTAAATGCAATACCTTGAAACGAACCCAGTAAGCTCTGTGACTCGACAACATTAGAAATTTGGGAGTAAAACTGGTTATGAAACGCAAAGGCAGTGCCGGACCCGCTGCTGGACCGGTAGTTATGAAAATGTATAGGGCCAGCGTCTCCAGCGGGAAAACCCAGTCCCCAAGAATAGTTCGTCTCCTGGAGGAGGAGGATGTTAGCCCTCAGGAAACGAACGTCCTCGAAAACCAAAGCGTTCGCAGCCGAAGACGCAAGCCCTCGGCAGTTGAAACTAATGATCCGTAACGCAGACATCGCGGGGAGGTTGCAGCCAACCCTCCGCTCATTCTGCAAAATCTTGATCAGATAAGACAGCCGGCGTGAACACTGTTCACTACCAGCTGGTAAATCGATATTTAAAAGCACTTCGTGAATTTGATGCAGTTGGCAAATCATCTCCGACAAGTGTGACATTTTACTTTGAATACATGGGATAGTTACCAATTTATCCCGCCGAGGACGGGTAGTCAGAGCCAAAAAATCAGTAAAAGTAAGTGGTGTCAGCGGGACGTCAATTTCAGCAAGAACAGACATGATTTCTGGCAAGGTAGGGGAGGGGGAGTCATCATCGGATTCCGCCAGGAGGGAATCATCATCAGCCGGAGTGGAGACATCCATGCGATCATCAGGAGACAAAACAGCATAACGGTTGGATACAGGTAATGGTAGCAGGGAAGCCCGCGCTCCAGGGGGAACAGAAGCAGCAGCCTTCTTGGTCCGCAGACGATCAGAAGTACGTGGTAGGTGCGATGAGACAATAGGAGAATTTGGTCGCTTGTTCCCTTTAGGTTTCAGCACCGGAGGCTGAACGGCAGACGGCAAAGAAGGAGACTGACACAGGTCATCAGGCGCCGAAACGGAAGGAGTTGGAGCCGAAGTCAGACGGACGACCACTGGCTGATCAGCAGAGACCGGTGGAGCAGGGGCAGAAGCTGGGGCTACAGGCTCGATGACCGCCACAGCGTCGGAAGAAGCAGCAGGTGTAGAGGTCGGCCCAGTACCCTGTGAAGCATGGGGGCAGGCAGACGCCAGGTGCCCCTCACCCTTACAGCGAAAACACTGCACACCAGCAAACAAGTTGAAAATATAGGTCCGAGCTTCGGTAATAAGTTCCAGGGTGGATGGTCGGTTTACTATTGCTCCTGAGGTCGGAAAAATAACTCTGTATTGGCAACGTCCGCCCTGAACATGTTTCAGGGGGAGTCGCGTGCGGCAGCACGAAGGTATTTTGTGGCGCCAACCACACGCCCTAAGGTGTTAAGGGCGTCTACCAACACTGAATCAGGAACTGCAGTTGGAACTGGAGACAGAGTGACAGTAACAGGACGTTGAGCAGCTGCTACCGGTTGAAGATGGACAGATCCAATATCCAGGCAATAAGCCAGGATTTTATCCACAGCCAGCTGGTGGGTGAAGTGCACGACAACACCCCTCCCAAGCGTATAATCGCCACAATGCTTTCACCGGAGACAACAGCAGAAACAGCACTTAAATACTGGGGGAGAGGGGTGTCGCGCAAAGCAGGAATAAAAACACTTAATAGGAGACCAGAGGAAAGCTCCTTACCTTGAGGTGATTCAGACGGCAACGTAATCCGCAATGCGGAAGCAACACGAGTAAACACAGGTCTAGCAGACACAGAAGCACTTGGTAAAGATTGCGTAGCACCCACGGCCTCTGCAAACGACCGAGACACAGGAACTGAAGAACTGGGTGCCCCAGACCCAGCCTCCGACACATTGGTAGCCAGCGGTATCTTTGCAGACGAGAAAACAACACCAGTCGGCGAAACACCACTCATGGTTGACACAGAAGACACAGAAGACGATGAAGAAGCAGCTGAAGAGGTCAAGGAAGGATATAATGCACTCATGCTGGCGGAGGTAGTAGCCAGTTCGGCTACTAAGCCTCACGGCTTGAGCGTTGCGACTTGCAACACTCAAAAAACAAAACAAACGAAAAAAATATGCGTGTACGGCTGGTACACAGCCTCACTCCTTGTGAGGAACGAACTCAGGCAAAAACAGAACTCAAATTTTCAAATACAGAAGCAACAAACACGTACTTCACAAAAAAATTCTGACCCAGTCAGGAGCTCAAAAAAATGCGACTGTCCTGTAGCCGTGGCTCGTTGGTATATATAAACGTTTTCTCTGTTGGCATATGACGAGAAATTCGTTCTTAGGGAATCAGAACCATTTTCTTGGCAAATTCCATTATTTCGTAAGCAGAGTCATTAACACACTGAGAGCAGCAGGAATCAACACACCTAAAAATCCCCCTTTTTGAATAATGAGTTTCCTCTTTTTATACAGAGGTGTCTTTTTTCGAGAGAGTGCTCGTAAGGTGTGCTTATGTTGTTGCAATGAATGTTTCTGGGAAGGAGTAAGTGGAACATTTCCTTTTAACGTATTCATACAAACTTCGCATATGGCTTTAATTCCATTTTTTCTACATTTTGATATTAGGTCTTTTAATACTTTTCTTGGACAGTGTTGAATAATACATAAAAGTTGGACCTGTTGCTTAGACAGCGTCATGATGAAAACTGAGACTTATTTCATTTCACCGAGGTTGATATATTACTTGAATGTCTCCAGGCAGTATCTGGGAGCGTAATATTAATTCTTCCTTGGTCTCAGGTTTTAGATCAATCAATAAATAGCTGTAAGGCGATTTTGTGGCATTCATATAAACTTCTTGAAAAATTTAAGTTTGCTAGGGTACAACTGCCTCCCTAAATGAGAGATTTGATTCACATCTCTTCGTGTTTTAAACAGAAACAAGTAATGAGCATTCAAGGAAATTTCTCGCATTTCTTTGCCTTTATGAAAAATATTTTGAGTAATGAATATCTCAGACACATTGAAATGATGACTCCCTCTGGTGAACAAGTGCGTTAATTTTTTATCGCTTCCGCATTCAGTCATGAGATCGTCAATAACAAACAGCGTTCTTCCTTTCACTTAGTCACGGAAATTGGAGGGGAGGCCTTCCACAAATGTCACGTTTTCTATTTCATCATACAATGTTTGGTGAACCTCGTAGAACTAAACCACATGTTCGGGAGGGGGATATAACTTTCGCTTGATGCTGAAGTAAACGTTTTAGAAACTGAGTCTTCCCACAGCCAGTAGGACCCGCTATCAGAGCAGTGAAAGGATGTTGTAGTCTGGGCACTTCCATGTTGTCAACTGAAGTCATTAAAAAAGATACAAAATAATTTAAAGACACATAAAATAGATTTCAATCAATTTTTATTTTAAATTCTAAATTTTGATACAATTCGAAATTTATTTCGAACGAAATGAAAGACACGCAGGTCGTTTGTTTCAGATTTCCATCGAAAATTTCTTACGATAGAGTACAAGCTTTTTCCACGACATCTAGAATAGAGGAAGAAAATACACAATTGGCCACATACGGCCGTAAACGAACTTTGAAAAGGTACGTCATTAAATTTAACAGTATTAAACTTGGATACAAATCTGGCAATAGGTCCTTGAAAATATTCTGGAGAATTTCCGAAAGAATAAAAAATCCATTGTTTTTGGGTTTGTCATATACATAGCCAACCAGTGTTTTCCAGGATTTCCATACCGATCCGTATTCACAACACGGCATGCTGAGAACTTGACAATTCTCTTGGGAAGTCTGTCACAGGCAAACACTCCTAGGAAGGATCGTCTTGTTACGTGATCTTGCTTTAGGGACTTTGTAATTTGAACACTGTTCATTTCTTCAATTGGAGAAATCACAAAGAATGTTTCTGGACTTGGAAATTTCAATAATGTTCTGGAATTCTGCATAGATTAGCACAGAAATGGTTTTTGCTAAAGCTTTTCCAAAATTTGATTTCAACTCTTAAATTTCCTTGTTGGATCAGGTTCATATGCCCTCCATCACACAGGTCGGGACTGAGATTGAATGCATAAAGAGTGTATCACTTGGAAAATTCCTCTCGATCGATATATATTCCACAATCTTGGCCCAGTTTCTCGGTTCCTTGAAATAGACTATGGAAAGAACGAATTGTGCTTCCCTTTTCGAAATTGGGTTCTAGAGGTTTATGAGGAACTGGCTGTCCGTCAACGTACATGGCGATAAAGTTAACATCATAATGCTTAAATTCAAAGGGGTTGGATTTATATGTACCATTAAAAGCATCGTTATCTACACATCCAATAATCAGTCTTTTGGGCATTTGTCCTTGGAATACGTTGTCTTGCACGAAGGACATACTTTCTTGAGAGACGGAATACACTTTGCATAAAACACGATCAATAGGATACTAGGCGGGAGATTTTTCTAAAGCTTTTGCATGACCGATGGCAACTCCCGGGTTGACTTTCACTTTTCTCACTAAAATGGAGGCGTGTTCGATGAGAACTCTGTAATTGGGGGCCTCGGAGGATGAAACGAGGCAGAAATCAGGTTTACTTCGAACCAGTTTAATTTTCACATCCACTAAATTAAGAAGCAGTCTGTTTTGAAAAAATAAATCACAGTGCAAGGTTCCAATCATGTCAAACGTTTTGCTGTCTTTCACGAGCTCGTAACGTAGATGTAATCCGTTGTTTGTTGCAGCATTCGTGGGATTAATTTCGTTCAGATGTCCGGCTGTATCCTTGAAAAAACCGTCACATGCTAAATAGGATTTCTTTGCGTCTTCTCCATAATTTAATAGAGTTTCAATATATGCTCTGTGAGGATACGTGTTGCTCGAGGACGAAATCACTCTTTCGTTTAAACTAACATCAACTAGGGAAAACAGAGAATGAAGAAAACAGTTAATGGGCCCCACGGGCTCTTTGTCAGCTATGACAGAATTGTCAGCTTTCACAATTTTAATTTTCACGTAGAGTTGGCTGGAAGACAAATCCATGTATTCTTCTCCACTCCCAGAAATATTAAATTCCAGAGGTCCTCCATCTCGAATGTTGGCCAAGGGGTGATATTCGATCCATTGTCCTTTTTCTATGCTCGTTTGGGTGGGCGGTAAAGCAAATAAATCAAGTTCCGACTTTAAACATACGGAAGAATGACTGTGAATCAGAGCCATGGTTTATGGATAAAAAATATCGTGTGCTGTCGTCTTGGTTTTTTTTTTTGAACGAATGATGCGTTTCTTCATATTTCTCTTCCTTTTAACGCTTCCTCCCAACATTTTCTTCACTTTATTAGCTGCTTTGTCAGTAAGAATTTGTCCTGCTTCTTTAGCTCGTTGTTTGGCTGCTGATTTTGCATTCTTTCCTTGTATTAAGTCATTTGCAAGGTCGACCCCCGTTCGAAAGACTTGTTTTCCAAGTGTTTTTGCACCTTGTTTGAATAATGGTACCGCCGCTCTAAATAACGAGCGAAAAAGTCCTCCAAGTCCATACCCTTTTGAAGGGGTGCTCCTTGATAGTAGACTAAACCTTTTCCAGTTTGGTTAACGTAATATTCCTCGAAGGATTTTGTACAACAGCGGTATGGTTCATACATGACTACAAAGCCTTGAGACGAAAATGAAGTTTCACGATCGCTCTCCCACGTTCAAATGGTACTAATTGTCCCGAGTGATTCTTTATAACGATTTCTACAGTTTGGAAATGTTTTCTTGCTAGAGGCAAATAATGAGAGCGGTCGTATAAAGCGCTCACCACATCTCCGTCTTCTCCGCACACTTTAACGATGCGAAGGAGAGGAGCAACCATGTCTCCCACAGGCTGAGGATCCACAATATCGCTGTACACGTACAATAGGGAAAGCGATGTGTTCAGATCGGCTACGAAATTTCCATGAATTGTGACATCACTCCCTTCTGATGCTGAATACACTCCAGGTTGAAAACCTAGAATTTCAGCTATTCCAGGAAATAACTGCAGCTGAGAACCATGAGTTAAAGCTGCTTTGACACGTCTCGTGGTTTTATTAAAAAACATCGTAATTTTTTTCTACCAATGCTGGGGCATGGCTTTTACCACGTCTCCCACAGAATCATAATATCCAGCAGGGATTTTTGCTGCTTTCAGTTGACTTGGACCGAGACCGTAAGTAAAGGAATTTGAATTTACTGTTACAGTGGACACCCCCCCCCCCCCCCCCCATCCTAAAACCTGAAGAAAACTCTAAAATTTGTCCGCCATGTCGCGTATTGTATGAGGCAGCTAGGAATCACAGTTCGGCAGGCTCACATGTTCTTTTACAGTTCAGTTTTTTATTATTTATTTCTCATTTACGTTGTTTTTTCTTTCGGCTGTTCTCTAAATTAATTAACAAAATTGCGGGATAATTGGGAAGTCGCTCCAATGCTTTTGAAGGCAAGAAACGCAATATTTTTGCCATTTTGAATTGCTAGACCTCACACATAGCCCTGAAGTGAAACATAAAAATTCCTATCTCAAGTGTCTTAGAGGGGCTGCAAAACGAACGAGGGAAATGTGCTTTCGAATGCGGATGGAAGCAGCAATGTTCGAAGTGGTTTTTCACTTTTCTTTCTTTTCTTCTTTTCGCTTGTAGCTTAACGCTGTGGTCCGTATGTTTACTTCAGTGGGTGGGCCAAGAGACCCTCAGCAGACACATAACTCTGTCAGCGAGAAAGATACTCTGACTGACGTATGCGAGGGACAATGGGCAATTAAGAGTTTAGAATCGCCGAAAAGAATAGGGGGTGAATTCGAGCGTCGTTTTCGGTCAGCAGTTGCTGATATACGCTTAAGGTAAAAGCACGTCTGATTTCGCTCGGCCGAGAAAATTAATCTCAGGGCTGGCGGTCGCAACTCGATAAAAAAATGGAAACAAAACCTGCGAGGGACATATTTGAACTGCGTACTCAGGCAGGGTAGATGTTATGCTAACGGAAAGGAACTGACCGAAAACGACGCTCGAACGGTCAAAAAGGACGGAAGGTAGCGACGGACGGAATCTACTATAGCAGCAGCGGAAGTGAGGGGTTCCACTCTCCAAGCAGTTGATGTTCAGAATTATTTCTTCACGACAACAAAAATCATTTCATAGGAACACAGAAAATCAGTCTCGAAAACTGCAACAGCAGATGTGAGAGGGGCTATTTTGTTTAACGGCCACCTTTAAATCTTCACAAGAGTGGATCCGTGTATACTCGCATCAGCGCAACAAAGTGCGGCGTGATATCACCATTTTAATTGTGTGCTTCATTTACATCAAGCGTCAAAGTGAAGTGTTGAATCATGGGTGCTGCCACATGGCGCAAGTGTCTGTGTGTGTGTGTGTGTGTGTGCGTGTTTTTTTTTTGTCGTGTGATATTATGTGATGCACACTGGATTTGCACAGCAAAGTCACGAAACTGTAAGTAGATGAATATTTCCTTTTTCTTTCTTCGCACATCTGCGAACTTGTGCCATCCCGACACCCAAAGCTGCATGGACATAGATGCAGTAATGCTGAGTGACTGAACCTCAGAGGAAATACCTGCACATACAGATTTCAATTTCTTACAGGGCCCATTTCCTGATTATTTTTTTTTACATGAATAAGGGAGAAGGTGTGGCCACAAATTCCGCTGGGCGGGACAGTTTCTTTTAACTTCGGTTCAGGGCCAAAGCTAGCGGGGAAGGGATCTGCATGTGCATGCTTATTAGATTTAGTTAATTAACTTTGGCAGTATTTCGCACCTAAAATCTTATACCGCAAATCAACGTGCTTGTGTATTTTGTGTCGCGAGTATTTTTAATGTGATCGTTTGCATATAATTTTTTTTTCATTCTCTAAGCAATTGTATATGAATATCACCTGCAGCTCTATTTAGTGTGTAAACGAGTAGTATCTCTTGTTCAGATAGTCCGGTGGAGACTCAGTCGGCTGCGTCTTCCGACAGTAAAGTGTGACACCGTATGCTGCCCACATATGAGGGGCAATTGTCTATACGCCCAGAGAGCGCCGTATCTGTTTAAATCTCGCAGAACGTTATTAAATGTTGTGTTGTGTATTTGAGAATCATGTGTTATTTGCGAAAGTGAGTGTTGTACTGACTGGTTGGGGATTGAATGTACCGGAGTAAGATCCGGACCACTACACTCAGTCACGAATTGGTGATTGCGGGTGAACCTCATCACAACTCTGATCCCAAAGTATCGTTTTTTTAGTTTATTTTATTTTTTATTTGTTGTTGTTATTTTGTTCACACGGTGGATTCACCCAAGCCTTATGCTTCGGGTCATTCTTCAACTTTTCATTTTTTATGTTCTGGTGTGAATCTTTGAGTGCAGCAGTGCACCTGAGATTCTCACCTGGTGCCGCGGCCAACTAAATTGTACTTCAGGTCTCAAGCACCGTTACCGGCCGACTCGGCAGGAACACTGCTAGTGCCGTGTAACATTAATGGTGCCGTTGTCCCAGGATCGATACCTATATTTTGCAGCTAGCGGAACAACACTCATGTTCGTAAAATAAGTGCGAATTGACTGCCATTACTATTTTTATTTAGTTTTGTTCGGTGCGAATTTTGTATAATTTAACATTAAGTAAGCCTTAAGCTGTTTTCTAAGAACTGCCATAATTTTAGTGGGTAAGAAAAACAAAATGGCTAACACGAAGAAATCGTCATCTGCGAGTCACGTGGATTCAGATGATTCTGATGGTCACTCTGACGGAGAGCATGTGAGCACTGAGGCTGCAATTGTTCCGGAAGAGAGTACACCTGTTACAAGTACAGCGGGTACATCACAGCTGAGACAAACAGCTTTAGCCGCACCTATGGTTTACGGTGAGCAAATAGCGGGATGCATAAACATGTTGAGGCTATTTACAGGCACTGATCCGCTGTATCGTGCTAAACACTTTTTTCAGGATGTCGAAAGTGTAGCGATGGTGGGTAGATGGTGTGAGCAAACTAAACTCGCGATTGCAAAATCTAAATTTCGGGAGAGAGCTGCTGAATTTCTATCTGATAGCGATGAGCTGAGGGCTGAAACCGAATATGTAAATTTTAAACGGCTTGTCATTGATCGCTTCCAAGCCGAAGAGCCATTGGTAACGCGAATGAAGCAGTTTATGAATTGTGTGCAATTGCCAGGACAAGACGTTCGGCAGTACGCAACACGTCTTAAGAGCGCAGCCACGAAATATCATGGTCATAAGTCGGATATGTCCGAAGAGACAAGGAAGCACAGGGATCAAGAAGCGATGTGCCAATTTATTTCAGGGTTATCTGAATCGATTAGGCGTTGGGTACTAACAAAATGCCCGGAAACTTTGGATGCTGCAGTTCTCATCGCAATTCAAGAGGAGGAGAATTTAGCACTCATGGGTAGAAAAACTTTGGTGAATACGGTGGAAGGAGGCAGAGGGGACGAGGAGTCGGTAATGCTGGCCCGCACCTTGCAACAGATGTTGTCGCGTTTGGAAGCCACGGAGAATACGGTAGGGCAGTTAGTCGGGAATTCTCAGGGAAGAGAAGACAGGAAATCGGAAGGGAATGAGAGAAATAGAGAGACATTTCAGCGATCTAACCCCCAGCTCTTCGGGGCGGAACGAGCTAGATGGAAGGAAACAAGGCCAGATGATCGCCGGGGTTTCGGTAATCGAAATGATTCACTCGAGGAGAATTGTGGATCGCAACAAACACGGCGCAGCAAAAGTAGAATTGTGTGCTTTGGGTGTGGATTAGAAGGCCACGTGATCCGGTTGTGCCCTAATTTGGATGGGTCAAATAGGACGGAGACAATACCCAAACAGGCATATAGCAGAGGAAGTGGAAGAGATTCTCATTACGAAGTATCACGAAAATTTGGTACACAGAAACCAGATTCCAAGAATAAGTCTTTAAACTAAATAAGGGTCGATTTGTAAGAGGTATCTCGGCCCAGTCAGAGTTTAAATCCTCTCAGGTGCGTTATGTTTCTATTCAAAGTGGGGACAATTTGCCGATTATTAACGCAGATCTCGAAGGTGACAAAATTAAGTTATTAGTCGACACGGGATCATCGGTAACTCTTTTGGCGAAAGATGCTTATTTAAGATTGAAAGGTCGCAGGAAATTGACTCCCATCAATTCAGATTTAAGGATAAAGAGCATCACAGGGGAAATCATTCCAACCTTAGGATGTTACAACGTAAACCTGCGAATCAAAGGAAGAAATATCTTAGTCAAAGCCCATGTGTCAAAATACCCGCTGAGTGAAAATTACTCAGCATTGTTAGGAATTGATGCGATGCGAACACATCACTTAACCTTCTCTGCCCATTCGAATCAGCTGTTGTTTCCCGACCCCCCACCCACGCAGTGCTCTCCGCAGAAAGAGAGGGACGCGGACGATATGCTTGAGGAGGGGGTGACTGTTGCCTCCCTGGCGCAGAAAACTTGTGTCCCTCCCAACGCAGAAATGTTCCTTCAAGTGAAGTTGGGAACACCGCCTCGTATGAGAGTACAGACTGTCTTGTTTGAACCGCATCCACGTGCACGCAAAGATGGATTACTTTTGGCACGGTCTGTTAATAATGTCGCATCAAGTGGTTTATATGATGTAAAAGTAGCAAACACTAGTAGTTCCCCTATTTGGTTAAACAAACATACTAAGCTATTTCAAGTAGAACCTGTGGAAATCACTCAGAATTCACGGGAAATAGGTGTAACGCAGCGCGGTACTTTGCCTGTGTCTGCCGGTGATTTTAAATCGGAGCATTTGAATTATTTTGAACGTGAGAAGGTTTTGGAATTACTGATGACATATTCCGATGTTTTTGCACGGGATCCCATAGATTTGCAGGGCACTGATCTCGCTGAACATGAAATTCATCTAACAGATGACAAACCCTTTAAGCTTCGCCCATACAATGTTCCGCGTGCTCTTAGACCTGAATTAAAAGATCAAGTGAATGAATTACTGGATGCTGGAATTATTTCTAAGTCGGATAGTCCATATAGCTCCCCAATTGTCCTCATTCGAAAACGGGACAATTCATATCGTTTCTGTTGTGACTTTAGAAAATTGAATCAGATAACCAGAAAAGACAGTTACCCAGTCCCCAGAATACAACAGACCCTATCTCTTTTGCATGGATGCCGAATTTTTTCGAAAATAGACCTTTTGGCAGGGTATCATCAAATCAAAATCAGGGAACAAGACAAGCACAAAACTGCTTTTTCCTGCGAATTTGGCCATTTCGAGTGGAACCGTCTCCCGTTTGGATTGTGCAACAGTCCTGCAACTTTTGAAAGAGCTCTAGACTCATTGTTTTTGGACAAGCGTGATGATGGCATTCTAGTGTACGTGGACGATATTTTGTGTGCATCTAAGACCTTAAATGAACACTTGGAGAAATTGGAGTTAATTTTCCAACGTTTAAGAAGGCACAAGCTTAAAATTAAGCCAAGTAAATGTGAGTTTGCGACCAAGGAGGTTACATATCTTGGGCACCTTCTGGATGGTCAAGGAGTAAGGCCAAACCCTGAAAACGTGGAGGCCGTACGGGATTTTCCAGCCCCACGCACTGTTAAGCACGTCCGAGCCTTTTTGGGAATGGCGGGCTACTACAGGCGCCATATCAAAAATTTTGCATCCATTGCCCAACCTTTGACAAATCTCACCAGGAGAAATGTAAAATTTATCTGGGATGAGCAGTGTGAGGAGTCCTTCCAGCAATTGAGGAGGGCGCTCATAAGTGAGCCGCTGTTGGCTTACCCAGATTTCTCGAAAAGATTCTTCGTGACCACAGATGCATCCAAATTGGCTATTGCGGGTATACTCGAGCAGGAGGACGAAGAGGGCGTCAGACATCCTATTGCATTCTTCAGCAGAAAACTTAACCCCGCAGAACAAAATTACAGTGCAACTGAGCAAGAGGCTTTGGCAATCGTTGCATCCGTCACGCATTGGCGGGAATATTTAGTGGGTAGGCAGTTTACAGTTATAACTGATCACAGACCCTTAAAGTGGCTGATGACGCTAAAGACTCCCAACTCTAGGCTTGTTAGGTGGAATCTCAGTCTATCCGAATATGATTTTGATGTAATGTATCGCCCAGGGAAGAAGAATACAAACGCGGATGTGTTGTCGAGGCATATTGCAGCAGTGGTAGCAAGTGATGCGGCTCCAGGCCCTACATTTGATGCTGAGGCCATAAAGGCTGCACAACGGGCAGACCCGAATTTGGTCGAAGTAATCGATTGCATCGAGGGGCGTGACTACTCTGCTGTTGATAAAATCACAGATACCTACTTCATGCGTGACGACCTGCTATATCATTTTTCCTTGCCAGCCAAAAACAGTCCACGCAGACTTGTTACTGAACAGTTGGTGGTGCCTGACTCTCTAAAGTCTGAGGTAATGAGAGCTGAGCATGATGGTATAAGCGCAGGACACTTAGGGTTTGAGAAGACATTGGGGCGAATTAGACTCAAATATTTTTGGCTCAATATGTTTGCTGATGTAAAAAATTACACTGCTAGTTGTGAGGAGTGTTTAAAACGCCGGGGCTACAAGAGAAACCAAAAGGCGGGTTTAATTACCCCGGAAATAGTGCCAGTTCCGTGGTCCAAAATTTCCATGGACATCGCAGGACCTCTTCCCACGACAGAGAACGGGAACAAGTACCTATTGGTAGTCACCGACTCTTTTACCAAGTATATTGAGCTAATCCCCTTAAAAACTCAAACAGCCAAAGAAGTAGCTGAAAAATTCTCGACGCACGTTATAGTGAGACATGGTGTACCTCATACTTTGTTGACTGACAGAGGAACGAACTTTTTGTCAGAATTAATGTCCGAACTCTACAGAAGATTAGGCATTAAGAAACTGAATACGAGCCCGAGGCATCCGGAGACTGACGGACAAGCGGAACGAAGTATCCGTACAGTGATGCACTCCTTAGCGCTTTACTGTTCTCCGACTGGGAAAGATTGGGATAAGTTTACAGATTTTGTAGCTATGGCGTACAGAGCGGCCACTCACAGCGCTACTAGGGAAACTCCCAATTTCCTCATGTTTGGAAGGGACTTGAATATGCCTGGGCATTTGCTGAGCGAGGAAATCCCTTGGAGCTACTCTGAGCACCCGAATGATGCAGAGAGCTTGGTTATGCGAATGCAGGAAGCATTCAGAATTGTTCGCGATAACCTTGAAGAGGCAGCTCAGAACTCAAGGGACTATCGGGCACGGACGGCAGTAGATAAGCAAATCAAGGTGGGTGATCTTGTTTATCAACACGACCCTTCGGCGTCCAAGGCAAGATCGCGCCAGCTGATGAAACCGTCCATAGGACCCTTTAGAGTGGTGGAAAAGACTTCACCAGTTAACTTCAAAATTGTGCCGGTGAACCATATGAGGCGTCCTCGCCTAACCCATGTTGATAGGATCTTTAAAGCCCCACAGAGAAGGGTATTCGACACGTGGCATTTCCAGGAAACAGTTCGGGATGCGGGAGATGAACCCGAGTCACAGCACCTCGCACGAACCACATGGGAGTCCGAAGATGCAGAATTGTATGAAGATGATGAATGGGAGAGCCCAATGTGGATGCTACAGTCGGGTGACCCAACGCCCTCCGCAGCAATTCCGCCTCCTCAGAAACCGAACCCTTTGCAGCGCGAACCCGCATGATTGTGGATCCCTTACGAGTGCAGGGAAGCCAGGTCAAAAGTCCTCCAATCATTTCGCGGGCGTCGCTGAGACCAAGGGATGATTACGGGCGGGTGTTAAGGGCGAGTAACACCATGCCACACACTGACAGACGGGGAGCAGTCGAGATTATAGTGGATCCCCAGGAAGACTGTGACACCACGATTATCTACGATGTTGAGAAGGAACTCGAAGACAGTGGAACGCAAGAATTTGGCATCGAGCGCAGATAAAAGCGGGCGTAGGAGCATCGAACGTGAGAGATCTGTGGAACTCGTGGATTCTCGAAGCTATGCCTCATATTTAAATTTTCTTTCCGCCTATCTCGACGGGTAGCAATGAACGTGTGATGAAATCCTTAAACTTTCCTTCCGCTCTCAGGGCACTTAAGTCCGGAATTAGGTGCCTTGCGACGGTGGGAAAGGGTTGAGTGTTTACAGTTAAAAAATAATAGAATGATTGGATGAATAAACTTCATCCAGTCATCCGTTTTTTTCTTTCATGGGGGGATGGAATGTTACAGTGGACACCCCCATCCTAAAACCTGAAGAAAACTCTAAAATTTGTCCGCCATGTCGCGTATTGTATGAGGCAGCTAGGAATCACAGTTCGGCAGGCTCACATGTTCTTTTACAGTTCAGTTTTTTATTATTTATTTCTCATTTACGTTGTTTTTTCTTTCGGCTGTTCTCTAAATTAATTAACAAAATTGCGGGATAATTGGGAAGTCGCTCCAATGCTTTTGAAGGCAAGAAACGCAATATTTTTGCCATTTTGAATTGCTAGACCTCACACATAGCCCTGAAGTGAAACATAAAAATTCCTATCTCAAGTGTCTTAGAGGGGCTGCAAAACGAACGAGGGAAATGTGCTTTCGAATGCGGATGGAAGCAGCAATGTTCGAAGTGGTTTTTCACTTTTCTTTCTTTTCTTCTTTCCGCTTGTAGCTTAACGCTGTGGTCCGTATGTTTACTTCAGTGGGTGGGCCAAGAGACCCTCAGCAGACACATAACTCTGTCAGCGAGAAAGATACTCTGACTGACGTATGCGAGGGACAATGGGCAATTAAGAGTTTAGAATCGCCGAAAAGAATAGGGGGTGAATTCGAGCGTCGTTTTCGGTCAGCAGTTGCTGATATACGCTTAAGGTAAAAGCACGTCTGATTTCGCTCGGCCGAGAAAATTAATCTCAGGGCTGGCGGTCGCAACTCGATAAAAAAATGGAAATAAAACCTGCGAGGGACATATTTGAACTGCGTACTCAGGCAGGGTAGATGTTATGCTAACGGAAAGGAACTGACCGAATTGGGAATGAACGGTCAAAAAGGACGGAAGGTAGCGACGGACGGAATCTACTATAGCAGCAGCGGAAGTGAGGGGTTCCACTCTCCAAGCAGTTGATGTTCAGAATTATTTCTTCACGACAACAAAAATCATTTCCCAGGAACACAGAAAATCAGTCTCGGAAACTGCAACAGCAGATGTGAGAGGGGCTATTTTGTTTAACGGCCACCTTTAAATCTTCACAAGAGTGGATCCGTGTATACTCGCATCAGCGCAACAAAGTGCGGCGTGATATCACCATTTTAATTGTGTGCTTCATTTACATCAAGCGTCAAAGTGAAGTGTTGAATCATCGGTGCTGCCACATGGCGCAAGTGTCTGTGTGTGTGTGCGTGTTTTTTTTTGTCGTGTGATATTATGTGATGCACACTGGATTTGCACAGCAAAGTCACGAAACTGTAAGTAGATGAATATTTCCTTTTTCTTTCTTCGCACATCTGCGAACTTGTGCCATCCCGACACCCAAAGCTGCATGGACATAGATGCAGTAATGCTGAGTGACTGAACCTCAGAGGAAATACCTGCACATACAGATTTCAATTTCTTACAGGGCCCATTTCCTGATTATTTTTTTTACATGAATAAGGGAGAAGGTGTGGCTACAAATTCCGCTGGGCGGGACAGTTTCTTTTAGTTTTGGTTCAGGGCCAAAGCGAGCGAGGAAGGGATCTGCATGTGCATGCTTATTAGATTTAGTTAATTAACTTTGGCAGTATTTCGCACCTAAAATCTTATACCGCAAATCAACGTGCTTGTGTATTTTGTGTCGAGAGTATTTTTAATGTGATCGTTTGCATATAATTTTTTTTTCATTCTCTAAGCAATTGTATATGAATATCACCTGCAGCTCTATTTAGTGTGTAAACGAGTAGTATCTCTTGTTCAGATAGTCCGGTGGAGACTCAGTCGGCTGCGTCTTCAGACAGTAAAGTGTGACACCGTATGCTGCCCACATATGAGGGGCAATTGTCTATACGCCCAGAGAGCGCCGTATCTGTTTAAATCTCGCAGAACGTTATTAAATGTTGTGTTGTGTATTTGAGAATCATGTGTTATTTGCGAAAGTGAGTGTTGTACTGACTGGTTGGGGATTGAATGTACCGGAGTAAGATCCGGACCACTACACTCAGTCACGAATTGGTGATTGCGGGTGAACCTCATCACAACTCTGATCCCAAAGTATCGTTTTTTTAGTTTATTTTATTTTTTATTTGTTGTTGTTATTTTGTTCACACGGTGGATTCACCCAAGCCTTATGCTTCGGGTCATTCTTCAACTTTTCATTTTTTATGTTCTGGTGTGAATCTTTGAGTGCAGCAGTGCACCTGAGATTCTCACCTGGTGCCGCGGCCAACTAAATTGTACTTCAGGTCTCAAGCACCGTTACCGGCCGACTCGGCAGGAACACTGCTAGTGCCGTGTAACATTACATTCACATTAAACCAGGAATGAGGGTAGATGAATTCGACGAGTCCCACTTCCCAGTCACCATTGAGTTCGATCGGGGAAGGAAGACGTGTGATGAAATGAGAAATTTTATTGTCTGAAAAGTAGCGGAGAGAGCTGTCGCTGGGTAACGTTAGATAGAAACTCATGTTGACGAATGATGTTTCATCTAAAAAAAGGTCGGTTTTATAGAGAGGCCAAGTCTTCCGCGGGGATCCAAGCATTAAATCTATCAAGATACCCTTTAAATTTAACAAAGTATTCCATTTTTCTTTTTCTTTTACGTTTCTTTAGAACACGTTCCACAGGAAAGGCCTCAGACAGAGTAACGTTTTGAAGCTCTTCGGCGTAAAAAGTTCCTTCCAACTCTTCGTTCAATAAATCTTTAACTTTATAGACAGGAGGGGATCTGGGAACAAGACCGCTCACAACAAAGATTTCTTCCGTCAAATTTGATTCGTATCCTTTCTCAAATGTCAGTTTCGCTTTACTAATCTTCACGTTATCTCCCACCTGAAATTTATAGGACTGTTTTTTCCTCTGGAGATCACCATACAGATTGAGAAACACTTGCTTTTCATTATCTTTGTTTACATCTACAGGTTTCATTTTTATACTTCAATGGGGAGAATGATTGTAACTATGAACTAAATCGTTGAGCACGTCTATGAATTTAAACGTATTTTGACTTGTAAAGTATCACCACATGCGAGTTTTGAGCGTGCGATTGAATCTCTCCATAACACTTGCTTTCGTCTCGTTGTTCGTCGTAAAGAAATGCACCCCGTGCTGTGTTAAAAACCTTTGAAACTCTTTGTTCTTAAATTCAGTTCCTTTGTCTGTTTGAAGTTTTACTGGTTTTCTATCTTTGAAAATCTGGGAAAATGCTTGAACGATATGGGACCCCGACTTTTGCTTTAAGGGAATCGCCCATGCATATTTGGAAAATAAGTCAATGCATGTCAACAAGTAACGAAATCCATCGTTATATTGACTCAAACTGGAGACATCAGCTAGGTCTGCTTGAAACTGTTGTCCTATTTTATTCACCATCACTCTATTTCTCGGAAAATGTCGTCTCACCGGCTTGTGAAGGGTGTACCTTTTCTCCCCCTTCAACCATTTCATGACGTCTTTTTTCTTGACGCCTTCTTTTTTGACAGCACGATATAAAGCATCGAGACCACCTAAACTTCCTACTTTCTGAGTTGATAGATACGTCAGTTTCATCATTTCCTCCATTACAACAGTTCAACGAGAGACGATCCACCGTAACAGAAAAACTCATGTTCACACAAACTCGATCACAACTCAAACAACGTTCACTCCCCCTCACACACCATTTTAAAAGAAATTCCAAATCCCCTAACACCAGGAAAAACCCTCTTTCAAGCATCAATTTCCAATGGTGGTCTAGTTGAAAGAATGCCAGCTTTCTGAACAAAGGACTGAGAGTTCGAATCTCGCTGGGACCATCAGAGCATTTTTTTTATGTACTTGAGCGAAAATAATGCAACGCCTATAAAAATTCCTAACACCCCACGGAAGTTCTAAGAATATACGTTTTATAAAATAAAGACAAGAAATACACGAACAAATTACGAATTAAAAAAAAAGAATCCTAAATTGTTTAATCAAAAAAGTTATTAAATCAGAATTAAAAACACGAAAAGGAAACTTATATATAAAGATTAAGCGGTTCAGAAAACTTTCTTCTGGAGAAAGTGTTTGTTTGTTTACGAAACAAAGCATTTCCTTCCAAAAGTTGTGTTATCAACTTCCTGTGGTACTGAAATCAGATAACCTTCTCTTACAAATCGGGGTGAAAAGATAAGAAATTGGACAGCAGAACTGATTACTACTGATCTTTCTTGAGTAAGGGACATGGAGTAAACATTTGTTGAAAACAATAAATAACACTTGAGCAATAATGCAACGCTTATAAAAAATTTACTAACACCTCACTCAAGTTCTAAAATAATATAAGTTTATAAAAATCCTAATAAATCAGAATTCAAAGCACAAAAAAATTTCCTAAGTTTGTTAAAAAAAAAAAAAAATTAAAACATGAAAAGATTTCCCAAAAATGTTTGTCAAAGGTCTTATCTCCAGAGATAAGACATTTCCGGTAGGTTCACTCGAGAAGAGTTCGCCCCTCCCTCCCTGCTGCGGCCCCCGTGATGTGCAACCGTGATGTGCACAATGTTAAGTGATCCTAGCCAAAACGTAGCCTTTATCATTTCTGACGGTCGGGATGATTTCGCATGTCTTGACCTCGATTACTTGCGCAATAAAGAAGTTGATTCCTTCCCACCTGTGATACGAGAAATGTTAGAGATGGAAGTGTGTGTGATCTCATGTGGGAGCTAGTGCTGGAGCGCGTCACATTACTTCGGCATGCACAGAAACAGAAGGCCCTAGCAACAACTAAACTTTGCAGTTTTGCGCTGATACCGGAGAGAGGCTTTCTCAACTGTACGATTTGTCTGGCATTTTAAATCTGTGCCTGTGGTCATTACAATAATTTCTGTTGTGATTTTTAATTCCTGTGTTATGTAGTGTGATATAATTAGACATATTCGTGCTACAGTCCAGAAACTTCATCATAATAAACCATCCACTGCTGGATGAAGGTCTCCTTCACAACTCTGTCTTAAGCCAATCTCCTCCATGTTTATACTCTTTGCATGTTTTCGTATTTTAATATCCCATCACCCACGTGGTCTTCTCCTGGTCCTCTTTGGATCTCGTGGTAACCAGCCTAAAATTTCTTTTATCCAGCGTTGGTCAATTCTAACATTACATCCACCCATTGCCATTTCAGGGATTTTAATTTGATCATGATGCCATCCACTCTTGTCGATTTCCTGATCAACGAGTTCCTTTTTCTGTGTTTCTTTGTTACACCAAACATTCATCTCTCCATGCCTCTTTGAGTTGTTCGCAGCCTCCTTATGTCATTCATCTCTCCATAAGAAAAATCGGAAAAAGAGATGCATCGACTAAACATTTAAAGACATAATGGCAAATTGCTCTTGAAAACCGCACTTTCTTCCAAATGCACCCCAGCCAAGTTTAATATGCGTGCTAATTCTTTTGTTGATGGGCACTCCCTTGATATTTGTGATCCAATGTAGGTGTAGGCATCAGTTACTTCTAAATTTGTCCCATCATCCACTAATTCTTCATTTCTTGTAAGAGCATTGTACATCCTTTTGTTTCGGTACGTTTCGTATGTAATCCCACTTCTTCAACTTGTCAGGAAGCTCTTGTACCATACTCCGCAACTCTAAGAGGGTACTTGCAAAAATGACCATGTCGTCAATACAACGAAAGTGGATAAACAATTTCCATTAATCTTTATCCTCTTGTCTTCCCAGTTCAATGATTAAAAGTCATTCCATAATATGACAATGAAGAGTTTGGAGTGTAACGGCTCTCGCTCCTTTCTAGCTTTTACTCGACGTAGCCACGATCCTGCGAGAGTTGCTACATAATTTTGTTGGTTCGTTCCCAAAAATCACATTACAAAAAATATAGCGTTCGGGCTCTTCCTTTTCAACAATAACAAACACAGACAGTTTATTTCGCTAAAACTGTGGCCTGGGACATCTCGAAGGGTAGATTAACCAAATGTTTTGTTTGACTTAGTCTCCGTTCGTGCTTTCAACCCTAGACCTCCCGTGCTTTCCGTTAACCGCCGATGCAGTTACGCGATGCGAAACCAATCCCTCTCGGGAAAGAAATCGTCTTCGACGCCAATAACAAGACCCGACCTTTCTCTCCAAAACTAAGGTCTCGTCTCTACCACTTTTTCTCCCAAAATGACTTCCCTGTTAAAGGTTCAGAAAATTTCCACTACTCACTTAAACGGATTTCGCAGTTAATCTCACTTACGTGGGCCCTGCCACACCCTTAAGCTTGTGTTTCACTCATTAGCACGCCCTCAAGATAATCCCATTGCCACACATGACAGGCACATATACACTATATTGACAAAAGCCACCGGACACCCCTTCAAAAGCAAATGAACGGATTCGCTGCGTTGTTAAAATGCGCGGCGCAGCAGCAAACGTTATAAAAGCAAGCCTGCAGCTGACCGCGACCATATCGCACTGTGAGGTTGAATGAAAATGTCGCTGAACTGACTTTGTGAAAGGAAAGATTGTTGGGTGTTATATTAGTGAGCTGTCCATAAGAGAAACCGAGAGGCGTTTAAAGATATTCAAGTCAACTGTTTTGGATGTACTATAACGAAGTAAATTTCTCCGTCATTTTTGGTTCACGCCGGCTACCTTATTCCGGAACAAATCGCTCTACCAACTGAGCTACGCAGACGTTCGTTATCGTTGCTATCTGCCTTTATACCATGTGCGTTGTTGGGCAGGCACGTCACATCTCCCTCTCACCCCGAAAGAGGGCCGGGGGCATGGCCCACGGGTCAGCCGTGACCATGAATCGTTGCAGGCAGCCATCCGCTGTAGAACGTGCACTTGAGAACTCCCAGTCAATCTTGTGTGTGGAATGCAACGTCACACACATTTATTTTTCGAAGCGTTGGAGAAGGGATTCTTTTATTTTTCGTATCTCGCGGTGTGGAAAGAGCATCACACCATTGCGAGATCTTGAACGGCCGGGTCATACGGGAAGTTCGGGCGCCATTGTAACGAAGTAAATTTCGTCGTCATTTTTGGTCCACGCAGGGGATCGAACCCGAGTCCACTCATTCCGGAACAAGTTGCTCTACCAACTGAGCTACGCAGACGTTCGTGATCGCTGCTATCTCCCTTTATATCGTGTGCGTCCTGCTGGGCAGGCACGTCACAGTACTGAATAAGTGGAAGACACATGGCGTGCCTGAAGCAGTAAATCGTACCGGCAGACCGAAGAAAATCAGTGATAGAGGACGTCGAAGCCTCAGGAGAATCGTTACAGCTAATCGACGGAGTACTGCACAGGACCTCAATGTACAGGTGAGTAAAAATGCTGCAACTTCGGTATGTACACGTACCATTTGCAGAGAACTTCATTCCATGAGTTACCATGGTCGTGCGGCTGCTCATAAGCCTTTCATCTGCACTGGGAATGCTACTCGTTGTTTAGCATGGTGTAAAGAACATTTATCGTGGACCGTAGATGAATGGAAACTGGTCCTATGACTGATGAATCCACATACACGATCCATCAGTCTGATGGCCGTGTGTGGGTATGGCGGCAGCCGGGGAACGCTATTTACCACAGTGTACTGTTCGTACGGTCAAGTTTGGAGCTGGCAGTGTACTCCTGTGAGGGTGTTTTTTGTGGTATGGTCCCGGCAATTGGTTATCGTGGACAAACCTGTTTACCAGCACGTCTACCTCCATATTCTGGACAATTATGCCCTGCCAACTCTGTGGCAATACTATGGAACCGAGCCTTGTTGGTATCAGCAGGATAATGCACCGAGCAATAAAGCAAGGACTGTTACGGCGTGGTTTGACGATAATTCCGTATCGTGTGTGGACTGGCCAGCACAGAGCCTTGATCTTAATCCCACAGAGCACCTATGGGATGAATTAGAGCGCCGCATAAGAAGTTTGGAACCAAGGCCAACTACTAAGCAACAGTTAGCAGCAGCATTATGTACTGAATGGAAGTGCATACCTATCTCTGTGTTCCAAAAATTTGTCGAAAGCATGTCTTGAAGAGTCAGTGCATGCATTACGGCCAAAGATGGACCGACACCATAATAATATATGCCAATAAATGATATTTTGTGTTTCTCTTCTTGGTGTCCGGTGACTTTTGTCAATATAGTGTATAATCTATAGAACTGTAGCCGTTCTTAAATCCAGCGTATTCTCTTGGTTGTGTCACGTCCAGTGTTTCCTTCAAGCCCAATGTGACACTACCTCGGCGAAGAATTTGTGAGCAAATGATAGAAGACCGACAAGTCTGTAGTTCCTGAGATCCTCAAGCCCCCCCCCCTGGTTATGTAGCAGGATCACTATCATTCTCTCAATCATCAGGAATCTTTCCTTTATTGAGGCATCTAGTGAACTTTCCATCACGATTGCAATATTTTTCTGAAAAGGATGAAATGCCATTGTTTCAGTCTTTGGTACTCAAAAGTATACAAGAGAGAAACAAGAAAGCTAATTAAATCCTAATTAACCACCGAATTCTCGAGTGTAATTAGCACGTCTTTTGAATCCTTAGTTTATTATAAGAAATAAAATTTTCCAAAAAGATTTTTTGAAAAAAAAAAAAAAAAATAGCAAAAAAGAAAATTATTCTGCGCCCCCTAGCCGAAAAACCGTATTACGCAAAGTGAGCAGTATTCTTGATAGTGAGAAATTAGTTCAACAGGATTTCTTCAATCGGTAAAATAGCCACAATACTTAGGCCCACTAGCAGCGGAAATATGTTGAAGAAAAATCACAAATTATACAAAAACTATTCGCCATCCTCGTGGCGCATAGTTTTTTGTGTATATGTCCAAGGCCTGGCTTCTGATTATTCGACCGAGATGCGTTCGGGTTCAAATCCCGGTGAGGCATGGAGGTTATGTTTGTCTCCCTACCCTGGAGCCAGTGTCCCTAATTTTTTTTTTTTTTTTTTTTTTTTTTTTTGGTTGAAGATTTAACGACCACCGTGAGCAACTCAGTGCGCTACAAGCAGTCGCCCGTCCCTAATTTAGGGCCACTGGTTCCTGGAAAGGGAGAGAGCTAGTGCCGTAAGACAAACACCAACATCCATGATTCACCGGAATTCGAACCCGGATCCATCTCGGACGAATGGTCATAAGCCAGCCAGCGCTTAGACGTGCTTAGACCACTGCGCCCGTCCCTAAATTAGGGACAGGCAACTGTTTATAGCCCATCGAGTTGCTCACGGCGATCGGTAGACCAAAAAAAAAAAAAAAAAAACTGCTTCTCATAAAGGAAGATTTCCTAGGCAAAAAAAAAAAAAAAAAAAAAAAAAAAAAAAAAGAAAAGAAAAAAAAGTCCAAATTAAAATGATTGGAAGAAGATGTGAGGAAGGAAAGGTGATATAACTGCACCCCTTACCGGAAAAGTTGTACGTTATTGGAAGACGCAAACGAGACCATATCTTAATAGTGAAGGATATCCTTTTGAGAAGGGAGTTTTAGAATCAAAAATACTCTTTCAAATAAAATATGTATATCTCGATGCCACCTGGAGGCAGAATCATGAAAAAGTTTAAAATACGCGAAAACTGTTCTTAATTTCAAAAGATACACGATGAAAAAAAGGCTAATTTGTAAAAAAATTCTAGTCACGTCGGCGTTATGCATATCACAGGTCTTGTACTGCGAAATGGAGCTTTTGATGGATTTCAACAATTTTTAATAGTGATTTTTACTCAAGCACTTTCATTGCTAACAGACTTGACACAATTCCGTGACGATCTTTAAAACGTGGCAACCATGCAGTGCTTGGTTAGGAATCCCATTTTCCTAAAAGCTTCACGGAATCTAATGACTTTTCCTTGGCCCAGTTATTGGAATGTTTTTTCTTCTGACTCCTTCAAACTACTTGAACAGAGCTGCTTCCACATTGGTGTTTTTCTTTTGAGCACTCAACAAACCATCACTGAACTCCGGTTTCAATTCATCTTTGTTTTTTTAAAATTGAAGAAAAAGAATTTGCTGGAATACCAAACTCTTTTTCGCACCTTTGAATAATAATAATAATAATATTAAAAGAAATCCGTCTTGTTGCACGATGATATTTATTCAGCTAAAAAATGAAATCTATATACAGTTTAAAAACACATGAGCACTTTCGGTGTCACATTGACACCTTCATCAGATGTAATTTCACCATGTGGCTACATGCTGGTCTTAAGTACGTGGAGTAGATGCATCATGGGAAAGGTAATGTCAATGTCACATGATATACCAGATAACAAGACAATCAAAAAAAGGCATAGTTAGCCAATGATCACTTAACAGAAGCAATTGCTATTGTGCTGTCCTTCCCAACAAGATTGCTCCAAGGTTCTTCCTTTTTCCACTAAACCGATTGCTTCGATTTTCTCTCCAAGCGTTAAAGTTTTCACTTGTTGAAAGCTATGATTTTTTAATTTTCCTAAGCACACTGCGCAGACTGAGGGATCAAAGTCCAAATGTGATCTCCATCATTCGTTATTACTTAAGTAGATTCACTTGCAGAGCATTCATTTATGAGAACGGGGGCGTGACATCGCCAAAGAGCAAAGGAATCTAAGTCAGGAATTGCATTGTTAACATGAACTCATTAACTTAGTGTCACGAAACATACAAACAGATGGGCTGCGACGACGAGCAGAGTTTACGTTATTGAAAGATGGCGAAGCGGATTTGCCCAGTAGATGAGAGAAAGTAAAAAGTAAATAGAAACATTCTTGTCTTCATGCAAACTATATTTAAGGAGAATCAAACATTCTTGTCTTCATGCAAACTATATTTAAGGAGAATCAAACATTCTTGTCTTCATGCAAACTATATTTAAGGAGAATCAAACATTCTTGTCTTCATGCAAACTATATTTAAGGAGAATCAAACATTCTTGTCTTCATGCAAACTATATTTAAGGAGCTTCCACTCCCGCAGAGGGCCACAAAGAACCTAATTCCACTGTTGGAACCAAACTAGAACGAACCCCCCCCCCCCCCCCAAAAAAAAAAAAAGACAAAAAATAACAACTCCGACACAATAAATAACAATATTCCTACCACCAATCCTTTTAATACAACCCTTGGAACGTTCTCTCCCGAACCACATCCCTTCACCACACAACTATCACCGCCACAAAAAAACAAAAAGTAAGTAATCCCTATTTTTCCCGTGAAAGAGGAAGGGGTAATCTGCTGTCAATATGTTATTTCTAGGAAATTAAGAAAATCAAAAATAAAAAAAAAGCAAACCCTATTTTTCCGGTGAAAGAGGAAGGGGTATAGTAAACCATATTTTCCTGTGAAAGAGGAAATGGTAATCTTCTGTCAATAGCAAGTAATCCCTATTTTTCTGGTGAAAGAGGAAGGGGTACTCTGCTGTCAATAGCATGTAATCCCTATTTTTCCCGATAAAGAGGAAGGGGTAATCTGCTGTCAATAGCAAGTAATCCTTATTTTTCCAGAGGAAGAGGTAATCTGCTGTCAATAGCAAGTAATCCCTATTTTTCTGGTGAAAGAGGAAGGGGTACTCTGCTGTCAATAGCATGTAATCCCTATTTTTCCCGATAAAGAGGAAGGGGTAATCTGCTGTCAATAGCAAATAATCCCTATTTTTCCCTTGAAAGAAGAAGGGGTAATCTGCTGTCAATAGCAAGTAATCCATATTTTTTCCCGTGGAAGAGGAAGAGGTAATCTGCTGTCAATATGTTATTTCTAGGAAATTAAGGAGAAAAAAACCAAAAAAAAAAAAAACCAATCCCTATTTTTCCGGTGAAAGAGGAAGGGGTATATTAAACCATATTTTCCTGTGAAAGAGGAAATGGTAATCTTCTGTCAATAGCAATTAATCCCTATTTTTCTGGTGAAAGAGGAAGGGGTACTCTGCTGTCAGTAGCAAGTAATCCCTATTTTTCCCGATAAAAAAAGGAAGGGGTAATCTGCTGTCAATAGCAAATAATCCTTATTTTTCCAGAGGAAGAGGTAATCTGCTGTCAATAGCAAGTAATCCCTATTTTTCCCTTGAAAGAAGAAGCGGTAATCTGCTGTCAATAGCAAGTAATCCATATTTTTTTCCGTGGAAGAGGAAGGGGTAATCTGCTGTCAATAGCAAGCAATCCCTATTTTTCCGGTGAAAGAAGATGGGGTAGTAAACCATATTTTCCTGTGAAAGAGGAAATGGTAATCTTCTGTCAATAGCAAGTAATCCCTATTTTTCTGGTGAAAGAGGAAGGGGTACTCTGCTGTCAATAGCATGTAATCCCTATTTTTCCCGATAAAGAGGAAGGGGTAATCTGCTGTCAATAGCAAGTAATCCTTATTTTTCCAGAGGAAGAGGTAATCTGCTGTCAATAGCAAGTAATCCCTATTTTTCCCTTGAAAGAAGAAGGGGTAATCTGCTGTCAATAGCAAGTAATTCATATTTTTTCCCGTGGAAGAGGAAGGGGTAATCTGCTGTCAATAGCAAGTAATTCATATTTTTTCCCGTGGAAGAGGAAGGGGTAATCTGCTGTCAATAGCAAGCAATCCCTATTTTTCCGGTGAAAGAAGAAGGGGTAGTAAACCATATTTTCCTGTGAAAGAGGAAATGGTAATCTTCTGTCAATAGCAAGTAATCCCTATTTTTCTGGTGAAAGAGGAAGGGGTACTCTGCTGTCAATAGCATGTAATCCCTATTTTTTCCGATAAAGAGGAAGGGGTAATCTGCTGTCAATAGCAAGTAATCCTTATTTTTCCAGAGGAAGAGGTAATCTGCTGTCAATAGCAAGTAATCCCTATTTTTCCCTTGAAAGAAGAAGGGGTAATCTGCTGTCAATAGCAAGTAATCCATATTTTTTCCCGTGGAAGAGGAAGAGGTAATCTGCTGTCAATATGTTATTTCTAGGAAATTAAGAAAAAAAAGAAAAAAAGAAAAAAAAAGCAATCCCTATTTTTCCGGTGAAAGAGGAAGGGGTAGTAAACCATATTTTCCTGTGAAAGAGGAAATGGTAATCTTCTGTCAATAGCAATTAATCCCTATTTTTCTGTTGAAAGAGGAAGGGGCACTCTGCTGTCAATAGCAAGTAATCCTTATTTTTCCAGAGGAAGAGGTAATCTGCTGTCAATAGCAAGTAATCCCTAATTTTCCCTTGAAAGAAGAAGGGGTAATCTGTTGTCAATAGCAAGTAATCCATATTTTTTCCCGTGGAAGAGGAAGGGGTAATCTGCTGTCAATAGCAAGCAATCCCTATTTTTCCGGTGAAAGAAGAAGGGGTAGTAAACCATATTTTCCTGTGAAAGAGGAAATGGTAATTTTCTGTCAATAGCAAGTAATCCCTATTTTTCTGGTGAAAGAGGAAGGGGTAATCTGCTGTCAATAGCAAGTAATCCCTATTTTTCTGGTGAAAGAGGAAGGGGTAATCTGCTGTCAATAGCAAGTAATCCCTATTTTTCTGGTGAAAGAGGAAGGGTAATCTTTTTGAATTCCACTTAATTTCTTTGCGAACAACGTGCAAAACTTTGAAATATGCGGTCTATCCAAAAATTGTTTTTTTGTAGGGATGGGACATTCGAATCCTCGAATCCAGAGAATTTTGAAAAAGATTCGAGATTCGAAAACTCGAATCTTCGCTTCTTTTTTCCGTCATTCGAATCTTTCGAATCTTAATCTAAAAAACTTTGCGTTTGGTGCTTGTTGTATAAGGCGATATTTGGTTGAATTGTTGTCAGCATGGTATCTCCGTTAAAGGTTTCTGGTGTTTTTACATTGCCATGAAAGAGTTCAGTGTTTAGTGTTTTTATTAACCCTTAAAACAAACATGTTTTTGATTTTTCTTAATTTCCTAGAAATAATTTACTTAATTTAGTTTGAGTGTTTATCTACATTAACGCTTGAAATAATCCTCCCCACCTCTACACTTGCTTTGATTTAAAAAGGTTTTGGAACTTTTGTTATTAAGGAAAAATGTCAAAAATGTGAATTGTTACTCAAATATTTTTTTTTTTTGTCAAATTATGTTCAGAAAATGGACATGAACCTCAAGAGTTTTATGTACTTCATATGCTAAATGTAAATTATAAATTTCCTTTGTATCTTATTAATAAGTATGGGTACATTTTTCGAAAACTGTATTCTTGAATTTGTTTATTATTAAACATAGACTTTAAATTTTGCTTCAATTAATGACTTTTAATATTTTATGATATTTCTTTTCTTTCCCTTTTTTTCTTATAATTATTCTTACAAGGATTCGGATTCGAGAAAATTTAGGATTCGCCCAACCTCTAGTTTTGTGTAATATGCCTTTAAAATACTGTAACAAGAAAGGACTTTACGAAGTTCACGGAATCCGAAATGACTTCCGTTTATGCGGAATTTCGCATTATGAGAGCTCGTTACATATGAGTTCGACTGTATACATATAAAGGTCCAACCGCAGGTTAACGTTTTAACAAACACATTCGCGAGAAATAATACTCTGCAGTCAAGTTAAACTTGACATAGCCTGTCTAAAACAGCATGTAGGTTTTTATGAAATCGTGTAAATTTGCGGGTTGAAACTTTTGGGAAAAGTTTCTCTACACTGTTAAAAATTTTGCAGTAGGTTGCATAAAAAGTGGTGTTACCCCAGCTGCACCGCTTTTTGGGAAAAGATACACCTCCGTGTGGTGCAAACAAAACCCAACAATATGATGCAAACTTACACCTTAACGCGTGGTGCAACCTTGTACCATATTGTACAGCAAAGTTGCACCGTTTTGTAGAATTTTGTTTGCACCACACAGTGGTACATCTTTTCTCAGAAAGTGGTGCAGTTGGTGTAACACCACTTTTTGGTGCAACCTGCCACACATTTTTAACAGTGATAGGAAAGGAATTCCCCCTCCTCTGATTTTATGCAAAATTTGTAAAAAAGAAAAAAATACGGTGACCATCGTATACGTATCGAATTGCAATAACTTTCATCTTTTCACATTGTAATTGAATTTAGAATAGAACCTTTGAGTCAGGGAATTAGTATATACACTATCTACCAACAAGTAATTGGACGCCCCTGCAATCGACGATATCTGCGGTCCTGATACACGTCACGGCCGCCGCCGTTAAATATCGTGTGGGAAACTACAACGCAACCAGTCGCATCCAAGATGCCACGCAGTTCGGAGCTCTCTGATTTCGAGAAAGGTGTAATCGTCGGGTATCACAGAAATGGCCGATCCATACGTGACATATCCAGTGAGTTGAAGTACCCAAAATCGACAGTGGCCTACGTGAGTGGCAAGTGGAAGATGAGAGGTGACTGTCGGAATGTGCCCCAACCCGGCAGGAAGTTAGAGACCGACTGGTGCTGGCCAGAGAAATTCGGAAGAACAGCACCAAATTGATGGGCCACATCCGCGAGGAGTTTCAACAGGCACCCGGAAGTGTTCTTTCGATGAATACCATCCGTAAGTAAGCCCATCTGCTCGGTTATCATGGACGTGTTGCCGCCCACAAGCCTTTGATCACCAAGTCCAATAGCACTGCTCGGCTAACGTGGTGCAAAGAACATCAACAGTGGACTGTTGAACAGTGGACACAGGTTCTCTGGAGCGACGAATCAAGGTTTACCCTCTACCGTTCGAATGGCAGGGTCTGGGTTTGGCGTCTGCCTGGAGGACGCCTCCTGCCGGAATGTATTGTGCCAACTGTGAAGTTCGGCGGCGGTGGAATTATGCTATGTGGATGTTTCTCCTGGTATGGCACGGGACCCTTGGTCGCAATTCCTGGTAGACTCAACGCCGAGACCTACTGCATCATTTTGGATGACCATGCGCTTCCTACGTTGTGGCAGTTTTACGGGGTGGACCCATGTTACTTTCAGGATGACAATGCCACCTGTCAAGTTGCGAGCTCCACCATGGCTTGGTATGGTGACAATGGGGTTAATCGAATGGACTGGCCTGCGCAGAGCCCGGACCTTAACCCTATCGAGCACCTCTGGGACGAGTTGGAGCGTCGACTTAAGGGGTGCCCTCACGGTCCGAAATCGGTGAAGGAACTGAGCTGTCTTCTCCAAGCCGAGTGAAAAAAAATACCGCTAGCCGTTGTACAACGCCTGGTTGAGAGTATGCCCCGGAGAGTCGCAGCTGTAATCGCCGCTTGTGGAGGCTCCACCAACTATAGAAGGTGAATAAACTTCGTTTTCCTTTGCTATCACAGGTGTCCAATTACTTGTTGGTAGATAGTGTATTTAAGTTTCCGCGTTCTTCAACCAGGGCCGGGTTAGGGCTTTAGTGGGTCCCTAGGCTAAAACATTTGAGTGGGCCCCCAAAAAACTATGACGGGGAATTATTATGAAGTCCGTTAAAACACGAAACTCTAACTACTAAATCATATGCAAAGTTTTCATAATAAGTCACTGTATTTTTCATTCTTCTCACATGAGCATGAGTCAAACGCTTAAGATTTCTAGATTTTGTCTTGGATTTTCTAATGATTTAGCATTGTATACTGTTCTTAGTGCATCGTTTTTGTTATGCAATGAGAAGCCTTAGAGGACTTCGACCATTAACGGTTCCAAGCGCAAATTGGAGGTGTAGGTGGATAACGTGAAAAAAGCTGAAACACTCTCGCCGACCCCGCTGTACACATCGACATGAAACTTTTTCCCTTGGTGAGTCACTGTCTTGAAATCTGTTCGTCTTCTAGCCTCTGTTTCTGACCAAGTGGAAATCACACGAGACAAAAATAAAACTATTTTACACCCCCCCCTCTCTCTCTCTCAGCCTCTCTATCTGTTACTTGCCCAGGCATGCCTCCTGAGCCCTTGATCACGGTGGGCCCCAAGGCTATATCCCCCATAGACCCCACTTTAATCCGGCCCTGTCTTTAATTGTGATAAATAAATATTGAAAAATTTGAGTGCCTTAAGTAAACTGCATTTACCTCAACATTAGTGAAGAATAATTCTTACACGCCAAAACGTTTTTTTCAATAGTTTGACAACTTGTGAGAGTTCTTTTTTCATAGACATAATAAGTGGGAAGTTGCTTTTCTGCATTTCACCTTGTTTCATATTTTTCATTCAGTGCTACACAAAACTATTAGAATTGGTATAAAAATATCCCTGCTCTTATAATGTTACAGAACTTTCACTTCTGTTTCTTCCCATCTTTCAAAGAAACAGTTATCTTGAGTGAAACTGTTCAGTACATAGACTATTAAATGTTTTCATGAGTAACGAGGTAGAGTTATTATGGTCCTTTCGGGTTCAATGTTTATGGCTACACTCGGGGCAAACTTAACCTGGCAATGGAAGGAAGGCTACAGAGTGTATACTTCCACTGCATAAAATAGTTCTAGTCTAAAAGCCCGTAACTCCAGCTTCAACTGGCACTTAAAAAGTGCACAGATGTTCAATACGTTGTGTGCATGTGCATTTAAAAAATTCAGATCTCAATTTCAGTGGCATTTCTAAAAAATACAGATATTCGCGTTTCGGTGACGTCACTGATGGTTCTCTGTCACAGCATTTGGGTATAGTTTAAAAACTGACGAAAACCGTGTTTATATGTATGAATACCACTTATCTAAGATGGTCTTCTGATTACATAAACGTCAACAAAAAGCAAATAATTGCTGACATATAGCAATTAAAAATAGTGCACTAGTTGGGGAACAAGAACCAAGATTTCTGAGTTTCCATTCCATGTGTCCTTGCCGTTGCTGACTAGTTACCTGGTGTAGTTCAAAAAGATTCACTGACTATTTAATCTGACCTGTACTCACAATCAAACGAAACAATCATTTCAAAAAATTACAGAATAATTATGATGTCTGAAAAGCTCCTTTGCCTTCAGGAAGTGTTTTCTCCTTTACACTTGTTTTATTTACTGCTTTATTTTTTTAAATGTTCTAAGTGAGAAAAAGAAATGATTCCCCCGTTTTGATACGCGTTTTAAGCTGTGAGAATGACTAGTTCAACAATAAAATGTGTCAGTGATCTTTTGATTCCAAATATGTAGCTCGTTTGCCATGTTTTCACTCAGTGAAAATTATCACCGTCTTATATATACATATGTGATATAGTGCGTCGCATAAATATAGAGACAGAACAAATCCTTGAATAAAAAAGAAACAGCAACGAGCTGAAATGTACACCTCATATTTATAGCAAAAATAGCATAGGACACGCAGCTGCCCAATATAGTTTGACCGAAAGATTCCGACGCCAAGTAAAAGAAAAAAACAGAAATACACTGTCTCAAAAATATAAAGACTTACTAGTTATGAGCACCTCCGGTACGAATAGTGGAGCCGTTGTTCCGAATAAAACTGAAAACCCGATTGGGCATGCTGTCCACCAAATGATGTAAGTGTTCTGGACGGAGTGCGTACCAGCTTCGTTCAATCTGCTCTTTCAATGCCACCACACTTGAGAACTGCCGTCCATTTGCATACACATCACGAGCTAGGATACCCCAGAGGTTCTCGATAGGGTTCAGATCTGGACTGAGTGCTGCCCCATTCATTACGGTCACATGATGAGTGTTAAACCAGCTTTACGTTGATGCAGATCGATGGATAGAGGCGTTGTCTTGCTGGAACAGATAATCAACACCTGCTAGAGTTTCGGCAAACGGTAGAAGGTGGCTGCTGAATATGCCCTGATACGTTTGGGAGTTTTGCCTGCCTTGCAGAAAAGCGATATCCGTTGTCCCATTGAACGCAAAAGCTCCCCAGACCATCACAGATCCCACTCCTTTCTGCCTGCTGAAGAAGGTGCGTGGCTCGTGTCGTAAATCATGACAATAGCAGTTCCAACCGTCAGGGCCGTCCAGGTTGAACTTTTTCTCATCGGAGAAAATAGTTGTGATCCACTCGTCCGTCCAGTGCATGTGGCTGCTGGCCCAAAACAATCTAGCATCCTTGTGGCGCCGCGTGAGGTGTGGCAGACGGCGCATTTTACGGAGCACAATGTTGCGACTTTCCTTGATTCGTCGATGAACTGTGTCCTTTGAGACGGTGACACCAACAGTCCGAGAAACTTGACGTAGTGATAACCTTTGGGATGAAACTAAACGCATGATGGCACGATCATCTCGTTTGGTTGTTATTCGAGGCCTTCCAGGCCGTTTTCTGGCAGTTACCGCACCGCGTTTCGATAAAGTCTTATAAATGACTGACTGCCCTACTCCTCCCCATGGCTTTACAAATTTTCGCTACAGGCAATCCATTTGCTCTCAGTCTCCAAATCTTCTGCACCTCCTCACCAGAAAGTAGACTGTTGCGTGGCATTTCGGCAAATGAATGTCTGACGGCAGGTCTGCTGTCTTTTGTAGGTTGGACCGAATTACGGCCCATGCGCGTGCGTACAACTTGTACACCTCATTTGCATGTGGCTACTTTACATAATTGTCTTTATATTTATGAGACACCTAAAATTACACTCTTTCACTTTGTGGTGTTCTTTTCACACAATCCGGTCATCTCGACGGATCGAAACGTTTGTTGTAGGGCTATGTCTAATTAGGTACCACTTCAGTTTCCTACCTATATTCGCATTGCCTTTACGGCGCAAAGTCGACTGTCTCTATATTTATGCGACGCACCTTAGTATGTATGCGTTTAGGCATGCTTTGGAAACCACTTAGAAATGAAAAAAATATCTTGTTTGAAATCAACGTTTTTGTCCAGTGAGAGATCACCTGCAACTACAGTATTCTTCGATCACTAATGTCTGATTTCAGGTCTTCAACCCTTCTTGTCTAGATCTACTTCTTGGTCTGGGAACTGGTAAAACAGAATTTAGCATCTTATCAAACTAAATATAAAAATCCATGTGAATTTTTCTCGTCTATTTAATGTTTCGACACGTGACAGCATACACTCCCTTTGCTGTCACGGTGTTAGAAGCATAGCATCTGTCTTGGGAATGTCCACGCCAGAGCAACAACGAAGATCTGTACGATTTGGTCATATCACAATACTCGGTTAGAATTGGGTTATGAATGAAGATGTGCAATTCTCAGTTTGAAAAAGAAATACTTACCTGAAATAGAAGCGTCTGAATGACAAAAAATAGACAAAAGTTTCACTGCAAGATGCCAAGAAGCGGCAACATACAGAACTGCCTCAAGTGAAAGAGGAATATTCAACAAAACCAAACAAAAAACATTCATTGTATTTTACCCCTGAGGAGCTACACAAAGAGACATTTATCGCACATAGCTGTGGCCACTCTGGCGTACTCACGGACAAGAGAGAAACTATACTTGAAATGCCGTAAGACAAGATGAAAAATTTCTGGGAAAGTCACAGACACGTTAAGGATTCATATTTTATCACGAAATGTTCACAATAACAAAATTTCTCAATTAATATTGACCACATTTTTATTCACTCTTGTATTTTAGTAAAGAAAACAAATGCACTTTGAACTCCAATTTGATTCTGTGTTCTTAACACCCAGACGAGAATTTTGAAATCTAAAAGTATGTTTTTCAACTTCGAGGGGAAAATAATAAGCAAGAAATATTTTGTCCACTTTTTTAGTGAGCGTCTCACAACATTGGAAGCGGTCTGAAATTCCTTTTTTTTTTTTTTTTTTTTTTTGCTTTCTTGGTTACTTGTTGGAAATAAAATCAAGAGATTTTAAGCCTACAGCTTAAAACAGTGTTTCACATTTTTGATCCCTACATCGCGATTTGTTATCGCTGTTTCAATTTGTCATTTTCAGAAAATGTACGACCGGAGCAAGCTTTTACATCTGGTGGGACGAGCCTTGAAATCACGCCCTTTCAAGTTTAAAAGTTCCCCACTTCCACTCAAACAGTACGCAATTTTTACATTCTCATACCTCCATTACAGGAACGTGTTATGGTCATTCAAAAATCTCACTTCCAGTTTTTGACATAATTTTACAGAAAAAAATGAGAAAACAACGTAAATTTCCAAGAGCCAGTAAATATCAAGTAAAACGTAAAAGTTACGTAAGCGACGACAACACAGAACTCCTAGGAAATACAGAATGAAAAACAAACCCGCATAGAACGAATGAGTATCAGAGAGTGGACATAACATAGCAAGATGCTTTCGAGATAGGGTTTGGGGAAAAAAAAAATTCAAAGTTACACGTAGAGGAACTTTCTGAGATAGAGCACAGATCACTAATTAAGGTGGACGCCAAGTAATTTTGCTTCCTATACTTCCAATGGGCAAACTTCTGTACACATTTTCCTCACAATTAATACGTTCCCAATGATGAAACTTTGAACATTGATTAAAATAACTTCATATTATAACTTGGAATACTTAATATTTTCTAAAACATAACCATAATTATATTAAAAATCAATAACTTTTTCTTTGATGGTGTTGAAACCAGAAAAAAGATGGCGCGACCTGTACTTTGTTGACGTCAGTAGACAAACAAATGTTGGATTGCATAATTATGGTTATGTTTTAGAAAATATTAAGTATTCCAAGTCATAAAATGAAGCTATTTTAATCGATGTTCAAATTTTCATCCTTGGGAACGCATTAATTGTGAAGAAAATGTGTACAGAAATTTTCCCATTGGAAGTATAGACGGAGGGTATGTATTTCTGCACGTTGTTCTATATGTTCTCTCCGGTGTTTCGGACAATTTCTTTAGTGTGTATAAGTGGACAAAACCTCACACAGAATGTCACTCTGTACCCGGGTTAGCTGCGCGGAATAATGTATGCGGCTAACTGAAATCTTTAAATAAAAATAAATTGAAGTGTAAAACTTTCTTCTTGAGCTACAGTTTTCAGTAAATTTATTCAAGCGTTATGCATTTCTATTTCTACACCCCGAAAATCATGGATTTACGCCGCTGATATGATCATTCTGGGAGGGCAACCCCCCCCCTCTCTGCCCTCCCGGTAGCTACGACCCTGAGAAAATGTGATCAAACCTCACTAATAAACTGTGCTCATTTTGATGCGTTTTTTTAAATAATGCCAACGCTGCGTTATTCATATAAACAGATCACAGCACGTTCTGTGCTTCGCATCTTTTCCCGAAAGTAAAAGTCCAAACAACGAAAAAAAAAAAAAAAAAAAAAAAGAGAGAGAGAGAGACTCGGGCCAAGCAAAAAAAAAAAAAAAAAATTCCTTGGCAGCTCCCACCACGCGCACGTGTTTAATCCGAACGATTGCGTCATCACGTGTCCCTTGATGACATCACAACTTCAGAGCAAACTTCGCTTTTACCTCAGTTCGCCTGACGCCGTTCAAAGGATTACACAGACTTTGGAGTGGCGCTCTTCTGATTGCATCTGATCACCGGTGTCTTCTGGCGTGTCATCATCTGTCTCATACCAAGTGTATGCTGATCATCGGTAAGTGTAATGCTTTTCAAAAGTTCTGATAAAATGCTATCAAATGTGATTTCTTTCTAGCTTAAACTAAAACTTAGTAGTAATTGATTAATTCACCGTAGCGAAGCTGGGTAACCTTCCTGTTTTTGAGGGGACAGAAGTGTTGAGCTGCATAACTGAAGGTGCGATATCAAAACGTTTGATCGTGTAGAAGCTTCCATAACCTTTGCGTTAGTTCTTAAAGTAATAAATATTTCATTTTCTCAGAATCTAAAGGAACCTACAAAGCACTTCACCCATCTCAAATGTCATTCAATACTACCTTTCCTAAACAAACGAAATACATTATTTGGTTTACTACAAGTTCTTACAAAAGAATTGATTTTTTCTGGGCAGATGTATCACGGATATTACATTTTGTTTTAATAATCCTATTGTGCAAAAGCGGCGAGTTTACCTTGAACGGAATGTGGATGTGGGAAATACGGAGATGAAAAAACTGCGTGAAGTAACTATAAAGTTTGTTGTTCTGTATGTGGAGCAGAGAGTGAAGTAACTGAACACCTAGGGTTCCATTTCTTCCAGGAAAATAAATAGATGATTTAATAAGTAAATAAAAATCAGGAAAAATATTCCTTTCCTCAGTCTTCTGTGTTTAGCAGTTGGAACAATTTTTCTTCCATTCTTGGGAAAACAACCGTTATTTAAATACCATGTATTTTTCATTTAAGTGTGCTTATCGCCCATTTTGGGCTTCTGAGAAAGAAATGCCATTTATTTTTTACCTCAAAAATATATATATTTATTTTCGGAATTAAATAAGGTAAACATTGCCGTTTTCTTACTTGTTTACATTATTTAAACCCGTGTTATTTTGTACCGTTTCACAGTTAAAAAACTAATAACAGACACTAACTTTGCAGTACATTTGTTTCGTGCAAATGTTGTTTCCCAAATGATGTGTTTTGAATGTGTCTTTTCATAGGGAAAACAAGAAAGTTTGCATAAGTTTTGCCACAATTTATTCAGTGAAAGAGAAAAATACTTGAGCGAAACATACAATGTATTTATAGTTTTTGTAGTAACATATAAAACGTACGTAAGTGACATATAAAACGTACCTTAAGTTCTGTCCACAGTTTTTTTCAGTAAAATAAAAAAATATTTTATAATTAATAAAAAAAATTCAAATATTTTCACCACTAAAACTGAGCATCTCCGAAGCTTTCAAAAAATGGACGCTGACTGAATTTATCTTTCCAAATACCTTTTAAACTGCTGCTGGGTTACTTGAGGTAGCCATTATTTCTACTGAGTAAAATTGTGTTGGGATTTTCCTTTGAAGTAAGGATGTCAGATTTTAGCTGTAAATGTACAAGTGAGTTTTGCACATGAGTACGAATATAAAGTTTGTTGTTCTGTATGTGGAGCAGAGATTTGTACATGCTGTGTGTGAATGATAATTGCAGTTCTTAGTCAGAAAATCCTTAAAATAATGTTTCAAAGATACAATTGCGTGAAAGAAAAAGCATGATTGCAAAAGCTATCTAAAAGCATTAGTTAGAAACCTCAAGTTTGTTTCCTATTAATTATTTTTCTTTCAAGGGACCTCAGGTTTCAAAGAAGCATTTCAGTTACTGTCTGCAGGAAATCACCAAAGTCCTGAAGTGTTTGAATTTTTTTTTTAATCCAGCTGAAAAAAAAAATCCCATTTCGAAAACTATTTTAATTAATATGCTTTGTTCTTGAAACTCGATAAATGTCTGTTATTTACTTTTCGTGCTATCAACATATCTTGTCAAATTCAACTTTTCTTGAGTATAGTTTCTTCCGAAAATGTTATTTTTGAAGTCAACTGTTTTTTTTTTTAACCCAACTGGTTTCTTTCTACCGATCACTATAACTGGGAGGACAGTTTTCTCAGTAAGGTAATATACAATACTATAATAATTACAGCTGGGTATTCACGAAATGTGATTACACAGTGCATTTATATTTACAGGTACATGTAATGCATATCTCCGTATATTGCGTCCTTACCTCGTATTCACATGCCACATGCATATACAGGGTACACCAAAATTCGCGGGGGATGCCCCGGTGGCGGAGTTATCTGAGGCAGAGTTCCTGGCTATTGGACGTGATGGGCTCTGGTTATTGGACGTGATGGGTTCGAGTCCCATTGCAAATTACTTTAATTTCGTCTGCGTATATTTCAAATTGTTTTGTTTGAAAAGTGCCTTTGAAAATTCTTTTTTTTTCGTGTAGTTTAGTCGTGAAATAAAAAGAAATATTTCTTTGCATATAAAATTTTTCCCATGAGTTTTCATAATTTTCGTAAGGATTTGTGAAAGTCTGTAAACGTCAACATTTCAGCTGATTTTTTAAAAAAAAAGTCACTTGGCATAGTGTGGAAATTTTTGAACAGCTAGCAAATATCATATTCTTATAATCTGATCTGTCTTAGATTTCTCAGATCTCTTCCCAGCTTCCAGAGTGCTCAAATTTGCCTGAAATTTATGCTGTTTTTGTTTATTTTATTGAAGGTTTAACGACCACCGTGCAACTCCATGGGCTATAAGCAGTAGCCCGTCCCTAATTTAAGGCCACTGGTTCCAGGGAAGGGAGAGAGCCAGTGCCGTAAGACAAACATAACATCAATCAATGCCTCACGGGATTCGAACCCGGACCCACCTGGAACGAATGGTCAGAAGCCAGCGCTTAGACCATTGCGCCACTGGGGCAGTGGCTAGTTTTGTAAAAAGACTCCATTTTTTTCCCCACTTATTAGGTTTTACAGAACCATCAATTGATATTGGCATTCTAAACGGTCGAAATTAGTGTGTATATTTGCTGCTAGAACCACCTAATTGGGGAATTAGAAAGGGAGGGGGTGGGGGTTAGAGGAATTAGGAGGGGGTGGGGGTGGGAATGTGTTGAAAATGTTTCTTGCTCCCTCCGCCAGAAGTACTTTAGAGCCGTTATTACGAGCACCTTGGATTTTCAAAATTAATTCGTAAATATCAAGAACAATGTTCTGACTCGAAGTGTTAGCAATTTGTGTGTGTGTGTGGGGGGGGGGGGGGGTAATGTTTCAGCTGTAACTAATGATTTACTTTTAGCGGTGGACGCAGAAATTTTGTAAATTTTGCCTAGGGTGCTGAAAAAGTTCTTAACATGTATCTGCAGACCAAAATACGTTGCACTTTACTTCAACCAAACTTTTACTGTCGGGTCATTCCGTGTCAAATCAAATAATGAAATGGCCATTTGCAGTCTGACCCCTTTTGATTTCCTTGAAATTTGGTATGATTGTTAGGCATGTAGACTTATGGACAAATCCCAAATTTTAGCTCTGTCCACCCAAGGGGTTTAAAATTAAATGACCTTCAAAATTAAAAAATCGTGACCGGACAATTTTTTGAGTTGTATCTCTTTACCTAATTAGGCTAGAAGTTTGAAATTTGTGTTCTTTTATAGCATTTAATATGGAGCTTTTCGATCATGTGTGAAAAATAAAATAAATTTAGGTTGACCTTTTCTAGTCACAGAAATAACCTTTGACCTTGAGCATTTGAAGAAACTTTAATTTTAAAATTTTGAAAAACATTACATGGCATTTTTAGATTTTTGTTTACTAGTATGCCGAGTTTCAAGTTGGCAACGCGATGGGATTATTATTTATAAAATATTTAACTCAAGTGAATCTCAACCAAAAATTCTCCAAAATGACATTTTCAAGTATAATATTTGACAATTAATTAACAAGTTTAACTCTATATATTTATAAAATGCAAAGTTTGGCTCCCATATGATGCAATGAATGTGTTTTTAAATGCCTCTAAATAACTGCATTTTTAAATACATCCAATACTGCATATTTCTTTGCAGGTTATTGTATATGTGTAAGGAAGGGGTGGGGGGAAAACTGTTGGAAGTAAAAATAAATGAGCCATGCTAAGACTAGATCATCAAAATGTGTTTTTATGGCGATTTTTTTTTCTTTCTGACTATGAATCGTTGCCGGCAGCCATCCGCTGGAGAATGTGCAATTGAGAACTCCCAGTCAATCTGGTGTATGGAATGCAACATCACACATTTTTATTTTTCGAAGCGCTGGTGAAGTGATTCTCTTATTTTTCCTATCTTGCGGTGTGGAAATAACATCAATCTATTGCGAGATTTTGAACGGTCGGGTCATCCGGAAAGTTCTGACGCCATTATAACGAAGTAAAAATCTCCGTCATTTTTGGTGCACGCCGGGGATCGAACCCGAGTCCACTTATTCCGGAAAAAGTCGCTCTACCAACTGAGCTACGCAGACGTTCATTCTCGCTGCTATCTGCCTTTATGTCGTGTGCGTCCTGCGGGCCAGGCACGTCACACTACTGAAAATAAATTGCCCATTAACAGCTATAAAAACAGCATTGCAAGAGTGTTATGCAATCCTTTACTTCCTGCATGCTACTTTAGTAAATGCCAATTTTGCCCGAGAATCAGATTTACTGAAAAGTTTCATTATTGATCTTGTGGAAAAGAATAACATTGATTCTGTGACATTTAAGCACAGTGGGTATCTATTAACCAAACGTCTCTTAAAACTGTGACAAAATCAGCAGAAGAGTTTGTTGAGTTTTTTTGTTTTTATCTTTTATGACTAAAGGCCTTGCTATATTATTATTTCTTCTTTTTTTTCATTTTAGTTCAAAAAAATTAAATTATAGTTATTAAAGGTTTACTACTTAGCATATCATGGAGATACCTTTTGACTGATGAATTTTCTCACTTTAAATCGACTATTTAACCCTGAAACACTTTCACCTTTCAGTATCATTTTGAGGCCATTTTTGGCGAGGGTGAATTTCATTTTAATATTTCACAAACAATGATCCCTTTGTGGTCCCATCTTAAAAGTTAGCATACTAGAATCAAGAGTCTAACAATGCCATATATTTTTTTTTTCAAAATTTTAAAATTAAAGTTTTTTTTAAAATATTCAAAGGTTATTTATGTGACCTTGAAGAGGTCAACCTAATTTTTTTTTCATTTTTCAGCACATGCATGATCTAAAAGCTCAAAAAGACTAATTTCAGCCTTCTAGCCCAATTAGGTAACCAGATACGATACAACTACTGAAAGATTGTCCGGAGGTCACGATTTTCTTATTTTTAAGGTCATGTAATTTGAAAACCCGTTGGTGAACAGAGCTCAAATTTGGGATTCATACATAAGTCTGCATGCCCAACAATCACACCAAATTTCAAGGAAATAAAAAGGGGTCAGGTTGTGGACTTTGTTGATTTGACATGGAATGACTGTCCTTCAAAGTACAGGGGGATCCTTTTGGTTAGGGATAATTTTAAAATGCTGTGCTATGGCTTGTAACAGGTATAATACGTCAATATTTGGCAGAAATTACCTTTATGGATGGGAGTTTATCTGCGCTTCTTCATGACCCTGTTTGCGGACTCGGTCAATGTGTAAATGTATGATGTGGTAAGTGTGTAAATGTCATCATCATCATCATCATCATTGTCAACCATTATCAATCCACTGCTGGACGAAGGTCTCCCCAAGTTTCTTCCACAACGGTCTGTCTTGTGCCAGTCTCCTCCATGTCACTCCCGCATACTTTCGAATTTAATCCACCCATCTCCCATGTGTTCTTCTTCTGGGTCTTTTCCTGTCCCTTGGAATCCAATCTAAAATTTCGGCTGTCCATCGATGGTCTGTCCTTCTGGCAGTATGTCCATCCCATTGCCATTTCAGGGATTTAACTCTGATCATGATGTGTTCCACTCTTGTCATTTTTCGGATCCACGAGTTTCTCTTCTTATCTCTCCTGGTTACACCAAGCATGCACCTCTCCATGCTGCTTTGAGTTGTCTGCAGCCTTTGTATGTCTCTTTTAGTTAAGGTAAACATCTCTCAACCATACGTAAGTACTGGAAGGATGCATTGATCAAACACTTTTCTTTTAAGACATAATGGCATATTACTCTTGAAAATTATGCTGTTTCTTCCAAAAGCTCTCCAGGCAAGTTTTGTACGCCGATTAATTTCTTCATCAATGTGACCCTCACTTGATATCTGCTGTCCAAGATAAACGTACGTATCTGTTATCTCCAGCTTTTCTCCATCAATCGACAAATCTTCATTTCGTGTAAAAGCATTGAACATCACTTTTGTCTTCTGAAAGTTCATTTTTAATCCCACTTCTTTACTCTTGTCAGCAAGTTCTTGGATCATACTCTGCAGCTCTGATGGGGTAGTTGCAAAAATGACTATGTCATCAGCAAAACGAAGGTGAGTTAGATAATCTCCATTAATCTTTATCCCTTTGTTTTCCCAGTTCAGTGATTGAAAGACATTTTCCAATGTGGCATTAAAGAGCTTCGGAGATATGGTGTCACCTTGTCTCACTCCCTTTCCAATTTTTATGTGTGTTGTATTTTCAAACAGCCGAATCTTTGCACTTGCATTTTCACAGATGTTATTAATAATATTAATGTATGCATCTTCAATACCGCAGGATTTCAGAGCCATTGTAACTGCTGATGGTTTCACCGAATCAAAGGCTTTTTCATAATCGATAAAAGCCATGCACAATGGAAGTTCGTATTCCCTCGCTTTTTCAATTAGTTCTCTCAGTACGTGGATATGATCTATTGTGCTGTATGTAGCCACTCCTGAATCCAGCTTGTTCTCTCGGTTGAGCCATGTCCATTGTTACCTTCAAACGGTGTGAAAGAACTTTAGTGAAGATTTTATAAACCACTGATAGGAGGCTGATAGGTCTGTAGTTCCTGAGATCCTCAATGTCACCCTTTTTATGTAGCAGGATCATTATAGCGTTGTTCCAATCTTCAGGAATCTTCCCTTCATTAAGGCATCGAGTGAAAATTTGGGCGAGTACTGTTTCGATTTCTCCACTTGCTTCTTGTATGATGTCTACAGTAATTCAATCTTCTCCTGGAGCTTTTCCCCGCTTCATGTTCTTGATTGCATGTGCAACTTCTGCTGGAAGGACTTTAAGAACTCTGGTACCTTTCATGATGTCTGGAGTACATGTATCATCCCTTTCATATAATTTGGAGTAGAAATCTTTCACTCTTGTCAAAATTTCGCCTCTATTTCTTGTTACAGAACCATCTTCTTTTCTCAGTGCCATAATCTGTTTTTTCCCCTTACTGAGATGTCCCTTTGCTATCTTTAGGCTTTGGTTATTTTCAATTGCTTTCCTCACTAGTTCACAGTTGAATTTCCTTACGTCTTCAGTGATACTTTTTCGTACTGTCTTGCATAGCTCTATGTATTCCACTTTAGAAGTCACATCTTCTTTAGTTGTCCTCATCTCTCTTCTTTTTTGCATCAACATTTTGGTTTTTCCTGATAATTTGTTCACATGCAACTTGTTCTTAGACCCAGCTAATTTTGTTGCTGTTTCCATAAGAGCTTTGGTTACTTTTCTGTTAACTTCAGAAATATCCACTTCTTCCAATGTTAGGCCTTCTAAAGCAGAGAACCTGTTCTTCAGTTCCAACTTGAAGGTATTATGGTGTTTTTTAAGGTTGGTTATGTCAATACATTTTGTTTTTCTAATCAGCTTGCCACGTTCGAGTTTAGTGATGAGGTGCATCTTACATCTCACCAATCTATGGTCACTACCTGTGTTGAACTTGTTTAGCACACTGCAGTCTTCTATGACGAATTTTTTGTTACACATAATAAAATCAATTTCACTTGTCGTCCCATTTGGATGTCTCCATGTCCATTTCCTGTGCGGCTTTTTCTTGAAAAAGGAGTTCAAGATGAAAAACCCTTCTGCCTCTGCAAACTCAACGAGAGTATTTCCACGCTGGTTTCTGTTGCCGTGACCGAATTTACCTACTGAAGTTTCATTCTGTTGCCATTGCCCTATTTTTGCATTGAAATCTCCCCTAATTATCTTCAAGTGCTGCTTACCTTTATTATATAGATGACGAATTTCCTCATAAAATTCTTCAATTTCTTCTTCGGGATGACTTGTGGTGGGTGCATAAGTTTGAATAATCTGAGCCTGGTATCTTCTGGAGAGTTGGATAACGAGTCGTGCAGCTCTGTCAGAGGAACTTTCAACTTCTACAACTTTATCCTTCAGTTTCTTGTTTATTATAAATCCAACACCACTAGTTCTGCCAGTATCTGTCCCACGATAGTAGAAGAGATGTCCACTTTTCAGTTCAATGAGATCTTCTCCTTTTCTCCTTACCTCACTTAGCCCGACGATGTCCCACTTGATCCTTTGTAGTTCCTCTTCCAATTCAAGAAGCCTTGAATCAGAAGATATGGGCGTCCATTATACGTAGCCAAGGTATAAATGTATGTGTAAATGTATGATGTGGTAAATGTGTAAATGTGTGTTGCGGGGTGAGTCATCACCAGCTATACTGCCCTTTTTTCTTTTCTGAGCACACTGTACGATTAGGACCATACCTGGACGCGCTACAGATCTTTGTACCACAACTGAATAACGGTGCCATTTTTCAGCAAGACGGTGCCCCACTCCACTGGTCATTGAGAATCTGGACCTCCCTCAGCAACAAATTCAATGACAACTGGTGTGGCCGCGATGGCTCTCATCCCTGGCTTGCAAACTTCCTAGATCTCACTCCCCGATTTCTTCGTGTTCGAGTTTGTGAAGAACATTGTTCACGCACAAGGACCTCAAAATCTGGATGACTTGAAGGTGACATTTTCTGCATCGTTAGCACAAATCACTCCGCAGATGTTAGAAAACACGTGGCAAGACTTGAGCACCCGGTATGAACTCTGCCGAGTCCCCAAATGGGTCACGTAGAGTTTTAGACAAACTCCCATGCATAGAGGTAATTATTGCCAAATATTGACTTATTATATCTGTTTCAAGCCATACCACAACATTTTTAAATTACCCACTCCCAAACGGATTACTTCCCTCCAGCACCTTCGTAAAGTTGCAGACGTCTGCACCAATTCAGGAACGCTTGGCGATACTCATGTTAGGAAATACTCCAAAACTCTGAATAAACGCATTTTCCCAGGTCTTGTAGCACAGTAAATTCGTTTGAAAATTTAAAAAACAACAAAAAATCCCATGCAGTACGATCGGGTAAATGTGCAGAATAGGGTAGCCTTTTGATTTCTTCCTACCCCAGTTGGGCCGTAACTTTCTGGGTTTTGTGAGCAAGAGCATTGCCATGAAGCAGGAGAACCCTTGACACACGTTTGTTGATGGACCTCTGCTCCTTTATCTTTTTAACGATTTTGTGCAAAACAATTTTGGTGTGGTGTATTGGGTCATTTGTAGTCATTTATTCAGGTAAGGTGTCCACGGCTGCCACTCCTTTGGAATTGAAAAAGAAATGTGAACATCTTCCTTTAGTGAAAACCTTGCCGGACGAATTGGGGAAGTGGTTCATCTCCCGCAACCCAAATATACACTGGCTTCCATAAATTAAGGAACAACACGAAATTTGGAATTTTTGTAAAAATTCCAGGGTGAAAGCGGATGAACTTAACACAATAGAGCTATTTTAACCCGATGATGTTAAATATCATATGAAAATTACCATAAAGTACGTCTAAATATTCAAATCAGCTTTAGGTTAAAAGGAGGCAGTTGAGAGCGTCTTATCATTTCCCTTCTGAACTCAAAGCAGAACACATTGTTTCGAAAGCTGGTGTTTTACTGCTATGGCGACATTGCTTAGACAGCTCCTAGAAGAAGAATTAAGATGGAGAGCCACCCTGTGGAAGGCTCGAAGTCTGTCAGTCTGAGCCCGAAGTAGCTAGGTGACTCAGTCGTTCCATAGTCCATCAGCTTTGAAACACATTCCAAATGGCAAATACGACATCGAGGAAGTTTAGTAATAGAATACATCGGACAACACTTTGCTTGTTTGTTTTGCTTGGTGGTTAAACGACCACCGTGAGCTATCAATGAGGTATAAGCAGTCGTCCATCCTTAATTTAGGGTCACTGGTTCCAGGGTAGGGAGAGAGCCAGTGCCGTAAGACAAACACAACATCCATGTCTACCCAGGATTCCAAATCAGCCCCTTCTTGGATAAAGGGTCAGAAGCCAGACCTTAGACCATTGCGCCACCCGAGCGGCGGCAACAACTTGAAGAGGTGACCGTTATCTGCAGCTAAGTGCTCGAAGAAGAAAGACTGCCACACCTGCCCAACTGCGTTTGGATCCTACAGCAACAGCAGGAGGTATGGTATCTTCTTCCATGATGCTCAGGAGACCACGAATATTTTGCTTATGCCAGGAGACAAATGATGTGCATCCCCTTCACTTCTCTTGATAAAACAGAACGTTTCAATTGCGACCGAACTAATGATCAGTTGAGCTCTGCTGTGTTCATGGATGAGTCTAGATTTGCTCTTCAGAGTGACTCCGGGCTTGTCTTCGGAGAACAAGGGACACGCCATCATCCTTTAAACTTTTCAGAAAGGGACACTTATGGTGGTGGTAGTGTCATTGCGTGAACAGACATATCTTCTGGAAACATTTATAGGGATGAGATCCCAGAAGGCTCTGTTAGGCCATATGCAGAAGCCGTTGGTGTCAATTTTATCCTACAGGCCCAAAATACCTGTACTCACCCAGCCAGAATTGTCAACCAATATCTTGAGGAAAACACCATCAATCGTATGGAGTGTCCAGCTCGTTCCTTTGTCCTTGACCCTACTGAGCATGCTTGGGGTGCTTTAGGCAGACATCCATGAATCCGGCTTGTTCTTTTTGCTCAACAAGCTGGATTCAAGATTGGCAACAGAACTATTGATAATATCCATGTACTAAGAGAATTAATTGGAAGAATAAAGAAACATTAATTCCCACAATGTACACCTTTTATTTACGCTTTCCTACCGTAGGTTGAAGAAGCATATATGCTCCAGCTTTGTCTGTCTGTTTGCCCGTCCGTCTGTCCGTCCGCATGATAACTCGCGTAAAAGTGGTTCGATTTCGATGAAATTTTAGTATGTGGTAGAAGACCACTGGGGACAAACCCTATTGAAAATGGGCGAAATGGGGTCAAAGGTCAGGACATAGGAGCGGGATCCATTCCATTGCCCTTATGCGTCATAACTTACATAAAAATGATTCGATTTCAATGAAATTGTAGTATGTTGTAGGCGACTACCTGGGGACGAACCCTATAGAAAATGGGCGAAATGGGATCAAAGGTCAGGACATAGGAGCGGGATCCATTACATCGCCCTTATGCGTCATAACTTACCTAAAAATGCTTCGGTTGAGACACAACTTTATCATGTTGTTCCGGAAATATACTTAACCGGGTCTGTTGAACATCATCGAAATGGGGTCAAAGGTCAGGGCCATAGAAGCGAGATTTATTCTTCAGCCATTATCCTCATAACTTGAGTAATGATTTCTGGTATGTTGGAAAGCGTATCATAATCAATGCATTGCCTGATTTTACTAACTTGTTGATTATGAAAAGGCTTTTTTTGATGACTTGAAACCAATAGCAGTTGTAATGTGTTTGAGATCCCACGATATGAGATGCATACGTTAACACTGTTAATTAATTACATCTATCAAAATGCAAGTGCAAAGATTCGACTCTCTGAGGAAACAGCGAGCACAGAAATTGGAAAGGCAGTGACACAAGGCAACGTATCTCCCAAGCTCCTCAATACGATATGTTTTTTTAGTGCATGTTTAACGACCACCGTGAGCTACTCATTGGGCTATAAGCAGTCGCCCGTCCCTAATTTAGGGACACTGGTTCCAGGGAAGGGAGAGAGCCAGCGCCGTAAGGCAAACGCAACATCCATGCCTCACCGGGATTCGAACCCGGACCCCTTCCGGACGAATGATTGGAAGCCATCGCTTAGACCACTGCGCCACCGGGGTGGCCAATACGAAATTTTAAAATGTCTTTCAATCATTGAACTGGGAAGACACGAGGGAAAAACTTAATGGAGATTGTTTTACCCACCTTCGTTTTGCTGACAACATAGTCATTGTTGTTGGAAGTACCCCTCAAAGCTGTATGGTATGATCCAGGAACTTGATGACAAGAGTAAAGAAGTAAGATTTGAAATTAACTTACAGAAAACAAATCTTATGCACTGCTTTCACAAGAACTGAAGATTTAGAAGTTGACTGGGCAAATTTTATAAGTAACTTATGTCTACATCTACCTTGGGCAACAGATATCGAGCAACGGCGACATCGAAGAAATTAATCACCATACAAAACGTGGCAGGGGTGCATTTGGAACACACAATATAATTTTCAAGATCACTTTACCATTACATATTAAAAGAAAAGTGTTTGATCTATGCATCCTTCCAATTCTTATTTATGAATCATATAAATGGAGCTTAACTAAAAAAAGGCATACCGAGACTGCGGAAACTCAGAGAAGCATGGAGAGATGAGTGCTTGGTACAACCAGGAAAGATAGCAAAAGGAACTTATGGGTCATTAAAGACTTTCCAGTGGCAATGGGCTGAACAACTGAATTACTACGTAAATGGGATACCAAGCGACGAAAAAAGACCCAGCAGAATATCACGTGGGAGACGAGTGGATGACATTCGAAAGCATGCCAGGGTGACACAGAAAAGAAGCCCGAGAAAGAAATTTGTAGAAGAAACTTGGAGAACCATTCATTCAGCTGCGGAATGAAAATGGTTGAAGGTTTTAAGATTGTATATACAGGGTGATCAGAATCGATCGCACAATAAACCTACCGGACGATTCCTCGTGGAGAAAGAAACCAAAAACCGTTGTCCGATCAGACGTCGCATTCCAGAGATATACGCGCTGAAAGTTCGTGACGTCACGTCCGGTAAGAATACAGACCTTAGAAATAACTTACCCAATCACTTTGACAGAAAACATGTAGTTTATTGATGTGTACCACTACAACACAAATGATAAAACACGTGGATTCGTGTCAGATTACAACATGTGTTCCAAATGACCACCTTGTAGTGCGGAACAGGCGGCAGCCCGCCGAGGAATTGACATTGCAGCATAGCAGGGGTTACAGTTGTGAGGGCCGCGTGTAAGGTGGTCGTGCAGGCTGTTGACAGGCCGTCGATATACCAGTTCTTTTAGATGACCCCAGAGGAAGAAGTCGAATGAGTTAAGATCCGGTGATCTAGCGGGTCATGCGACAGGACCACCACGGCCAAGCCATCGACCGGGATATTCCGTATCTAGCCACTGGTGAACATTTGCAGTGTAATGCGCCGATGCTCTATCGTGCCGGAACCATAGATTGCTGAGAACAGCCAATGGTACGTTTTCCAGTAAGTCCGGCAGAACATCACGTAGGAACACCTTGTAGTTGGCAGCTGTGACACGTTCGGGAAGAAGATATGGTCCCACTATAGGATATCGCCCACAATACCGTACCAGATATTAACACCCCACCGGACCTGGTGAGCATGTTCACGTGTTGCGTGCGGATTCTCCAATGCACAAACATGACTATTATGGGTGTTGCAGATACCCTGCCGTGTACACTTTGCTTCATCAGTCCACAAGATCCTTCGGATGAAACTATTATCAGCAGCATGTTGCTGTAGCAGCCATTTACAGTATGCCTGTCTTCGAAAAAAATCCTGTGGTAATAGGCCTTGCGCCCGTGTGATGTGATATGGATGCAGGTCGTCGTGTAGAACGGCAAGTACAGTACTTTGGTGCACACCGAACTGTCGTGCGATCGCACAGCTGCTGGTCGTTGGCTCCTCTATGAACTCTAGTATGGTGTCCTCGAGGGATGGTGTTCTCACAGACGGTCCAGCGTCACTGTCTACACTTGGACGTGGTGCGACATTGCCCGTGTCGCGCATTTGAGCGTCAAGCTGCCGTATGACCTGGGCGTCCGGGTGCCGTCGTGCTGGGTATCGCTCGCTGTAGGCCCTTGCTGCACGCAATGCTGAACCATGGCATTCCCCCAATAGGAGATACATGTCACGATACTCTCTCAAACTGTACGACATATCGCTACCCACACTACTGGTAAATGTACCAACGCAGTATGAGCTTACCTGCTACTGTCGCCAACACTTTTTATCCCTACCTGCCGTATCGCGCAGGCGCACAACTGATGGTTTCACGCCACTACGTCCTTCGAATTTGCAAACCCACCCCGTGCCACATTTTAAAATGTTGATTGCCTTATTTTTTTTTTTAATTGGAGATTTAACGACCACCGTGAGCAACTTAGTGGGCAATAAGTAGCTGCCCGTCCTGAATTTAGGACCACTGGTTCCAGGAAGGGAGAGAGTCAGTGCCGTAGGACAAACACAGCATCCATGCTTCATCGGGATTCGAACCCTAACCCCTTTCGGACAAATGATCAAAAGCCATCACCTTAGCCCACTGCGCCACCGGGGCTGCTTGATTGCCTTGTGATACGTGCGTTTGTATAATTATCCACGTCGCTTTTCATGAAGCATGTGCGTTCCTGGATGTGACGTCACGAACTTTCGGTGCGTATGTCTCCGGAATGCGACGTCCGATCGGACAACGGTTTTCGGCGTCTTTCTCCACGAGGAATCGTCCGGTAGGTTTATTGTGCGGTCGATTCTGATCACCCTGCATGTACTATTTGCAAAAACGAAAAAGAAAACGAATCATCTAATCGAAATGGAAATTGGTATGAACATGTATAGGAAATGAAATGGCTGCAATTCCAGAGCAGTTGGGCCATTTATTCGGATAAAACCTCTTTGCGAGTGGAACAAGTCCGTACAAGCCCCACATCTGGGTCGGATACAAGCTGTTACCCAGGGTGGCATACACATATAGTTCACGGATACTGTCCTGAGGTATAGTATGCCAGATAGTTGTCCAAATTGCGCGCCTGTTCGTTGACATTCCGGGATGAGCGTCCCAACTTGTTCGATCGGTGAGAAGTCGGGCGATCGGGCAGACCATAGAAGGGTGTCGACATTACAGAGGCAGGCCTGGGAGGGCCGTACCGTGTGTGGCCGGGCATTATCCTGCTGAAAAACTGCTCCGTGATGCTGCAACAGAAATGGCAACACAAAAGGTCGTACAGTGTCGACATACCGTTGAGCCGTGAGGGTGGTACAGAGGACTACCTTGGGTGTCTTGTTATCGTAAGAAATGGCACCCCGAGCAATCGCTTCCGGTGTGTGAGCTGTACGCCGTTCCATGGTAAAGTCAGGATGCGTGCGCTGCCCGGCTCGTCTCCAGACACGTATGCGCTGGTCATTGGCACCAAGTGCAAACCGTGACTCATCACTGAAGGCAACACGACGTCACTGGACACTAACCCACGTTGATTGGGCCCGATACTACTGCAACCGGCTTCGGCGATGCTCGCTGGTCAGTGATAGGCGGTGGAGTGGCCTCTTGGAATGTAGTCCCCGTGACGCAAGTCGTCTGGTAACGGCCCGGATGGCCACTTTCGCCCCTGTAGACGACGCAACACGGTCACGGATAGATGAGAGCGACGAATTCGGTTCTTTCTGTTCGTGCAACTCGCTCCTCGCGTTCTGTCGTTGCCCTCGGCCGTTCACTGAAGGAAATAATAATATAGATGAAAAAAGTTGCGACAGTCAGCTTGCGGAATACCGCGTGCCGCCCCCGGTTGCGCAGTGGTTTAAGCGATGGCTCCTGATCATACGTCTCAGAGGGGTCCGGGTTCGAATCGCGGTGAGGCATGGATGTTGTGTTTGTCTTACGGCACTCGCTCTCTCCCTTCCCTGGAAACAGTGGCCCTAAATTAGGGACAGGCGACTGCTTATAGCACATTGAGTTGTTCACGGTGGTCTTTAAACCTGTAATAAAAAAAATAATAATAACACCGCGTAATGGCCTTAGAAACGAAACACGGGGCGCGTTAAAAATGCTTGAAAATATGTTTTTAGTAAAAAAAATCTTAGATAAAGCTATCTGGAAGTAAAAAATAAAATAAAATGTGACCGTCTACTTTCGAAAATGCCGCAAGGCCGTGGAAACGGAAGGGAATGTGGTGAACGCTTAACAAATATGGATTTTGTAAAAAAAAAAAAAAAAAAAAAAATCACCTTAATCTAACTTTCAATTAGATGAAAGTTTCGGCCTGCATGCCAAAAAAAGGAAAAATTGCTACCATTAGCTTCCGAAATGCAACACAAACGTACGTGATGCGTTAAAAGTGCACAAAAATATCGCTTCCTAGATTCAAAGCTGTAAAAAAGCACGTATATCTCACCAAGTTGAAGTTATCTGTTTAAAAACTATGGAAGAATAAAAGCTGAAACAAAATGGCGGGGGGACAGTTGCCCCTGCGTGATCTATCGATCACAGTTTCACGTCTGGAACGGGAGCCGACGTTACAAAAGGAGTGGAAATTTCCCTTACTTTCTTTAAAATTTAAAGAAACCCTAACAACAATTAATGTTAAGAAAATAGCAAAACAGTCTGCACAGCTTTCAAAGAATCTGCTACGGGCATCACCGTGTAGCGCTGTTTCTATTCCCTGGTGCTGGACGAAGGTCCCCCCTTCAAGTTTCTTACATTCTGTCTTGTACCAGCCTCGTCCACGTCACTCTGACATGCTTCCGAATCTCATCCACCCACTCCCTCACGGCGTGAGTGTGTGTCTGTCTGTCTGTCTGTGTGACATCAGTACACTGCTGGGCGAAGGTCTCCCCAAGTTTGTTCCACAAAGTTCTCTCTTGCACCAACTTTCAACATCAGAATTTGATCCACTCATCTCCCTCACGGTATATGTATATATCATTATTAAACATTATCAATTAGCAATCCACTGCTGGATGAAGGTCCCCAAGTTTCTTCCACAACTTTCTGTCTTGCACCAGCCTCGTTCATGTCACTCCGACATGCTTCCGAATTTCATATACACAGTCGAGACGTCAATAGTGTGTAGCCAATGAAAGAAGGCACGTGTCGTGAGCTGGCTTGGAGGGTATATAAGGTGTGCTGTAGGCATTCTGAAAACATACCACTCGTTGTTGTCATGGATAAAAGGAGCGATTTATCAGATCTGCAGAAAGGTTGGGCCGCGAGTGGCCTAGTGGTCAGCGTTCGTGACTGCCGTGGAGATAGCCTCAGGTTCGATCATGGGTAGATACGAACGTTCGAACAACTAAATAACCGCCGTGCGTCGGATTGGCACGTCAAGCCGTCGGACCCCGGGTACTGGCCCCCGGTAATAAATAAGGGCGTCTTCCTTCCCTTTTCTACCTCGCTACCATGTCCCTTTCCTATCGAGCACTGTAGCCCAAATCTCCTAGCTTCCTATTTCTAAGGGTTATTTAAGACCTGGAGTCAGACACTCCCTTCCTAAAATCCTCTACATAAGATTTGAATTTGCAAAAAGGTATGATTATCGGCTTTCGGGTCAAGGGTGGCAGTATTTATGAAGCAGCGCAGTTTGTGAACTGTTCGCGTGCTGCTGTGGTTGAAGTGTATCGTGATTGGAGAAATGGCACCATTGCCAATCAAGGATATGGAAACTGTGGAGCACAACGTGCCATTGATGTGTGAGGTGAACGTCGGCTTCGAAGATGCGTGAGGGCCGATCGACACGCTAGTGGAGCAACTCGCTGGCCGAATGAACCAGGGGGCTACCGGAAGTGTGTCTAAAACGACAGTTCAGTGAACCCTGCTGCGTATGGGGCTCCGATGCAGACGGATGGTCACTGCACCTATGCTAACGAAGGTGCATTGGCAGAAAAGGCTTACATTTGCACGGCAGTATCGGAATCGGACCTCCGCTGATTGGCAAAGGATTGCCTTCTCCGATGAGTCACGTTTTCTGTTTCATCGAACGGGTGGACGTTGCCGTATAAGGTGAGAAACATCGGAGAACAAACACTCTTCAGCCATTGCTGGAATAACACAAGCTTATGGGGGCAGCGTCATGGTCTGGGAAATGTTTTGTGGCATTCCCTGGGTCCACTCATACCTGTGGAAGGAACTGTGGACCAAATTCGTTATGAATCTATCCTTGCAGACCACGTACACCCATACATGCTGATTATCTTCCTTGGGGTAGATGGGATCTTCCTGCACGACAACGCAACGTGTCACACAGCTAGAAATGTCCGAGTGTGGATGGAAGATCCCGATGAAGACTTCAAAGCACTTCCCTGGCCACATAATTTCCAGACTTAAACCCAATTGAGCATCTGTGGGGCCACCTCGATCGTGTTGTTCGCTGTATGGATTCTCCACCACGCACCCTGCAGCAGCTGTCACATGCACTGCAGACAGCATGGCTCCACATACCTGTGAACACCTTCCAGCACCTTATTGGGTCCCTTCCAGCCTGACTAGCTGTTGTCCGCGCTCCACACAGCGGTTACTCTGGATATTAGCTGGTGGTCACAATAATGTGAGTCGACCGTGTATGTGTATAGACACTATATTGACAAAAGTCACCGGACTCCCGTTCAAAAGCAAATGAACGGATCCGCTGTGTTATTAAGATGCGCGGTACAGCTGCAAACGGTATAAAAACAAACCTACCGCTGACCGCGATCATATCGCACTGTGAGGTTGGGTGAAAATGTCGCTGCGAAAGAGAACTGAATTTGAGAAAGGAAAGATTGTTGGTTGTTATATTAGTGGGTTGTCCATAAGAGAAACTGAGAGGCGTTTAATTATACCCAAATCAACTGTTTTGGATGTACTGAATAAGTGGAAGACACGCGAAGCAGCAAAACATACCGGCAGACCAAAGAAAATCAGTGATAGAGGACGTCGAAGCTTCAGGAGAGTTGTTGCAGCTAATCGACGGAGTACTGCACAAGACCTCGGTGTAAAGGTGAATAAAAATGCTGTAGCCTCGGTATGTACATGTACCATTCGCAGAGAACTTCATTTCATGGGGTACCGTGGTTGTGAGGCTTCTCATAAGCCTTTCGTTTCCACTCGGAATGCTACTCGTCGTTTAGCATGGTGTAAAGAACATTTATCATGGACCGTAGTAGAGATGAGAACGGGCCCGGGCTATGACAAAAAACCCAGGCAGATACTCTTATATCAGATTTTTTGCTAAAACCCGTGCCGAGACAGGCCCGGGCTCAAGGTAATTATTCCGTAAACTTTTCTAATTCATTTTATTTAACACTGCCTATCGAATTTACTAAAGCAATGTTGAACGCACAAGTCTCTCATTTATTTATTCTTTGCCTAAAATTATCCATTATTGTTAATTGCGTATTTCGCATGCACTTCATAACTTCAAAACATCTGTGAGTGTTTTACGTAACACCTATGTATTTTTTCCTAGACTAAAATTTAAAGTGTTGGTAGATAAAATGTGAAAAAACGTATTGTTTAGTCATTCGGATAAAACATGAATGTGAGCCGACTTGCAGACTACAGAGGCCAGGTCAAAGGCCAATTACCCAGGGCTGCTAGTGAGAGGGATTAGGAAGAGGGAGGGATATCTTGTGCCAAGTGAAAATATCAAACACTCACCTTCGTTTGTTCCTTTCTTCATGACGAATCATTCAAAGAGCAAAGAAGTGAAACTCTTTCCAGTGGTTTTGATTTCGATTAGGTGCAAAGGTTATAACTTCTCTGAGGTCTGACGCATATTTCACTTCAGCTCGCGACACTGACTAGAGCGCAATAATGACTAACAATGAGCGAGAAAACATAAAACGGAAAATCGATGCCGGGGAATATGTCACTTCCCCGAATAAACGCGGAAAATCTGATGTATGGAAGTATTTCGAAGAAATAATTGAGTTGGAAACTAATAAAAAAGCTGAGTACGGTCAATGTATAAAGTGTAAACAGGTATTAAAGTATACGTATTCGATGGGATCTAGCAGACTTACCCGACAAACTCAAGTTTGCAGTAAACAACCGACTTTAGCGAATTTGGATTTCTTAATTAATGAAAGAAAAAAAAGTATCTGCCACTGTAAAGGAGAAAATACTGAAAGCTTGTGCAAAACTCTGCACTAAGGATATGCGACCTTTCGATATCATCGAAGGACAAGGATTTCTGGAGGTAGCACAGTGCTTAATTGATACAGGTGCAACAGAAGGATAAGTTTAGCGCAAGATGTGCTACCTCACAGGACTACACTTTCAAGGCACGTCAAAAGTTCAGCTGACACTATAAGATTAGAATACGTTATACAAATGAACGAAGTGATACGTAAGTTTGGTGTCGCTATAACTGATATGTGAACCTTTCTCTTTAGGAATGAAGCATATATGGCTGTCACCTGTCACTTTGTAGATAATGACTTCGTTTTGAGAAGTGTTGTGTTAACAACTACTACATTTCCTAATGTACCAAAGACAGGAGAAAACATAAATTCAGAACTTTTGCAAACCCTTGAAAATGGGGGATTTGACTGCTCAATGCTTCCGACAAAAGTAGTATTTGTAAGTGATGAAGGGGCAAACATAGTTTCGGCATTAAGATGTTTTCGTCGTTTAACTTGTGCCTGCCACCTCTTGAACACTGTATGAAACGCAGTTTTACAGAAGCAACTGAAGCACTACCAGAGTTGAAAACAAGTTTAGAAAATTGTAAATCGCTTCCTACTTCCTTAAAAAAATCAGGAATTGTGTCGCAGTTGAAAAAATCTGTTTATCAAGAAGTCGAAACTCCCTGGAATACTTTGTGTGCTATGCTATAGAATCGACCAGTTAAGTGATATTAGGAATGTTTTGGCTATCAAAAACTAAGCCTTTCGTATGGAAGGATTAAATTCTGATATTTTATCTATTTTGACAAAATTTCTAAAACGGTTTGAGGAAGCCACTTGCCATCTTGAGGGAGATTTGCATCCCACTTTACATATAGTACTCCTCTGGTATCACTTGCTCATGAAGCACTGCGCCGTTTCCCCAACAGATTCAGATACACTATATTGACAAAAGTCACCGGACGCCTAGAAGAGAAACATAACATAGCATTTATTGACATGCATTAGTACGGTGTCGGTCCACCTTTGGCCTTAATGCAGGCACTGATCCTTCGAGACATGTTTTCGATAAGGTTTTGGAACACAGCGATAGATATGCGCTTCCATTCAGTACATTATGCTGCCGCTAACTGTTGCTTAGTAGTAGGCCTTGGTTTTAAACTTCTTATGCGGCGCTCTAATTCATCCCATAGGTGATCTATAGGATTAAGTTCAGGGCTCTGTGCTGGCCAGTGCACACACGATACGGAATTATAATCAAACCACGCCGTAACAGTCCTCGCTTTATGGCTCGGTGCATTATCCTGCTGGTTCCAACAAGGGGCGGTTCCATAGTATTGCCACAGAGTTGGTAGGGCATAATTGTCTAGAATATCGAAGTAGACGTGCTGGTTAACAGGTTTGTCCACTATAACCAATGGGCCGGGGCCATACCACGAAAAACAGCCCTACACGAGTACACTGTATAACGTAAATGCCTTTTCGTACTGATACGTTATTTTAAAAACATAACCATACGATACAATAGTTCCAAAATTAAACCTTAACGGCCAGACGAAACATTTATACAGAAGCCAAACTTACGGAAATGATGCTTTATTTCACCAGCACAGATATAGCCCTTCACGATAGTATAGAAATCACATAACACAAATCAACCAACAACATTCCACCACGCTCAACAAGCAACTGTTGTATTGTAGTTTATATCTCTGGTTCTTATCTCATAACAGACATACATCACGTTCATTCTACCTCAGTTATGTTGCCAACAGTATTCGTTTGAGAGAAAAGATATCACGTTAAGTGTGAAGTATAACTGAGAACAAACTCAAGATTTACATAGAGAAAGAAACCAAGAAGGAAAGTTAATTTAGAATATACGTCACAACTGCCAGCTCCAAACTTGACAGTAGGAACAGCACACTGTGGTAAATAGCGTTGCCCCGGCTGCCGCCATACTCACACACGGCCATTAGACTGATGGATCGTGTATCTGGATTCATCAGTCCATAGGACCAGTTTCCATTGATCTACGGTCCACGATAAATGTTCTTTACACCATGCTAAACAACGAGTAGCATTCCGAGTGGAGATGAAAGGCTTATGAGCAGCCGCTCGACCACGGAAACCCATGGAATGAAGTTCTCTGCGAATGGTACGTGTACATGCCGAGGTTCCAGCATTTTTATTCACCTGTACACTGAGGTCTTGTGCAGTACTCCGTCGATTATCTGTAACGACTCTCCTGAGGCTTCGACGTCCTCTATCACTAATTTCCTTTTGTCTTCCTGTACGTTTTTCTGCTTTAGGCACGCCATGTGTTTTCTGCTTATTCAGTACATCCAAAACAGTTGACTTGGGTATGTTTAATCGCCTCTCGCTTTCTCTTATGGACAACTCACTAATATAACACCCAACAATCTTTCCTTTCTCAAAGGCAGTTTTCTCCCGCCGGGACATTTTCACTCAACTTCACAGTGCGATATGATCGCGGTCAGCTGCAGGCTTGTTTTTATACCGTTTGCAGATGTATCGCGCATCTTAACAACGCAGGGGATCCGTTCATTTGCTTTTGAAGGAGTGTCCGGCGTCTTTTGTCAATATAGTGTGTATGTATGCACAAATCCTAGATAGTGGTTTAGGGGGATGTTACACCATTCGTTATTGAGAAACTGCTCCAGGTTCTTGAGAGATGCAGGAGGAGAATAACGGGATTTTACTCTGTTTTCCAACACAGACCACAGTGGCTCGATGATGTTTAAGTCTGGTGATTGGGGAAGCCAAGGAAGGTGTGAAAGTTCGTCTTCATGTTCCTGAAACCATGATTGGACATTCTGAGCTCTGTGAGTTGGGGCGTTATATAGAAACCATGCAAATGTATTACGGAAACGTATAATTTACTCACTTACTTACAGAAAGTGTTGAAACTGTCGTCTTTCACATAACTTAACTGTTTTACACGTGTTTTTAAACACATCTGCGAGAGTCAAAAAAGTTCTCTGCATTGATGTTAACTGTTTCAATTAATTTTGAGAGTGCAACAGTCAAAATGCTTGAATTAAGTAACGTGTTTTATGCTTAATTTCTGTTTTTGCTGTTTTCTTGATAACATATCAAGCTTCAGAATATGTTTCACAGCAACACCAATTTTTACCAGCTTCTAATGAGTTGAAAGTTTCCAAAATGTGGATGTTGTTTTCATCATTGCCCCCACAAGGAAGGAACACCCATGAAATCAACATTCGCATTTTGGAAACATTCAACTCATCACAAGCTTGTGAAAATTGGTGTTGCTGTGAAACATATTCTTGTTTCTTAATGAAATAACTTCCAGCATTCACTCTTCCCCTTTTGGTTTTCAGCAAGCACGTGTTTGTTAGCCTCGACGCATCTTCTTAATATTAAATTCATTCATATTAACAAATAAGGTATTGATTCTGACACGCCATGCAATGGAACGGGATGTTAGCACGTCAAATGAAGACCTCTGAATGCTCAATGCAAAAGATGCGATGTGAAAAGTAAATCTCAGTCTTACAATGTGACGCGCGGGGTGTAAGAGAGTGAATCACCAGAGAAGCAGGCGACAGGCGTTTCCCTGTACCTTGCTCCGGACAGTCGCACTGAAAACAAACGCAAAGGAAGTATCGTTTTACGATATGCTATCGGCGAGTCCAGCATCTGTGCCGTATCGTCTGTCGGTGGGAATCTTCTTTTCTTTAAGAAAGAGACGGCAATATTTTTGTATGACAAACCACTGGCACCAGTATTGTGCACAAAATTCCACAGTATGCATTTTTCTTTGAAATACTTTTTTCTTTTCGAAAATAAAGGGGAAATAAAACCGGGTCGAAATCGGGTCAGGAACACCTTGACCCGACATGTTTGACCCGTTAGAAATTGTTGACCCGTTTGCATCTTTGGTCTTGACACATGTTTCACCTCTGTGGTACATAACATACTGACAAAACACATACCACTGGTATGTTAGAACTCGGTGAATGCCACTCGCAAATGATAAACATCCTGTTATCTTTTAAGAATTCAGAACTAATGTATAGATACTTTGACAGATCACCATTATTTAATTTTTCGTAACATCTATAACATTGCAGGACACGATATTTCTCTGCACAAAACCTAGGTGGTCTTCATAACAAAACTGAAGAATTTCTTTTTTTTTTTCTTCTCCGTTAAAAATTGAAAAATGTATTTCTCTTTGAGTATAAATATTTTGGTCAAAATAACAGAGTTTTATCCATCTATGTTTTTATCGTATTTTAAATAAGTTATTAGTTCTTTTTCTCTCCCTGTAGGCACTCTGTCCATATAGCTGAAAATTACATGAATGATGGAGCCTTCCGTGGATCAGGTAGGCAAAGGAAATATATAATAAAGTTATTTATGAAATTGATAAAAAAACAGAGGGTTTTTTCAATATTTAATTGTCTTTGAAATTTATGCAAATATCTTTTCGTCAGTTATTTTATATCAGATGAGTCTTTGGAAACCGGCTGGCTCGCTGAAGATTAGATATGTGTAATACTTTCCTTTCTTATTTTAGAGAAAAGAAGTAACCTGCATGTTCCTCATTTATTTATTTATTTATTTATTGTCGCAGTAACGGAAGAAGCTGCATCAATAACTGGTAAGTTCTGAAACTAGCCCTTTATGAAAAAAAAAACAGATTTGAAAATGAAATCAAAGTTTTATCGAAACATGCTAAACGTTTAACAGATTGAAAGAGTGTAAACCTGGAACACACGGAATTTTTTATACAGCGAAAAGATTAAACACAAATCTGTGAGAAAAAATTGTTACATATGCATGCCTAAACTTCAGGAGTATTCTCTTTAGTTTTAATAAAAACAAAATTTAGTGACATAGTCTGTGCGATAGTATTCAAAAGAGTATATCCAGTGTTACATGTAGCTGTAATCTAATAAACAGATATCACATTCCGATGCTTTGAATATACTTTTTGTCGAGTTCAACTTTTCTTCTACAAAGTTTTCCATGAAAAGAAGTAGTCGTAATGCAACCGAAGCGTTACTATTGTAACGACGGGCAATCATGTATAATAAGCAAAAAGCCGAGAGTAGTAAAAAAGAACAGAGGAAGTGTTTAACTTTGTTAAAGGGAATAAGGCACTTTTGAAGCATTACTCCCCATTTAGACTTTTCAACGGGACCATTCGCGAAAGCGAGAAACAAGGCAATAAATGTGCCTTGTCGTCGGTCGGTCGGAAACCACACCGAGTAGCTCGTTGGTATCGCTCACTCGTAACCTCAGAAAACGGTGTTTTGTAGTGCCAAAGTGCTCAACATAATCATTATTTTACGCTCCTGATAAGGCACTGTTAAATATTTTGTGGTAGGTTGCACCAAAAAGTGGTACTACATCAGCTGCAGAGTTGGGCAAAATCGCAATTGAATTAATCGGTAATACATTACAAATGGTAATGGGAACAAAAACTAACAGGAACGTAATGGTAATGGGAACAAGAACTTAGCGTTACCGTTACATGGAAATGGTGAACTAGTCATTAGAATTACATGGTAATTGTAAAGACATGTAGCAGTTACCCATTATAATCGTAATAGTTAATGGTTAACTATATGTTAGTAAATAACTAATAACTTATGGGTAACAATACAACGTGAATAAACCAGCAACCACTACACCCTTACACGTTGTGTAGGTTATTTGACAACTGTTCCACCCCTCGGACCGCAAATGCGTGTATGTGTAGGTATTGGACATTGTACGCGTATGACATGAGTGGGGCCCCTATGGGCTCCCCCTCTCTCCCATTCTTGCGGAGATATTGATGCAGTCTTTAGAGGAGGACATCTTATCCGTTTACCCCCAAACTCCGTTATTATTTGCGAGATACGTGGATGATATTTTGTTGTTTTGGACATATTCTGTTTCAGATCTAGTTTTATTTTCTGAGTATTATTCCTCAAAAGTTCCGTCTATCAATTTCACCCTTGAAACTGAACAAAACCGGAGTTTACTTTTTTCGATTTTATTTTGCAATGGATCCCCTCGAACTATTTGCAGTTTTCCGTTTTCAGAAAAACGTCTTCCAGTGTTGAAATTGTACCCTTCTGGTCTTATCACCCGACTAATTATAAATTTGCGGCTATTCGGTTTTTATTACGTAGAGCATTTTCACACTCGTCCAACCCTAGATTACGACATTTGGAACTGGTCAAGATTAAACAAATTGCCTGTCATTATGGATACGAGTCCTCGGTGGTGGATCGCTTGCTCCGGCAAATTAAGAAGTCTAATGTTTCGACCCTTTCTAGAGACTTTCGTATACCCCGTTTTGTGGGATCACTTCTGTATGTGCCCAGGATTGTTAATGTACTAAGAAATAAGTGTAAACCATATAATATTGACTTTGGCCTCGCGACTAGAAATATTTATGCCTTAATCAAGAAGGATCGGGACAGGGTTCCTCCACATACTAGATACGGCGTATACAATATACCTCTGCAAGCCGTTGTTCCAGACACTAATGATACTGTATATATTGGTTCTACAAAAAGGAACTTGAGAACCAGAGTCAGGGAGCATAAATATGATGTTTGTAATGGCAAGTTAACAACCGCCATGTCTCCTCTGGTTGCGACCGGTTCCTACTCTCCAAAGTGGAATGAAGTATCCATTATAAACTCCCTAGGTAAGCTCTCACTGTTATTATTTATGGAGAGCCTATATATTGCATCATTCGAATCTCGCTGCTGTAATGATTATGTCTCTAAAGTTATATCGAAACCATGGACTATTTTATTTAAACATTTTCATGATTTATTTTAAATGCACTCTGTAAATCCTAGATGGCGTTGCGATATTGCTGGTTTCTGACGATGGTGTTATATATATACACTGAAGAGCAATTGAATTAGAGATACCTGTCTAGTAACGTGTAGCACCACCTTTCGCCCTGATGACGGCGGCGATTTGTCTCGGCATGGACTCGACAGGACACCGGAAGCGTTGGGAAGCCATACGGATCCACGACCCCTGAACAAGCTCCCACAGTTCACGAAGATTTGATGGAGGGGGTCAGAGCCTCGAACATCTCCCTCGATGGCATTCCAGATGTGCTCGATGGGATTGAGGTCAGGTGACCTAGCTGGCCAAGGAAGCGAGGTCACGTCGGTGGAGTGTTCATCTAACCATTCGGATACAATTCGGGAGCGATGGCACGGTGCATTGTCTTGTTGCAGGATGAGGTACCCAGTGGGATGTTGAAGACGCAGAAACGGGAGCAAATGGTCGTCCAGGATATCCCGGTAACGTTTGCCTGTGAGGGACGATGTCACATGTACCAGGGGTCCCATTTTAGTCCACGTAAACAGTCCCCAGACGAGAATGCCATCCCCACCAGCTTGAAGAGTATCCTGCTGGCAAGAAGGATCCATCGCTTCATGTGGTTTGCACCGTACTCGTATCCTGCCATCCGCATGTACCAACGTGAATCTCGACTCATCAGTCCAGGCAACATTTTTCCACATGTCTAGGGTCCAGTGGCGATGTTCCCGCGTCCATGCTAATCTTTGCACCCTGTGATGTGCGGTCAGCAGCGGTACCCTCGTGGGACGATGGTTTCTGTACCCCATAGCGAGGAGATGGTTCTGGGTGGTGTGACTGCTGACACGTTTTTGTGCACCAGCGTTAAATTGCCGAGTGATTTCTTGCACTGTGGCCCGTCTATACGCTGTTACAATGCGAGCTAGCCGACGATGACCTCGCTCATCCACACGCTGTTGTCCACGGCAGTTGGCCCTTGCAGGGATGGTTTTACCGGATTCGATGTACTGACAGTGCACCCGTGACTCAGTGGCTCGTCAAAATCCCAGTGACTTCCGAGAGGGAGTGACCCATTCGTCGGGCCCCGACAGTTTGCCACGATCAAATGCGCTTAGATCCTTCGTCCTACCTATACTGCGTCCCACTCTTAGTGATTCCCATCGCATCACTCCTTATATTGTCGGATCGCTGCATACGTCATGTCGTTTCCGTTTACAGGGCCGCCCAGAGAGCCACATTTTCATAACGCCAGCTGTCTCTAATTCAATTGCCCTTCAGTGTATATCTTGGTCTTACTCGTGAATGCAACATCTGAAGATGGGTACGTTGTGATCCCCGAAAGATCGCATGTGGTGTGTGTTTTATCAGTAAAGCTTAATTACATGTAGTATATGTGTGCTACATATGTGTTTTATCGTGTTTAGTCGATATTTTAACTTTCAACATATGAAGTAAGTACGAATGGGATGTTTATTTCGGTTAGAGATACTCATTTCGTCCATCTCCAGTACAGTATTCTCGTTCCTGAATACTCACAGTTCAGCAACTCAAGGTGCACTGCCGGATATTGCAGAAATTTGCGAACTCTTGACATTTTTGCCGTACTTCTCAAGTGTTGTTGTCCATTACTTGTCCGATACGAACACTGGACTAGCGGGCGACTGACTCTTTTATATATACACTGACGAAAAAAAATCCCAACACCAAGAAGGGGTTGTGTTAGATAAACGACAGTTGGTAGGCGGTGAGAGTACATCTGTAAGATGACGTCTATGCAAATTTCGCGCTCGGCGCATGCGTGTGGTGCTAGTAGCGCCCCTCGGAACATGCAAAGCAGGTTTGCTGCAAATACGCGCTGTAACGTTTGTGAGCGTTAGTTATCGTTGAGATTCGACGTAGGGTGTTGATGTTAGTCAAGAATGCCTTTAAGAAGACGAAGAAGCCATTATCAACAGCTCACGGAGTTTGAACGAGGTCGTGTAATAGGGCTACGAGAAGGTGGATTTTCTTTCCGCAATATTGCAGAACGACTTGGCAGGATTGTAGCCACTGTGCATGATTGTTGGCAGCGGTGGTCAAGGGAAGGTACTGCCTCAAGAAGACCGGGTTCCGGCCGGCCACGTGGCACTACTGAGAGGGAAGACCGCCGTGTACGGCGTAAAGCCGTGGTGCATCGCACCGCGTCTGCGGCAGCAATTCGAGCTGCAGTTGCCACCACAGTGACACAACGAACTGTTACAAATCGGTTACTTGAAGGACAGCTCCGAGCCAGACGCCCTGTAGCGTGCATTCCACTTACTCCAGACCACTGCCGTTTGCGACGCCAGTGGTGTCAAGCTAGAGTTCATTGGAGGACGGAGTTGAGATCTGTTGTGTTTTCTGATGAAAGCCGGTTCTGCCTGGGTGACAGTGATGGCCTTGTGTTGGTTAGAAGGAGGCCAGGTGAGCGCCTGCAACCAACCTGTCTGCGGCCGAGACACACTGGACCTACACCTGGAGTTATGATCTGGGGAGCAATTTCCTATGACAGCAGGAGCACTCTTGTGGTTATCCCACGCACCCTGACGGCACAGTTGTACGTCGGTCTGGTGATTCAACCTGTTGTGCTGCCATTCATGAACAGCATTCCAGGGGCTTTTTTCCAACAGGATAACGCTCGCCCGCATACCGCTGTTGTAACCCAACATGCTCTACAGAGTGTCGACATGTTGCCGTGGTCTGCTAGATCACCAGATCTTTCACCAATCGAGCACGTATGGGACATCATTGGACGACAACTCCAGCGTCCCCCTCAACCAGCATTAAACGTCCCTGTATTGACCGACCAAGTGCTACAGGCATGGAACTCCATCGTACAAACTGACATCCAGCACCTATACGCCACAATGCATGAACGTTTGCGTGCTTGCATTCAACATTCTGGCGGTTACACCGGTTATTAATGTACCAGCAATTCACATTTAAAATGGCTCTTCTCGCGCTTACATTAAGCTGTGATCTTGAAACCTTAATCGATTAAACATGTTACCTATACAAATGTATTGCCGCCATTTCATTCCTCTGCAACTATTTTTTCGTGGTGTTGGGATTTTTTTCCGTCAGTGTACTTCATAACAGGACCTGAACCTTCTGGAGTATTCTTGATTTACATAAAGCTCTCCGACTTGTCATCTTTCTGGAACATTCTACAAACGTCTAACCCATTCTTGCCGCTTCTAGAACATTCTACACGACACTTCGGTCTCTGTCTGCTATGTTACATGGCCGACTTTTCTAGACATAGCTTTTGGCACACATGCATTTCTATAAACTATTAGTATGTAATTATTATTTGCAAATTGTGTAATTTCATTACCAAATAATTCCATTGCGTTTGAATGGCATTATTAAATAATTGAATTCTATCCTCTTCATTGTAATGCATTACAGATTAATTCCCTTACCTTGTGCAAACCATACTTGGGATTACCTTGTACTGCATTACCTTGTAATGCAGTACACGTTAATTGAAATCTGTACTTCCATTACTTTGTAATGCATTCCTGCCCAACTCTGATCGGCTGCACCACTTTCTGAGAAAAGACACATCATTGTGTAGTTCAAACAAAACACAACAACATGGTGCAACTTTGCACCACGTTACGGTACATGTTGTGGGATTTTGTTTCCACCACACAATGGTTGTATCTCAGAAAGTGGTGCAGCTGATGTAGTGCCACGTTTTGGTGCAACCTACCACAAAATTTTTAACAGAGCAGCTAAATACAGTAGACTCTCGCTAATCCGGCCTCCTTCTGCTTGCGTGGTTTTCGGTTGCAGAAATCGTGTTGATATCAGACCGGAATGAATTATACTTCATACACGAGTGAAGTTTTTAATTTTCACGTTACGTTTTGTTTTGATGGGATTGGCACTAACGTTCATGTAATTCAATTTAAAATAAAAGTAGGTAGGATCCTCAAAATAATTAAGAATATTACAAAAAGCATCTTCATTTAAGGTGGACGTCAAGTAATTTTGCTTCCTATGCTTCCAATGGAAAAACCTCTGTACACACTTTCTTCACAATTAATGCGTTCCCAAGGATGAAACTTGGAACATCGATTAAAATAGCTTCATTTTATAACTTGGAATACTTAATATTTTATAAAACATAACCATAATTATATTAAAAATCAATAACTTTTCCTTTGGTTGTGTTGAAACCAGAAAAAAGATGGCGCGACCTGTACTTTGATGACGTCAGTAGACAAACAAATGTTGGATTGCATAATTATGGTTATGTTTTAGAAAATATTAAGTATCCCAAGTTATAAAATGAAGCTATTTTAATCGATGTTCAAATTTTCATCCTTGGGAAAGCATTAATTGTGAAGAAAATTGTGTACAGAAGTTTTTCCATTGGAAGTATAAGAAGCAAAATTACTTGAGGTCCACCTTAAGCAGACAAAAATCTGTGACATGTTTCGAAGTGACCACGCTGAGTAGAAAATGGAAGATTTCATCTCTGCTGTATCGCAATTGCACGTTTCTTTTACTGTGTATTGTACGTACACATACATATTGTGCTTTACTGTACTGATAATATGAAAAGATCATTTCGTTGTCGTAAATGAGACACTACAGTACGTACAGATCGTGTTCTTTTACTATTACCATATGCTTGTCTCTTATTTATGCTTTTTTAAATACATATGTACTACACATAGTAAACTTGTAATTGTAACATTAAATTTGTGGTTCCACCTAAAATCTCTGCCTTATGTTTCCAATGGTAAAACTTCTGTACATATTTTCTTCACAATTAATGTATTCCCAAGGATGAAAATTTGCACATCGATAAAAGTAACTTTAAGTTATAGCATAGGATAATTAATCCTTGCTAAAACATAACCATAATTAAGCAATCCAACATTTGTTTGTCTACTGACGCCATCAATGTATAGGTCACGCCATCTATTAACAGGCCTGAACATTACTGAAAGAAAAATGATTGTTTTTTAATATAATTATGGTTACGCTTTAGCAAGTATTAAGTAACCCATGCTATAACTTACAGTTAGTTTTAACGATGTGCAAATTTTTGTCCTTGGGAATACATTAATTGCGAAGAAAATATGTACAGAAGTTTTACCATTAGAAACATAAGGCAGAGATTTTAGGTGGAACCATCCTATATGAAGAATTAAACTGAATTTTTACGCACTCTCAGTAATCTGGCACTCTCGCTAATCCGGCACCCCTCTGTGCAAGGAATGGCAGGATTAGCGAGAGTCTACTGTACATCAGCAGTTCAAATGGTATGAAGATACCGCGAGAATGACCAGATGACATTCAAGAACATTTAAAAAGACTATTTTATGAGTTGTAGTGTGATGGACCAACGAAGAGATCATAGCAACGGGCAGTGTTGGAGATTCGACAGAAAGCGGACAGTCGTTCGTCTTCACCGCTCCTTTTGAAGGATTGAAAGCCAACGGATGTCACCCAGCCCCAAAGAGAGAACCGAAAGACAAAATAAGTAACAACGAGAACAAGCTGCTAAGGGTCTTTTAGATGCTACCAAAGGAAACATTACAACCTAAGACACCAAAAGCGGCGATAAATACGAGCTCACACTGTAACAAGTTAGTAAAATCATGCAATGCATTGATTATGATACGCTTTCCAACATACCAGAAATCATTACTTAAGTTATTGCTCAAGTTATGAGGATAGTGGCTGTAGAATATATCTCGCTTCTATTCCCTGACCTTTGACCCCATTTCGATGATATTTAACAAAACTGGTTAAGTATACTTCGGGAACAACATGATAAAGTTTTGTCTCAATCGAAGCATTTTCACGTAAGTTATAATGCATAAGGGCGATGGAATGGATCCCGATCCTATGTCCTGACCTTTGACCCCATTTTGTCTATTTTGAATAGGGTTCGTTCCCAGGTGGTCCCCTACCACATATTACTAAAATTTCATAGTAATCGAACCATATTTACGCAAGTTATGACGCATAAGGGTGATGGGATGCATCCCGCTCCTATGTCCTGACCTTTGACCCCACTTCACCCATTTTCAATAGGGTTCGTCCCAAGGTGCTCCCCTACCGCATATTAAAATTTCATCGAAATCGAACCATTTTTACGCGAGTTATCTTGTGGACAGACGGACAAAGCTGGATATATAAGCTTCTTCAACCGAGGGTTGGAAAGCGTAAAAAATAAGTGGTGTGAACTCACGGAAAATTCTTGAAAATAACGTGCACCAAAGCTGCCAGTAAGTGTCCGGTTTCTAACGAAATTTTCGTTTTTAAAAGTTCCCGTTTCTTTTAGCTTTCGTATTTTCTGTAGTTACTAATTAAGTTTATTACGGAAAAGTCCTTTTCGGAATTTTCCTTTTTTAAACAGAAATTTCGTGGAATCGAAGACTGAATTTCTCAGCCCTTGCACCAGAAAATCTTCCTCCCCCCCTTCCCTGGTGGGATTCGATCCAAGGCTGTTTGAGTTGGCTCAACAGAAGCCGCGTACAGAGATGGAAACGGGTCGCGGGTCAACGGGTAGACAATTTTTTTGCGGGTCCAACGGGTCGGGTCAAGGTGTTCCTGACCCGGCTTTGAACCGGTTTAATTCCCGTTTTATATTTGAAAAGAGAAAAACATATTCCAAAGAAAAATGCGCGTTGTGTAATTCTGTAGTCGATACTGGTGTCCACGGAGTGAATAATGATTTGCCATGCAAAAATATTGTCGTCTCTTTCTTAAAGCCACGAAGATTTCCACCGACCTACGTCAGACACACCGACACCATATCGTAAAAAGATACTTCCTTTGCGTTCTTTTACAGTGCGATTGTCCAGGGCAAGGTAGTGGCAAACGCCATTCGCCTGCTTCCCAGCTGATTCACTCTCTCCGTGCCAAGTTCACTGTATGACTAAGAGTTACTTCTCACATCACGTCTTTTACATTGAGCATTCAGAGGTTTTCGACTGATGTGTTAACATTGCGTTCCCATGACATGTCATGTCGAAATTAACTCCTTATTTGTTAATATGGATGGATTTAATATTAAGGAGGTTGAGAAAGGCGTCGAGGCCAACAAATACGTGATTGTTGAAAACCACAAGGGGAAGAGTGAATGCTGGAAATTGTTTCGTCTCATTAAGGAACGGGTGAATAATTCTGTGTTGTTTGGTCTTGCTTGTTGTTCAAAATGTGGAAAGTGTATAATTACGAAGAAGATGTCGTCAGTGTAATAAAAGATTATGGACCATATAAAAGTATGCGCACCTCCATTGAATCCTGGAGAGAGTGAACAATCTACATACATTTACAAAAATATATTTGTGTAATCGTAAATAATGATTCCCATTTGTAATATACTCCATGGTCACGGTCAGAGTCAGCCATTACTTCTGGATTACGCAAAATAGTGGCACTAAAAATGGCACTAAAATTTAGCAAGTGACCAAATTTTAAGGATTTCAGTTATTAAATATCAAGCAGTTATTGGGATGAATATGTATATTACGTTTATATGTACAGTATATATGATAAATTGAGTTTCGAATTTATACACTATCTACCAACTAGTAATTGGATACCTGTAATAGCAAAGGAAAACGAAGTTTATTCACCTTCAATAAGTGGTGGAGCCTCCACGAGCGGCGATTACAGCTGCGACCCTCCGGGGCATACTCTCAACCAGGCGTTGTACGACGGCTAGCGGTATTTTCTTCCACTCGGCTTGGAGAAGACAGGTCAGTTCCTTCACCGATTTCGGACGGTGGGGGCACCCCTTAAGTCGACGTTCCAACTCGTCCCAGAGGTGCTCGATAGGGTTAAGGTCCGGGCTCTGGGCAGGCCAGTCCATTCGATTAACCCAATTGTCACCATACCAAGCCATGGTGGACCTCGCACCATGGCAGGTGGCATTGTCATCCTGAAAGTAACATGGGTCCACCCCGTAAAACTGCCAGAACGTAGGAAGCGCATGGTCATCGAAAATGGTGCAGTAGGTCTCGGCGTTGAGTCTACCAGGAATTGCGACCAAGGGTCCTGTGCCATACCAGGAGAAACACCCCCATAGCATAATTCCACCGCCGCCTAACTTCACAGTTGGCGCAATACATTCCGGTTGGAGGCGTTCTGCAGACAGACGCCAAACCAAGACCTTGCCTTCCGAACGGTAGAGGATAAACCTTGATTCGTCGTTCCAGAGAACCTGTTTCCATTGTTCAACGGTCCACTGCCGACGTTCTTTGCACCACGTTAGCCGAGCAGCGCTATTGGACTTGGTGATCAAAAGCTTGTGGGCGGCAGCACGTTTTTGATAACCGAGCAGATGGGCTTCCTTACGGATGGTATTCATCGAAAGAATACTCCCGGATGCCTGTTGCAACTCCTCGCGCATGTGGCCCATCGATTTGGTGCGGTTCTTCCGAATTTCTCTGGCCAGCACCCGTCGGTCTCTAACTCTCAGTTTTGTGGGTCTGCCGGGTTGGGGCACATTCCGACAGTCACCTCTCATCTTCCACTTGCCAATCACGTAGGCCACTGCCGATTTTGGGTAATTAAACTCGCTGGATATGTCACATATGGATCGGCCATTTCTGTGATACCTGACGATTACACCTTTCTCGAAACCAGAGAGCTCCGAACTGCGTGGCATCTTGCATGCGACTGGTTGCGTTGTTGTTTCCCACACGATATGTAACGGCGGCGGCCGTGACGTGTATCAGGACCGCAGACATCGTCGATTGCAGGGGTGTCCAATTACTTGTTGGTAGATAGTGTTGTTCAAAGCAGATTTTTGTGGGTCAGTTACTGGCCCGGGTCTGGTCCAGTTATGGGACGTCCGGAGCCGGGTCCCAAATTTTCGACCCGTTTCCAACTCTGGCCGCTTACCTTACCACTGGATCGGAAAGACACAGAAATCACAGTCACGTTCAAGGTAGAGCTCTAATTGTGCGATGATGAAATGTTTTTGTCTTTAATGCAAGTGAATCAGTCCTTTTATTTTCTGTTGGAGCTTTACTTTTTATGAATAGGTTTGTAATTATTTGTTTCTATAGGAGGACTTATCACAAATTAAGTATCTTTTTCATATTACTTCACAAAATTCCTGCATATAAAATTTACTCTGTATAGTTATAATATAGCTTTTATAATATAGGGGTCCACACTCTGATACATAGACATCATGCAATCACCTGTACAATACTTTTAAAGTACCCAGTTTCCAACTGTAACACAATATACCATAGCTGCATGTATTCATCATATCCGATCTCGCTACAGAACTTCAAAATCAAATCCTCCGACAAACGATAGAAATTTAATAATTCATCAAACTCATATATTCCTGCGAATCGCTCCTCTTACCGGAGATTTTCCCGCATATGGGTACGGAAAAAGTGAGAACAGAGTTTTTTCGTTAATATGTATAGTGCAATCAAAAAGTTCCGAGACTATGTACGTAGAGCGCCAACAGATGGCAGTACGCTAATGCGCGAGCAGCGGTCGAGGGCAGTAACCTTCATGAGTCATTGTGCCGAGTGGCGTCGTTCTCTGAACATCGGGAGCTGTACTACACGATATTTGGTGACCACGTGCCGAACACAGCTGCGGTTTCGGTATGGACTGCAAACTAGATCAGCGAGCGAACATCAAATTCTGCGTCAAACTGGGCAAATCGGGAACGAAGACGCATGAAATGTTGCGGCAATCTTATGGCAATGAATCGTGCGAGGTGTTTTGAAGGGAACTCGCGCTTCAAGAGCGGCAGAACGGCACTGGAAGACGACGAGAGGTCAGGGCGACCGTCCACGAGCAAACCCCCTGAAAACGAGGACAAAATTAGGGAACTGGGGCATGAGGATCGTCGGAGAACTATTCAAGGCATTGCTACCATCGTCAATGTGTCATACGGAACAGTGCAAAAAATTCTGACGTCGGTTTTGAACATGCGCCGCTTTGCTGCAAAGTTTGTGCCAAAGATTCTGAACCCCGAACAGAAGGCGCTCGTGTGGAACTCTGTCAAGATCTTCGTCAGCAGGTGGGGAATGAACTAACGTTCCTGTCGCGGGTCATCACTGGGGACGAGACTTGGGTCTACGGTTACGACCCGGGGACCAAACAACAGTAGTCGCAGTGGAAGTGCCCGGCATCTCCACGACCGAAGAAGGCCCGACAGGTCCGGAGCGCAACCAAAAGCATGCTCATCGTGTTCTTTGACATTCGTGGGTTCTGCACCGTGGATTCGTCCCCCAGGGCCAGACAGTCACTGCCCTTTTTTACTGCGGTGTTCTGCAGCGTCTTAAAGAGGACATTCGCCGCAAAAGAACTGAAATGTGGCGCAGGGGCGATTTCCTACTCCACGACAATGCAGCAGCTCACAGAGCGTTAGCAGCACGCAAGATTTGCAGCCGCAACAGCATGACTACCCTTTCTCACCCAACTTAATCGCCGGATTTGGCTCCTACTGCTTCTTTCTGTTCCCGAAAATGAAGCTGAAGGTCAAGGGTCGCCGTTTTGAAACCGTGGACGTGATCCAGCGCGAACCGCAGACGGTGCTTGACACGATTCGCGAACAGGACATCCAGGGAGCGTTCCAACAGCGGCAAAAACGCTGGCAGCGGTTTATCGCTGCCGAAGGAGACTACTTTGAAGGAGATCATAGCCAGACTTAAGTAACGTACTTTATTTTATATCGGCCTAGTCTCGAAACTTTTTCATCGGACCTCGTATATGAAAGAAATTGCGGAAAGATTTCTGAAAATTCAGAATTCTATATGTACAAAAATCCGTGAAATTCAGGCTCCTTTCCGGTATTTCACGGAAACGGTTGTACCAGAAATATGCTTCGTAACTTCACGAAAGGAATCATGGGAAGTGGCTCATGAGTTTCTGAAAATTTTGTACAATGTAGCAGAGGAATTTATAGATGGAAAGCAAAAATAATTGTTACAGGAATTTATACACTGACGGAAAAAAAATCCCAACACCACGAAAAAATAGTTGTAGAGGAATGAAATGGCGGCAATACATTTGTATAGGTAACATATTTAATCGATTAAGGTTTCAAGATCACAGCTTAATGTAAGCGCGAGAAGAGCCATTTTAAATGTGAAATGCTGGTACATTAATAACCGGTGTAACCGCCAGAATGTTGAATGCAAGCACGCAAACGTTCATGCATTGTGTCGTACAGGTGCTGGATGTCAGTTTGTGGGATGGAGTTCCATGCCTGTTGCACTTGGTCGGTCAATACAGGGACGGTTAATGCTAGTTGAGGGTGACGCTGGAGTTATCGTCCAATGATGCCCCATACGTGCTCGATTGGTGAAAGATCTGGTGATCTAGCAGGCCACAGCAACATGTCGACACTCTGTAGAGCATGTTGAGTTACAACAGCGGTATGCGGGCGAGCGTTATCCTGTTGAAAAAAACCCCTGGAATGCTGTTCATGAATGGCAGCACAACAGGTTGAATCACCAGACCGACGTACAACTGTGCCGTCAGGGTGCGTGGGATAACCACGAGAGTGCTCCTGCTGTCATAGGAAATTGCTCACTAGACCATAACTCCAGGTGTAGGTCCAGTGTGTCTCGGCCGCAGACAGGTTGGTTGCAGGCGCTCACCTGGCCTCCTTCTAACCAACACAAGGCCATCACTGGCACCCAGGAACAACCGGCTTTTATCAGAAAACACAACAGATCTCCACTCCGTCCTCCAATGAGCTCGCAAACGGCAGTGGTTTAGAGTAAGTGGAATGCACGCTACAGGGCGTCTGGCTCGGAGCTGTCCTTCAAGTAACCGATTTGTAACAGTTCGTTGTGTCACTGTGGTGGCAACTGCAGCTTGAATTGCTGTCGCAGTTGCGGTACGATGCGCCACGGCCATACGCCGTACACGGCGGTCTTTCCTCTCAGTAGTGCCACGTCGCCGGCCGGAACCCGGTCTTCTTGAGGCAGTACCTTCCCTTGACCACCGCTGCCAACAATCATGCACAGTGGCTACATTCCTGCCAAGTCGTTCTGCAATATTGCGGAACGAAAATCCACCTTCTCGTAGCCCTATTACACGACCTCGTTCAAACTCCGTGAGCTGTTGATAATGGCTTCTTCGTCTTCTTAAAGGCATTCTTGACTAACATCAACACACTACCTCGAATCTCAACGATAACTAACGCTCACGAACGTTACAGCGCGTATTTACAGCAAACCTGCTTTGCATGTTCCGAGGGGCGCTACTAGCGCCACACGTACGCGCCGAGCGCGAAATTTGCATAGACGTCATCGTACAGATGTACTCTCACCGCCTACCAACTGTCGTTTATCTAACACAACCCCTTCTTGGTGTTGGGATTTTTTTCCGTCAGTGTATTTGTGAATTAAACAGAAATGTCCCACGCGACGCTAAGGGTGGACTGCAGCGCAGACTTTACCCCTCCCCCCAAAAAAAAGATATTTAAGCTTTTGGAACATATGGCTGGAGTAACCGTCTAAGATCTTAGGGAACTTGGATAACGTACCCGAACTTTTCGAATTCACAGGCATTTGATTATACACTGCTGGACAATTGGTAAGGACGGATCATAAACGGCTATATAGCGCATAAAAAAGTAAGTGTGGTTGGATGCCAAGTGAAACAAAATAATGTCAGAATGCCAGGACATTACAAGAAAGACAATTTATTGTGCTCTGAAATCGAGAAGGCTTTGGAACGTGTTCAAGGGACAAACAGGCCATTTTGTGCCGAAGACGTAAACGAGAAAAAAATGCAATTACCGTCCGCAGGCGTTCCGGCGTAAAATGTCAATACGGGATATGGCCACCATGGAGGGCGATGCAAGATTCCACACGTCGTGTCATGCTTTGCACAACATTATCAAGCAGCTGTTGGGGTAATTTTTCCCATTCCTCTGTCAGTGCACGGATGAGGGTGTCCTTGTTTATTGGAGGGCATTGGCGACCAGCAAGACTCCTCCCCAAAGTATCCCACACATTTCAATGGGATTCAGATCTGGAGCACGTGCTGCCCATACGAGGCGTTGAATATCCTCGCTCTCAAGACACTCCTGGACAGCGACTGTTCGATGACATGTTGCGTTGTCGTCCATGAAAATGAATCTATCACCGACAGCACCACGGAACATGCGAACATGAGGTAGCAGAACATCATTAATGTATCGTTGGCCAGTCATAGTCCCAGTTCGAAGCACATAGAGGGACGTACGGCCATTGATCATGATGCCAGCCCATACCATGACACTACATGTCGGATATCGGTCCCTTTCCTGTATGTTTGCTGGACAATATGCAGTACCACTATCACGCCAGATCGGTTGTCGTCGACAATCAGACGATAGACTGAATCTACTCTCATCTGAGAAGAGGACAGCAGACCAGTCGTTATCAGTCCAATTGCGATGTTGATGGCACCATTGCAAACGGGCGGTACGGTGACGTCTGGACAATGGGATGCACACAACAGGACGGCGGGCGTATAGTCCTCCTTCATGCAAACGTCTGGCGACAGTTTTTCGGGAGATCCGCTTGCCAGTAGCAGTCATAAACTGATTTGCTATCTCACTAGCTGTGCTGCGCCGGTGTCTTTTTGTTGATAGCACTATGTACCGATCTTCTGCAGGTGTCATACTGCGAACACGACCTCCTCCGTGACGTTTGCTACACTCTACATTTGTTTGAAATGATTTCCAAAGCCTTGAAACAACACTGTGGAAAACGTCGAACTCCCTTGCAACATCTGTTATTTTTCGCCCTTCTTCAATCTTGCTAATAATACGGCCACGCGTAAAATCATCTAGGTGATGTCGGGAAGACATACTGAAAATTGCAAGTTCGTCAATTGATTCTTTCCCTTTCAACTTTGCGTTTGAACAACAACGGTCAATACGCGTCAAATCCTTTATATCTCTTATCAGCGCTATGACGTCACGAACAAGTTCGGCAATCCAAAATTTGCATACGCACAACACGTCTTACTGTATCCCGCACTTATGCTAATTTCCACATTTTCCTGCCTTCCATGTTATTTTTGCTATTATTGCTATTGTCATCCGTCCTTAGCAATTGTCCGGCAGTGTATAAAATGAATTTTTTTGTCAAATTTAAGGTTTGTACTTCTGGGAAATGGAGGGAGTCTTTTGAGCGAATTTCTAACACAATAGTAGAACACACACCATTTTTGTGATTATAGGTCAGGTTACAAACTAAAATTTGTAAACAGCCTCATGACTGCAAAAATGAAAAATAAATAAATAAATAAATAAATAAATAAACGACCTAAGTAAGCTAAAATTAAGAAAAAGAAATAGTAACTTGCCATAGAAATTCGTTTCCATGGTTCACATCATCATCATAATCATCAACATTGTCAACCATTATCAATCCACTGCTGGACGAAGGTTTCCCCAAGTTTCCTCCACAGCGGTCTGTCTTGATTGGAGGTTTAACGACCACCGTGAGCAACTCAATGGGCTATAAGCAGTCACCCGTCCGTAATTTAGGGTCACTGGTTCCAGGGAAGGGAGAGAGCCAGTGCCGTAAGACAAACACAACATCCATGCCTCACCGGGATTCGAACCCGGACCCCGTTCGGACGAATGATCAGAGGCCATCGCTTAGACCACTGCGCCACCGGGGCGGCACGGTCTGTCTTGTGCCAGTCTCCTCCATGTCACTCCCACATACTTTCGAATTTCATCCACCCATCTCCCATGTGGTCTTCTTCGATGGTCTGTCCCTCTGGCAGTATGTCCAGTCCATTGCCATTTCAGGGATTTAACTCTGACCATGATGTCTTCCACTCTTGTCATTTTTCGGATCCACGAGTTCCCCTTCTTATCTCTCCTGGTTACACCAAGCATGCAGCTCTCCATGCTTGTTTAAGTTGTCTGTAGTCTTTGTATGTCTCTTTTAGTTAAGGACCACGTCTCTGCACCATACGTAAGCACTGGAAGGATGCATTGATCAAACACTTTTCTTTTAAGACATAATGGCATATTGCTCTTGAAAATTATGCTGTTTCTTTCAAAAGCTCTCCAGGCAAGTTTTGTACGCCGATTAATTTCTTCATCAATGTGACCCTCACTTCATATCTGCTGTCCAAGATAAGCGTACGTGTCTGTTATCTCGAGCTTTTCTCCATCAATCGATAAATCTTCATTTCTTGTAAAAGCATTAAACATCACATTTGTCTTCTGAAAGTTCACTTTTAATCCCCTTTCTTTACTCTTGTCAGCAAGTTCCTGGATCATACACTGCACCTCTGATGGGGTAGTTGCAAAAATGACTACGTCATCAGCAAAACGAAGGTGGGTTAGATAATCTCCATTAATCTTTATCCCTTTGTTTTCCCAGTTCAATGATTGAAAGACATTTTCCAATGTGGCATTAAAGAGCTTCGGAGATATGGTGTCACCTTGTCTCACTCCCTTTCCAATTTTTATGTGTGTTGTATTTTCAAACAGCCGATTCTTTGCACTTGCATTTTCAAGATGTTATTAATAATATTAATGTATTCATCTTCAATACCGCAGGATTTCAGAGCCATTGTAACTGCTGATGGTTTCACCGAATCAAAGGCTTTTTCATAATCGATAAAAGCCATGCACAATGGAAGTTCATATTCCGTCGCTCTTTCAATTAGTTCTCTCAGTACGTGGATATGATCTATTGTGCTGTAGCCACTCCTGAATCCAGCTTGTTCTCTCGGTTGAGCCATGTCCAGTGTTACCTTCAAGCGGTGTGAAAGAACTTTAGTTAAGATTTTATAAACCACTGATAGCAGGCTGATAGGTCTGTAGTTCCTGAGATCCTCAATGTCACCTTTTTTATGTAGCAGGATCATTGTAGCATTGTTAAAATCCTCAGGAATCTTCCCTTCATCAGGGCATCGAGTGAAAATTTGGGCAAGTACTGTTTCGATTTCTCCATTTGCTTCTTGTATGATGTCTACAGTAATTCCATCTTCTCCTGGAGCTTTTCCCCGCTTCATGTTCTTGATTGCATGTGCAACTTCTGCTGGGAGGACTGGAAGAACTCTGGTACTAGTATCTTTCATGATGTCTGGAGTACATGTATCATCCCTTTCATATAATTTGGAGTAGAAATCTTTCACTCTTGTGTCAAAATTTTGCCTCTATTTCTTGTTACAGAACCATCTTCTTTTCTCTGTGCCATAATCTGTTTTCTTCCCTTACTGAGATGTCCCTTTGCTATCTTTAGGCTTTGGTTGTTTTCAGTTGCTTTCCTCACTAATTCGCAGTTCCATTTCCTTACGTCTTCAGTGATACTTTTTCGTACTGTCTTGCATAGCTCTATATATTCCACTTTGGAAGTCACATCTTACTACACGTTAAACGAATACTACCTACGTACCTGAAAAATTTTTCGACATTATCAGCCCCCCCCCCCCCCCACTCATCATGCTTAACCTTATTAATAGCCCACCCACCCAGTTCTGAGCGGCTGGCGTAACTACTGAGAAACGCTACAACAACTTAAAAAAATACTCTCAGAGGCGACGTAATTTCATATTTGACAGAAACATCGCGACAGAAAAAATGAGATCTTTCTAAAGTCTTATGCAAAGATGAGTATTTCTGTACGGTTATTTTACGAACCGATTTTGCTTTGCTAAAGTTATTGAAAAATTCTTCGAACGTTTTGAAAGAAGAATATTGATGAAATATGTAAACGAAGCTTTTTTCAATTCCGTAAAACTGGAAATCATTCAAAGCGAAATACAACACAATGATACGGACTAAATAGAGCAAGGAAATGAAATAGAAATAAAAGTCCTTTTCAGGACTACCAAATTTTGCAAAAAGGTTTACTGTTATCGTGGATATATTTTATGAAATAAAAAACGGTCGTTTTAAGGACTACTAAATTGTGTAAAGAATTTTACCATTATCGTGTATATAGTTTACTTTAAAAAGAATTTTCCAAAGTATCTGTGCTTAATTTTTCTGGTGTGTGTGTGTCAGGTGTGATAAAATTTATATATGTAAGTCATCATCATCATCATTGTCAACCATTATCAATCCACTGCTGGACGAAGGTCACTCCAATCCTCTTCCACAACGGTCTGTCTTGTGCCAGTCTCCTCCAGGTTACTCCCGCATACTTTCGAATTTCATCCACCCATCTCCCATGTAGTCTTCTTCTGGGTCTTTTCCTGTCCCTTGGAATCCAATCTTAAATGTCGGCTGTCTATCGATGGTCTGTCCCTCTGGCAGTATGTCCAGTCCATTGCCATTTCAGGGATTTAACTCTGACCATGATGTCTTCCACTCTTGTCATTTTTCAGATCCACGAGTTCCTCTTCTTATCTCTCCTGGTTACACCAAGCATGCACCTCTCCAAGCTGCTTTGAGTTGTCTGCAGCCTTTGTATGTCTCTTTTAGTTAAGGTCCACGTCTCTGCACCATATGTAAGCACTGGAAGGATGCATTGATCAAACACTTTTCTTTTAAGACATAATGGCATATTGCTCTTGAAAATTATGCTGCTTCTTCCAAAAGCTCTCCAGGCAAGTTTTATACGCCGATTAATTTCTTCATCAATGTGACCCTCACTTGATATCTGCTGTCCAAGATAAACGTACGCATGTATCTATTACCGCCGGCTTTTCTCCATCAATCGATAAATCTTCATTTCTTGTAAAAGCATTGTATATCACTTTTGTCTTCTGCAAGTTCATTTTTAATCCCACTTTCTTTACTCTTGTCAGCAAGTTCCTGGATCATACTCTGCAGCTCTGATGGGGTGGTTGCAAAAATGACTACGTCATCAGCAAAACGACGGTGGGTTAGGTAATCTCCATTAATCTTTATCCCTTTGTTTTCCCAGTTCAGTAATTGAAAGACATTTTCCAATGTGACATTAAAGAGCTTGGGAGATATGGTGTCACCTTGTCTCACTCCCTTTCCAATTTCTATGTGTGTTGTATTTTCAAACAGCCGAATCTTTGCACTTGCATTTTCATAGATGTTATAAATAATATTAAAGTACACAAACAAAAATAGCATGTACTTTAAAAATGTTTGTAGTCGTTGAATCAATCATGCGGAGTCCGATCGTTTATGCCTTGTTACGATTCACTGTGAAAAATACGAAGCAGATGAATAGCTGAGAAAGTTATAGACTCAAATTATTTATTAATGCACGTTGTGCCGGATTGACCTTAGCTCATTAGTAAAGTATTCCCGCTTCCTCGTATGGACGAAAGCCAGTTTCCTCACCCTTCTTCCAGCTCGCTGTCCAAAAATCGTCTCTTCTCTTCTTAGAGTTCTTAGGTCTTTCTGCCCTTGCGTGCGCGTCTGACTCCATGGGCAAAAGCACCGGACGCTTCTGATGCAATAAAACTTTTTAGCCGTCCCGATGGCTCTGCTGATGAAAATGCCCATGATTGCAGCGTAGGCTAATAAAACGATTTAGGCAATTTAATTTTTCTAAAACTGTTCTCCTATACGAAGAACAATTCCCTGAGAAACATATTTCCACAACCTCCAAATACCAATGCCGCCCTAGACAGCACCTTCGAACTTACCACTAGAATATTTCTTGCTTGGAAAACAATTAACACTAAAATCCTTTAAAATCCCCGTAACATAATTATGTTCAACAAAGGTTTATAAAAGAAAAAAAGAAGCATATAACTCTCTCGCTGTGTTCAAATTTAACACAGACGCTCATTTTACAATGTCATCAAGTGGGTCTTTGCCACATGACTACATCGTCCAGAAAGACAGGTAGTTGATGACACCTTTCTTATTAGCCTAAGAGGAAAATGCATCTTGTATAAAGCAAAATGTGCGTGACGATTTCAAAGTTAACAATACTCGTAAAACAAACAAACAAAAGAATAGTTTATTTCTTCTCGCCGTTTACCAGCGCCTCCTGGAGCTGTGTTGAAAGCAAGACACACAGCCGTTTTAGAACAAAGGCGACATGGCTGTTTTCCCATAGTATAACTATGATAGAGAAATCCCATGTAAAGAATTTCTAGAAAGCAGTGTTTATTGTTAAACGTCTTCAGATCCATCCTGTTAAGTCAACCGGGTCGGAGAACCAGCCACCAGAGAACTGGCCCCCATAGAACTGGACACCAGGGAACTAGACACATTGCAATTTCAGTGCCATAAAATTGTTCTGCATAAACAAATTTCATGTGGCTATATTCCCCACTACTTGAGCAACTATTGTTCATATTTTTTTTTTCTTAATATTTCATTTTCAGTAAGAAATTTGGACATTTCCATGATTTTCGGAGCTAAGACTAAGCGGAGAACTGACCACCGGAGAAGTAGCCACCGGAGAACTGGCCACCAGAGAACTGACCACCGGAGAACTGGCCACAAAAATTTTAAGGGGCAGTATCAAAATTGCGTTCTTTTTTTTTTTTTGATTGGAGGTTTAACGACCACCGTGAGCAACTCAATGGGCTATAAGCAGTCGCCCGTCCCTAATTTAGGGTCACTGGTTCCAGGGAAGGGAGAGAGCCAGCGCCGTGAGACAAACACAACATCCATGCCTGACCGGGATTCGAACCCGGACCCCTTACGGACGAATGATCAGAGGCCAGCGCCTTAGACCACTGCGCCACCGGGGCGGCAACAGAACGCAAGATTGGTTGGTTATCTGACACACATAAAATGTCCGTAATTTCGTATTTTCTTATTTACGATATTTTTCTATAAACTATAACTAAACAAATTCTCTGCGAGTATGAGCAAACCCAGGAAACTTGTCGGGGGGGGGGGCTTAAAACCTAAAATATGAAATATAAAGAATTTCTGGTCCGATCGGGAGATTTTCAGCCATTACAAGCTACAAGTCATCAAATTGTCTGAGGGGCATCTGCTGCCTCAGGAAACTAGTCGGGGGGGGGATACAAAGAGCGTAAAATATCAAGATTTCTCATTTCTCTTCCGATCGGGAGATCTTCAGCATTTACATGCTGCAACTCGACACATTTTCTCAGCGCATGTGCACTCTCTGGAAGCCTGTCGGCGAGGGGGGGGGGGGTTAATATCAAAAGTTTAAAATATGAAAAATTCCTCGTCCGATCGGGAGATTTTTGGCATTTGCAAGCTACAACTCGACACATTGTTTGAAGGCATGTGCCGACTTAGCAAACCTGTGTATGTGAGGGGAGGGGGATACCAAAAGTGTAAAATATGAAGTATTTCTCGTCCGATCGGGAGATTTTCAGTATTTTTTGCAAGCTGCAACTCGACAAATTTTCTGTTCTGAGCGCATGTGCCTACGCAGCAAACCCGTCCGGGGGGGTGTAATTTCAAAAGTGTAAAATATTATGAAGACGAATTTCTCGTCCGATCGGCGGATTTTTGGCATTTACAACTGGACACATTATTTGAGGGTATGTGCCTACTCAGCAAACCTGTGTGTGTGAGGGGGAGGGAGGGAGAGGCATACCAAAAGTGTAAAATATGATGAATTTCTCGTCCGATCGGGAGATTTTCAGCATTTAGCAGCTACAACTCGACACATTATCTGAAGGCATGTGCCTACTCAGTAAACCTGTCGAGGGGGAGGGGTTAATACCAAAAGTGTAAAATATGAACAACTTCGTCCGATCGGGAGAATCTCAGCATTTAGCAGCTACAACTCGACACATTATCTGAAGGCATGTGCCTACTCAGTAAACCTGTCGAGGGGGAGGTTAATACCAAAAGTGTAAAATATGAACAACTTCGTCCGATCGGGAGAATCTCAGCATTTAGCAGCTACAACTCGACACTTATCTGAAGGCATTTGCCTACTCAGGAAACCTGTCCGTGGGCGGGGGTTGTAGCTTGTAAATGCTGAAAATCTTCGCATCGGACGAAAAATTCTTCATATTTCACAGTTTTGTTATCCCCCCCCCCCCGAAGGGTTTGCAGATTAGGCACATGCCCTCAGGTAATGTGTCGAGTCTTACGTAGCTTGTAAATGCTGAAAATCTCCGGATCGGACGAGAAATTTTTCATATTTTACAGTTTTGGTGTACCCCCCAACCCCGGACAGGTTTCCAGAGTAGGCACATACGCTCAGATAATGTGTCGAGTTGTAGCTTGAAAATGCTAAAAATCATCTTCGGATGGGTCGAGAAATGCTTCATATTTTACACTTTTGGAATTAATCCCCCCCCCCCCCCCCCGTTTGCATAGTAGGCACATGCTCTCAGAAAATGTGTCGAGTTGTACGTAGCTTGTAAATGCTGAAAATTTCCCGATCGGACGAGAAATGTTTCATATTTTACAGTTTTGGTCCCCCCCCCGACAGGTTTCCAGAGTAGTCACATGCGCTAAGATAATGTGTCGAGTTGTACCTTGTAAATGATGAAAACTTCCCAATCGGACCAGAAATGCTTTAATTTTTACACTTTTGGTAACCCCCCAATTTCCTGAGTCAGCACATGCGTTCAGATAATTTGCAGACTTGTAGTTTTAAAACCCTGAAACCTTCTGTTGAAATGTACGTCATAAACATTTTTTCTAATAAATTACGTTAATTATCGCAATTAAGAAAAGACGAAATTACGGAAACTTTATATGACTCAGATAACCAACCTCTGGGGGTCGTGGGCATGAAGCGGCCAAAAACGCAATTTTTATACGATCCCTTAAAATTTTTGTGGCCAGTTCTCCGGGTGGCCAGTTCTCCGGTGGCCAGTTCTCCTACACCCTAAGTCAACAGCCACTGCATTCCCCGCTCCCCCTTGCGCCCCTGCTGGAGTGGTAGTATCCAAGACATACAATCACGTTAAGATACATCACAGGAGCGGATCCAGGAGGGATCACGGGGCACCCCCTCCCCCCCAGGAACCAAGGAAAATCTTCGATTTGTTAGGTTTTAATAACAAATTGAATATTTTTTCGTGAAAGAAGGCATTACTTAAAAGTATATTTCTTTTGTTAGTTAATTGGAAGAATTTATAGACATACTAAGAGCACTTTTTCCTTTTGCGGGAAAATATCAGAAAGTTCCGCGGTTAATCTTTTTTTTTTTTTTTTTTTTTTTCTTTTCAGCTGCTGATACAGGTTTTGAAACACGTATCTTGAGTAAACTAAATTTCAAACTTTATGTGCGAAAATGTTCTCATTACATCCGAGAATTCGATCCGATGGCATTACTTTTGTTCTTGCTGTCGGAAAACGGTTCCCATGCTTTAGTTTACTAAAGTGAACAGTTTTGGTTACGGTTTGCTGTGATTGACAGGACTTGAAATGCGTATCTTAAGTAAGCTAAATTTGAGACTTTATGTCAGAAAGCGTTCTCATTACATCCGAGAACGCGATTCCATGGTATTATTTTTGTTTTTGCTGTCGGAAAACGGTTCCCATGCTTTATTTAGTTTACTCAAGTAACAGTTTTGGTTACGGTTTGCTGTGATTGGCTGGCGTTGATGTGCTGTTTTGAGAAAAAGGCGATGCCTCACTGTCTGCCTCTTTCTCGAAGTTATCTGCTTTCTCGCATTCACGTCTGCTCAAACGAATCTACGCAGCAAAGAGCCTTCGAGACGGCGTTTTTATTCAGTGTTTTCTTTTAGTGTATTATATATCAGTGCTAGAATGAAAAAAAAAAAAAAAAGATGTTAAACATATTGAAGAAGACATCAAATTCAAGAGGTAAAACATGTGTGTTTACTGAGATGAAAAAGGGAAAAAATGAATATACGAAATTGTTTCGTCTCACAAAGAAACCACGAAATAATTCAGTGTTGTTTGGCTTCGCTTATTGTTCAAAATATGGGAAGTGCATAGTTACTAAAAATAACATTGAGGGAGTAATCGAGGTTACAGAACACAGTAATTCACAGACAATATGAAAGCTTGTGCACCTTCGTGCAATCATGTCAACAGTGAGCAATCAATTTTGCCATTCAAGCGAACGCTTAAAGTGCGGGGATGATGATTTCAAAAAATAAATAAATAAATAAAAATGAAAAGAAAAGAAAATGTAGGAGCCTTTATTAATCATACCATGTGTTCTGGTGCTCATTTTTCAGAGAAAAAGACGGCTGTGGCATTTGTGTTAAATGCAACTCTTAGAAGCCGACCCTGTGGTGCAGTGGTCTAAGCGCTGGCTTCTGCCTGATCAGTCGCATTTTTTCGAGCTCCTGCCAGGATTGGAAGTTTTGTCTGAAGTTTGTGTTTTTTTTGCGTTTGTTCTTTGAAAGTTCGTGTGTTGTTATTACCTGTGTTAATTCCTCGCAAGTAGTGAGGCGTACAAGCTGTACGTGCTTATTTTTTCGTTTTTTGCCTGTTCTTGAGTGTTGCAAGCTGCAACGCTCGAGCCGCGAGGGTTAGTAGCCGGGCTGGCTACTACCTCCACCAGCATGAGTGCCATATACCCGTCTATATCTCCTTCCTCTGCGCTTTCTTCGTCGTCTGTATCTTCCGTGACCACCATGAATGGTGTTCAGTCAAATAGTGTTGTGGTTTCGTCGCCAACTGTACCGCTGGTTACAAATGTGCCGGAGGCTGGGTCAGAGGTACCCAGCTCTTCTATTCCTGTGTCTCGTTCGTTCGCCGCGGCTGTGAGTGCGACTTCTACTTTACATAGTGCTTCTGTGTCTTCGCGACCAGAGTTTACACGTGTTGCTTCCGCTTTAAGGATAACATTACCACTCGACTCTCCTCAAGGTAAGGAACTTTCGTCTGCCTTACTTTTAAGTGTATTTGTTCCTGCTCTGCGCGACACCCCCCTCCCCCAATATTTAAATGCTATTTCTAAAGTTGTACCCGGAGAAAGCATTGTGTCTATTATCCGCTTGGGAGGGGGTGTTGTCGTGCACTTCACTCATCAACAGGCAGTGGACAAAATCCTTGCTTTTGGCTTGGACATTGGTTCCGTACATCTCCAACCAGTTGCAGCAGCTCAAAGACCAGTGACTGTCACCTTGTCTCCAGTACCCACAGCTGTGCCTGACTCGGTATTAATTGATGCCCTTAACACCATGGGGCGAGTGGTTGGTACCACAAAGTACCTCCCAGCTGCTGCTCGCGACTCCCCCTGAAACATGTTCAGGGCGGTCGTCGTCAATACAGAGTCATCTTTCCAACCCCACAAGCAATAGTTAACCGGCCAACCACCCTGGAACTCATAACTGAAACCCGGACCTACATTTTCAATCTGTTTGCTGGCGTTCAGTGCTTCCGATGCAAGGGTGAAGGTCACCTTGCATCGGCATGCCCACATTCCACAGCTGCTACTGTTCCAACTCAATCACTTGATGCTGCTGTTCCAGCGGGGACTCTGCCCACCGCTCCGGATTCTTCCCCCACCCTCCCCACTCAATCTGTTCCAGCTGCCGATCCTGGTTCCACCTCTGTCGTATCACCTCCAGTGGTCCGTGTTGCTTCGGCCTCCACTGACCTGCAGGAATTTCCCCCGTTGCCAGCGTCTGAAGGGGCCTCCACCCCCAAGGTTCAGCGGACCAAGAGGCAAAACTCCCCTGGCTCAGCGAACCGTCGTGCGAGTTCCTCGGACCGCCAGAAATCCAGGAAGACGGCTACATCCTCGTCACCTTCACCTGGACCGGCTCCTGTTACTTCTTCAGTTTCCATCTACAACCGTTTTACCTGTTTGCCGAACGATGATTCCATGGACGTTACCGATCCCGATTCTGAAGAAACTTTATTTGCTGAATCTGATGACGACTCTCCTGCCCCCTCTCTGGTTGACATCACCTCTATGTTTGCTGACATTGAGGTGCCCTTAACTCCCCTCTCATTCACAGATCTGTATGCCTTGATTGCTCGCCCCAGACGGGCGAAATTGATTACTCTCCCTTGTATAGCGAGTAAACTCTCTCACCTTCCGGAGATGCTAACCCAACTGACGTTCCTGCATGAGTTCTTATTAAATGTTGATCTGCCATCCGGGACAGAGCAGTACGCTCGCCGGTTGGCGTATTTACTTAAAGTTTTGAAGGCAGAACTGGAAGGTTGGATGCAGCCGCCCCAGTGATGCCTTCCCTAAATGTGCTCTGCTTTAACTGTAGAGGCCTTGCGTCTTCAGCCGCGAATGCTTTGGTCTTCGAGGACGTTCGTTTCCTGAGGACAGATATCCTCCTCTTCCAGGAGACGAACTGTTCCTTGGCGACCGGGTATTCCTGCTGGAGACGCTGGACCTACGCTTTTATCACAACTACCGGACGCACATTGGGTCCGGTACAGCGATTGCATTCCGTACTCGGTTTCATTCTCTTCTTTCAGATATCGTTGAGTCACAGAGTCTGCTGGGCTCCTTTCAAGGTATCTCCTTTAGTTATCTTTCCCGTCGTTTTCATGTTTTCAATTTGCATATGCCACAATCATCGGTTGATGCTGATGCTCTTCTTTCGCATTTGATTTCCCTTCTTTCCCAAATTCCTCCTTCTGAAATCGTTCTTATTGGTGGTGACTTCAACTGCACTCTCCAACCGGGTCTTGACCGTGATGGTTCCGGGGAGAGTCGCCTTAACCTTTCCTCCCAACTGTCTCAACTAGTTAGTAATTTTTGTCTCATTGACGCATTTCGTACCATCCACCCTCTGTCCCGTGAATTCACATGGTTTCCTCCGGCCGCCTTAGCGCACGCTGCGGCTCGTCTCGACCGATTTTATGTTTCTAGTTTCCTCCACTCCTCCCTTGTTGAAGTAACCCATCATCCTTCTGTTTCCTCCGACCATCGTCCTGTTCTTCTGGAAATATTTTTGTCCTCTTTCTCTGTCCCCCCTCCCCGGTTTGGTCTCTCGATGATTTTCTCCTTTCCGATCCCACGTTTCAGGCCGAAGTTCGTTCGATTATTTCTTCATCCATTTCTGAACTTCCTCTCACGGTTGACCCAGCAGCTCTGTGGCTTTCCACCAAACTTTCTATCCTATCGTTTGCACGTCAGTTCTCTTTTTCGTCCCGTTTTCACCGCTTTCATGATTTAACTATTCTTCACCGTAAACTACAGTTCCTTTCTCCTTCAGATCCATCGTTTGCAGCTCTTCAATCACAACTTCATAGCATTCTATCTTCCTTTGCTTCTTCGTCTCTTACCCGGTTAAAGTTTTCCAAGTTACATTTTCATGATGACCCGTTTCAACACCTTCGACATCTTGAATCCCACCGTGCTCTGAGTTCCAACATTTCTTTTCTCTCGCTTCCAGATGGCTCAACTGTTTCTGATCCAGTGCAGATCTGTGATCGAACTTTTCAGTACTTCACTGATCGGTTTCGATTGCGGGTCCTGCCTCCTGCAGAGAATTCTCCATTATTATCACATCTTCCTCAGGTCCCGTCTTTTTTTCCCCCTCCTTGGTTTCACCGATCTCTCCCTCGGAGGTTCGTTTTGCCATTTCTAGTCTGAATGACCGCTCCGCCCCTGGGGCTGACGGTCTTCCACTTTCTTTTTATAAAACCTTTCTTCCTGCTCTGCTTCCTCTTCTCGTTGCTTGTTTCAACTCGATCTTTTCTTCTTCGACTTTCGTTTCTTCTGACTTTGCTTTTGCTCTTCTCCGCCTAATTCCTAAAACTGGTAATCTTGGTCTTCTATCTAACTGGCGCCCCATCTCGATTCTTAACACCGACTACAAGATCTTTGCAAAAATTCTGGCTCTTCGCCTTAACCCTGTTCTACAATTTATTATTCATCCTGACCAAACTTATACGATCCCTTCCCGTTCGATTGCAACTAACATCACTACCATCCGTGATTTACACTCTCTTGCTTCCCGTCTTTCTGAACCTCTTGCTATTTTTAACCTAGATCAGAAACAAGCATTCGATTCTGTCCATCATTCTTATCTTTTCTCTGTTCTTCGTCACTTTGGCTTTCCTTCCCTTTTCTGTCAGGCACTTTCCAATCTATATTCCCATTCTTACTTTCGTGTTCGGACCTCTTCTTTTATGACGGCTGCTATTCCTTTTGCAAGCGGTATCCGGCAGGGTTGTCCCCTGTCGGGTCAACTGTTTGCCCTCACGTTTGAACCACTTCTTATTTCCCTTCGATCTCGTTTGCTGGCAGGCATTCCGCGTGGTGTGGCCTCCACACGGCACCATCGCGTGGTTTTGTCGGCCTATGCGGACGACCTTACTCTTTTTTTACGTTCCCAACAGGCTTTTGGTGTTGTTTTATCTACCTATACTGAGTATGCTTCAATTTCAGGTGCGGCCCTTAATACCTCTAAATCTGTTGGCTTGTGGGCTGGCTCGTGGTCGTCCCGCGGCGACCGCCCTTGGGGTGCCCGGTGGTCGACCACGGTCATCAAACTTCTTGGAGTGTTCATCGGGAACCCGGTGGCGGTTGCTGCCGCCACTTGGTCCCCTTTGGTGCAGGACATGAATCGACGCCTTGCCCCTTTTCGCCGTTTGAAACCGTTTCTTTCTTTTTTTAGCAGGTCGCATCTTCTTTCCGCTTTTCTTCTTCCGGCCCTTTCTCATACTTGGTTTGCTCATTTCCTCCTCCCCTCTTTCTTCGTCACGTTCAATGTCTTTTTACAAATTTTATTTGGGATGTCGTACATTGGGTTCATCGATCCACGCTTGTCCTTCCGGTTTCTTTTGGTGGTCTTGCCCTTCCGGATTTGTCCCTTAAATCGAACGCTTTCCATCTCCAACATTTTTTGAGGATTTTTTCCCTTCCTTGCGGTTCTTCGATTACTATAATTGACACTTTGCTCTTTCCACGAAGTCCTTTTCTTTCTCTAGCTACTTTTATCCGCATGGACCTCTTTCCACTCATTCCCAATCACTTTCCCGCTACTTACCGTACCGTTTTCTCCCTCTGGCACTCCTTATGTCCAGTCCGCCTCCCCCCAGCTTCGACTAACGATCTCCTTGCGGAACCACTTTTCTTCTCCTCTGCCCTTCGTTCTCCAAATTCTCAGTACCTGAACTTCTCCACTTGGTTTGCAAGTGGCGTCGTTCAGGTTTCTCAACTTTTTGATTCTTCTCTTCACTGGAAATCTTTTGATCGCCTTTCCCCTCTCTTACTTGATACCCCTCAGCATCGTGCACAGTTCTGTCTTATTCAATCCTGTCTTATTCGTCTTTATCCTTTACTTGTCAATTCTATTGGCCTCATTCAGTCTTCCGCCCCGTCGCTCAGTCTTCCCTTTCTTCTCTACTTAAACGATTCTCCATTTTTACCCCATCAAGTTACAGCCAAGCTTCTTTATTCGCATTTTCTTACCAATTTCACAACTCCATTAGCAATTCCTTCTGTTTCAGCTACAGATCTTCCAGGTACATGGAGTGATCCATCGACTTCCCTGGCTTCCCCGAAAGCCCGGGACATTCATTGGCTGCACCTACACCGTCGGTTGCTCACTCCGCGTACCCTTCATCGTTTTCGTCATTTGGCTTCCCCGCTTTGCTTCTTTTGTTCTACACTTGGTGATGTGTCACATTCCTATGATTCTTGTCTGGTGTTGCAGCCCTTGTTTTCGATTATGTTTTTCCTTCTTTCCAAAGTTTGCCCTTGTCCTCATACAATGTTCCATTTTTACTTCCTCCGACGCCATTCTCCCCTGTAGATGTCCACAGTTCTGTTTGTGCATTCATCATTCTCCAAGCGAAGTTGACGATTTATTTGTTTTACCACTCAAGCGTGGATCGAGCTTCTCTCCGGCGTTATCATCCGGCCCGGGTGTTTTTGTGCAGGAGGTACCGATCATCCATCAGATCGGTCCTCCAACTTGAGTATGACATGGCGCGGGTTCGGCAGGATGTGCCTGCCTTTTTCTCTCTCTGGTCTCCATATTTGTCATGGTTTCATGTTTCTGCAGGCATTATTGCTCTCCTCCCATAGCCAGAGTTTATTATATTTATATTTATTTTTTTTTTATTGGTGTTTTTTTGTTTAGTGCATAATTTTTGTACATACCGTAGATCTGTGTCAGTGGGTTAGTGTCTCCTTTAGTTTATCTTCTTGTTGCTTTCCGTGCACACACATTCCCGTTAATTTGTTGTCGGTAGCGTTTACTGACTTTTTCTTTTCTTTTTATTTTATTTGCCGTCGGCCTCAAGCCGTTGGTCGACAAACTTTTTTGTGTGCCGGCTAAGCGTTTTGGTATTTTCTGTTTATTGTTTACTGTTACCAAGGTGTTTTATGTTGTTTTGTTGATGTTGATTGCATTTTTGCTGTGGCATGCACATTGTCTGATGTGTTTTTGTTTTGTTTTTTGTTGCTCAAGTGTCGGCTTTTTTTTCTAGTTTGCTTTTGGTGTCGTTCACCTACTTTATATTTATTACTCGTCGGTTTCACACAGTTTACTGTCGCACGGTTTTGTGTTTAATGTTGTGGTTGTTTTTATTTTTTTGTTTTAATTTTTTTTTCTTGCTGAACGGGTACTGCTGGCGCGTGGTACCGAGGGTTTTTTTGTGTGTTGGTTCTGAACCTTACCGACGTGTTTCTTGATTTTGTTTGTGTAATCGGTGTTTATTTTTGTGGTTAGTGCTGTGCATACAGTGCGAATTCACTGTTTCGACCCGAGTTTATTTGGTGGTGATGCTTGTCTGCAAGTTTAACTCCTGTGTTCTTTTTCACAAAGTTTTTCATGGTGTTATTTGTGTATTGTGCATTCTTTATTGTGTTCATGGTGCTATTTGTATATTGTGCATTGTGTGTTAATTTCTTGGTGTTATTTGAATATTGTGCTTTGTGTGTTGTGTTAATGGTACGGGGTGTTAGTTTCTAGTGGTTGTTTTTTTCTCTGTGTTGCTGTCGGTCTTACTGACCGAGATACGCTTTAAATGTAAATTTTTGTTGTTCGTCGGCTTACAGCCATTTGTCAACGCATTTCTCCGAACTACCAGGTTTTGTTTTTTCGGCTGCAGCTTGTTGTCGGACCGTGTGTGTGTTTGTTTTTTCCCTTGACAGTTTTGACAAACTCGGCTGACTTTTCTTTACCGCCTTGCTTCATTAGTGGTCTGTCCTGTATGTATTGTTTGTTGTGCAACTGTTTTCTTTTTATCTTGCCGTGTGTTATTCTTCAACTTGCTCTGATGTCGTCTGCTTCTTCCTGTAGAGTACTCTGTTTATTGCGATATTGATTGTGTGTTGTTATTGTCGTTGCCGGTGAGTTATTGTGCAATTTTTTTCCCGGTGAAAATTTGTGTTTGTATGTTGTCTTTTTTTGTAAATAAATGCTCTTTTGAAGTTCTGCCTAAACAGTCGAATTTTTTCGAGCTCCTGCCAGGATTGGAAGTTTTGTGTGAAGTTTGTGTTCTTTTTTGCGTTTGTTCTTTGAACGTTCGTGTGTTGTTATTACCCGTGTTCCTTCCTCGCAAGTGGTGAGGCGTACAAGCTGTACGTGCTTATTTTATCGTTTTTTGCCTGTTCTTGAGTTTTGCAAGCTGCAACGCTCGAGCCGCGAGGGTTAGTAGCCGGGCTGGCTACTACCTCCACCAGCATGAGTGCCATATACCCGTCTATATCTCCTTCCTCTGCGCTTTCTTCGTCGTCTGTATCTTCCGTGACCACCATGAATGGTGTTCAGTCAAATAGTGTTGTGGTTTCGTCGCCAACTGTACCGCTGGTTACAAATGTGCCGGAGCCTGGGTCAGAGGTACCCAGCTCTTCTATTCCTGTGTCTCGTTCGTTCGCCGCGGCTGTGAGTGCGACTTCTACTTTACAAAGTGCTTCTGTGTCTTCGCGACCAGAGTTTACACGTGTTATTCCGCTTTAAGGATAACATTACCACTCGACTCTCCTCAAGGTAAGGAACTTTCGTCTGCCTTACTTTTAAGTGTATTTGTTCCTGCTCTGCGCGACACCCCCCTCCCCCAATATTTAAATGCTATTTCTAAAGTTGTACCCGGAGAAAGCATTGTGTCTATTATCCGCTTGGGAGGGGGTGTTGTCGTGCACTTCACTCATCAACAGGCGGTGGACAAAATCCTGACTTTTGGCTTGGACATTGGTTCCGTACATCTCCAACCAGTTGCAGCAGCTCAAAGACCAGTGACTGTCACCTTGTCTCCAGTACCCACAGCTGTGCCTGACTCGGTATTAATTGATGCCCTTAACACCATGGGGCGAGTGGTTGGTACCACAAAGTACCTCCCAGCTGCTGCTCGCGACTCCCCCTGAAACATGTTCAGGGCGGTCGTCGTCAATACCGAGTCATCTTTCCAACCCCACAAGCAATAGTTAACCGGCCAACCACCCTGGAACTCATAACTGAAACCCGGACCTACATTTTCAATCTGTTTGCTGGCGTTCAGTGCTTCCGATGCAAGGGTGAAGGTCACCTTGCATCGGCATGCCCACATTCCACAGCTGCTACTGTTCCAACTCAATCACTTGATGCTGCTGTTCCAGCGGAGACTATGCCCACCGCTCCGGATTCTTCCCCCACCCTCCCCACTCAATCTGTTCCAGCTGCCGATCCTGGTTCCACCTCTGTCGTATCACCTCCAGTGGTCCGTGTTGCTTCGGCATCCACTGACCTGCAGGAATTTCCCCGTTGCCAGCGTCTGAAGGGGCCTCCACCCCCAAGGTTCAGCGGACCAAGAGGCAAAACTCCCTGGCTCAGCGAACCGTCGTGCGAGTTCCTCGGACCGCCAGGAAATCCAGGAAGACGGCTACATCCTCGTCACCTTCACCTGGACCGGCTCCTGTTACTTCTTCAGTTTCCATCTACAACCGTTTTACCTGTTTGCCGAACGATGATTCCATGGACGTTACCGATCCCGATTCTGAAGAAACTTTATTTGCTGAATCTGATGACGACTCTCCTGCCCCCTCTCTGGTTGACATCACCTCTATGTTTGCTGACATTGAGGTGCCCTTAACTCCCCTCTCATTCACAGATCTGTATGCCTTGATTGCTCGCCCCAGACGGGCGAAATTGATTACTCTCCCTTGTATAGCAAGTAAACTCTCTCACCTTCCGGAGATGCTAACCCAACTGACGTTCCTGCATGAGTTCTTATTAAATGTTGATCTGCCATCCGGGACAGAGCAGTACGCTCGCCGGTTGGCGTATTTACTTAAAGTTTTGAAGGCAGAACTGGAAGGTTGGATGCAGCCGCCCCAGTGATGCCTTCCCTAAATGTGCTCTGCTTTAACTGTAGAGGCCTTGCGTCTTCAGCCGCGAATGCTTTGGTCTTCGAGGACGTTCGTTTCCTGAGGACAGATATCCTCCTCTTCCAGGAGACGAACTGTTCCTTGGGGACCGGGTATTCCTGCTGGAGACGCTGGCCCTACGCTTTTTATCACAACTACCGGACGCACATTGGGTCCGGTACAGCGATTGCATTCCGTACTCGGTTTCATTCTCTTCTTTCAGATATCGTTGAGTCACAGAGTCTGCTGGGCTCCTTTCAAGGTATCTCCTTTAGTTATCTTTCCCGTCGTTTTCATGTTTTCAATTTGCATATGCCACAATCATCGGTTGATGCTGATGCTCTTCTTTCGCATTTGATTTCCTTCTTTCCCAAATTCCTCCTTCTGAAATCGTTCTTATTGGTGGTGACTTCAACTGCACTCTCCAACCGGGTCTTGACCGTGATGGTTCCGGGGAGAGTCGCCTTAACCTTTCCTCCCAACTGTCTCAACTAGTTAGTAATTTTTGTCTCATTGACGCATTTCGTACCATCCACCCTCTGTCCCGTGAATTCACATGGTTTCCTCCGGCCGCCTTAGCGCATGCTGCGGCTCGTCTCGACCGGTTTTATGTTTCTAGTTTCCTCCACTCATCCCTTGTTGAAGTAACCCATCATCCTTCTGTTTCCTCCGACCATCGTCCTGTTCTTCTGGAAATATTTTTGTCCTCTTTCTCTGTCCCCCCTCCCCGGTTTGGTCTCTCGATGATTTTCTCCTTTCCGATCCCACGTTTCAGGCCGAAGTTCGTTCGATTATTTCTTCATCCATTTCTGAACTTCCTCTCACGGTTGACCCAGCAGCTCTGTGGCTTTCCACCAAACTTTCTATCCTATCGTTTGCACGTCAGTTCTCTTTTTCGTCCCGTTTTCACCGCTTTCATGATTTAACTATTCTTCACCGTAAACTACAGTTCCTTTCTCCTTCAGATCCATCGTTTGCAGCTCTTCAATCACAACTTCATAGCATTCTATCTTCCTTTGCTTCTTCGTCTCTTACCCGGTTAAAGTTTTCCAAGTTACATTTTCATGATGACCCGTTTCAACACCTTCGACATCTTGAATCCCACCGTGCTCTGAGTTCCAACATTTCTTTTCTCTCGCTTCCAGATGGCTCAACTGTTTCTGATCCAGTGCAGATCTGTGATCGAACTTTTCAGTACTTCACTGATCGGTTTCGATTGCGGGTCCTGCCGCCTGCAGAGAATTCTCCATTATTATCACATCTTCCTCAGGTCCCGTCTTTTTTTCCCCCTCCTTGGTTTCACCGATCTCTCCCTCGGAGGTTCGTTTTGCCATTTCTAGTCTGAATGACCGCTCCGCCCCTGGGGCTGACGGTCTTCCACTTTCTTTTTATAAAACCTTTCTTCCTGCTCTGCTTCCTCTTCTCGTTGCTTGTTTCAACTCGATCTTTTCTTCTTCGACTTTCGTTTCTTCTGACTTTGCTTTTGCTCTTCTCCGCCTAATTCCTAAAACTGGTAATCTTGGTCTTCTATCTAACTGGCGCCCCATCTCGATTCTTAACACCGACTACAAGATCTTTGCAAAAATTCTGGCTCTTCGCCTTAACCCTGTTCTACAATTTATTATTCATCCTGACCAAACTTATACGATCCCTTCCCGTTCGATTGCAACTAACATCACTACCATCCGTGATTTACACTCTCTTGCTTCCCGTCTTTCTGAACCTCTTGCTATTTTTAACCTAGATCAGAAACAAGCATTCGATTCTGTCCATCATTCTTATCTTTTCTCTGTTCTTCGTCACTTTGGCTTTCCTTCCCTTTTCTGTCAGGCACTTTCCAATCTATATTCCCATTCTTACTTTCGTGTTCGGACCTCTTCTTTTATGACGGCTGCTATTCCTTTTGCAAGCGGTATCCGGCAGGGTTGTCCCCTGTCGGGTCAACTGTTTGCCCTCACGTTTGAACCACTTCTTATTTCCCTTCGATCTCGTTTGCTGGCAGGCATTCCGCGTGGTGTGGCCTCCACACGGCACCATCGCGTGGTTTTGTCGGCCTATGCGGACGACCTTACTCTTTTTTTACGTTCCCAACAGGCTTTTGGTGTTGTTTTATCTACCTATACTGAGTATGCTTCAATTTCAGGTGCGGCCCTTAATACCTCTAAATCTGTTGGCTTGTGGGCTGGCTCGTGGTCGTCCCGCGGCGACCGCCCTTGGGGTGCCCGGTGGTCGACCACGGTCATCAAACTTCTTGGAGTGTTCATCGGGAACCCGGTGGCGGTTGCTGCCGCCACTTGGTCCCCTTTTGGTGCAGGACATGAATCGACGCCTTGCCCCTTTTCGCCGTTTGAAACCGTTTCTTTCTTTTTTTAGCAGGTCGCATCTTCTTTCCGCTTTTCTTCTTCCGGCCCTTTCTCATACTTGGTTTGCTCATTTCCTCCTCCCCTCTTTCTTCGTCACGTTCAATGTCTTTTTACAAATTTTATTTGGGATGTCGTACATTGGGTTCATCGATCCACGCTTGTCCTTCCGGTTTCTTTTGGTGGTCTTGCCCTTCCGGATTTGTCCCTTAAATCGAACGCTTTCCATCTCCAACATTTTTTGAGGATTTTTTCCTTCCTTGCGGTTCTTCGATTACTATAATTGACACTTTGCTCTTTCCACGAAGTCCTTTTCTTTCTCTAGCTACTTTTATCCGCATGGACCTCTTTCCACTCATTCCCAATCACTTTCCCGCTACTTACCGTACCGTTTTCTCCCTCTGGCACTCCTTATGTCCAGTCCGCCTCCCCCCAGCTTCGACTAACGATCTCCTTGCGGAACCACTTTTTCTTCAACTCTGCCCTTCGTTCTCCAAATTCTCAGTACCTGAACTTCTCCACTTGGTTTGCAAGTGGCGTCGTTCAGGTTTCTCAACTTTTTGATTCTTCTCTTCACTGGAAATCTTTTGATCGCCTTTCCCCTCTGTTACTTGATACCCCTCAGCATCGTGCACAGTTCTGTCTTATTCAATCCTGTCTTATTCGTCTTTATCCTTTACTTGTCAATTCTATTGGCCTCATTCAGTCTTCCGCCCCGTCGCTCAGTCTTCCCTTTCTTCTCTACTTAAACGATTCTCCATTTTTACCCCATCAAGTTACAGCCAAGCTTCTTTATTCGCATTTTCTTACCAATTTCACAGCTCCATTAGCAATTCCTTCTGTTTCAGCTACAGATCTTCCAGGTACATGGAGTGATCCATCGACTTCCCTGGCTTCCCCGAAAGCCCGGGACATTCATTGGCTGCACCTACACCGTCGGTTGCTCACTCCGCGTACCCTTCATCGTTTTCGTCATTTGGCTTCCCCGCTTTGCTTCTTTTGTTCTACACTTGGTGATGTGTCACATTCCTATGATTCTTGTCTGGTGTTGCAGCCCTTGTTTTCGATTATGTTTTCCCTTCTTTCCAAAGTTTGCTCCTTGTCCTCATACAATGTTCCATTTTTATTTCCTCCGACGCCATTCTCCCCCTGTAGATGTCCACAGTTCTGTTTGTGCATTCATCATTCTCCAAGCGAAGTTGACGATTTATTTGTTTTACCACTCAAGCGTGGATCGAGCTTCTCTCCGGCGTTATCATCCGGCCCGGGTGTTTTTGTGCAGGAGGTACCGATCATCCATCAGATCGGTCCTCCAACTTGAGTATGACATGGCGCGGGTTCGGCAGGATGTGCCTGCCTTTTTCTCTCTCTGGTCTCCATATTTGTCATGGTTTCATGTTTCTGCAGGCATTATTGCTCTCCTCCCATAGCCAGAGTTTATTATATTTATATTTATTTTTTTTTATTGGTGTTTTTGTTTAGTGCATAATTTTTGTACATACCGTAGATCTGTGTCAGTGGGTTAGTGTCTCCTTTAGTTTATCTTCTTGTTGCTTTCCGTGCACACACATTCCCGTTAATTTGTTGTCGGTAGCGTTTACTGACTTTTTCTTTTTCTTTTTATTTTATTTTCCGTCGGCCTCAAGCCGTTGGTCGACAAACTTTTTTGTGTGCCGGCTAAGCGTTTTGGTATTTTCTGTTTATTGTTTACTGTTACCAAGGTGTTTTATGTTGTTTTGTTGATGTTGATTGCATTTTTGCTGTGGCATGCACATTGTCTGATGTGTTTTTGTTTTGTTTTTTTGTTGCTCAAGTGTCGGCTTTTTTTCTAGTTTGCTTTTGGTGTCGTTCACCTATTTTATATTTATTACTCGTCGGTTTCACACAGTTTACTGTCGCACGGTTTTGTGTTTAATGTTGTGGTTGTTTTTATTTTTTTTGTTTTAATTTTTTTTTCTTGCTGAACGGGTACTGCTGGCGCGTGGTACCGAGGGTTTTTTTTTGTGTGTTGGTTCTGAACCTTACCGACGTGTTTCTTGATTTTGTTTCTGTAATCGGTGTTTATTTTTGTGGTTAGTGCTGTGCATACAGTGCGAATTCACTGTTTCGACCCGAGTTTATTTGGTGGTGATGGTTGTCTGCAAGTTTAACTCCTGTGTTCTTTTTCACAAAGTTTTTCATGGTGTTATTTGTGTATTGTGCATTCTTTATTGTGTTCATGGTGCTATTTGTATATTGTGCATTGTGTGTTAATTTCTTGGTGTTATTTGAATATTGTGCTTTGTGTGTTGTGTTAATGGTACGGGGTGTTAGTTTCTAGTGGTTGTTTTTTTCTCTGTGTTGCTGTCGGTCTTACTGACCGAGATACGCTTTAAATGTAAATTTTTGTTGTTCGTCGGCTTACAGCCATTTGTCAACGCATTTCTCCGAACTACCAGGTTTTGTTTTTTTTCGGCTGCAGCTTGTTGTCGGACCGTGTGTGTGTTTGTTTTTTTCCCTTGACAGTTTTGACAAACTCGGCTGACTTTTCTTTACCGCCTTGCTTCATTAGTGGTCTGTCCTGTATGTATTGTTTGTTGTGCAACTGTTTTCTTTTTATCTTGCCGTGTGTTATTCTTCAACTTGCTCTGATGTCGTCTGCTTCTTCCTGTAGAGTACTCTGTTTATTGCGATATTGATTGTGTGTTGTTATTGTCGTTGCCGGTGAGTTATTGTGCAATTTTTTTTCCCGGTGAAAATTTGTGTTTGTATGTTGTCTTTTTTTGTAAATAAATGCTCTTTTGAAGTACTACCTCCACCAGCATGAGTGCCATATACCCGTCTATATCTCCTTCCTCTGCGCTTTCTTCGTCGTCTGTATCTTCCGTGACCACCATGAATGGTGTTCAGTCAAATAGTGTTGTGGTTTCGTCGCCAACTGTACCGCTGGTTACAAATGTGCCGGAGCCTGGGTCAGAGGTACCCAGCTCTTCTATTCCTGTGTCTCGTTCGTTCGCCGCTGCTGTGAGTGCGACTTCTACTCTACAAAGTGCTTCTGTGTCTTCGCGACCAGAGTTTACACGTGTTATTCCGCTTTAAGGATAACATTACCACTCGACTCTCCTCAAGGTAAGGAACTTTCGTCTGCCTTACTTTTAAGTGTATTTGTTCCTGCTCTGCGCGACACCCCCCTCCCCCAATATTTAAATGCTATTTCTAAAGTTGTACCCGGAGAAAGCATTGTGTCTATTATCCGCTTGGGAGGGGGTGTTGTCGTGCACTTCACTCATCAACAGGTAGGTGGACAAAATCCTGACTTTTGGCTTGGACATTGGTTCCGTACATCTCCAACCAGTTGCAGCAGCTCAAAGACCAGTGACTGTCACCTTGTCTCCAGTACCCACAGCTGTGCCTGACTCGGTATTAATTGATGCCCTTAACACCATGGGGCGAGTGGTTGGTACCACAAAGTACCTCCCAGCTGCTGCTCGCGACTCCCCCTGAAACATGTTCAGGGCGGTCGTCGTCAATACCGAGTCATCTTTCCAACCCCACAAGCAATAGTTAACCGGCCAACCACCCTGGAACTCATAACTGAAACCCGGACCTACATTTTCAATCTGTTTGCTGGCGTTCAGTGCTTCCGATGCAAGGGTGAAGGTCACCTTGCATCGGCATGCCCACATTCCACAGCTGCTACTGTTCCAACTCAATCACTTGATGCTGCTGTTCCAGCGGAGACTATGCCCACCGCTCCGGATTCTTCCCCCACCCTCCCCACTCAATCTGTTCCAGCTGCCGTTCCTGGTTCCACCTCTGTCGTATCACCTCCAGTGGTTCGTGTTGCTTCGGCATCCACTGACCTTCAGGAATTTCCACCGTTGCCAGCGTCTGAAGGGGCCTCCACCCCCAAGGTTCAGCGGACCAAGAGGCAAAACTCCCCTGGCTCAGCGAACCGTCGTGCGAGTTCCTCGGACCGCCAGAAATCCAGGAAGACGGCTACATCCTCGTCACCTTCACCTGGACCGGCTCCTGTTACTTCTTCAGTTTCCATCTACAACCGTTTTACCTGTTTGCCGAACGATGATTCCATGGACGTTACCGATCCCGATTCTGAAGAAACTTTATTTGCTGAATCTGATGACGACTCTCCTGCCCCCTCTCTGGTTGACATCACCTCTATGTTTGCTGACATTGAGGTGCCCTTAACTCCCCTCTCATTCACAGATCTGTATGCCTTGATTGCTCGCCCCAGACGGGCGAAATTGATTACTCTCCCTTGTATAGCGAGTAAACTCTCTCACCTTCCGGAGATGCTAACCCAACTGACGTTCCTGCATGAGTTCTTATTAAATGTTGATCTGCCATCCGGGACAGAGCAGTACGCTCGCCGGTTGGCGTATTTACTTAAAGTTTTGAAGGCAGAACTGGAAGGTTGGATGCAGCCGCCCCAGTGATGCCTTCCCTAAATGTGCTCTGCTTTAACTGTAGAGGCCTTGCGTCTTCAGCCGCGAATGCTTTGGTCTTCGAGGACGTTCGTTTCCTGAGGACAGATATCCTCCTCTTCCAGGAGACGAACTGTTCCTTGGCGACCGGGTATTCCTGCTGGAGACGCTGGCCCTACGCTTTTATCACAACTACCGGACGCACATTGGGTCCGGTACAGCGATTGCATTCCGTACTCGGTTTCATTCTCTTCTTTCAGATATCGTTGAGTCACAGAGTCTGCTGGGCTCCTTTCAAGGTATCTCCTTTAGTTATCTTTCCCGTCGTTTTCATGTTTTTAATCTGCATATGCCACAATCATCGGTTGATGCTGATGCTCTTCTTTCGCATTTGATTTCCCTTCTTTCCCAAATTCCTCCTTCTGAAATCGTTCTTATTGGTGGTGACTTCAACTGCACTCTCCAACCGGGTCTTGACCGTGATGGTTCCGGGGAGAGTCGCCTTAACCTTTCCTCCCAACTGTCTCAACTAGTTAGTAATTTTTGTCTCATTGACGCATTTCGTACCATCCACCCTCTGTCCCGTGAATTCACATGGTTTCCTCCGGCCGCCTTAGCGCATGCTGCGGCTCGTCTCGACCGGTTTTATGTTTTCTAGTTTCCTCCACTCCTCCCTTGTTGAAGTAACCCATCATCCTTCTGTTTCCTCCGACCATCGTCCTGTTCTTCTGGAAATATTTTTGTCCTCTTTCTCTGCCCCCTCCCCGGTTTGGTCTCTCGATGATTTTCTCCTTTCCGATCCCACTTTTCAGGCCGAAATTCGTTCGATTATTTCTTCATCCATTTCTGAACTTCCTCTCACGGTTGACCCAGCAGCTTTGTGGCTTTCCACCAAACTTTCTATCCTATCGTTTGCACGTCAGTTCTCTTTTTCGTCCCGTTTTCACCGCTTTCATGATTTAACTACTCTTCACCGTAAACTACAGTTCCTTTCTCCTTTAGATCCATCGTTTGCAGCTCTTCAATCACAACTTCATAGTATTCTATCTTCCTTTACTTCTTCGTCTCTTACCCGGTTAAAGTTTTCCAAGTTACATTTTCATGATGACCCGTTTCAACACCTTCGACATTTTGAATCCCACCGTACTCTAAGTACCAACATTTCTTTTCTCTCGCTTCCAGATGGCTCAACTGTTTCTGATCCAGTGCAGATCTGTGATCGAACTTTTCAGTACTTCACTGATCGGTTTCGATTGCGGGTCCTGCCGCCTGCAGAGAATTCTCCATTATTATCACATCTTCCTCACGTCCCGTCTTTTTTCCCCCTCCTTGGTTTCACCGATCTCTCCCTCGGAGGTTCGTTTTGCCATTTCTAGTCTGAATGACCGCTCCGCCCCTGGGGCTGACGGTCTTCCACTTTCTTTTATAAAACCTTTCTTCCTGCTCTGCTTCCTCTTCTCGTTGCTTGTTTCAACTCGATCTTTTCTTCTTCGACTTTCGTTTCTTCTGACTTTGCTTTTGCTCTTCTCCGCCTAATTCCTAAAACTGGTAATCTTGGTCTTCTATCTAACTGGCGCCCCATCTCGATTCTTAACACCGACTACAAGATCTTTGCAAAAATTCTGGCTCTTCGCCTTAACCCTGTTCTACAATTTATTATTCATCCTGACCAAACTTATACGATCCCTTCCCGTTCGATTGCAACTAACATCACTACCATCCGTGATTTACACTCTCTTGCTTCCCGTCTTTCTGAACCTCTTGCTATTTTTAACCTAGATCAGAAACAAGCATTCGATTCTGTCCATCATTCTTATCTTTTCTCTGTTCTTCGTCACTTTGGCTTTCCTTCCCTTTTCTGTCAGGCACTTTCCAATCTATATTCCCATTCTTCCTTTCGTGTTCGGACCTCTTCTTTTATGACGGCTGCTATTCCTTTTGCAAGCGGTATCCGGCAGGATTGTCCCCTGTCGGGTCAACTGTTTGCCCTCACGTTTGAACCACTTCTTATTTCCCTTCGATCTCGTTTGCTGGCAGGCATTCCGCGTGGTGTGGCCTCCACACGGCACCATCGCGTGGTTTTGTCGGCCTATGCGGACGACCTTACTCTTTTTTTACGTTCACAACAGGCTTTTGGTGTTGTTTTGTCTACCTATACTGAGTATGCTTCAATTTCAGGTGCGGCCCTTAATACCTCTAAATCTGTTGGCTTGTGGGCTGGCTCGTGGTCGTCCCGCGGCGACCGCCCTTGGGGTGTCCGGTGGTCGACCACGGTCATCAAACTTCTTGGAGTGTTCATCGGGAACCCGGTGGCGGTTGCTGCCGCCACTTGGTCCCCTTTGGTGCAGGACATGAATCGATGCCTTGCCCCTTTTCGCCGTTTGAAACCGTTTCTTTCTTTTTTTAGCAGGTCGCATCTTCTTTCCGCTTTTCTTCTTCCGGCCCTTTCTCATACTTGGTTTGCTCATTTTCCTCCTCCCCTCTTTTTTCGTCACGTTCAATGTCTTTTTACAGATTTTATATGGGATGTCGTACATTGGGTTCATCGATCCACGCTTGTTCTTCCGGTTTCTTTTGGTGGTCTTGCCCTTCCGGATTTGTCCCGTAAATCGAACGCTTTCCATCTCCAACATTTTTTGAGGATTTTTTCCCTTCCTTGCGGTTCTTCGATTACTATAATTGACACTTTGCTCTTTCCACGAAGTCCTTTTCTTTCTCTAGCTACTTTTATCCGCATGGACCTCTTTCCACTCATTCCCAATCACTTTCCCGCTACTTACCGTACCGTTTTCTCCCTCTGGCACTCCTTATGTCCAGTCAGCCTCCCCCCCGCTTCGACTAACGATCTCCTAGCGGAACCGCTTTTCTTCTCCTCTGCCCTTCGTTCTCCGAATTCTCAGTACCTGAACTTCTCCACTTGGTTTGCAAGTGGCGTCGTTCAGGTTTCTCAACTTTTGATTCTTCTCTTCAGTGGAAATCTTTTGATCGCCTTTCCCCTCTGTTACTTGATACCCCTCAGCATCGTGCACAGTTCTGCCTTATTCAATCCTGTCTTATTCGTCTTTATCCTTTACTTGTCAATTCTATTGGCCTCATTCCGTCTTCCGCCATGTCGCTCAGTCTTCCCTTTCTTCTCTACTTAAACGATTCTCCATTTTTACACCATCAAGTTACAGCCAAGCTCCTTTATTCGCATTTTCTTACCAATTTCACAGCTCCATTAGCAATCCCTTCTGTTTCAGCTACAGATCTTCCAGGTACGTGGAGTGATCCATCGACTTCCCTGGCTTCCCCGAAAGCCAGGGACATTCATTGGCTGCACCTACACCGTCGGTTGCTCACTCCGCGTACCCTTCATCGTTTCCGTCATTTGGCTTCCCCGCTTTGCTTCTTTTGTTCTACACTTGGTGATGTGTCACATTCCTATGATTCTTGTCTGGTGTTGCAGCCCTTGTTTTCGATTATGTTTTCCCTTCTTTCCAAAGTTTGCCCTTGTCCTCATACAATGTTCCATTTATATTTCCTCAGACGCCATTCTCCCCCTGTAGATGTCCACAGTTCTGTTTGTGCATTCATCATTCTCCAAGCAAAGTTGACGATTTATTTGTTTTACCACTCCAGCGTGGATCGAGCTTCTCTCCGGCGTTATCATCCGGCCAGGGTGTTTTTGTGCAGGAGGTACCGATCATCCATCAGATCGGTCCTCCAACTTGAGTATGACATGGCGCGGGTGCGGCAGGATGTGCCTGCCTTTTTCTCTCTCTGGTCTCCATATTTGTCATGGTTTCATGTTTCTGCAGGCATTATTGCTCTCCTCCCGTAGCCAGAGTTTATTATATTTATATATTTTTTTTGATTGGTGTTTGTTTTGTTTAGTGCATAACTTTTGTACATACCGTAGATCTGTGTCAGTGGGTTAGTGTCTCCTTTAGTTTATCTTCTTGTTGCTTTCCGTGCACACACATTCCCGTTAATTTGTTGTCGGTAGCGTTTACTGACTTTTTCTTTTCTTTTTATTTTATTTTTCGTCGGCCTCAAGCCGTTGGTCGACAAACTTTTTTGTGTGCCGGCTAAGCGTTTTGGTATTTTCTGTTTATTGTTTACTGTTACCAAGGTGTTTTATGTTGTTTTGTTGATGTTGATTGCACTTTTGCTGTGGCGTGAACATTGTCTGTTGTGTTTTTGTTTTGTTTTTTGTTGCTCATGTGTCGGCTTTTTTTCTAGTTTGCTTTTGGTGTCGTTCACCTATTTTATATTTATTACTCGTCGGTTTCACACAGTTTACTGTCGCACGGTTTTGTGTTTAATGTAATAATTTTTTTCTTACTGAACGGGTACTGCTGGCGTGTGGTACCGAAGGAGTTTTTTTTTGTGTGTTGGTTCTGAACCTTACCGACGTGTTTCTTGTTTTTGTCTTGTGTAGTTAGTGTTTATTTTTGTGGTTAGTGCAGTGCATACAGTGCGTATTCGCTGTTTCAACCCGAATTTATTTGGTGGTGATGCTTGTATGCAAGTTTAACTCCTGTGTTCTTTTTCACAAAGTTTTCATGGTGTTATTTGTGTATTGTGCATTCTTTATTGTGTTCATGGTGCTTTTTGTGTATTGTGCATTGTGTGTTGTTTTCTTGGTGTTATTTGAATATTGTGCTTTGTGTGTTGTGTTAATGGTACGGGGTGTTAGTTTCTAGTGGTTGTTTTTTTCTCTGTGTTGCTGTCGGTCTTAGTGACCGAGATACGCTTTAAATGTAAATTTTTGTTGTTCGTCGGCTTACAGCCATTTAAACGCATTTCTCCGAACTCCCAGGAGTTGTTTTTTTCCGGCTGCAGCTTGTTGTCGGACCGTGTGTTTTTTTTTCCTTGACAGTTTTGACAAACTCGGCTGACTTTTCTTTACCGCCTTGCTTCATTAGTGGTCTGTCCTGTATGTATTGTTTGTTGTGCAACTGTTTTCTTTTTATCTTGCCGTGTGTTATTCTTCAACTTGCTCTGATGTCGTCTGCTTCTTCCTGTAGAGTACTCTCTGTTTATTGCGATATTGATTGTGTGGAGTTTTATTGTTGTTACCGGTGAGTTATTGTGCAATTTTTTTACCCGGTGAAAATTTGTGTTTGTATGTTGTCTTTTTTGTAAATAAATACTCTTTTGAAGTTCTGCCTAAACAGTCGAATTTTTTCGAGCTCCTGCCAGGATTGGAAGTTTTGTGTGAAGTTTGTGTTCTTTTTTGCGTTTGTTCTTTGAACGTTCGTGTGTTGTTATTACCCGTGTTCCTTCCTCGCAAGTGGTGAGGCGTACAAGCTGTACGTGCTTATTTTATCGTTTTTTGCCTGTTCTTGAGTGTTGCAAGCTGCAACGCTCGAGCCGCGAGGGTTAGTAGCCGGGCTGGCTACTACCTCAACCAGCATGAGTGCCATATACCCGTCTATATCTCCTTCCTCTGCGCTTTCTTCGTCGTCTGTATCTTCCGTGACCACCATGAATGGTGTTCAGTCAAATAGTGTTGTGGTTTCGTCGCCAACTGTACCGCTGGTTACAAATGTGCCGGAGCCTGGGTCAGAGGTACCCAGCTCTTCTATTCCTGTGTCTCGTTCGTTCGCCGCGGCTGTGAGTGCGACTTCTACTTTACAAAGTGCTTCTGTGTCTTCGCGACCAGAGTTTACACGTATTCCTTCCGCTTTAAGGATAACATTACCACTCGACTCTCCTCAAGGTAAGGAACTTTCGTCTGCCTTACTTTTAAGTGTATTTGTTCCTGCTCTGCGCGACACCCCCCCCTCCCCTAATATTTAAATGCTATTTCTAAAGTTGTACCCGGAGAAAGCATTGTGTCTATTATCCGCTTGGGAGGGGGTGTTGTCGTGCACTTCACTCATCAACAGGCGGTGGACAAAATCCTGGCTTTTGGCTTGGACATTGGTTCCGTACATCTCCAACCAGTTGCAGCAGCTCAAAGACCAGTGACTGTCACCTTGTCTCCAGTACCCACAGCTGTGCCTGACTCGGTATTAATTGATGCCCTTAACACCATGGGGCGAGTGGTTGGTACCACAAAGTACCTCCCAGCTGCTGCTCGCGACTCCCCCTGAAACATGTTCAGGGCGGTCGTCTTCAATACCGAGTCATCTTTCCAACCCCACAAGCAATAGTTAACCGGCCAACCACCCTGGAACTCATAACTGAAACCCGGACCTACATTTTCAATCTGTTTGCTGGCGTCCAGTGCTTCCGATGCAAGGGTGAAGGTCACCTTGCATCGGCATGCCCACATTTCACAGCTGCTACTGTTCCAACTCAATCAATTGATGCTGCTGTTCCAGCGGAGACTCTGCCCACCGTTCCGGATTCTGCCACCACCCTCCCCACTCAATCTGTTCCAGCTGCCGTTCCTGGTTCCACCTCTGTCGTATCACCTCCAGTGGTTCGTGTTGCTTCGGCATCCACTGACCTTCAGGAATTTCCACCGTTGCCAGCGTCTGAAGGGGCCTCCACCCCTAAGGTTCAGCGGACCAAGAGGCAAAACTCCCTGGCTCAGCCAAACGTCGTGCGAGTTCCTCGGACCGCCAGAAATCCAGGAAGACGGCTACATCCTCGTCACCTTCACCTGGACCGGCTCCTGTTACTTCTTCCGTTTCCATCTACAACCGTTTTTCCTGTTTGCCGAACAATGATTCCATGGACGTTACCGATCCCGATTCTGAAGAAACTTTATTTGCTGAATCTGATGACGACTCTCCTGCCCCCTCTCTGGTTGACATCACCTCTATGTTTGCTGACATTGAGGTGCCCTTAACTCCCCTCTCATTCACAGATCTGTATGCCTTGATTGCTCGCCCCAGACGGGTGAAATTGATTACTCTCCCTTGTATAGCGAGTAAACTCTCTCACCTTCCGGAGATGCTAACCCAACTGACGTTCCTGCATGAGTTCTTATTAAATGTTGATCTGCCATCCGGGACAGAGCAGTACGCTCGCCGGTTGGCGTATTTACTTAAAGTTTTGAAGGCAGAACTGGAAGGTTGGATGCAGCCGCCCCAGTGATGCCTTCCCTAAATGTGCTCTGCTTTAACTGTAGAGGCCTTGCGTCTTCAGCCGCGAATGCTTTGGTCTTCGAGGACGTTCGTTTCCTGAGGACAGATATCCTCCTCTTCCAGGAGACGAACTGTTCCTTGGCGACCGGGTATTCCTGCTGGAAACGCTGGCCCTACGCTTTTTATCACAACTACCGGACGCGCATTGGGTCCGGTACAGCGATTGCATTCTGTACTCGGTTTCATTCTCTTCTTTCAGATATCGTTGAGTCACAGAGTCTGCTGGGCTCCTTTCAAGGTATCTCCTTTAGTTATCTTTCCCGTCGTTTTCATGTTTTTAATCTGCATATGCCACAATCATCGGTTGATGCTGATGCTCTTCTTTTGCATTTGATTTCCCTTCTTTCCCAAATTCCTCCTTCTGAAATCGTTCTTATTGGTGGTGACTTCAACTGCACTCTCCAACCGGGTCTTGACCATGGTTCCGGGGAGAGTCGCCTTAACCTTTCCTCCCAACTGTCTCAACTAGTTAGTAGTTTTTGTCTCATTGACGCATTTCGTACCATCCACCCTCTGTCCCGTGAATTCACATGGTTTCCTCCGGCCGTCTTAGCGCATGCTGCGGCTCGTCTCGACCGGTTTTATGTTTCTAGTTTCCTCCACTCCTCCCTTGTTGAAGTAACCCATCATCCTTCTGTTTCCTCCGACCATCGTCCTGTTCTTCTGGAAATATTTTTGTCCTCTTTCTCTGTCCCCCCTCCCCGGTTTGGTCTCTCGATGATTTTCTCCTTTCCGATCCCACTTTTCAGGCCGAAATTCGTTCGATTATTTCTTCATCCATTTCTGAACTTCCTCTCACGGTTGACCCAGCAGCTCTGTGGCTTTCCACCAAACTTTCTATCCTATCGTTTGCACGTCAGTTCTCTTTTTCGTCCCGTTTTCACCGCTTTCATGATTTAACTACTCTTCACCGTAAACTACAGTTCCTTTCTCCTTCAGATCCATCGTTTGCAGCTCTTCAATCACAACTTCATAGCATTCTATCTTCCTTTGCTTCTTCGTCTCTTACCCGGTTAAAGTTTTCCAAGTTACATTTTCATGATGACCCGTTTCAACACCTTCGACATCTTGAATCCCACCGTGCTCTGAGTTCCAACATTTCTTTTCTCTCGCTTCCAGATGGCTCAACTGTTTCTGATCCAGTGCAGATCTGTGATCGAACTTTTCAGGACTTCACTGATCGGTTTCGATTGCGGGTCCTGCCTCCTGCAGAGAATTCTCCATTATTATCACATCTTCCTCAGGTCCCGTCTTTTTTTCCCCCTCCTTGGTTTCACCGATCTCTTCCTCGGAGGTTCGTTCTGCCATTTCTAGTCTGAATGACCGCTCCGCCCCTGGGGCTGACGGTCTTCCACTTTCTTTTATAAAACCTTTCTTCCTGCTCTGCTTCCTCTTCTCGTTGCTTGTTTCAACTCGATCTTTTCTTCTTCGACTTTCGTTTCTTCTGACTTTGCTTTTGCTCTTCTCCGCCTAATTCCTAAAACTGGTAATCTTGGTCTTCTATCTAACTGGCGCCCCATCTCGATTCTTAACACCGACTATAAGATCTTTGCAAAAATTCTGGCCCTTCGCCTTAACCCTGTTCTACAATTTATTATTCATCCTGACCAAACTTATACGATCCCTTCCCGCTTGATTGCAACTAACATCACTACCATCCGTGATTTACACTCTCTTGCTTCCCGTCTTTCTGAACCTCTCGCTATTTTTAACCTAGATCAGAAACAAGCATTCGATTCTGTCCATCATTCTTATCTTTTCTCTGTTCTTCGTCACTTTGGCTTTCCTTCCCTTTTCTGTCAGGCACTTTCCAATCTATATTCCCATTCTTCCTTTCGTGTTCGGACCTCTTCTTTTATGACGGCTGCTGTTCCTTTTGCAAGCGGTATCCGGCAGGATTGTCCCCTGTCGGGTCAACTGTTTGCCCTCACGTTTGAACCACTTCTTATTTCCCTTCGATCTCGTTTGCTGGCAGGCATTCCGCGTGGTGTGGCCTCCACACGGCACCATCGCGTGGTTTTGTCGGCCTATGCGGACGACCTTACTCTTTTTTTACGTTCCCAACAGGCTTTTGGTGTTGTTTTGTCTACCTATACTGAGTATGCTTCAATTTCAGGTGCGGCCCTTAATACCTCTAAATCTGTTGGCTTGTGGGCTGGCTCGTGGTCGTCCCGCGGCGACCGCCCTTGGGGTGCCCGGTGGTCGACCACGGTCATCAAACTTCTTGGAGTGTTCATCGGGAACCCGGTGGCGGTTGCTGCCGCCACTTGGTCCCCTTTGGTGCAGGACATGAATCGACGCCTTGCCCCTTTTCGCCGTTTGAAACCGTTTCTTTCTTTTTTTAGCAGGTCGCATCTTCTTTCCGCTTTTCTTCTTCCGGCTCTTTCTCATACTTGGTTTGCTCATTTCCCTCCTCCCCTCTTTCTTCGTCACGTTCAATGTCTTTTTACAAATTTTATATGGGATGTCGTACATTGGGTTCAACGATCCACGCATGTCCTTCCGGTTTCTTTTGGTGGTTTTGCCCTTCCGGATTTGTCCCTTAAATCGAACGCTTTCCATCTCCAACATTTTTTGAGGATTTTTTCCCTTCCTTGCGGTTCTTCGATTACTATAATTGACACTTTGCTCTTTCCACGAAGTCCTTTTCTTTCTCTGGCTACTTTTATCCGCATGGACCTCTTTCCACTCATTCCCAATCACTTTCCCGCTACTTACCGTACCGTTTTCTCCCTCTGGCACTCCTTATGTCCAGTCCGCCTCCCCCCGCTTCGACTAACGATCTCCTAGCGGAACCGCTTTTCTTCTCCTCTGCCCTTCGTTCTCCAAATTCTCAGTACCTGAACTTCTCCACTTGGTTTGCAAGTGGCGTCGTTCAGGTTTCTCAACTTTTTGATTCTTCTCTTCACTGGAAATCTTTTGATCGCCTTTCCCTCTGTTACTTGATACCCCTCAGCATCGTGCACAGTTCTGTCTTATTCAATCCTGTCTTATTCGTCTTTATCCTTTACTTGTCAATTCTATTGGCCTCATTCCGTCTTCCGCCCCGTCGCTCAGTCCTCCCTTTCTTCTCTACTTAAACGATTCTCCATTTTTACCCCATCAAGTTACAGCCAAGCTCCTTTATTCGCATTTTCTTACCAATTTCACAGCTCCATTAGCAATTCCTTCTGTTTCAGCTACAGATCTTCCAGGTACGTGGAGTGATCCATCTACTTCCCTGGCTTCCCCGAAAGCCAGGGACATTCATTGGCTGCACCTACACCGTCGGTTGCTCACTCCGCGTACCCTTCATCGTTTCCGTCATTTGGCTTCCCCGCTTTGCTTCTTTTTGTTCTACACTTGGTGATGTGTCACATTCCTATGATTCTTGTCTGGTGTTGCAGCCCTTGTTTTCGATTATGTTTTCCCTTCTTTCCAAAGTTTGCCCTTGTCCTCATACAATGTTCCATTTTATTTCCTCAGACGCCATTCTCCCCCTGTAGATGTCCACAGTTCTGTTTGTGAATTCATCATTCTCCAAGCGAAGTTGACGATTTATTTGTTTTACCACTCCAGCGTGGATCGAGCTTCTCTCCGGCGTTATCATCCGGCCCGGGTGTTTTTGTGCAGGAGGTACCGATCATCCATCAGATCGGTCCTCCAACTTGAGTATGACATGGCGCGGGTTCGGCAGGATGTGCCTGCCTTTTTGCTCTCTCTGGTCTCCATATTTGTCATGGTTTCATGTTTCTGCAGGCATTATTGCTCTCCTCCCATAGCCAGAGTTTATTATATTTATATCTATTTATTTTTTATTGGTGTTTGTTTTGTTTAGTGCATAATTTTTGTACCTACCGTAGATCTGTGTCAGTGGGTTAGTGTCTCCTTTAGTTTATCTTCTTGTTGCTTTCCGTGCACACACATTCCCGTTAATTTGTTGTCGGTAGCGTTTACTGACTTTTTCTTTTCTTTTATTTTATTTTTCGTCGGCCTCAAGCCGTTGGTCGACAAACTTTTTTGTGTGCCGGCTAAGCGTTTTGGTATTTTCTGTTTATTGTTTACTGTTACCAAGGTGTTTTATGTTGTTTTGTTGATGTTGATTGCATTTTTGCTGTGGCATGCACATTGTCTGATGTGTTTTTGTCTTGTTTTTTTGTTGCTCAAGTGTCGGCTTTTTTTTCTAGTTTGCTTTTGGTGTCGTTCACCTATTTTATATTTATTACTCGTCGGTTTCACACAGTTTACTGTCGCACGGTTTTGTGTTTAATGTTGTGGTTGTTTTTATTTTTTTGTTTTAATTTTCTTTTCTTGCTGAACGGGTACTGCTGGCGCGTGGTACCGAGGGTTTTTTTTTGTGTGTTGGTTCTGAACCTTACCGACGTGTTTCTTGGTTTTGTCTTGTGTAATTAGTGTTTATTTTTTGTGGTTAGTGCAGTGCATACAGTGCGTATTCACTGTTTCGACCCGAATTTATTTGGTGGTGATGCTTGTCTGCAAGTTTAACCCCTGTGTTCTTTTTCACAAAGTTTTCATGGTGTTATTTGTGTATTGTGCATTATTTATTGTGTTCATGGTGCTATTTGTGTATTGTGCATTGTGTGTTGTTTTCTTGGTGTTATTTGAATATTGTGCTTTGTGTGTTGTGTTAATGGTACGGGGTGTTAGTTTCTAGTGGTTGTTTTTTTCTCTGTGTTGCTGTCGGTCTTAGTGACCGAGATACGCTTTAAATGTAAATTTTTGTTGTTCGTCGGCTTACAGCCATTTGTCAACGCATTTCTCCGAACTCCCAGGAGTTGTTTTCTTTCCGGCTGCAGCTTGTTGTCGGACCGTGTGGTTTTTTTTCCTTGACAGTTTTGACAAACTCGGCTGACTTTTCTTTACCGCCTTGCTTCATTAGTGGTCTGTCCTGTATGTATTGTTTGTTGTGCAACTGTTTTCTTGCCGTGTGTTATTCTTCAACTTGCTCTGATGTCGTCTGCTTCTTCCTGTAGAGTACTCTCTGTTTATTGCGATATTGATTGTGTGGAGTTATTGTCGTTACCGGTGAGTTATTGTGGAATTTTTTTTTCTCGGTGAAAATTTGTGTATGTCTGTTGTCTTTTTTTTTGTAAATAAATGCTCTTTTGAAGTTCTGATTCTTCGTCCGGAAACGGATCTGGGTTCGAATCCCGGTGAGGCATGGATGTTGTTCACAATACACTTTCCTGCATACATACAATACTGATGGAAAGACAGCTAGACTTCTTGGCGTCTTTCCTCCGTTAAACAATGTCTGGCGGATGCCATTAACTTAATGGTTGATCTTTATCTTGCTCGAGAAAGGTGTCCCCCTTTCTGAGTGTGAGAATTTCCGGCTTTCTTTGTAACATCCAAATAACTTTAAGAAATGTTCTTTGTCTACATTCCAAGTCCCGTGTAAAAAATATACATATATGAATGCTCTCATCATACGTCCATATTACACACATTAATTTTGGTATTACGTTATAAACATAATATCCTTATTACTAGTTCATTAACGTATGACTTCCTGGTTATATAGGCATAATGTTCAATTAACTATTTGTCGTGCATAGATAATGTTCCCGCTCTCACAACTATTGTCTTCCAATGTTTTACTGTGGGATGAATTTTGTGTTTCAAATTTGAGAATACCATACAAAAGTCTTTCTGCAGCCAGGCAGAAATTGTAAGCTAAATATTTCTTATTATCATCAATTTGTTCAGCTCACTGTTAGCGGGCAATGAGCCCCACAAGCGTCTGGTTCTTAGTGCAACTGCACCACCTTGCCCTATGGTAGATACGCCACTGCCCCCAACCTTGCAAACTGTAACGCCTGTTTTCTTTTTTTCTGCTGGGAAGTATGTAGGACACACAGAAGGGTAGTAATTCTGCCGAAACTGAAGAGTTCGTGAAGCAGCTTGATGAGGAAACGTTGAGTTTCATGAGAAATTTTCAACCTTACTCGAATTTATTTTCCCAATCACCAAATGCCGAAGAGCGCCGTGAGGTCGCAGCAATAAAACTATATAGATAAAAGAGTAACTTCGTACAAATGTGTCAAATGAGATAAAAACTTCACCGTCTTGGTACGATATTTAATAAAAGATGAAACTATTTACAGATTAAAATACCCCAATAGCACTTTCGGGGTAACATTTACCCCATCATCAGATGGAACAGAGAGGTAATTCACCACTCGCTTAGCTTTTTTATAGGAGTGCAGCAATGCACTATGGGTAAGGGGCTTGAGGGTCGTGACTGTTGCCATTACATCAGAACAAGAGATACAATTCCCAAACAATAATTTCACATAATGATATAGAAATTTTGTTACAAATGAAGGTTATTGTCATATTAATAAATTGTCGGTAATATTTAATTTATTACTACTGCAATTTAAAGTTCAAGATAATAAACTAAATATTACCACCAATTTATTAATATGACAATAACCTTCATTTGTAACAAAATTTCTATATTAACTGAAATTATTGTTTGCGAATTGTATCTTTTGTTCCAATGTAATGGCAACAGTCACGACCCGCATGACACTCAAGACTCTTACCCATTGTGCATCGCTGCACTCCTATAAAAAGCTAAGCGAGTGCTGAATTACTTCTCGGGCACGTTAAGCCGTCGGACCCCGGGTACTGGTCCCCTGGTAGTAAATAAGGGCGTCTTCTGCCTCGCTTCCGTGTGACTTTCCTATCGGGCACTCTAGCCCAAATCTCCTGGCTCCCTATTTCAGACACTCCCTTCCTAAAATCTTCCTATTTCAGACACTCCCTTCCTAAAATCTTCCTATTTCAGACACTCCCTTCCTAAAATCCTCTACATATTATCTGATCCGATCTGAATTACCTCTCTGTTCCACCTGATGATGGAGTAAATGTTACCCCGAAAGTGCTAGTGGAGTATTTTAATCTGTAAATAGTTTCACCTTTTATTAAATATCGTACCAAGACGGTGAAGTTTTTATCTCATTTGATTAATGAAACTGTAATCTTTAGAGGTGATCTACGGGGAAAATAGACTCGGTGAAATCAAAAGTCTGATTCTTGTAAAACACCTTAACGGTTTTGTGGTCATCCTACATGAAAGTGTTCAAGAAGAAATAAAAAATGCAATCTTTATACGTTCCCTAAACGTTTTTATGGCCACTTGGCCATATTCCACTTATAGTCAAAGTTTTCGAGAAAAGCTTACCGTGCGATATTGTGTCTTTCCATGATTTCACTTTCAATGAATTCATCTGAAGCCCTAATTGTCGAAGAATTTGCGTTTCGGTGAATTCTCCGTTCGATTAATTCACCTGAAGCCCTAAGTGTCGAAGAATTTGCGTTTCGATGAATTCTCCGTTCGATGAATTCACCTGAAGCCCTAATTGTCGAAGAATTTGCGTTTCGGTGAATTCTCCGTTCCATGAATTCACCCTGAAGCCCTAATTGTCGAAGAATTTGCGTTTCGGTGAATTCTCCTTACGATGAATTCACCTGGAGCTCTCCAGAGATGGCAGACAACGAATGAGAAAGAAAATTTCGTGCTAGAAGTACTAAGGAAATAAAATTTACCGTCTTATGCACGATGGGGTAAAAACTTTTATTAAAATATTTACAGTTTAAAGGTACTTCATTAAATCAGGGCCGTCATAATTTTCGGGGCCCCGTATTTTATATATACAGAACCAGTGGAGGTTCTACGCCGGGGGATATAACCGTTTCGGGGGAGGGGATTATGTATTAATTTTGATTAAATACGGGCATATGCAGGAATCCCCCCATTTTTTTTTGTCTAGAACCGCTACTGTAACAGAACATATGCAACATATATGGTATTATTATACAATATGTGGTTATTTTTTTTGTTCACATATGGAATTATCACATTTTATACAACGTATTGATATACACTGCCGGCCACCCAAAATGCAACACCAAGAAGGAAGCATCCGATTGGCCTGAAATTCGCAACATGCGTCGCCCGCGAGAGGACATGCAAAACGATTTGCATTGCAGAGCATATGCATATTATGTGCACCCGGCACGCCACCGAGAAGCACTATAAGAAGGGTGCACAGAAGGCGGGGTGTAAGTAGTGAAAGTGTGGTGTGCTGCCAGACCTGCGCGTGGGAAGCTTCCTGATGCCTCGTCGCAGAATACGGAAGTCATTCCAGCACATTTCGGAGTTCGACAGAGGACGAATAGTGGCTTATCGCGACAGCAGTTTGTCGTACCGAGATATCGACGCCCGTGCGGGACGACATCCAGCCACAGTGAGGCGAGTATGGATTCGGTGGGTGCAGGAGGGACGGACGGACCGACGTGAGCGACTGCCGCAGCCGCGGCACACCACCGAGCGAGAGGACCGACATGTTGTGCGGCGGGCATTGACGGCTCACACCGTCACATCACAAACGCTAGCGCAAGAATTAGGGTGTCTTGCGCAACAACCTGTGTCAGCACGTACTGTTCGACGTCGTCTGCAGGAGCGGGGACTTGTAGCACGTCGCCCATTGCTCCGATTACCATTGACGTTACACCACCGGCGAGTGCGGCGGCAGTGGGCCGTTGAACGCCACACCTGGACTAGGGAATGGCACGACATTGTCTTCTCCGACGAATCCCGCTTCTGCCTGCAACACCACGATGGTCGGATCCGCGTGTGGCGGCACCGCGGCGAGAGACTGTATGACGCCTGCATTATACATCGCCATACCGGTCCGTCGCCTGGTGTTATGGTTTGGGGCGCAATTGGATATGACACCCGCACCCCTCTGGTACGAATCGCCAGTACACTCAACAGCCACCGCTGCATCTCCGACGTTTTGGAGCCTGTAGTCCTCCCTTACCTGCAGGACCTGCCAGCGGCCACGTTTCAACAGGACAATGCGCGCCCGTACGTGGCACGCATCGTGCAACAATTCTTCACGGCCCACCAGGTGTCACTGCTGCCGTGGACCGCCTGTTCTCCCGATATGTCGCTCATCGAACACGTCTGGTCGCTGATCGGCAACCGAGTGGCCCGGCAAGCACCACCCGCGGCTACGCCTGAAGAACTGTGGCAACGTGTGGAAGCAGCCTGGATCGACATACCCCAAGAACACATCCAAAGCCTCTTTCGTTCGATGCCGCGGCGTGTAGCGGCCGTTATTGCCAGCCATGCGGGCCACACGAACTATTGATGTCTGCGTGTTCCGCAAGTCGCACGGGCCTGTAGCTCAATCGTTTCATCTTTGTATCTGTTGTTATGTGTCCAGTAAATCTGTCTTTGCTATCTCGTGTCATTCCTGGTGTTGCGTTTTCGGTGGCCAGCAGTGTATATACAACGTATGAGAATTATTATATACACTACCATCACCATGCTATCCCTATGAGAAGAAACGTTTAATATCCAGTAACTTTTTAAATACCACTTGAATGAAAAATGGTACATGACAGAAATTGCAGAACTCCATGAAGTGTAGGAAATGCATTCACATTTTGTTGCATAGAAAATTACAAGAAAGTGGGTGCTGAAAGATATGTTTCTTTCCCATTCTACAAATTATTCAACGAAAATTAAAGTAAAACAGAAGAAATAAACCAACAAGCGCCGTTTCCAGACAATATAACGCACCGGACAGAAATGCCGATATGGTATCCCGGCATTGTTATTTGTTTAAACAGCGACGACAGAAAGAATTTATGCATAAGTAGCCCAGGTCGGAAACCCCAGTGATAAATATACGTGCACTTCTTCGTGTGGACAGCACAAACGACTGTTTAAAAGGAAAAAATGATTCGGAAAAAATGCGATTTGTGGCCCTCGAGGCTCAAGCCTCACCGACACTCGGGATCGGGAGGGAGGTCGGCTTTCTTTGTTTCTTATTTTGTCACAAAAGATCCATCCTAACACCTAACTGTTCTCCTGCCAGCTCGGGAAATCGAAGCTACGAGCAAGGTTTTTTCAAAAAAAAAAAAAAAAAAAAAAAAGGCAAATGAACTTCCAACTTTCTGTATTGGTGTTTCGTCTTTACTTTTAATAATAAAAAAAAAGCCTGCTGGTGAGTGGTCAAAGACTTTGACTTTTTGTAAACCTATAAGACTCTTGGGGTGTTGGGGCACCCAGTTCAGGAGCGGGCCTCTGGGCACCGGGCCCTTTGGCACACCCCTTAAGACGGCCATGCATTACTATAAGGTGTGCAATTTACTTCTCGGCCCCTAACCGCAAGCCATCATAGTAAATAGGCAAATGCAAATAGCTGTGTGCGATAATGGCTGATTGCAGCGCCATCCAACAGCTTTCCAGGCAACCGTAACCACTCACAGCTGTAGTAACAGTAGGGCCGAAAGTTGACGGTAAAAGCAATGTCGTTCGAGAAGCAACATTTGAGGCACTGCCTCCTGTTCGCGCTTCAGCTGGAAAATAGTGTTGTGCTGCTTTGGGTGAGGCTGCTGTGTCCTACAGTACGCGTAAGGTATGGTTCCAGCGGTTTAAACAGGGAAATTTTGATCTCCGTGTTTCAGAATGTCCGGGACAGCCACAGAAACTTGACGATGAGGAACTGGAAGAACTGTTGGACGCGAATCCCTGTCGCACACAGTCAGAGCTCACCCAGGAACTCGGAGTAACACCGCAAGCCATTGCAAAGCGCCTGCACAAGCTTGGACGGATTCACAAAGAGGGTCTTTGGGTGCCCCACCAACTCACAGCTGCGAACAAGTCTAGGCGCTACGATGTTGCTGTGTCCTTGCTCTCCAGATTCAAGAAGAAGGATTTCCTCCACAAGATTTTGACCAGTGATGAGAAGTGGACCCTCTACGATAATCCTAATTGGCGCAAATCATGGGTTTATCCAGGTCAGCCTACCATCAGTACCGCCAAACCGAATATCCATGCCAGGAAGTTGTTGCTGTGCATATATATGGTGGGATCAGCGCGGTGTCGTACACTATGAGTTGCTCAAACCTGGTGAAACGGTCAATGCTGAGCGTTATTGTCAACAACTGATTCGTATTAGTGACGCAATGGAGGCGAAAAGGCCATACACCGGCAAGGGCAGAAGGTCGGTCCTGTTGCTAAAGGATAACGCGCGTCCTCACACCGCGAAAACGATTTTAAACACGATCACCGACCTGGGATGGGATATTCTGTCCCACCCTCCCGCCCGGCGTATTCTCCAGACTTCGCAGCGTCGTATTATCACCTCTTTCGCTCCCTGCAACATCACCTTAGTGATACGCACTTCACTTCTGTCGAGGAGGTCTACACAAGTATTGATGGCTTTATCAGCTCCAAACAGCCCTCTTTTTCCGCAGTGGCTTTCGGCAGCTCCCTGAGCGATGACTCAAATGTATCCAACACGACGGGAATTATTTCCCTGATTAAGTACGTATTCGATTTGCTATCATTTGATGTCAACGTGTCGTGTCTGTGGCCGCTTTTTAAGTTGCACACCTAATAATTAAAAGCACTCCCCAATAGTTTAAAAACACAACGTTTGACCTTTCGGGCCTACTTTAGGCCCTTCCTCAGACGTACTTCAGTATAATGCTGATTGACTTAAGTGTTACAATACTTATATACACAGGGTATTACAATGACTTTGCGCATGTGTCAAAAACTGTGAAGACCTACAGGATAACACTGGTTGAAATATACGAGGTACAACGAAGTAAATTTCCCGGTCATTTTTGTCCACGCCGGGGCTCGAACCCTGGTCCCCTCATTCCGGAATAAGTCGCTCTACCAACTGAGCTACGCAGACGTTCGTTATCGCTGCTATCTGCCTTTATATCGTGTGCGTCCTGCTGGGCAGGCACGTTACACCCCTTCCCCCTGAAAGAGGGCCGGGGGCATGGCCCACGGGTCAGCCGTGACCATGAATCGTCGCAGGCAGCCATCCGCTGTAGAACGTACTTGAGAACTCCCAGTCAATCTGGTGTGTGGAATGCAACGTCACACACATTTATTTTTCGAAGCGCTGAAGAAGGGATTCTCTTATTTTTCCTATCTCGCGGTGTGGAAAGAACATCATACCATTGCGAGATCTTTAACGGCCAGGTCATCCGGGAAGTTCGGGCGCCATTATAACGACGTAAATTTCTCCGTCATTTTTGTCCACGCCGGGGCTCGAACCCGGGTCCCCTCATTCCGGAATAAGTAGCTCTACCAACTGGGCTACCACGCAGACGTTCGTTATCGCTGCTATCTGCCTTTATATCGTGTGCGTCCTGCTGGGCAGGCACGTCACAGAGGTTTGTACCGAAAGTAAAGCAAAAGTGGGCATAACTTTTTTTATTAACTGACAGAGATAATTCAAATTGCACATGTTGGTAGAGTAACTCTTTCTCTATAGTAATCCTTCTTCTTCATTGCAGTTAAATAATGGATTCCAAGCAGAAGCATGTCATTGAGTTTGTTTTTTTTTTTTTGATTGGAGGTTTAACGACCACGGTGAGCAACTCAATGGGCTATAAGCAGTCGCCCGTCCCTAATTTAGGGTCACTGGTTCCAGGGAAGGGAGAAAGCCAGTGCCGTAAGACAAACAAAATATCCATGCCTCACCGGGATTCTGAACCCGAACCCCTTTCGGACGAATGATCAGAGGCCATCGCTTAGACCACTGCGCCACCGGGGCGGCCATTGAGTTCTTGAGGAAGAAAGGGTGCAGGTTGTCCGACATCGACAGAAGGCTACAGAATGTTTACGAAGATGACACCATTGACAACCGCAATGTACACAGATGGATGAAGAAGTTTAAAGAGGAGGAAACCAGCATTGAAAACAAACCACGCAGTGGGAGGCCATCATTTGCGACCACTGGCACGAATCGTCAGCGAGTTGATGAATCGATTCCTGTGGAGAGACGAATCACAATCCGTGAGATCCGTGAGCTTGTTGCACAACTGGAATGTGGTCACAATGCCATACAGAAAATGGTGGAAGACTTAGGGTATCGGAAAGTTGTGCAAAGTGGGTACCTCAGAAGTTGACAGTCGATTTGAAGGAGAGGAGGGTGGAAGTCTGCTCTGATCTGCTGGAAGCGTTTGAAGCCAATGCGGACACTTTTGTTTTTCGATCTGGTAACAGGGAATGAAACGTGGGCATATCTTTATGATTCGGAAACGAAGAATCAATCCGTGGAATGACGTCACACCTCTTCACCAAGGCCTAAAAACTTCAAGAGCCAGCGGTCAGCACAGAAAGTCATGGTGACTGCTTTTTGGGATGACAGAGATGTCATTCTGCTTGATTTTCTGGAACGTGCTAGTACCGTGACCAGCGAGCGGAGCATTGAAACACTCAAGAAGCTTAGAGAAGCCATAAGGAAGAAGAGGCCGAACAAGAATCGGAAAAGGATCAACATTCACCATGACAATGCGAGACTACACATATCTTTGGCAGGCGATCAGCAAATTAGGCTGGTAGGTGGTCCCCCATCCACCGTACATCCCAGATCTGGCGCCCTCCTACTTCCACCTGTTTGTTCTAATGAAGTACAGTCTCCGGGGGACAACGGTTTGATGACACAGACAAAATGAAAGGGGATGTGATGAAGTGGGTACAATAGTCCACACCTGATTTTTTTTTCAAAGAGGAATCGAGAGGGTTGGGTTGAACGATGGCGCAAATGCATTGCTTGTGATGGAGACTATGTTGAGTAGTACCTTTGTATAGATAAAGAGTTACTCTACCAACATGTGCAGTTTGAACGACCTCTACCAGTTAATAAAAATGTTATGCCTATTGTTTCATTACATTCGGTACAACCCTCGTATATACGTATTTTACTTCTAAAGTTTTCTTCAGAAAATAATAGTAAACTTTTAAAATTGTATTATATTCTGTACAATGTGTCAGATAGGTGGCTGCAATCCTGTAATCACTGACATGTTGCATCTGTGATATGGGCCATATTTCTCCTTAGAATTACAATAAAAAGAAGGAATAAATGTACAAACACTAAGTAGTATACTCTCAGGATTAAAAAAATATAAAAAAAGTATTAAACTGGGCTCGAAGTAATGAATTACCTTGAAACGGCCGATCTTTCAAATCCTATGTTCCCCAGGTTCACTAAGCCGTCGAACGTTTTCATGCCCTTTGCCAGACTTGCTAAGCTCCTGAACTTTTTTTTTTTGTTTTATTGGAGGTTTAACGACCACTGTGAGCAACTCAGTGGGCTATAAGCAGTCGCCCGTCTCTAATTTAGGGTCACTGGCTCCAGAGAAGGGAGAAAGCCAGTGCAGTAGACAAACACAACATCCACGCCTCACCGGGATTCGAACCCGGACCCTCCTCGAACAGGTGATCAGAAACCATCGCTTAGACCACTGCGCCACGAAGTTCAGTGCGGCCCCTGAACTTCGCCATGCTCTTCAAAGACATAATATGCCGTTGAACTTTACCATGCCCTCTCCAGATTCACTAATTCGCAAACTTCACCATGTCCTCGCCTGCCTGGTTCACTAAGTCGCTGAACTTCACCATGTCCTCACCAAACTCACTATACCCGTGAGTTTCCCATAAATCCCTAAACGCTGCCCCGGTGGCGCAGTGGTCTAAGCGATGGCCTCTGATCATTCGTCCGGAAGGGGTCCGGGTTCGAATCCCGGCGAGGCATGGATGTTGTGTTTGTCTTACGGCACTGGCTCTCTCCCTTCACTGGAATAAGTGACCCTAAATTAGGGACGGGCGACTGCTTATAGCCCATTGAGTTGCTCACGGTGGTCGTTAAGCCTCCAATCAAAAAAAAAAAGAAAATCCCTGAACTGTTTACTATACAGGATGTTTCAAAGCTAATGAAACAAACTTTAAGGGTGATGGAACACACCGAAACAAGCACTTTTCGTCATAGAATGAAGTTACGCGGTTAGGCGCTGGAGGGCGCTTTCCCTTTCCCCACAAACGCCGTCTTTCGCAACGCAAAGACAGGAATGGCACAACAAATCAAAACAAAGCTTTATTGCAGACAAAATAAAAAACAAAACGTGACATCACAAAATTACATCAAATTTGCAAACATTAATAAGTAAATACCGAAATTAGTTACATTTACAAAAGCTGCTCAAAAGGGTGACAGCCACTCCTGATACACGCTTCGCATCGTCGACGTAAAGATGCCCGTATGTTATGGAAACTACCACGCATTTCCCGAACAGCTGCAGCAGTGACTGAAAGTCTGACGACTAGTTCCTCATTGGAATCAATGGGAGAGTCGTACATTACGGACTTAAGTTGTCCCTATAAAAAGAAATCTAGAGAGGACAGATCTGGTGATCGTGGGGGCCAAGCGATGGGTCCAACTCGGCCAATCCATTGGCCTCGAAATGTGGCGTTCAAGTAATCACGCACCTGAGTGCTGAAATGAGCTGGCACTCCATCATGCTGGAACCACATTTTACGGCGGACGGCTACTGGCACATGCTGGATCGATTCAGGCAAGACTTGTTGAAGAAAAATAAGGTACGTCCTCCCATTCAGACGTTCCGGTGAAAGATATGGGTCTTTGCGTTGCGAAAGACGGCGTGTGTGGGGAAACCGAAAGAGCCCTCCAGCGCCTAGCGGTGTAACGGTGTATTCTATCACCTCTTAAAGTTTGTTCCATTAGTTTTGAAACATCCTGTATATGGTAACACGGACTCAACTTCGGTCGTGGCTCGGCTCGGCTGGCTGTCAGGCATCTGCAAAGAAAATGCTCTAGATGTTCAGGTGCGGCATTCAAAACAAAAGCATAACAAGAATTTCAAAAAGCGTAAAAGGGGACTGACCTAGAAAGTTGGAAGGGCAGTAAACGTCACAACACTTAGGAGGGTATGAGTTTTTTATTGTGTGAAGCAAAGTAATTTTGCTTTCTAAGTTGGCGAGCAAAATAACTCTGTCTAATAAGACGCAAGAAAAAAACATATCATTCACCTTTGTACTGGAAGCATTACCGTGTACATAACAGGCTTGGCTTCTTATGAATATTCACTATACTGTATGGCGTAGGCGATGCGATTTGTTACACGTTTGATTCAGTGATGAAACACAGTACTATTTGTGAATAAAATTAAAAAAAAAAATTGTTTGAGTAGACAAGGAAATGTTTATTCCGACCACCATTCAAGATTTTGTTTATGGTAGAAAGAAAAGAATTTTTTAAGGAAAACATGACAACACCAACACACAGGGACGGAGTGGCCCACTGGGATACCGGGACATTTCCCGGTGGACCACAAGAAATGGCCCATTTTCTCGTAATTTTTTTAATCTGATTTTTTTAAAGAACGAATAACTATTTTACAACTTATGAATAAAAATCGATAACTTTATTTATGCTTTGTATCCGTCTGAAAAGTTATTTCCCTAAGAAAAAAAAGCATTTCTTTATATCTATATTTTGGGTGTTTGCTGTAACAAGACATAGCAAAATTTTCTGCACTTATGCAAGGAAAGTGCAGTCGGACCAAGAAAATAAAAAATAAGGAAACTACAGTTAGACGTAGTGTGAAAACACAAATTTGCAGGTGACGCAGATCGAAATCGCTCCCCCTTCACTTCGGAGTAAGTTTCTCTCCCAACTAAGCTACACGGACGGAATGTAACACTGCAGAGATTTGTCGTCTTGACAGGTGATTCTCCTCTGTAGTACGTCACAGTAGATCACTGGACTTGCAGCTCAGCGTAATTGGTGGGCCTTACTATCGTTTTCTAATTTTGACGGCAACACTAGCCCCCAGTGTAATGGCCCATCATCCTCACACTCTTATTTTGTTCACACTGGCAAAGGCATTCTTGGGCAGAGATATTCCAAAATTCGTGTCCTTCCTTCGTTTACCTTAAAAGCCATGATTATTTACCACAGAATTGGTTCATATTGATCAAACTATGCGTCTACTGAAGGAGGAGGTACCAATATAATAAATAGAGATACCAATACGTATTTATTTGGTAACTGATCACGCAGTAGGTTACCAGTGACCAAATCTAAAAATTAATTGCTTAGGAAAATTGTTATGCGGCTTAAACCCATATTTCAACTCTCAAAATAACCTTCATGATGATTAAGTTGGAACTGGGATTTTCGAGAGACTCGTGATTTTTTCAAAACCAAATATTTCGAAAAAACAAAAAAAGTTGTCATACGTAAATGGGAAGTGAAGTAAACCGAAAAAAATATTTCTTTTCAAATACATGGAAGGCGATGCACTGACACTGAAGTGCCGTATTTTCACTGTTGTCCATGTAGTCACTCTTTCAGAAAACTTGAAAATTAAAAAGCTGTGCTGTACAACACTCCAATTGAGCGTAGTTTAATGCTACATTCAATCACGAACGAACTTAAAAGATTCTTGTACCGTTAAATTGTTGTTAAAATTTGTTCACGACTAAATTCGTTTTAAAATGCATTTATTGACATCTCTATTTTATCCAGGATCTACTAGAATTATTAGATTAGATCATATGTAGAGGATTTTAGGAAGGGAGTGTCTGACCCCAGGTCTTAAACAACCCTTAGAAATAGGAAGCTAGGAGATTTGGGCTAGAGTGCCCGATAGGAAAGTCACACGGAAGCGAGGTAGAAGACGCCCTTATTTACTACCGGGGGGCCAGTACCCGGGGTCCGACGGCTTAACGTGCCCATCAGATCAGATCATATGTAGAGGATTTTAGGAAGGGAGTGTCTGACTCCAGGTCTTAAACAACCCTTAGAAATAGGAAGCTAGGAGATTTGGGCTAGAGTGCCCGATAGGAAAGTCACACGGAAGCGAGGTAGAAGACGCCCTTATTTACTACCGGGGGCCAGTACCCGGGGTCCGACGGCTTAACGTGCCCATCAGATCAGATCATATGTAGAGGATTTTAGGAAGGGAGTGTCTGACTCCAGGTCTTAAACAACCCTTAGAAATAGGAAGCTAGGAGATTTGGGCTAGAGTGCCCGATGGGAAAGTCACACGGAAGCGAGGTAGAAGACGCCCTTATTTACTACCAAGGGGACAGTGCCTGGGGTCCGACGGCTTAACGTGCCCATCAGATCAGATCAGAGTAGAGGATTTTAGGAAGGGAGTGTCTGACCCCAGGTCTTAAACAACCCTTAGAAATAGGAAGCTAGGAGATTTGGGCTAGAGTGCCCGATGGGAAAGTCACACGGAAGCGAGGTAGAAGACGCCCTTATTTACTACCAAGGGGACAGTGCCTGGGGTCCGACGGCTTAACGTGCCCATCAGATCAGATCAGAGTAGAGGATTTTAGGAAGGGAGTGTCTGACCCCAGGTCTTAAACAACCCTTAGAAATAGGAAGCTAGGAGATTTGGGCTAGAGTGCCCGATATGAAACTCGCACGGAAGCGAGGTAGAAGACGCCCATATTTACTACCGGGGGTCCGACGGCTTAACGTGCCAATCCGACGCACGGCGAATATTTAGTGGTTCGAGCGTAAGTTCCTGCCTGGGATCGAACCTGAAAATTCCCCGCGGCAGTCACGAACGTTGACCGCTAGTCCATCCGCGGCCCTCTAATAGAATTTTCTTACATGAGGTATTCCCCTGTAGATATATGTACTTTTGTAATGGACCGCAAGATTGAAATTCCCGGCCAAATTTGGTGGTCCCAATCCGCCCCTGCCAACACAATTAGCTTTAAAGACCTACAAGATTAGAGGAATATGAGGAGGCCGGGAATGGCTGACTGGTTAGCGGTTCAGACTACCTATGTAAGGTCCTTTGGTTCGATCCTGGGCTGATCTTGCGGAGGTGGTGTGAATTGCTAACAATCACTGAATGTTCGCCGTGCATTGGACGAGCACGTTAAGTGGCAGGTTGGACCCACTGGTTAAATGGGTATCCTTTCCTATGCCGCCCCCCTCCCCCAGAAATTCTCTCACCCCTCTGTGTGCAACATCGTACTTGTACGGTGGCGCCATCTACTGTACTCGAATCGCACTACAAACTGTTCTGTCAAAGTCGCTAGACTTGCTCTCATTCCTTCCGTTTCTGTGTCCTGCCCAAAAGGCGAACTCGCTGTAGGTGGCTGGGATCTAAAATCTACTCACTGTGGACGGAAGTCCTACAAGAAAATGACTGGACCATACAGGAAAAGAGGAATATGAGGAGAGTCGGGCGGTAAATCACAGATATCAAATTGAAAACCGCTTCCCAAAGATCGAGAAAATTTGCTAACTGTCCTTGTGGAAGATCATGTTCTACATAACTGCTGCCATCATCGATGTGCACGTGTGAAAGGATTGCACTATGATTCTTTACAGACCCATGTCATTAAAAGATGGTGCGAGGAGTTACAGGAAATTCAGGGACAGTGTTTTCATTTCTTACAAATGGACGATCGAAATTAAAATGAGGCTTTGCATTTGTGTGTACCAGGCTACCAGAACTGAATATGAAATTACTGCTATTTCAAATGTCTGTTTTTCAAATAATTGCAGCAACGATATTTACTTCATTTACTTTTTTCTTTTTTGTTGTTGTTGTTGTTTTCACAAAGTTTCCGTTCTTCTAGGTTCAAATACGTCGAAGATCCCGAATGGGAGGTAGAAATCACTACTATGATCCTCTGGAAACAGTGGAATATGAGGAGCTACCTGAAGCATTCAGACAAGGGGAAGAAAGAAGATGCCCGAAGACCCTGTATGTCTTAATATGTTTCTGGATCTGCGTCATATTACGGAGCTTTACCACCTTGTTCCTCGTGATTCGCTGGGCCTTCATACTCCACGTGAACTTCCAAGGGATGTTAGCCATATCATTGTGCTTTGCTTTCTGCTGCATGTTTATGTCGGAAGGTATCATTTGTGCCTTTACGGGAGATTTCATCGATTCATTTTCTTACCTTGTGGCGGTTAGTCTTCTAAATGCGATTATTTCCTGGTGTTTGTAGATGATATTTTTCTTTTTGTTGATCGTATTTTGCTTTTCGTGATCATATTTTGTATAAAGATGTACAAGAAATGGAATAAAAACGTTTGGAAATAAAGGCTCTTTCGATAATGTTTTAATAAATAAGAATGACAGATATATATTTTTTTTATTTTACGTATTTTTGTTTAGAACTACTCGTATGTCCTTCAGGGGAGTGGCGGACCCCTTAACCAGTTTCTAAAAGAGCGAGGACGGCTTCCTCGTTCTTACAGACTAATTGAATAACTAGTGAAACGTGTTCTACCGTTTATTTAGTTTTCATTGAATGATTCCGGGATGGTCAGAAATCGCCACAGGCTCTAAACAAACACTCCTCAATAACACTGGTAAACACATGTTTTGTCCCAGACATTTTTTTTTTGTTTCTCTAGTATTTTCATGTACGAGGAATCCAGATTTTCTATCCAAATTTTGCTATCTCGTATTGTTTTAGAGATATGAGAATATGTTGGTTTTTTTTCCAATTTTTTACGTTAAAAATAGTTTTTTTATTTTGCGAGAAATAATTCCGGTATTGACTTGGAGCACGTAGCATCATTTATTCCTATGAGAAAAAGAAAAAAACTGCAGGTGACATACAGACTCTTACGTTCGTGTTTTATCAAGGGGGGGGGGTGCCGTCCGCACGTGCGAATGAGTCGGACATGGCGCCACCTGCACCCTTCCCGGCTACTCACTCGACTGCTCGACTACGTCGTATGTCTCTGTTCTCTGTAGACAGCCGAAGTGAAAGCTGTGCTGTTGCTCTTTATTAGTAGTCTGTGTTTGTGTGTGAAAAATGCCACGCAACTGCCTCAACCATCCGGGTACGTTTTGTTATGTGTGCGGTGAATTGACATTCAAACCTCAACTGCGGAACTTTACTCCGTTAATACGAAAGTGTTGTCAGCTTTACTTTGGTTGCAAAGTAGGACAAGAGTTGGGGCCCACATATTTGTTGTGTTACATGTTCAAGACTTTTAAAGGAGTGGGCAAACGGTTCTCGCCATTTGCAGTTCCCATGGTGTGGAGAGAGCCGAAAGATCATTCTTCGGACTGTTATTTTTGTATAACAAATACAAAGGGAATGTCGAAACACAGTTTAAAATACCCCAACTTACCTTCAGCGATGCGACCTATTCCCCACAATGATGATATGCCAATACCACCTCACCCGGTATCAACCGATATAAATGAGAATTCAAGCTCTGAAGAGGATCAGAATGAAGATCACGCTGATCTACATGATACATGTTTCGACATTTCTGATGAGCCTCATTTATTGACACAAGGATACCTAAATGATTTAGTGAGTGATTTAAATCTATCTAAAAAACGGGCAGAATTTTTAGGATCACGACTAAAAGAGTGGAACCTTCTTGATCGCGGAACTAGGCTATGCTACTTTCGAAATCGTCAAGAAGATTTCAAGCAGTTTTTCTCGCAAGAAGGAGATATATTGTACTGTAATTATATATATTTCATCAGTGACGGACCCTGTAGGGCCTGCTTATAACGCACAGGAATGACGTTTGTTTATAGATTCTTTAAAAGTTAGCCCTAAACGCTGTCCTTTTGCACAATGGAAACAAATTCCCATCAGTTCCACTAGCACATGCTATTAATACATTGTATGAAAGAAACCTATGAAAATATGAAGATTGTTCTAAGCAAGGCCCAGTATGAAAAATTCATTTGGAACATATGTGGAGACCTCAAGGTGATCGCTATGCTGCTCGGGTTACAGTCTGGATACACAAAACTTTGCTGTCTTTTGTGCGAATGGGACAGCCGGGATCGTAAAAGTCATTTCAAAAGGAAGACATGGCCTTCACGTTAATCGGTGAAAAAGATGTAATAATGATCCTTTAGTTGATCCCAAAAACATCTATCTCCCACCTCTTCATATCAAATTAGGTTTGATGAAAAAATGTGTGAAAGCCATGGACAGAAATGGAAGTGTTTTTGTACTTGAAGGAGAAATTCCCCAAAATTAGCGATGCAAAATCAAAGAAGGAATTTTTGTAGGACCACAAATTAGAGAACTAATGAAAGATGAAACTTTTGAAGGACGTTTGAACGACTTAGAAAAACGCGCATGGGTTTCAAAAATTTAGTGCAAAACGTTTTAGGCAACAATAAATCTGACAACTATAGGATGTAGTACATGAAATGCTGAAAGCATTTGAAGACTTAGGCTGCAATATGTCTCTGAAGATCCACTTCCTTCACTCTCACTGAGATGTCTTTCCCGAAGACCTGGGCACCGTAAGTGATGAACACGGTGAACTCTTTCATCAGGACATTTCAAGCATCGAAAAAAGATATAAAGGAAAGTGGAGCTCAAGTATATTGATACGAACTCGGCCGCTCTACCAATTGTCGCGGTCTCATGGGTCATTATCCCACCGTTGACCGCCAATTGATACCGCCGCTGGCACCGATTGATACGGTACCGGGTCGAGTTAGGTTATGCATTCACCGCTCGCCACCAAAAGATACGAACGTGCCGAGCGATATAATTTATTAACACTCGTCACCAAATGTTAAGTTTGTGTTATCGATCCCGCTGCAGTCGGTAATTTATCCTCTATTTTGGATACGAGACTTGTGGGTTCTTGTAATTCGGGAGCTGGCATATTTTAGCGAGAACGGTAGCGGCTTGCTGAAACACAGGAATTTAATACAAGGAATTATCCACAACACCAGAGCCTTTAGAATGACTATAGTAAGATTAACACTTAAACATCTTTATTTGTAGAAGGAAACTCTATCCCGGGGTATTGCCCACGGTGATACAAACACATGTTACGCTCCCTATTCGGAGCTAATATCATCTAATCATCTACCTCTGGATGCAGGAATTAGACTTCCGCCTCAAAAAGGGCGTACCAGAGTTTCAATTTAGAGTCTGGGTTCAGTTAATGTTCTCAGTTCCTCCACTCAGTGACAGGATCCTTGTTACTTGTACCAATGGCGGGGGGGGGGTACTAAATTGACCCAGCACCGCGACCTAAGGTATATTGTGCATCCCCAGCCCTAACCTCGAAAGAGACCAGATGCACGAGCAAAAGCAAGAATGCTCTTGACTGGGACTAAAGAGAGATCACTTGGTCTCAAGTTGTGAGTACCAAAGTGTTCAAGCCTGAGTGCTGTAAAAAAGTCACAGTCACAAAGAAAATGCAAGGAAGTCTCCTCTTCCAGATGTCATCCTCTACAAAGTGGATCCTCTTTCACCCCAATCAAATTAAGTTGCCTGTTAAGACGACAGTGTCCTGTAAGTAGACCAACAATCAGTCCAATATCCTTTTTTGGCAGTTTAAAGAGTTCCTTAGCCTTATGAGGCAAGGGTCCTTGATTAAGTTTCTTTGCCTGCCTTTGACCCCTGGTAGCATGCCAGAGGTCAAGCTGCTTAGTCCTCAGCAGCCTTTTAGTTAGTCCTCTGGCCACACCAGAGGCGAGCCCTAATGCAGGCTCTGGACCATAAATAGCCTGCTCTGCCCCCTCTTTAGCAAGAAGGTCAGCTTTCTCATTAGCTTCAATACCCCTATGCCCTGGAACCCAGAACAGTTGCACTTTGTTCCGGTTTGCCAGTTCATTTAGGGTCTGGAGGCAGTTCCAAACAATTTTGTATGAAATGCGGCACTGACAAAGTGCCAGTAAAGCTGCCTGGCTGTCTGAACAAATCTGGATACGCACATTGTGATACCCTTTGATCAGATATTCTGATGCGCATGCTAGAATAGCATACACCTCAGCTTGGAACACGGTAGCATGCCTTCCAAGGCTTTGGCATTAATCATAACCTCTGGATAGGCAATATTCCCCTGCTCGGACTCCTACGTTTGTCCTGGAGCCATCAGTAAACATACAGTTTCACCGCTGCACCCAGGGACAAAGGACATTTCCCATTCACTGCGACTGGGAAAGTTCACACTGAATGCTTTATCAAAATGATATTTTACTAGCATATTGTCGGTTCCCATTTGAAAGATGGGCTCATTTACAAAAATACCTCTGAATAGGCTTGGTATGGCTGCCAACCCACAACGAGGGTCTCCACATGCCATTGCGGCATTATCTATATGCCCCCATAATAGCCTCACCATCAATATGAAGGTGAAGTGGCAGAATATCAAGAAGCAACTCCAATGCAGCTGTTGGAGTAGTTCTCATTGCTCCTGATATACCTATGCAGGCCCGCCTTTGTAACTTGTTAAGTTCAGCCTGCACCATGCAGAGGTTAACTCTGCGCCACCACACCGTTCAGCCATAAGTGACCATAGGTCTGGTGACCATAGTATATATCCAGTGCAAGATCCTCGGGTTGAGGCCCCAGGATTTGCCAATAGCACCTCTACATGACCAGAACACTTTCTTGGCTCTGGCAATACAATAATCTAGGTGCTGTTTCCAGGTTAAGCCTCCGTCCAAAATGACTCCCAGGTACTTAACCTGTGTACTGAGAGGAACTGTTTTCCCAAAGAGAGCAATATCTCCAAGGTCTCCAAGATTCCTTTTTCTAGTGAAAGGCACAAGGGTGGTTTTGTCAGGGTTTGCTGATAGACCAACCTTCCTGCACCAATCCTCAACAAAACCCAGTGTTCTTTGCATTACGCTCAAGGCTGTTTTAGGGAATTTTCCCTTGACAATTATGGTCACGTCATCTGCATAGCCAAAACAGTCGCAACCAGACCCCTCCAGGATCCCTAGCAGTTAGTTCATCCACCACCAGGCACCACAACAGGGGAGAGCAAACTCCTCCCTGAGAGCAGCCCCGGCAGGTGGAGACCGACAGAGTCTCCCCGAGTAGCGAGGCCATGGCCGTTCTGCTTGTGAGCATGGCCTTAATCCATTGACAACAGGTTCTATCAACACCATGTCTTTCCACAGCTCCCACAACGGTCTCCGTAGCGACCCTGTCAAAGGCACCTTCAATATCAAGGAAAGTGGCTAATGCCACCTCCTTAAATTCTAGTGCCTTCTCCAGGCAACAAACAATGCCATGGAGAGCTGCTTCTGTTGATTTGCCTTGTTGATAGGCAAACTGAAATTTTGAGAGGGGTTTAGGAAGTAAAACCACCTCTCTAATATGCCTATCTACCATCCTCTCAAGAGCCTTGAGAAAGAAAGATGTTAGACTAATAGGTCTAAAAGCATTTGCCTCCTGGTAATTTGACTTACCTGGCTTGGGAATAAGTATTACCCTAGCCTGTCTCCAAGCACTTGGTATATAACCAAGAGCAAGGCAGGCCCGATAAATTTTTCACAAGAGTGGAGTAATTATCTCCAGTCCTTGCTGCATCAAGATGGGAACAATTACATCGCAGCCAGGTGATTTAAATGGTTCAAAAGAATTAATGGACCACTTAATCCTAGAATAATTGACCACCTCCCTGGCAACCTTCCAGTCCTCCTTTTTTGCACGCCGGTGCTCAAGGCCAGCTGTGTGTACGCCAGTGGGGTCAATTATAGTTGAATCTGGAAAGTGTACACCTAGCATTTCTGTTAGTGTTTCTTTACCAGTTTTTGTGAAGCTCCCATCAACCATTGATGGTGTTCAGGCAATTTGCATTGTCCTTAATCATGATTTTCATAAATCTGGCAGTATTGGGAGTATCTGAAATACTTCCACAGAAATCTCTCCAAGAGGCTCTTTTTGCCTCTCTAATTGCTTTGTTGTACTGTGTGAGGGTAGTCTTATATACCGTCCACTCACCAGTACGTTTGGCTTTATTAAAAAGCCTTTTAGTTTTGCCTCTAAGACTGATAAGCTGTTTATTCCACCAAGGAACTTGCCTTGGTAAGCTAGCAGATCTTGGCCTGACAGTTTTGGTGGTAAGATTCGAGAATAGACCGTTGCAACTGGTCAACGGCTAACTCGAGATCTAACACCGAGCGCATGTTAAATCTCATGCCTCCAATATGTGCCGCCAGATCTTCCCTGAAGTCAATCCAATTGGTCCTTCTGGGATTTCTGACTTGCACCAGCTGTTGTCTTACATCGGCAACTGAAAAGCAAATATATCTATGATCAGACAATGAAGGTTCACTAGATACATGCCATTTAATAATGCGGTCAAACATATTAGCACTACAGAGGGTGAGGTCAATGACTTCACTTCTATTAGAAACAATAAAAGTGGGCTCATTGCCTCGATTAAGAATATAAAGTTTAGTACTTACCAAATATTCCAAAAGGTTGTCCCCTAGTCTGTTGCAGTCGCTGCTCCCCCACATGATATGGTGAGCATTGGCATCACAGCAGACGATGAGGTGTCTTCCACCTGACTCACAGAAGTGGACAATGTCTCTTACCTCCTGAGAAGGAGGTGGTTCAGGTTCATCAAATGGTAAGTATGCAGAGACGGCAAACAGCTCTTCTCTGCCACTATCAGATGACATAAAAAGTTTAATCACGGTTGTATCACCTGTGGTAAACTCAGGAAGTGGCATAGCATGATGTCTTTTGCTCACCAGTATACAGGTCCTTGGTCTCCTACTTGATGTATTATAGAAGACGGTAAAGCCTGCTCCTTGTAAGCCCAGGATCTTCCCATTATGTATCCATGGCTCTTGAATGAAAGCCAGATCAGCATCCTCCGCAGCCAGTCTGCAACACAAAGCAGCAGATGCAGACCGACTATGGTGAAGATTGATCTGGATACATTTCATGCAGTTCTCCATTGTGAGATAGGCATGGAGACTAAGTGGTAGAAGGATCAGCCGGGTCAGAATCAGAATCCACCCGGTGGGTGCTGGAAGCCAGCTCCACACCTTCATGGACACCACCCAGGCCCATGACATCCACCTCCTAAGTCTCCCCCCCCAATCACAACTGGACCTGAGTCCTTCCCTGCTTCCAGACCATGGCCAGGGGAAGACAATGCAGCTGTTTCAGGCTCCACAACTGCAGAATGAAGCTCTTCCATTTCTGTGTCCTCCTTTGAAGTGCTAGGGCCCTGAGGGTCATGTAGAACTTTAAATTGACCCTCATCGACCACAATGTAGGCAGTGAACCTGGATTCAGCAATGGCTTTAGCCGATTCCCTGTCTACCTGGAAAATCCACCTGACGGCCTTAGGATCTTGTGGCCGATCCAACACCCTCCAGTGGTTTGTGTGCAAACTGCTGTTATAGGCACACAACCTCCTGCAGAGGACGTTTGGATCTTTGGTCCAAATATCCTTTGTCCTAAACGCAACCTTGATCGATTTTGGAAGATCACTGGCCCTCATCACCTTGAGCCCAGTGCCCCTCAAAACCTTATCATTTTTTTCAAAGGCTGATGTTAGCCATTGTCCTGTTCCCTCGTTCTCACAAAGGTAAACAATAGCTCCAGAGTTCAGGGAAAAGCTCTTGATGCGCGATAGAGGCTCTCCTACTTGAGAACCATCCACCAGCCTCAAAAGCTCCTCCTGAATATTCCCAACCTCACTGTCATCAAGCCACTCGTTCGGGAAGTTTTCCTTCACGATGGCCATCCTAACAGTGGAGACAGCCTCACCATAAGTGCTGGGACGAGACTCGTCCCTACTCCTTTTGGTCGGCTTCCTCACATCTGGGGAAGGGGTAGAGAGAACAGATCTCTGCCTCTTGCCTTTCTTGTCCACCACCGGTGGAGAAGTATTTACAGATGTGGGTCCCACTGAACTCGACTCCTTGTCAGTTTGACCCTTCATCTGCCTTGCTAACTTCTTTCTGATGTTGCGCTTAGCAGTCTTTCTGTGTCGCAACCCTTCCTTGCTGCTACCAGCCTTGCTAGCAACTCTTTTGGCAACCCGGTATTACCTGCCGCCTCCAGATGTCTTGTTTGCTTTTACGGAACAGCTTCCCCGCCTTAGCCTGAGAGGTGTTCCCAGAGCAACTGGGCCTTACCTCAGGATCAACAGATCCCGGCCTTGGCTGGGAAGATGCTGTTTTTAGGTTGGGTACTGACTAAGTCAGACCCTAACCCAGGAGTTTGTTGTGTCCGAAATAGTTTCCATATTTGGTCCCACGAAACTGGAGGAAAATAAAAAGTCACCACCCGGTAATCCTCCTATCCCGGGTGGAAGGCTAATTACGACAGGGTTTCGCCTGGTGCCCTAAAGGGATCGTTAACGATACTGATATTTTACTACCTCAGTATCATTCAGCCCTCAGCACGATACCTCACACCTGGGCTTAGGTAGACCAGAGCCTCAGTTAGCCAGCATGTTTCGGACGCTCCAAAATGAGGAGCTACTCTAAATCACAGCACCTAATCCACCTGTTTCCACCACCCCACGACGAAGACGTTGAGGTTGGTTTTCTGGGGGGGGGCAGTGACAGGATAACAATAAACAGAAAAAAAGTACTCACATATTGCTGACTGCTTGTTTGATAATCCCGGCTATACATTGCACTATTCGAATTATTATTAAGTTCCGTTGGCACCGCACAGTCTGTCGCGCTTTATTTTGCTCGCGATGTCCTTTTCACCTGTGTGTTTCTAGCGCCGGAGGATCTTTACTTCCTTCGATGAGTACCGAAACAGTGGGGGAGGGTCCACCTGTTTGTAACAGAGGGTCTTCACTAATTTGCTGGTTTTCCACTCTGCCTTTCGACGACACAGAGAGATAATTTGTCTGCTCTTCCCCGACCGCTCGTTGGTGTATGTAAAGTAACGCGCAGAGCTGACTCCTCTTCGCCCAGCAATCAGTCCATGCAGTTTCCGCCCTCCGAACTCGGCAGAGGGGACGCTGTAGAGTAGACAGGGGTAGCCCTCTTTTACCCCGTCAAGAAACTTCTTCGGCAGCAAGGGGGAAACGCTTACGTCTTGCTTCGGACAGGTCGATGACCTCCACTAGTAGGATGGAGACGGTGTTTTCGGAAGGCTGGTTCGCTAGTCGTGTTTCACTAATGCTTTTTAGTAGACATTCTCCATTTGGCATATTTGGTGGTCTTACCCGGACGCCTAATTATTGTTAAGCCCTACTCTTTCCTCGTACTCCGGCGACTTACCGCTGCGCTCGAAGTACAGTAGCTGGACGTCGGCTTCGCACATCACGGTCTCCCTACGACTGACCACTGCGTAGAGCCGTTTGGCGTATTCTCTTCCTAACAATTTCTCAGTGCGTCTTACAGCAGCGTCCCGAGATAACTAATTCTCTCTTCTGCCTCTTTTTGGCTATCCTCCGTCACGTCGCTTCTTCTGCTTCTTTTCTGTCGACACTTGAGATTTCTCTCTTGTCTTTCGCACGGAGCGCCGTCGCTTCTGCCGAATAGTTCCGCAACTGACCTCGCCCCTCATAATCGTAATTTTCAGCGTTCCCTACATATTTTTGTCACTAATGGCACACTTGAAGTCGTATTTATGAGAGTCTGTGTGCCTCTCAGTTGCCGTCTGGGTGGTCCCCTGTTGCTAAGCAGACCCCCCAGAGGCGATCTCCTAATTCCTTTTATGTCCACCCAGACAAAGAGAATTACACGACTTCCCCAATTAAAAATGAGTTAGTTTTCCAATTAATTTACAATAGGCCAAATATTTAATTTAATCATCATCATAATTTAACCACGCCTATCAAGTCCGTCCCCCATTTTAATAGTAATTAATTTAGACCCAATTTCCGTATCAATATGTTAGCAGATTATTGCTGGACACTCAAAAGGGACCTTCTTGAAGCAAATTATTCCAGGAAATCTTCAACTAAGACCTTTTAGGTACGTTGAACATTAATTAATTTCTTTAGTGTACATGTTATTTACGTAACTGTCACACAAAAACCTTACCTGATAGAGAAAAATGGTTTTCATTATTGAATTCAGCTCGACAAATACTATAAACATTGGCCAATAACATCTTTGGGACAGAAAGAAAGTTTTTTTTTTTTTTTTTTTTCTTGACCAGTGTAATGGGCTGATCACTTCCTCTTGTTGTTAACAATCCAATCCCTGACAAAGGTGGGTATTACATTTACAAGATTCCACTGGCTAATGATAAATTCGTCCTATTAGCTATCCCGAAAGGGGCGAGTCTATTTGACGCCCCTCTTTCATCATTTTCTGTACATCATTATCTGTTTTATTTAAATTGATTAAATGTCTGTTGTCTCGTGCCAGTCGTGAAGTTGCATGCATAATTTATGAGTGTCAGAATTTCTTGGTTTTAATTGGCTAAATACTTTTCGCCAGTACATAAGATTTCGGCGATAAAAGGGCTCACAAATATTTATTCGAAATTCTGATGTCTACCTCCGGGTCGTCAGCCATTGCCTGATATCTAAATTCTTAAAACTATTGTTTTTCGATAGTCTGACGCCCTGGGGTGTAGCAATATTATCCAATAGCTGTTCGTTCTTCCTACTGTCAAAAACGATGCAATTGTTAAACTTGTTTCCATTTAACGTCGTAAATAGTGATTATCACTGTGGAAGCGACAAACAGCATGAATGTTAAGACAACCTTTCGTGACTGCTGGGTAAACAATCCCGAGCTACTAGTTTATTACACGGGATCAAATTCACTGCAATTAAAATAACAGACTCTTTCGTCTCGGGGTCAGTAGCTAAAGTTCGGCTCGCAGCTACCACATACGTGAAAATACAATTTAAAAGCTGATAGTAATAAGCAGCACGCTAAATATTCAGGAGATGCCTTTATCGCTTAACCCTTTAACGACCACAACGCTCAAGACGCCCGTACACAGGCGTCTTGGGCGTTGTGGTCTTTAGACAGGCGTTTCGGGCGGCTATAACCGCCCGAAACGCCTGTCTAGAGCGAGTCAAATTTCGTACCCTTACTTGTTCTTCAAATTTTATCGACCTGTGAGGGATCAGAAGGAGTCATCCTCAGTCACTATTGTTGTTATTGAACAAAGAAGTGAACCAACAGACATTTTCGGGCGTTATGATATATGGAGTGATAAAAGACCTTTGGGTCATGGTCGTTAAAGTGTTAAAAACTATTTATTTTCTCATCTTCCGGAGTATGGTTGTCCACAGGCTATGCGCTACAGTTTCTCCCTGTATTAGTTATTGCAAAGAATTTATCTCCTCTCCCTACTGTATCTACTTCGGGCGTTTTTCCGCTCTGAAGAAAAACTTATCTTTCGGCCAGGTTAAACGTCGTGCCTGAAGGACCGAGGGTGTTTCCTTACTTCTCAGCGCCGACTGTCCCTTCTTGCTCCTGCCTTTCCTCCATGAAATGACCCCCACTCGGTCCCTCCTTGCTCCTCGAAAATGACCCTCACTCGAAAATGACCCCCACTCGCCCCAACACTCACCGCAGTATCGGCATCGTATTCAAAACCTCAAATTTGATTTAACTCCCTACGGACGTCCTTTAAGGAAACTGTTGAACAAAGACGGCGCTAAAGGGTGCTGATTGCACTGGGCCAACCCAAATGTAGCTACGATGGCACAAAGCGATGTATCCAAATGACTTTCTCCATTGTAATATCTTTGAAGAGGAATCCTAAAATGCGACGGGAAAGCGCCGTCCCAAATCCGTTACACCCTGACTAAGGTGAACTAAGAAAATATCTTTCTCGGGCCAAAAGGCAAAGGAAATGTTACGAAGAAAATATTTAATATTATTGCCTAAAAAATACTATATTAAATCTCTGTAACACAATAGTGACGCCCGTGTGTTAATGCATCATGATCGAGCTAAGACTTATTGAGCAACATCCTCAATAAACGGCGCCGAGTTGGGAAAATACTGAGAATCAAGGACAGAAAATATTCTAAAAGCAGCTTTTCCTTCTGGTGTGATCTGAAGGACGGAACCATAAGTATCAAAAATGAGTTTCCTAACAGTCAAGGTTTGTGAAAAGTAACATGCCAGTATTTCCAAAACAAATACATGCTATAAAAAATTTTTAATTTCACAGTAGCGTATAGTACATACATACATACATACATACATTACATTGACAAAAGTCACCGGACACCTAAAAGAGAAGCACAACGTAGCATTTATTGACATACATTAGTACGGTTCCGGTCCACCTTTGGCCTTAATGCAGGCACTGATCCTTCGAGACATGTTTTCGATAAGGTTTTGGAACACGGCGATAGATATGCGCTTCCATTCAGTACATAATAGGTGCATTTCGCCAGCCCCCCCCCGGCAAATTCAAAATTCAACAGTGCCATTCGTTTGTGCTACGTTTGTGCTGGTTTGTGCCGCAAACCGTGTCGTTTGTGCTAGCATAGTTTTTGAGATATTCAAAATATAAATGGGGGGAATGGTCAGCCCCCACCCCGGCAAATTCAAAAATTCAACAATGCCATTCGTTTGTGCTACGTTTATGCTCGTTTGTGTCGCAAACCGTGTCGTTTGTGTCGCAAACCGTGTCGTTTGTGCTAGCTTATTTTTCGAGATATTAAATATCCAAATTTGGGGGTGGACCATTTGCCCTGCCCCCCACCCCTGCAAACTCAAAATTCAACAGTGCCATTCATTTGTGCCACGTTTGTGCTGGTTTGTGTCGCAAACCGTGTCGTTTGTGCTAGCATAGCTTTTGATATATTATGGGGAAATGCTCAGCCCCCCACTCCCGCAAATTCAAAATTCAACAGTGTCATTCGTTTGTGCTACGTTTGTGCCACAAACCGTGACGTTTATGCTAGCTTAGTTTTCGAGATATTAAACACCCAAATTTGGAAGTGAACCATTTGCCTACCCCCCTCCCACCCCGGGAAATTCAAAATTCAACAGTGCCGTTCGTTTGTGCTACGTTTGTGCTGTTTTGTGCCGCAAACCGTGTCGTTTGTGCTAGCATAGTTTTTGAGATATTCAAAATATAATTTTGGGAAGTTGGGGAAACGCTCTGCCCCACACCCCCGCAAATTTAAAATCAACAGTTCCATTCGTTTTTGCTACGTTTGTGTTGCTTTGTGAGGCAAACCGTGTCGTTTGTGATGGCTTAATTTTTGAGATATTCAAAATATAATTTGAAGGGCTGGGGATTATTTTGCGAATTAGGTAAAATGGAACACAAAATTGTATATATGTTCATGGAGATTATTTTGAAAAGTTGTAAGTATGTTTTCGTTAATATGTAAATGTACAGATACTTCTTTAAGCAGCTAAAACTTTCGTCCTGCCCCTGTTAAAACCTTCAACTACTGCTGAATGGCCGTTTTAAATCTTTTAATTTGGGTAAGCTCAGAAATGTTAATTTAATCCTTTTTCAGTGGTGTGAAAAGTATTGCATCACCTGCAAAGGCAGTGAAGTTTTAAGTTTGACTTTTTTTAACTATCTAATTTTTATTGCAATTTCATCATTTATATGTCATTAGGTGGAAAATTTAACGGAGATTTCAAAAAACGTTTTTGCTTTTCCTGTAGCTACTTCTGTTTTTTAGATACATTTCAAAAGACATGACCGAGTCGAAATTATTTAAAAAATTGAATCGTTTATCCAATATTTAGGTATACAGCAAAAAATTGTTTTTGTAATTCATAAGGAAGGAAATGACATTTAAATACAGAAATACATATAATGCAGCAAAATGATAAAGTGTACCTAATATTTTGTTGCCCAACCTTTAGCTTTAATCACAGGTTTGCATCTTGATTGCATACTGTGAACAAGGGTTTGTAAAAGATTGGGTTCAACAATACGATTCCATATTTGAATTACATATTCAATGAATTTTGGTTGTTGGCTTCTTTTTTGATAGTTCATACGGCACTTTGAACCAAACATTTTCGATCGGCTTTTAGTCCGGTTAGTGTGGTGGCCAATCAAGATGCTGAGCATTTTTTTCCTGGAACCAGTTTTTCACTAGTTTTGCACGATGACAGGGTTCATTGTCCTCTTGAAAAATAAAATTGCTATCATAAAGTCTTTTACGCGATGACAGCATCTTGTTTTCTAATATCCAGATGTATTTCTGGGAATTTGGTGTACCATCGACAATATGGAGGTTCGCATCGCAATGTTCTCACATGCAGCTCCAAACCATGACCTTCACCGGATGCTTATCACTGGCCTCACTAAGCAACTTGGATGGAATTCTTCCTGCTTGAATCTCCTTACATAGGCACTACTCGGATTCCCATTAAGGCAAAATTCTAATTCATCATTGAAAAGAACATTTTCATATGGCTTAGTTGTTCATGATACATGCTGTTTTGCCCACTGAAGTTTATGTTGTCTTTGATTTGCAGTTAACAGTGGTTTACGCCTGCCTTTACAGCCATGTAAGCGATAATGAAGCAGACTCCACCTACCAGTAGATGTACTAACAGTAACATCAGTCCCTTCATACTATCTTTTTTCTTTTGATTGGAGGTTTAACGACCACCGTGAGCTTCAACAATATTTATTTGGAGCAAACATGGACAGGAAGATACAGATGGCCTGTGCTTAACAGTTACCAAAAGATAAACAAGTAGATGACCTATTTACAATGACGATGAGATATTTACACTATGTGGATGCACTATATACAATGTAAGCAAATTCATAACACTGACAATACTGGACTGAAGGGTTGACTTACTCTATGTACAACATATGTTCGCAATGTGCATCAGCAGAGTGCCATCTCTAATAGGTGAACACCAGTACAAGGTATAACTATAAATTTTACAGTGCAAAAACAAACATGTATATTTTGAGCAATCTTGAAAAAAAGAAGAAAAGAGCAGAAGGCTTATACTTTTCAGTGTCTGAAAGATAAGCGAATAAATAATCTAATTACAATGATGGTGTGAACTCTATACAAATTGAATGCAATATCTCTATTGTGAAACACTGTCAAATTATAAAAAGAACTATTACTTAGGCTTAAACAAGGGCCTCAATCACAATACTATAGATTAACTTGTAATGAACAACAACATATGTACACAAGGTGCAACGGCATAGGGAAGACACTAATACGGAATTACAATTCCACGGTACAACTGTAAATTTCACAGTGCAAAGAGTAAAGTATATTAGTACAAACAGAACTTGCGTTTTACAGAAAATTTATACTTCGGGTACAATACAAATAATGAAAATATGAAACTGACTCTTTGTACAGCAAATGTGCAATACAGCGCAGAACATTATGTAATAGACTGATTATTTCCTATTAGGCACATGTGACATGAGAAAAACCACACTGTGTAACATTAACATACAATTGAAATACTATCAAAACGTTTGCTCCGCACCATGAGCATAAAACTTAAGACATCTAATCTTGACCCAACATGCGAAATGTGCCGAACATAAATTTTACAGTGCAATTAGGAAAGTACATTAGTATATACAAAACTGAGCTTTTGGCATAGCAACTATACTTCAGGTATAGTACAAATATCTGAACGAGGAACAATTACTCTTTGTACAACAAAATTGCTAAACCTCGCTGAACATTGTGTATTTGACTGATCATATACCTTTATGTACATGTAACATGACCAAAAACCCCACTGTGCAAAATTAATAATTAAATTTAAACATTAACAATCAATTGCTCAGCACCGTGAGCATAAACCAGAAAAGCCCGGCAGACATAAGGAAAGCGTTGAACATAAAACTTTAAACTTATTCTAAGTGCCTGTGGTGTAACAAAAAAAAAAAAAAAAAAAAAAAAAAAAACCCTCACCTACAGAACCTTGTTGGTGAGAAACATGCAGACGCGCAGTAACATTGGGCAGCAATGATGAAGAGGGCACCTAGGAACACGTTAATCACAAAACTATACTTTAGTTAGTCTAAACAAATTCACAGAAGTCAGAACAATAGTCTAAGGTCTTCTGATGGACCAGAAAACCATTGACGAAAAGGTGACCACACTGACATAAAGTGTGGGATTCGATTCGCAGCCTTAGCAACAGTGAAAGCAAGCCTCAAGCGCGAAATCAGTCTGTTCCGGAACTGACTGCACATGGCAGCTCCCGCCTGAAAGATGGTAGGCTGTATAGGGGTAGAACGAAGCTGTTGATAGTAGCAAAAAATCACATGTTTTGCTAATATGAAAACATAAGCACATGACTCTGATATAGGAATAGGCAGAGTACTGGAACTGAGTAGCGTGCTATAGGCTGAGAAAGAGAGATCAGTAGTACTAAGGCACTGTGCAGTAGTGAAGGTCAGATGTAACAAGGGAAGAAGCACTGTGCAATGTTGATATACATGATCTACATCCGCAATCGTAGAGCAAAACATGCAGTTAGGCGAATCAACAAGGGTCATCCTGAATAATTTGGTAGGAACTGGTAACCGCCGATGAAGAAACAACCATTGGATGTTTCTTTCTGCTGGAACAGATAGTGGCGAATTAGACATGGACCACACTTGTGAAAGGGCGACATTCGGAACATCTGGAATCATCAATGGTGTAGCATACAGTGGATCAATGAGACAACGGTAAAGAGACGAGATAGAAAAACTGGAGAGAGGAAGTGATGAGCCCCGAACGGAAAGGAAAAGGGGAAGAGGAAGAGAGGCAGAGCGAACAAGAGTTAACCCAGCTTGAGAGGCAAGGTTAGGGAAAAGGGTAATGATTGAAGAACGGAAGGAATCATACAGCGAAAGAGAGGAAGAGGTAGGGGAGGAGGGGGAAAGATCAGAGAAGGGTTTCCAAGAAAGATCTGGAGAAATTAGATCCTGAACAGATACTATTCCGGCGGGGAGCCAGGAAAGGTCAGTAAAGTAGGGAGCATTAGGGGATGAAGGATGGAAGAAAAGAACAGGGGCTCAGCTAATAGTTCAGTGGTGGAAGCCGGTGGAGCACGGAAGAGGGGTAGAGAACGGAGAAAGGAAAGGACCTCTTTGTAGAAAGGGGAAAGTTTAGAATGGAAAAAAGGAGATTGATCCATTAGAAGATACATGATGAAAGTGATTCGGGAATTCCTAGGCGATATCATGACATCTCTAACGAGCGTAACTGGCGACTCTGGTGCACTTAGTAGCCGCAGGAAAGAAACCACTTTATGTGCTTTATAGTAGGTGCGAACGTCCAGCAGTGAAATACCTCCATCAGTGACTCGACGACAGAGAGTGGAGACCTGGATCCAATGGTACCTGTTCCATGTTATCGTTGAGATGATTCGAGTGATTTCATTGAGGTGATAAATGGGCATACGTTCAGCTGACCATGCATATAGGCATGGTGAAAGAATATAAGTCTGAGCTATTCTAGCTCTTGAGAAGTAAGAAGTACAAAACTGGGAACCTCGCCAGAATGCAGCAGTTCGAGTAAGGCGTGTTCTGAGAGCATTCCATGTTTCATTTTGAGCAGAAAGACGGACTCCGAGATGGACCCCAAGGAATTTTTGGGATGAAGCAGTCCATGAGGCGCCCCACGGGGTGTCAGTCCTAGAGGCCCACGCTCCGCTCCATAGACCTGCACTCTTGGATGTATTAAGTGATGCCGCTGAACATGAAGAATATTGATCGTAAATCTGGAGCAAGATGTCGAATTGAGCGTCTGTCCGTACACAAAAGGTCGCGTCATCGGCATATGCAGAGTATGTCACAGAAAAGTGCCTAGTACTTGCAGTAGGCGGTGGCAGTGCATCTATAAAGGCTCGATGAACAGACCGAAGAAACGGCTCAAAAGCAATGGCAAAGAGCTGCCCAGAAAGTGGGCAACCCTGCCGAATGCCTCGCCGAAAAGGAATAGGTGCAGTCAAGAAGGCGGCCGTCTTGACATGGAAAGCAGCGTCCTGATAAAGGGCAAGAATAGAGGTAACAAAAGCAAAAGGAAAGCCGAAAGCAATAAGAACAGCAGAAACATACGAATGTGAGATATTGTCGAAAGCAGCTCTTTGGTCAAGATTAAAGAGGGCAAGTGGTTCAGAGTTAGTACGAGCCAGGTGTAGGAGATCTCGAAGGAGATTGAGATTAGAAGTGATGGACCGACCGGGAACCGTGTAGGTCTGGTCGGGAGAAAGAAGAAATGGAAGAACTTGGTTGAGTCGACTGGAAAGGAGTTTAGTGAAAAGTTTATAGTCAATGTTTAGTAGCGAGATAGGACGCCAGTTTCCCAAGTCAAGCAGATCGCCTTTCTTGGGGAATAACACCATATGATCTTCTGTGAAACCCCTCGGAAGAGAAGAGGAAGAAAGAGCAGCATTGAAAGCGGCGAGAAGAAATGGAAGCAACGAAGGGAGAAAAGTACGGTAGAAAAGGAGCGGAAGGCCATCTGGACCTGGGACAGCACGGGAATTTAGAGAGGCAAGAATGGTCCGAAGTTCAGTCTGCGAAATAGGTTGTAAAAGGGAATTAGAGAGATTGGAAGGAACTTGGGGAAGAGCAAAGAGTAAAGTAGCAGAAGCAGAAACAGAAGGCTGAGGAGTTTCACTGTATTTGATAGTAAAATATCGACGAACCTGAGAGCAAACTGCATCCGGATCAGAGATGATTTCACCGTCAGGCCGCCGAAGTAGTCGAAGCTGATGCGACGAGCGGCGTTTTTCTTCTAACGCGGATAGAAACTCAAAGGAGCAGTCCTCTGGTGATAGATGTTGTAGACGGAGACGAAGAATTACCTGACGTGCACGAGGCTCAAGAAGTGCTCTAAGATCCGCTTGGTAAGCTGTATACATGGAATGACTCGCACCAAGCTGTAACAGGATGTTTCGGAGATTTTGCTCTTCCATGGAGCGCTTCGTGCCTTCGGAGAAGGAATGACGTCTGAGAAGATAAATTAGGTAAGATTTTACCTCGAGCCAGTAATTGATGGCACAAGGTGCAGTGGACAGGCCCTCTCGCATATGATCAAGAAGATCTCTGATCTCGGTGCACATATTCTCATCAGCTAGGAGAGAAGTGTCCAGTGTCCATGACCGAGGCCTAACATGCAGACGAGATGAAGAGCTACAGGAGATAGTGATGGCACAATGATCCGATGAAGCTGTAGGAGAATGCATACAATCCGTTGTAATGGGCAATAACGGAGCAGAAGCGTAAAATCGATCCAGCCTGGCAGAAAGAGAGGAGGATGCAGATGAAGCTCTCCAGGTATGTGAAATGGATGTCGGATGCAATCGTCGGAACACGTCATGTAAACCAAAATCAGACACTAATGATCGCAATTGCTCCACAAGACGTGAACGATGTTCAATCCTCGAAGGAGCGCGATCGAGCTCTGGTTGAAGTGTACAGTTAAAGTCTCCTCCAATGAGCACATGATCTGATGGTAATGCTGACTGAAGTGCAGTGCGGAGCGACGAAAATAACAACGTTAGATGTGTAGATGAACATGGAATATATATGTTGAAAACTAAATATCGTTGTCCATCTAGGACGAAAGTGAGTCGCTGCAATAAATCTCGGCACAGGTTATGAACTTTAACAGAGGAGAGTGCTTGACGAAATCTATTATGTACACCAATCGCTAAACCTCCACGAAGAGAGAGCCTATACGCGTGATGAAACTGATAGTCCCATCTCCTTCAGCGATGGAAGGGTGAAGTGGATAGACAATTTGTCTCTTGCAAAAGTAGGAGATCTGCTTTGAGGTGGTGGACGTCTTCATACACTAAAGCATTCGCCAAAGGGGTACACATACCCCTACTATTCAGTGAGACTGTCTTGAACAGAATAGTCTGAGGATGGTTGGAGGATGTTGTCGGCTGCGTTCTGTAACTTGGCGAGACGGCTACGGAACTTCTTTGCCCAGTAGGGACCACCCAGATCTCTGCCCGGAACGGTACGTAAATGAGAATGTATCGCCAACATTTGATTCATGGTGTCAGACAGACAGTGGGAGTAACCTTCCAAAAAATTGCGAGACAGCTTGTCTCTACGGGGACTTATTAGGAACGCATACACCTTCTCCCCAGACACAGGTGTCTGTGGAAGAGAGGATGCCTCTAGAATATTTAAAAAGTTTTCACAGGAGATCGGAATAATTGTTCCATCATCTATATCAGATTCCATAGAGCCTTCAGACGTGAGCATCTGACCACTAGAACGATCACGTCCTGCCCTAAGGGTGGTTGTAATTCTAACCTTCTTATTCTGGGCGCGTGAAGTTCTACGTCGCTTCGTCCGTCCACGACTTTGTGCTGTAACCGGAATTGGAACTTCCGGGAATTTAAAAGGAAATGAAAAAGCAACCTCAACGGTCGGTGTAGCAGTATGACGAGAATCGTCATCAACCATCTCTATAGGAGACTTTGGATTAAGAATTGATGCCTCTTTCGACTGAAGAGATGATGGGGGCGCCCATGCATCACCCGAGGTCGAGGGTTTACCCAGAGACGTTGGCTGACCAACGGCTGTCTCACTACTTCTGGTAGACGTCGGTTGACCAACGGCTGTCTCACTACTTTTTGTAGACATCGGTTGACCAATTGCTGCATCACTACTTTTTGAGGAAGTCTGCTGTTGCTGGTCTTTAGTACCAGAAGAGGATGCCGATTGACGTGACAAAGAGGAAGAAGGTCGTGCTGTTGACTTGGAAAGAGTGTTCGCATTATGAGGGCATAGAGCGCGGGGATGTCCCGTGCCTTTACAATTTGGACAGACGGAGCCTACTGTGATGAATATCTCTCTAATGTGCGTGCAACAGCGTACACGTAAAGTGGGTGGAATACGCAGCATGTGCTCCTCTGAAGGGAAGACCACACGAACATTGCGGCGAAACCCGAGTAGGTATCTATCTTCTGGCACCTCTGGAAACGAAGAGTAGGTAGTTACACCTCCAATGATCCGGCCATAAGGAAGAAGAGCGGCAATCAAGAGATCATCGGAAACCTCAGGTGGAACTGGTGAGAAACTTACAACAACGGAACTCTGTGAAACAGGTTCGGCATGGATGTGACGATCACCAATTGAGATGCCCTTGGTCAGTACATGTAGGGAATGGGCAGGAGTAGAGAAGTAAACAACTACTTTGTAAGGCTTCCTGCCCACATGAGTTATGGCTGATGCAGGAACAATCTCTCGAAGAGCAGCAGTATATGCAGTAAGTTTTGTATTTCTCAGGCTCGGAAATACAACACCATTCTCCATAGCTTGAAGGAATTTCAGCCCAGAAGGGGTATCTTCTTTAAGGACAACCTCAATGACTTCGGCATTATGCGTCATCTCATATTGTCCAGGAGAAAAGAAGACTGGGAAGGTCCCGACTTAGATGCGGTTACGTCAGCATATGAGAGAGTAGTTGTACGTTGCTTTGGAGATGATTCCGGCATGGAGTGCGAAACATCCATGGCGTCATCATTAGCTTTCAGAGAAGACATCGTATCGCCGCTGGGAGACTTGGAAGAAGAGGCGATATCCGATGGTAAGGCAGCAACAGAAGGCTGCAAGGAGGAGTGGTTTATCGAGATAGACTCGTCATTGGTAGTAGTATTTAGAGAAGCTGTTATCGGGAGATCATCATTTCCGGTAGCAAGGGTTAGGACGTCATTCTCCCCGGAAGCCGCCATTTGCAATGGCGAGGAAAAGCTTAGCCCTTAGCCAGCTTGGCCAAGGCAGAAAAATAAGGTAAACTAATCAAAATAAGCACTTACCAGCTCGGCAGGCATATAAAAAGAAACACGGAACCTTCACACACAACACACACACGAAATAGAACACTGACAACGAAGAAAAATAACACACCAACGAAAACTTGAGGAGCACAGATAAACACGACTAACCCACCGTGAGCAACAACTCAATGGGCTATAAGCAGTCGCCCGTCCCTAATTTAGGGTCACTGGTTCCAGGAAGGGAGAGAACCAGTGCCGTAAGACAAACACAACATCCATGCTTCACGGGATTCGAACCCGTACCCTCTCCGGACGAATGATCAGAGGCCATCGCTTAGACCACGAAATAGAACACTGACAACGAAGAAAAATAACACACCAACGAAAACTTGAGGAGCACAGATAAACACGACTAACCCACCGTGAGCAACCCAATGGGCTATAAGGAGTCGCCCGTCCCTAATTTAGGGTCACTGGTTCCAGGGAAGGGAGAGAACCAGTGCCGTAAGACAAACACAACATCCATGCCTCACCGGGATTCGAACCCAGACCCCGTTCGGACGAATGATCAGAGTCCAATGCTTAGACCACTACGCCACCGGGGCGGCTCAGACCATCTTTAAAGTAATTCAGGTGAATTGAGCTGCCTGTCTGGCAAATTTAGCTTTCTGAGCACACTGTCCTGCCTGGTTATAGTAGTGAATCTGGGACTTCGCCGCCCCGGTGGCGCAGTGGTCTAAGCATTGGACTCTGATCATTCGTCCGAACGGGGTCTGGGTTCGAATCCCGGTGAGGCATGGATGTTGTGTTTGTCTTACGGCACTGGTTCTCTCCCTTCCCTGGAACCAGTGACCCTAAATTAGGGACGGGCGACTCCTTATAGCCCATTGGGTTGCTCACGGTGGGTTAGTCGTGTTTATCTGTGCTCCTCAAGTTTTCGTTGGTGTGTTATTTTTCTTCGTTGTCAGTGTTCTATTTCGTGTGTGTGTTGTATGTGAAGGTTCCGTGTTTCTTTTTATATGCCTGCCGAGCTGGTAAGTGCTTATTTTGATTAGTTTACCTTATTTTTCTGCCTTGGCCAAGCTGGCTAAGGGCTAAGCTTTTCCTCGCCATTGCAAATGGCGGCATTCGGGGAGAATGACGTCCTAACCCTTGCTACAGGAAATGATGATCTCCCGATAACTGTTTCTCTAAATACTACTACCAATGACGAGTCTATCTCGATAAACCACTCCTCCTTGCAGCCTTCTGTTGCTGCCTTACCATCGGATATCGCCTCTTCTTCCAAGTCTCCCAGCGGCGATACGATGTCTTCTCTTAAAGCTAATGATGACGCCATGGATGTTTCGCACTCCATGCCGGAATCATCTCCAAAGCAACGTTCAACTACCCTCTCATATGCTGACGTACCGCATCTAAGTTGGGACCTTCCCAGTCTTCTTTTTCTCCTGGACAATATGAGATGACGCATAATGCCGAAGTCATTGAGGTTGTCCTTAAAGAAGATACCCCTTCTGGGCTGAAATTCCTTCAAACTATGGAGAATGGTGTTGTATTTCCGAGCCTGAGAAATACAAAACTCACTGCATATACTGCTGCTCTTCGAGAGATTGTTCCTGCATCACCCATAACTCATGTGGGCAGGAAGCCTTACAAAGTAGTTGCTTACTTCTCTACTCCTGCCCATTCCCTACATGTACTGGCATCTCAATTGGTGATCGTCACATCCATGCCGAACCTGTTTCACAGAGTTCCGTTGTTGTAAGCTTCTCACCAGTTCCACCTGAGGTTTCCGATGATCTCTTGATTGCCGCTCTTCTTCCTTATGGCCGGATCATTGGAGGTGTAACTACCTACTCTTCGTTTCCAGAGGTGCCAGAAGATAGATACCTACTCGGGTTTCGCCGCAATGGTTGTGTGGTCTTCCCTTCAGAGGAGCACATGCTGCGTATTCCACCCACTTTACGTGTACGCTGTTGCACGCACATTAGAGAGATATTCATCACAGTAGGCTCCGTCTGTCCGAATTGTAAAGGCACGGACATCCCCGCGCTCTATGTCTTCATAATGCGAACACTCTTTCCAAGTCAACAGCACGACCTTCTTCCTCTTTGTCACGTCAATCGGCATCCTCTTCTGGTGCTAAAGACCAGCAACAGCAGACTTCCTCAAAACGTCGTGATGCAGCAGTTGGTCAACCGACGTCTACAATAAGTAGTGAGACAGCCGTTAGTCAACCGACGTCTACCAGAAGTAGCGAGACAGCCGTTGGTCTGCCGACGTCTCCCATAAGTTGTGAGACAGCAGTTGGTCAACCGACGTCTACCAGAAGTAGTGAGACAGCTGTTGGTCAACCGATGTCTCCGAATAAACCCTCGACCTCGGGTGATGCATTGGCGCCCCCATCATCTCTTCAGTCAAAAGAGGCATCAATTGTTAATCCAAAGTCTCCTATAGAGATGGTTGATGACGATTCCCGTCATACTGCTACACCGACCGTTGAGGTTGCTTCTTCAGTTCCTTTTAAATTGCCGGAAGTTCCAATTCCGGTTACAGCACAAAGTCGTGGACAGACGAAGCAACGTAGAACGTCACGCGCCCAGAATCAGAAGGTAAGAATTACAACCACCCTTAGGGCAGGACGTGATCGTTCTAGTAGTCAGATGCTCACGTCTGAAGGCTCTATGGAATCTGATACAGATGATGGAACAATTATTCCGATCTCCTGTGAAAACGTTTTAAATATTCTAGAGGCATCCTCTCTTCCACAGACACCTGTGTCTGGGGAGAAGGTGTATGCGTTCCTAATAAGTCCCCGTAGAGACAAGCTGTCTCGCAATTTTTTGGAAGGTTACTCCCACTGTCTGTCTGACACCATGAATCAAATGTTGGCGATACATTCTCATTTACGTACCGTTCCGGGCAGAGATCTGGGTGGTCCCTACTGGGCAAAGAAGTTCCGTAGCCGTCTCACCAAGTTACAGAACGCAGCCGACAACATCCTCCAACCATCATCAGACTATTCTGTTCAAGACAGTCTCACTGAATAGTAGGGGTATGTGTACCCTATTGGCGAATGCTTTAGCGTATGAAGACGTCCACCACCTCAAAGCAGATCTCCTACTTTTGCAAGAGACAAATTGTCTATCAACTTCACCCTTCCATCGCTGGAGGAGATGGGACTATCAGTTTCATCACGCGTATAGGCTCTCTCTTCGTGGAGGTTTAGCGATTGGTGTACATAAAAGATTTCGTCAAGCACTCTCCTCTGTTAAAGTTCATAACCTGTGCCGAGATTTATTGCAGCGACTCACTTTCGTCCTAGATAGACAACGATATTTAGTTTTCAACATATATATTCCATGTTCATCTACACAGCTAACGTTGTTATTTTCGTCACTCCGCACTGCACTTCAGTCAGCATTACCATCAGATCATGTGCTCATTGGAGGAGACTTTAACTGTACACTTCAACCAGAGCTCGATCGCGCTCCTTCGAGGATTGAACATCGTTCACGCCTTGTGGAACAATTGCGATCATTAGTGTCTGATTTTGATTTACATGACGTGTTCCGACGATTGCATCCGACATCCATTTCACATACCTGGAGAGCTGCATCTACATCCTCCTCTCTTTGTGCCAGGCTGGATCGATTTTACGCTTCTGCTTCGTTGTTGCCCATTACAACGGATTGTATGCACTCTCCTACAGCTTCATCGGATCATTGTGCCATCACTATCTCCTGTAGCTCTTCATCTCGTCTGCATGTTAGGCCTCGGTCATGGACACTAGACACTTCTCTCCTAGCTGATGAGAATATGTGCACCGAAATCAGAGATCTTCTTGATCATATGCGAGAGGGCCTGTCCACTGCACCTTGTGCCATCAATTACTGGCTCGAGGTAAAATCTTACCTAATTTATCTTCTCAGACGTCATTCTTTCTCCGAAGGCACGAAGCGCTTCATGGAAGAGCAAAATCTCCGAAACATCCTGTTACAGCTTGGTGCGAGTCATCCCATGTATACAGCTTACCAAGCTGATCTTAGAGCACTTCTTGAGCCTCGTGCACGTCAGGTAATTCTTCGTCTCCGTCTACAACATCTATCACCAGAGGACTGCTCCTTTGAGTTTCTATCCGCGTTAGAAGAAAAACGCCGCTCGTCGCATCAGCTTCGACTACTTCGGCGGCCTGATGGTGAAATCATCTCTGATCCGGATGCAGTTTGCTCTCAGGTTCGTCGATATTTTACTATCAAATACAGTGAAACTCCTCAGCTTTCTGTTTCTGCTTCTGCTACTTTACTCTTTGCTCTTCCCCAAGTTCCTTCCAATCTCTCTGATTCCCTTTTACAACCTATTTCGCAGACTGAACTTCGGACCATTCTTGCTTCTCTAAATTCCCGTGCTGTCCCAGGTCCAGATGGCCTTCCGCTCCTTTTCTACCGTACTTTTCTCCCTTCGTTGCTTCCATTTCTTCTCGCCGCTTTCAATGCTGCTCTTTCTTCCTCTTCTCTTCCGAGGGGTTTCACAGAGGCCCATATGGTGTTATTCCCCAAGAAAGGCGATCTGCTTGACTTGGGAAACTGGCGCCCTATCTCGCTACTAAACATTGACTATAAACTCTTCACTAAACTCCTTTCCAGTCGACTCAACCAAGTTCTTCCATTTCTTCTTTCTCCCGACCAGACCTACACGCTTCCTGGTCGGTCCATCACTTCTAATCTCAATCTCCTTCGAGATCTCCTACATCTGGCTTGTACTAACTCTGAACCACTTGCCCTCTTTAATCTTGACCAAAGAGCTGCTTTCGACAATATCTCACATTCGTATGTTTCTGCTGTTCTTATTGCTTTCGGCTTTCCTTTTGCTTTTGTTACCTCTATTCTTGCCCTTTATCAGGACGCTGCTTTCCATGTCAAGACGGCCGCCTTCTTGACTGCACCTATTCCTTTTCGGCGAGGCATTCGGCAGGGTTGCCCACTTTCTGGGCAGCTCTTTGCCATTGCTTTTGAGCCGTTTCTTCAGTCTGTCCATCGAGCCTTTATAGATGCACTGCCACCGCCTACTGCAAGTACTAAGCACTTTTCTGTGGCATACTCTGCATATGCCGATGACGCGACCTTTTGTGTACGGACAGACGCTCAATTCGACATCTTGCTCCAGATTTACGATCATTATTCTTCATGTTCAGCGGCATCACTTAATACGTCCAAGAGTGCAGGTCTATGGAGCGGAGCGTGGGGCTCTAGGACTGACACCCCGTGGGGCGCCTCATGGACTGCTTCATCCCAAAAATTCCTTGGGGTCCATCTCGGAGTCCGTCTTTCTGCTCAAAAATGAAACATGGAATGCTCTCAGAACACGTCTTACTCGAACTGCTGCCTTCTGGCGAGGTTCCCAGTTTTGTACTTCTTACTTCTCAAGAGCTCGAATAGCTCAGACTTATATTCTTTCACCATACCTATATGCATGGTCAGCTGAACGTATGCCCATTTATCACCTCAATGAAATCACTCGAATCATCTCAACGATAATATGGAACAGGTACCATTGGATCCAGGTCTCCACTCTCTGTCGTCGAGTCACTGATGGAGGTATTTCACTGCTGGAAGTTCGAACCTACTATAAAGCACATAAAGTGGTTTCTTTCCTGCGGCTACTAAGTGCACCAGAGTCGCCAGTTACGCTCGTTAGAGATGTCATGATATCGCCTAGGAATTCCCGAATCACTTTCATCATGTATCTTCTAATGGATCAATCTCCTTTTTTCCATTCTAAACTTTCCCCTTTCTACAAAGAGGTCCTTTCCTTTCTCCGTTCTCTACCTCTCTTCCGTGCTCCACCGGCTTCCACCACTGAACTATTAGCTGAGCCCCTGTTCTTTTCTTCCATCCTTCATCCCCCTAATGCTCCCTACTTTACTGACCTTTCCTGGCTCCCCGCCGGAATAGTATCTGTTCAGGATCTAATTTCTCCAGATCTTTCTTGGAAACCCTTCTCTGATATTTCCCCCTCCTCCCCCTACCTCTTCCTCTCTTTCGCTGTATGATTCCTTCCGTTCTTCAATCATTACCCTCTTCCCTAACCTTGCCTCTCAAGCTGGGTTAACTCTTGTTCCCTCTGGCTCTCTTCCTATTCCCTTTTTCCTTTCCGTTCGGGGCTCATCACTTCCTCTCTCCAGTTTTTCTATCTCGTCTCTTTACCGTTGTCTCATTGATCCACTGTATGCTACACCATTGATGATTCCAGATGTTCCGAATGTCGCCCTTTCACAAGTGTGGTCCATGTCTAATTCACCACTATCTGTTCCAGCAGAAAGAAACATCCAATGGTTGTTTCTTCATCGGCGGTTACCAGTTCCTACCAAATTATTCAGGATGACGCTTGTTGATTCGCCTAACTGCATGTTTTGCTCTACGATTGCGGATGTAGATCATGTATATCAACATTGCACAGTGCTTCTTCCCTTGTTACATCTGACCTTCACTACTGCACAGTGCCTTAGTACTACTGATCTCTCTTTCTCAGCCTATAGCACGCTACTCAGTTCCAGTACTCTGCCTATTCCTATATCAGAGTCATGTGCTTATGTTTTCATATTAGCAAAACATGTGATTTTTTGCTACTATCAACAGCTTCGTTCTACCCCTATACAGCCTACCATCTTTCAGGCGGGAGCTGCCATGTGCAGTCAGTTCCGGAACAGACTGATTTCACGCTTGAGGCTTGCTTTCACTGTTGCTAAGGCTGCGAATCGAATCCCACACTTTATGTCAGTGTGGTCACCTTTTCGTCAATGGTTTTCTAGTCCATCAGAAGACCTTAGACTATTGTTCTGACTTCTGTGAATTTGTTTGGACTAACTAAAGTATGGTTTTGTGATTAACGTGTTCTTAGGTGCCCTCTTCATCATTGCTGCCTAATGTTACTGCGCGTCTGCATGTTTCTCACCAACAAATTCCTGTAGGTGAGTTCTTTTTTTTTTTTTTTTTTTTTTTTTTTTTTGTTACGCCACAGGCACTTAGAATAAGTTTAAAATTTTATGTTCAGCGCTTTCCTTATGTCTGTCGGGCTTTCTAATTTATGGTTCATGCTCACGGTGCTGAGCACATGTTTGTTAATGTTTAAATTTAATTATTAATTTTGCACAGTGGGGTTTTTGCTCATGTTACATGTACATAAAGGTATCTGATCAGTCGATTACACAATGTTCAGCGAGGTTTAGCACTTTTGTTGTACAAAGAGTAATTTTTCCTCGTTCAGATATTTGTACTATACCTGAAGTATAGTTGCTATGCCAAAAGCTCAGTTTGTATATACTAATGTACTTTCCTAATTGCACTGTAAAATTTATGTTCGGCACATCTCGCATGTTGGGTCACGATTACATGTCTTAAGTTTTATGCTCATGGTGCGGAGCAAACGTTTTGATAGTATTTCAATTATATGTTAATGTTACACAGTGTGGTTTTTCTCATGTCACATGTGCCTAATAGGAAATAATCAGTCTATTACATAATGTTCTGCGCTGTATTGCACATTTGCTGTACAAAGAGTCAGTTTCATATTTTCATTATTTGTATTTTACCCGAAGAATAAATTTTCTGTAAAACGCAAGTTCTGTTTGTACTAATATACTTTACTCTTTGCACTGTTTAATTTATAGTTGTACCATGGAATTGTAATTCCTTATTAGTGTCTTCCCTATGCCGTTGCACCTTGTGTACATATGTTGTTGTTCATTACAAGTTAATCTATAGTACTGTGATTGAGGCACTTGTTTTAGCATAAGTAATAGTTCTTTTTATAATTTGACAGTGTTTTACAATAGAGATATTGCATTCAATTTGTACAGAGTTCATACCATCATTGTAATTAGATCATTTATTCGCTTATCTTTCAGATACTGAAAAGTATAAGCTTTCTGCTCTTTTCTTCTTTTTTTCAAGATTGCTCAAAATATACATGTTTGTTTTTACACTGTAAAATTTATAGTTATACCTTGTACTGGTGTTCACCTATTAGAGTTGGCACTCTGCTGATGCACATTGCGAACATATGTTGTACATAGAGTAAGTCAACCCTTCAGTCCAGTATTGTCAGTGTTATGAATTTGCTTACATTGTATATAGTGCATCCACATAGTGTAAATATCTCATCGTCATTGTAAATAGGTCATCTACTTGTTTATCTTTTGGTAACTGTTAAGCACAGGCCATCTGTATCTTCCTGTCCATGTTTGCTCCAAATAAAAATTGTTGAAGCTCACGGTGGTTGTTAAACCTCCAATCAAAAAAAAAAAGAAAAAAAGAAGAATCTGGGACTTCCACTGCGACGCATATTTTTAATATCAGCAGTGTATTTTACGTTTCTTCAGTAGCATAATAACTATAGATTAATTACAGCCCACTCTTTCAGCGATTTGTCTCAAAGAATACTCCTCTGCATGCAGAACAACTATTTTTACTCTGTCCGCTGATGACAATTTCGCAGTTTTAACCATTATTGAGAATGTACACAAATTCTATCCTAATAACAACAAGAAGCGACTATTATAAAACTCGCGTAGATCATCATCATGTGTAGAGAATTTTCGGAAGGGGAAGTCTGACTCCAGGTCTTAAACAACCCTTAGAAATAGGAAGCTAGGAGATTTGGGCTAGAGTGCCCGATGGGAAAGTCACACAAAAGCGAAGTAGAAAGGGGGAGAGAGATGCTCTTATTTATTACCGGGGGACCAGTACCCCTCGGGGTCCGACGACTTAACATGCCCATCCGATGCACGGCGGATATTTAGTAGTTCGAGCGTTCGTACCTGCCCAGGATCGAACCTGATTTCTTCCGTGGCAGTCACGAAAGTTGACCACCAGGCCCTCCGCGGCCCTGAAATTGATGTAGTACGCTACGATACGATATTTCAAGAGGTTTTAGGAAGAGAGTGTCTCACCCTAGGTCTAAAACTACCCTTAGAAATAGGAAGCCAGGAGATCTGAGTAAGTGAACTCAATAGGAAAAATAAACAGAAAATTAAGTAAAAGTACAGGGTGACATATCTTTCAAACAGTGAACCGTGACAGCAGTCCGGGAGGAAGGGGGCAAGGGGAAGTGGAAGGAGAACCAAGCTCCGTACAACATCACAGAGAACCACAACTCCAACCGGCCGCTGGCGCACCAGAGAGTGAGTGAAACTCACCGAAACCAAATCCAAGTTCTGGGCAGCAATGAATTCTCATCATCTCGATGCCAATCTGAAAAAGAAGGGTGGGGAAGTAGTCTAACACTCACCACTGATCACATACTTACTCTCTCTGTCAAGGGGGTCAAAAATCATCGCCTTAGTTCTGGGATACCTAAGGAATTCGCTGGGATTGTAATCAACCGCGTCCCTAATAAGTTCATTAATGTGGGTTTCCGCTTTCTTGAAGAACTTCTTGGAGAGTCTGGTGGAAAACTCATGTACCTTCTCAATTCCAAGTGTGTTCCTCAGGTTCCGAAGTGGGGTCCAAAGGAGAGCCCCAGTGGTCTTACGAAGTGCTCGGCTCTTCACCCTCTCGATTCTCTCTCGCTGATTCCTACTAATACCTAAACAGATGGGGGAGGCGTAGGTAAGCACCGGCCTGATGACCGTCTTGTAGAGCAGTACTTTGTGCCGTGCTATAAGGAAGATTCTCCGGTGGAGTAGTAGAGCTAGCTGCTTAAGGCATTGTCTAGCTTCATTCGTGTGGTAGCTGGAAATGATCTAGCAGTTCTGCGTCAACCCTTTTCGTGTGGAAGCTGTCAATGATCTAGTAGATCAGATCAGATCATATGTAGAGTATTTTAGGAAGGGAGTGTCTGATCCCAGGTCTTAAACAACCCTTAGAAACAGGAAGCTTGGAGATTTAGGATGGAGTGCCCGGTAGGAAAGTGACACGGAAGTGAGGAAGAAAGGGGGAGAAAGGCGCACTTATTTATTACCGGGGGGCCAGCACCCGGGAAATGATCTAGTAACTCTGCGTCAACCCTTATAAAGGCTGGAGTGGGATTAGGAGAGCATTAGGAAGCAGTCAAACAGGTAAAAGAATGTCTATGATTGGCAGTAACAACTCATACGCAGCTAACATGAATTTCAATGTATTTTGCAGACCCCATATTTTATGTCATATCATAAGAACAGATGTAGCTACAGGAAAAACTAGGACATTTTTAAAATTTCCATTGAATTTTTGCTTCTGATGACATATAACTGATGAAAAATTACTGTTTGGTCTAACATTTCTTTAGAAGCCACTGAGATGCGTTATTGAGAAAATTCATGCTCAGATTTACATCCTTTTACATTGAGAATAAAACAAGAAAGATGACACAATTTTTGGTTTTAATGAGCGCGTCTTTTGAAACCGTTCTGACACGAATTAAATTTATCAAATCTATTCAATGAAACCGGTATGAAAAACAGTAGTATCTCACCGAAGAAAGAAGTTTTTCAATGGGGTATTTAATCCCGCAGATATTGCTGTAAACGGAAACGTGAAATTACGCCCTATGGTGGCTAACTGGTGCGTTAGGAAAAATTATATGAGAAACAGTTAGCAGCAGAAGCGCTCTCCAACAAAGAAAGAATATTTAAAATCGGACTTTTAGAAGCAGAGACATTGGCCAATATAAAATACGAAATTACGCCCCCCCCCCCCCGGGAAAACCATGCATTATTTTAAGAAGAAAGTATTCTCAAAAAGTGTTTTGATGTGAGAGGTATCGGTTCACGAAATAATTTTTTCAGTCAGGTTTTCAGGAGCTCAGATTTTGCTGCAAATACATCAGAAGCAGAAACTATCTCTTACGCCCCCTAATGGCCAAAACATTCTTTACCAAATATAAGATATTATTTTTAAAACATTCCCCATCAGGAGCTGTATGCGATACAGGAAGAATTTTTGAAATCGGAGTTTTGAAGCAGAGATGTAGGGGAAAACGTAGTTTACCTGAACGACCCCTAACGGAAAGTCTATGAATTTCTTGAAAATTTTGAAATGTATGAAAAACATTTAGCTCTAGAAACGATATGAAACAAAGAAAACTTTTTAAATGGGACTCCTAAAAGCAGGTATGTTGACAAAAATAAGATATATATATCTACGCCCCCTGGAGGAGAAACAATGCATTATTCAATTGAAGAAAATATCCCTAAAATGTTTATCTACGTGAGTAGTATCGGTTCACGAACGGCTTTTTTCAATCGAGATTTTAGAAGCTCAGATTTGCTGTAAATTCGTCAGAAGTAGAAATTAGCGCTACCGCCCCCTGGTGGCCAAACTATTTTTACCAAAAATCAGAAATGACATGCAAAAGATTTCTCATCAGGAGCTATATCCCTGTAGAAAGAATTTTTCGAATGTGAGTTTTAGAAGCAGAGATATCGGGAAAAACGAAGTTTAGTTTCACGCCCGTAGCGTAAAATCTACACGTAACGTGTAAAAAGTGGCTATACTTAAAATAGTTTTTGACATAAATGGAATCGTAAGGTAAAACCTTATTTTCAATCGAAAGTTTAGAAGCAAATATATGAAGTAAAAGATATTTAGAATTCGATATCATCTGCATTTACGTAAAAATCGTAAAAATCTCACACTACGAAATTGTGCATCGTAAAGAAAAAAATGAAGGATCATCATTCACACATTTCAAGCTTTCCAACTCAAAAAAAAAAATTAAATCGGACTAAGTTGCAGAGATAGGGTGTCCACAGACGGACGGGCAAACCGGAAACATAAGCAGGATCTTTTTTACAAAAGACGAGCTGAAAACATATCTGTTGATTTATTTACGCTTACATGCTATGGCGATATTAACGTGTTTGCAAATAAAAGTAATTTGTAGCTGATCATATCATTACATGCTGAGCAATATATACTATCAGAGACAATGAAATTTGCACACCTAGAAGAAAACATGATACAACCGTGAAACTTTGCAAATAGCTAGAGTACATGCTGGTATGCAAACGGTTCACGTTTGGTGCGATTGAGCATGACCACACACCCTGTGGTGGCGCTGCAAAAACGAATCGGCAACCAGCGTGTAGTCAATGCCCCATGTAAACGAAAAACACCGGCCGACGCAAGCAAGAGTGCAGAGTGACAAGAATGCCGGGTAGACTCCAGATACGTCGATTTATGCAACGTACGGACTTGGAGAGAGGCCTGATCATCGGGCTGAAAACCGCAGGGTGGTTGGCGCGCCGTGTAGCCCGCCACGTTGATCGTTCTGACCTTTTTTTTTTTTTTTATTGGATTTTTAACGACCACCGTGAGCAACTCAATGGGCTATAAGCAGTCGCCCGTCCCTAATTTAGGGTCACTGGTTCCAGGGAAGGGAGAGAGCCAGTGCCGTAAGACAAACACAACATCCATGCCTCACCGGGATTCGAACCAGGACCCCGTTCGGACGAATGATCAGAGGCCATCGCTTAGACCACTGCGCCACCGGGGCGGCCGTTCTGACCTTACCATCCCACTTATTTTAGGAGCAGTGGACACGTGACGGCACTGCCACACAACGGAGTGGCTCTTGACGGACCACCAGGACCGCCGATAAAGAGGATCGACGGATCGTGCGCCATACACGAACGGATCCCACGGGGACCAGGTCCACAATACAGGCAGATGTAGCGGCTCCTGTGTGCCCTCGAACCATTTCCCAACGCCGCGCAGAAGTGAATCTGCGATCCCAGTGGGCCTTGCGTGTGCTGCCATTAACACCGGAACATCGCCGGCTCCGTTTGCAGTGGTGCCAGACCAGAGCGACGTGGAACGTCACAGATTGGCAACGTGTGGTGTTTAGCGATGAGTGCCGCTTCGTTTTGGTGACAGATGATCATCGTGTCCGGGTGTAGAGGTCCCCTGGTAAACGGCCCAATCCCAACCTCGCTATCGAGCGCCACACCTCCTCCACTGCAGGTATTATTGTCTGGGGAGCCATAGCCTACGATAGCCGATCAGCTCTAGTAGTGGTACGTGGATCAATAACGGGCCAGCGGTATGTGGATGAGATCCTACAGCTCCATGTGTTCCCGTTCCTGGCCGGGATTCCAAGTGCGCTATACCAGCAGGATAATGCCCGCCCACACACGGCTCAGGTTGCCTAGGACTGCCTACGTCATGTCAAAACGATTCCATGGCCTTCCCGCTCCCCCGACATGCTCCTTATCGAGCATGAGTAGGCTAGTCTGTTTGTGACAACTGTAAAACAGCCGCCACGGTAGCGCAGTGGTCTAAGCGCTGGCTTATAATCATTCGTCCCTGATGGGTCCGGGTTCAAATCCCGTGAGGCATGGATGTTGTGTTTGTCTAACGGCGCTGGCTGTCTCCCTTCCCTGGAACCAGTGACCCTAAGTTAGGAACGGGCGACTGCTTATAGCCCATTGAGTTGCTCACGGTGTGGTTGTTAAACCTTCAATCAAAAAAGAAAAAAAAGGTGTTCACTGGTATGTAGAGCCATGCTGACTGCAGTGCATTTGACAGCTGATTAAGTCTAGGAAATTAGGGGGCCAGGGAAGTGGTTTGTCTTTCAACCACTCGCGGACATTTCTAGCTTCGTGACATGTCGCATTGTCATTCGGGAAGATCCCATCTGCCTCAGGGAAGACAATCAGCATGTATGGGTGTACGTGGTCCGGAAGTACGGATTCATAACGAATTCGGTAGTATGAATAGATGATGCCTTCCAAAAGTATGAATGGATCCAGATAATGCCAGGAAAACATTTCCCAGACCATAACGCTGCACCCACCAGCTTGGGTTCTACCAGCAGAGGTTGAAGAGTGTTTGTTTTCCGATGTTTCCCGCCTTATATGCCTACATCAATTCGTTCGATGTAGGAGAAAACGTGGCTCATCGGAGAAGGCAATCCTTTGCCAATCAGAAGAGGTCCAATTCCGATACTGCCGTGCAAATGTAAGCATTTTCTGCCGATGGACCTTCGTTAGCATAACTGCAGTGACCATACGTCTACATCGGAGCCCCAAACGCAGCAGAGTTCGCTGAACTGTAGTTTTAGACCCACTTCCGGTAGCTCCCTGGTTCATTCGGCTAGTGAGTTGCTCCACTGTAGCTTGTCGATTGGCCCTCACTCACCTTCGAAGCCTACGTTCACCTATCACACCAATGGCACGTGGTGCTCTGCAGTTTCCACTTCGTTTATTCGCAATGGTGCTGTCTCCAATCACGATACACTTTAACCATAGCAGCACGCGAACAGTTCACAAACTGCGCTTTTTTAGAAATACGGCAATGCTTGGCCGAAATGCCGATAATCATCCCATTTTGCAAATGCGATAAATCGCTCCTTTTATCCATGACAGCAATAGGTTATATATTTTCAGAATGCTTACGGCACACCTTATATACCCTGCAAACCAGCTCACGACACATGTCTTCTTTCATTGGCTACGCGCTGTTGACGTCAACAGTAGTAGGTGGTCACAATAATGCGACTCGACTGTGTATATTGTGACGTGCCTGCACCGCAGGACGCACATGAGATAAAGGCAGGTAGCAGCGAGAGCATATGTCCGCGAGCTCAGTTGGGAGAGCGACGTACTCCGGAGTGTGGGGACCCGATTTCTATGTCGGCGTGGACAAAGATGTTGGAGAAAATTACTTCGTCATAATATATAACATTGAACATGACGGCATCTCTAACTATTCGAACCAAAAATCTCATATAGGGTTCGAAAAGTTAAAGACTCTCTCATATGTACAAATAAGTTGTATAAAACTAAAAGCAATATTCGAAATAAGTGGTTTTCGTATTAAATAAAAATATTTTTTCCTATAAACTAAAGCTGAAGCTTCAAGAATGCACTCGAACATGCATAGTTTCAGCTAAAATTAACTTTTGTAGCTTTTTTTCCCCCCTGTTACAAACTTTTTAACTATGTCCACATTGTCTAAGCATGTAGCAATTTTCTTTTCAATACTAACGATACCTATATTTGGAAGCCGTTCCTGTTTCATATGTAATCGAAAGTAACGTTTTATGATTTTAAGCTTGGATAACGATCTTTTCTCGTAATCCAGTGTTACAGACAGTAAAACTTTGAAAAGAGGGTTTTGTGCACCTTATTACCACTGTTAATTCCATGGAATGGAAAAGGAGGCATTGAAATTTTGAAGATCTTTTGTATTTCAAGCTTAACAGTAAGAAAAAGAAAGATGTTTATTTCTAGGCAGTGTAAGAATCCACAAATCGAAAAAGAATTTCGTTTAACTTGACATGAGGCACGTATGCTCCCCTTTCCCACCTCCCAAAATATTTTGCTATAGGCAACAAAATATTATTAAAGCTACTGAATTGTTTGGAAAACATTAATCAGTCATTAGAAAATATGTATTCTAAAGCACTTTATGGGTTCATGCGATGCTTAACGTAAGTCCAAAGAGTTTTACAATTTAGTCACACTATCTGAAATTCTTGAGCAATTATATTCTTTTTTTGCAAAACCTGACAATTTTATTTGTAAGTCCGTATGATATTTTATTTTCATATCACTGCTTAGTGTCAGTGAAGAATAAAGGTCATTTAAAAAATTGAAAAGTCTCGTTATGCGTGTTCAGGTGTTCGAACCGTTCTTATCGTTGTATCACAAATATGACAGTTTTTTATTTGTTTGTTTCTCTTTGACAGATCAATATCTCATTCGTATTTTGGTACCAAAAAAATTGCTTTATTTTTCTTACGTGGTCTAACTAACTCAACAGTTGGAAATTCTGTTTCGCAGTCTATTTCCTCTGCAATTGTTTTATCTTCAGCTAACATGCCTTTAAAACCCCTATACATGCTCGACATTCTTTTAAACAGCCATTTACTTGTTTTAATATTTCTGTTATGGTTGGTATAACTACAACGCAATTGAGCATTAATTTGCTAATAACATTAGTTTTTGAAGAAGGAGTGTACCAAATCTTTCTGGAACAAATAAACGTGTACGTTTTCTTGTTTTTATTATTTTTTCTAAGGCAGATTTGTTAAATTTCATGTATCACGGTCTCTAAAAGATTCGTTAAATCTCACAAATAATACATCGTGGATTACATCTAAATTGTACCCCAGTCCTTCTTAGTGGCGTCCCCATAAGTTTTTTTCTGGGAGGTTACGAATTTTTTTTTTCATACAACTAAATGCGTTATGAGTGCATTTTTTGAAATGTATTCAACATCCCAGCAAAAATATTCAAATAAATATTGCTGGAAATTAATAATATCCTTATCACCACATAATGGTTGGCCACTTATATTGTGCAATTTATCTATGCAGAAAACAAGTTGGGAAAAGTTACTAGAATCCTGATAAGACCGATTTGTGTGCGAGAAATCTATTTTCAAAAGCACCAATTAACATGTCTAAAAATGGTACATAAATTAAAATCCTGTAATAGTCTTCTGGGGTTTCTGTGTTTATGTTATAGCGTAGGTTTTGCTTTGATGTGATTGTTAGTATTTGTATCAAAACTCCTTGCTTTTCAGCGTGCTTTAGAGTAATCTGGAATAAGTCAAAGAACTTAAATGTGGCAATGTCTCGTCGCCACAGAAACTTTGTTTACCCATGCATTGGCTTTTCATTGCAATGGGACATTCTAGTCTTTGGCTCCTTGCAGTTTCCTTGTCTTCATGGAGAAAACACGTTCAGTTGCTTCCATGAGACATAAAAACAATCTGAATTACTTTGCCTTTTAAAATCGCGTTTTTGAAATTTCGAAAGGTTCCAAAATTTGGTGGGGGGTTAACACCCCCGGCACGCCGCTGATCTCCCTTACTCTTATTGCATCGATAATGTTTTCTCACCTTGTTTCACAGTACGGTTGAACGCTTCGTTAAAATTTGCCAACGTAATTCAGAAAAAGCATATATTTCTTGAAAAATTCTGAAAATGTTCACAATTTCTAGGGATATTTTTCATCGTTATTTACGACCACATTTAAAGTATCAGCCGCTCAAAGTACATAAAATGTACAAGAGTTTTAGATCAAAAAATTATGTATTTTGGAAGTCCATCGTGTTTTTCCTTCATATTGGCCCGTTGTCATAGTGCTGGCGATGCATATCATGAATGCTGAAATTTTCAAAATTTTCAAAGAAATTAGAAAAAAAAAATGTTAGTCTTTGCTCGCGGTATCCGTTACTGAACAAAACAAAAATTATTCTGATTTAAAGTTGTTTTCCAATGAATTATATTGTGAATTATTTTTACTAAAAAAATAAACATGCCACACTTAGCAGTACGATTTCTCACAGCAAAACGTTTTCTTAACTTTGCTCATGTGATTGATATTACGTTTTCAAAAATAAAATTGGATTGGGGGGGTCCTGCCGCCCCGGAACTTTGCTCGTCCCTGCTTGCAGTAGCTTAAATCGATATTATGAATTACTTAGTATCCTAAGATTTTGTGTTGCTCTGGATCAGTCCTCCACTTGTGTCAGGTATCACATTGTTTTCAGTATGGACCAAAATTGATGGAAGCTGCTCTTTGAAAAGATAAATGCTTTTTTGGTGGAAATAAAAATATGTCTCACAAACACAAAACATTAGGACAAAATTCTAATGCTCAATTTTCTTTTAATACATAAGGAATGACACTTTAATATCAAGACATCAAACTTTCGATGTGATAGTGAGATATAGAACACCCAGATTTCTGCACAACACTACAAATTGAAATGATTAATATGGCATTTTGAAAGCCAACACAAAAAACATGCATTGCGAATTACACGAAAAGATAGAAAAAGAAATTTGTATTGAACTATTAAAGTTTTATTTTCAATGTAGACGACTGTACCAAACAACACTATTACTTAAAAGAAACTTCAATGTTCTTCTCCTCAGCGGAAAATGTAACACTATAAAAACACAAAACATTTTGGAGAAGTTGAAATGCTCAGTTTGCTTTAATAATAAAGGATGGGTCCCAGTTGCTCTGTACACTATTTGCAGTGACTACATATCGTGCCCTAAGCAACGGTAATATGTTTTTTTACTCGTTCTATAAATCATAGCACTGCAATTGCACATTTTGATACAGTATTAAGGAATGGCACTTTAATACATAAAGAAAATTCAAATACTCAAAAACGTACTAAAAACGTACGGAACAAAACTTCATTGAGAACATTAAACTTTTGAATGTGAAAACAAGAGATTAAAATCACACATTCCATCGCAACACTGAAATGTTTTTTTTTTTTTTATAAATTTTGTTACGACGCAAACGGCATACTTTGCAAAGTGATGAAAAATATGGAAATTCTATTTAACTATTTAAATTTCATTTACAGTCTGTCTGTCAATATCAAATAACACATATATTTAAAATGAACTTAAATTTCTTATTCTTAGCAGAAAACATAATACAAAAAATACAAAACGTAAGAAAATTTAAATGCTCAATCTGTTTTATTATAAATTGAGTTAAACTTTAATATCAAGAAATCAAAATTTAATAGTGAGATAAAAAAAAACAGATTTCATCACAACACTGTAAGTGTGGTAATTTATATGATATTTTTACTTGTAACACAAATGACATACGTTGCAAATTACATGAAAAGTAAGAAAATCATATTCAATTTCAAAAAAAAATTCTTTACAGTTTGGGTGATTGTACCAAACAAAAGATATGTATAAATAAACATCTACTTTCAAACTGCAATGTGCAACGATTTGTCCAATATTTTCAATTACAACGCAAAAGGCATACATTGGAAATGACATGAAAAAGAAACAAATCGCTTTTAGTTAATAGAATTTTATTTACAGTGCATCTAACTGTATTCACATAATATGTTCTCAGCAGAAAATGGGTAGTATAAAAATATAAATTCAATGGTTAGTATAAAAATATAAATTCAATGGTTTGTATAAAATATAATTCCAAATTTTCTGTGAAAATTTGGAATGCTCATTTTTTTCATTCTTATTAATTTTAATGCTTATGAAACTATGTAGTTTGGTGTCTTGACCAAAAAGATATAGCCAAGACACCAAATTACGAACCATGGTAATGTGATGCCAAATATGAGTTACTAAATTCACGAAATAAATGGTAACTTCTTCAAGGCCACACATTTTCTCTGTAGGCCTTCTCTATCTAATCAACTGTTCTGAGATTCAACATTGACGTGAAACTGACTGCTTTCAAGGGTTAGTGCTGATATAATGCTGTGTTTGGAAGACCATTTGGCACAGCCTGTTAGTGTTGATGCTTCGGTAGTTCTTCTTTCCTAGTAGCTTTTACGAATACCGTGAGCAACTCATTGGGCTATAAAGCAGTCGCCCGTTCCCAATTTTGGGACACTGACTCCAGAGAAATTAAAGTGACAGTACCGTAAGACAAACACGACACCCATGTCTCACCGGGATTCGAATCCGGACCCGTAACGGGCGAACCGTCAGAAGCCAGCCCTGCGCCACCCGGGCGGCTATGCTTCAGTGAAAGCTCCCAAGGTGTACCGAGAATCCTAAGGAGGATGAAATAGGTATGGCATAAACTTTATGGGTGTCCAGGGGTAGGACAGGATCTTTGTCTTTTAGCGGACACTTTATTATAGGAAAGTTAGGTCTGACAGTGAGGGTGTAGCCCATAGTTCTGAAGAGTTTAAAAATCTTATACGAAAAGAAACCATGTTAAGGGACTGGACCAATGAATTGGGTTTCTATGTAAGTGTTGGTGTAAGAGTTGTCAGTTTTTAATATGGAAATCCTGGATAATTTTGTTTATTGTAGATGATGGGAACTGATGGATTTCAGCAATTTTCTTCATTGCAGCACTTTTTGTTCGAAGGATGATTCACTATTGCAAATAATTCTGGCAAAATTATCAAAAGTTTTTTAAGCAGCAAATTTTGAGTAATGGGGCAGTAGGATACACCGCAGGCACATACCAAAACATCAGCACAAAACTGGATGAATACAAACTCGATGTGTCAGAAGATCTTTCAAAAACAGCATTATCAGCATTAACTCGTGGACACTTTTGCAGTCTCCTTAAGAAAGAAACAAAAAAACTTTTTTCCTTTGTACACAAAGCAACTCCACTTTTTCAAGAAAGTAGTGAAATATTTCTAACCTAGAACTGCAATTCAAATATTCCTTACCAAATACCATTTATTCAGATCTCTCAAATGAAATTTGGTAAATACCGTATATATTACACATACGTACTATAATGAATGAAGCTTCTTCTAATGGTTGTTGTGTTGTTAATTATATCATGAATAAAGTTTCCTGCTAGTAGTGTAGTAATAATAATAAACAAGCTTTTAACTGCTAGTAATGTTGTAGTAGTAATTAAGATGAATAAAGTCTTAATGCTGGTTGTTAATAATAACAACTAATGAAATAAACCTAACAGCCAGACAGAGATCTGACAAAAGTATGAACTGAGAAAAACGTACTTACAACAAAAGCTTTATTTAGGGAAACTCCTGGTATTATCCAACATACACTCCATAGATCACACAGCTACTCAATAAAACGTAGCTCCTTGCACATGAACGAAGCTCTCTTAGGTAACACAAAAGCTCTCTCTGCGCACATCAACAAAAGCACTCTCACGTAACACAAAAGCTCTCCCTACGCACATCAACAAAAAGCTCTCTCTGGTATCGTTGAACGCGCCTATTTATACTGGCTACCACCACGTCATGACTTACACTCATTGCCAGATCTCATTCAGCGGGAGAAATAACATCTCGTTAAGTAAGAAGATAATTTACATAGGAAAATAAAATAACCAGATATAGTAAAATGAAAAGGAAAGTGAATCTAGAGTATACGTTACATCATCTCCCCCTTAATTTTTTTTTTTTTTTCGAAAAACCTATCAATTTTGGAGTGTAAGTCTTACACTTCGTTGATTGACGTTTATCGTCCTCTTTTTTGTTTTTGTTTTGGTGGCAGCAGTATGTACAATATCAAACTTGGCATGACAAAATCAAGAAATCTGTATTCGTCTGTGAAACACTTTGTATACTTGAACAAAACAAACCTGCATCGGCATACCTTCCTTTTTATTCTACCTAGCAGGAATCACTTTTTTAATTTCAAATTACGTCCTCATATTATCGTTGAATACAAACCAACTGTATCAGCAGCGAAGATTACCTGGAGCTGCCTAACAGTAACAATTTTCATTATTTTATCCCTACGCACGTATATATTTTTAAATTCAAACGTTTTTCCTTAGTTTTCAGCTTTGCTCTTCAGATTTCAAATTACGTCCACATATTATCGTTGAATACAAACCAACTGTATCAGCAGCGAAGATTGCCTGTAGCTGCCTAACAGTAACAATTTTTATTATTTTACCCCTAAGCACATATATATAAAAAAAATTTGGATTAGTAGATGGACATAGAAGAAATATACAAAAAAAAACATATATACACAAAAAGAATGCATAGGCCCACACGAAAAAAAGAAATTCTGACACGCCAACTGGTCGTGCAGGAAAAACAACAAACGGAGAAAAGAACCTGTCCACGAGAACTTACTTATCTCGAGGACCCATAAAAAACTCTAGTACGATAACGTTTTCCAGGCCTAATCGGACTGGTAAATTCAGGTGGCGTAGATCTCTTCAACGACTTGACTGGATTTGGACCATCTGTAGTCTGTCGGTCAAGAAATCCCGGCGGCTGACAGGAACGGTCAGGAACGGCTGACGTCCGTCGGTCAGGAACGGCTGAAGTCTGTCGGTCAGGAAATCCCTGCGGCTGACAGGAACGGTCAGGAACGGCTGAAATCCGTCGGTCAGGAACGGCTGAAGTCTGTCGGTCAGGAAATTCCTGCGGCTGACAGGAACGGTCAGGAACGGCTGAAGTCCGTCGATCAGGAACGGCTGAAGTCTGTCGGTCAGGAAATCCCTGCGGCTGACAGGAACGGTCAGGAACGGCTGAAGTCTGTCGGTCCGGAAATCCCTGCGGCTGACAGGAACGGGCTCCCCAGGCTTTTGATATGTAGTCCCTTTGTGCTGGGGCCCGTGTTGTCCTTCCAGCATTCTTTTGGAGGGACGTGGCTCCGGCCACATCGTTTGTTTTCGCTTTCTACCTCTGGGCATGAGAGTAGAAGCAGGCATCGGCCCTGTTTGCCCTGAGCGTAGGTTCCAGGGGCGAAACCCGGGCTGATGCAAGGATCTCTGCCTTCGTCGCTGTTGCGGCGAAGCAGATTGGGGAGACAAGTTACGTTTTCGACCAGCTTTTGGTGTCGCTGGACGGTTTGTAATTTGTGTCTGACGTTTAGGAATCGTCAAACTATTGTCCATAACTGATAAATCAAAAATATCTGATGACTCTGAGTCGCTGCTGTAAGTTAGTGGTCGTGCAGAGCGATGTTTATTTCTGCCTATAGGAATACTCTCTGACGAGGTATTCAAGGAAGTAGGAGCTTGTGTTGGTGCAGAGTTATCAGGAAACGGTGCAGCAATAGTCTTGGCAATGGTTGGAGGGAAAGGAACGATACTAGTATTTGAAGAACTTGATTCGAGCCTTCGTCTCATGGGAGAATCAGGTTGCGTGTTTGGAAACCCGTCTTGAGGAGGGGAGGGTGAAGAAAAAATCACTGGAGATTCTTCAAAAATGTTTGTCGGTTCGTCCAAAATTTCTGGAGGTTAATCGTGAGATATAGACTTTTGAGTCTGTGGAACAGAAGGTTGAGTAGGGTTGATGATAAAATCTATATTTCGTTCATGATACTTGTGACACTGAGCAACGTGTACGTATTGAAATTGATTGTCAGGTTTTTCAAGAATAATATTATTTTCAAACACATTTGCCACCCGATATGGACCTTCGTAGCTGGGTGCAAATTTCTTCACTAAAGTATGAGAAACAGAAGACTGGAAGTGCGTTTCCACGAGAGTGAGATCTCCAACGACAAGATCTGGTTCCCTACGCCTAGTATTATAGTATCTTGCTTGAGCCGCTTGTGCTCCTAGCATTGCTACACGAGCTTTTTCTGCCATGATTCGTACTGATTGCGGAGTTGGTCGCTGGTTTAGTTCGTCGATAATCCCCGTTAAATTTTCAAAAGGGGTCTTAATTTTGCGACCCGGAAAAAGTTCTGCAGGAGTAATTTTAGTAGATTCGTGAACAGACGAGCGGAGGGGAACGAAAAAGCTCAAGATGTTCATCCCATCGCTCGTGATGATCCATGACAAATGTAGCAATCATTTTCACTAGCGTGCGGTTTACTCGTTCCGCAGGATTACTCTGGGGATGATATGGGGAAATGAATTTATGTTTAATGTGTAGTCTCGCACACATTCTTTCAAAAAATGTCAGAAATAAATTGGGGACCATTATCCGAAACTACTTTATTAGGTGCACCATATCTAGAGAATACTTCATTAATTAATACATTACAAATAACTTCTGCCGAAGCGGCTTTAATGGGAAAAACTTCAACCCATTTAGAAAAATTATCAGTTAATACTAAAACGTAACGAGCTTTGTTTTTAACAGATAAAGGATAAGTAAGGTCCCAATAAATATATTGAAATAATGTCAAAAACATGAGAACTTGAACTAGATTTCAAGTGACCGGCCGGTCTTACATTACGGTAATTATTAATCTGACACAAGTGACATGATTGAACGTATGCGAGCACACTTTGGAACATGCCAGGCCAATAGGCAACATCCCGCAATTTACAACGGGTCTTGCGAATACCTAAATGGCCTGCAAGAGGTTTGTCATGAAATTCGTTTAAAATGGCCATTCTAAGGGTTCGCGGAATACATGGGCGAAACTCTGCCCTAGTAGTCCTAGATTTCGTATTGTAAAGAAGACCCTCTATGATTTCAAAATGCTGTGACCTCCCAGCCAGAAAAGGGTCACTGTGTAGGGGCGAACCCGCAAGCAAAAAATTATAGATATCCCCAAAATCTGGATCATTTATTAATTCTGCCATTATCTGCTCTCTGGATGTTATATCAGCAATTAGAAGTAAAGGCTGACATCCAGGAGTAGTTTCTGTGGGGACCCCACTAATCGGAACGCGAGACAATGCGTCCGATAATTGATTCTTATGACCTGGTTGGTACGAAATTTTGATATTGCTCTCTTGTAACTTAAGAGCCCACTTCATAAATATTTGAGAGAGATGCTTAGCAGAATTCAAATACTGAAGGGCAGAATGATCCGTAATTATGTTAACTGTCAATTCGTTAAGATAACATTGAAATTTGTCAAGAGCATACACTACAGCAAGACATTCACGTTCCGTAGCTGAATAATTGCGTTCAGCTTTGGCTAAAGTACGAGACGCAAAAGCTATTGGATGTCCAGCTTGTGACAAAACGCAACCAAGACCAACTCCGGATGCGTTAGTATAAATATCAAATTCCTTAGTATGATCCGGGAAAGCCAACACAGGAGGCTGAGTCAACGTAGACTTCAGTGCTTCAAATGTAGCGTTAGCCTCAGGTGCCCAAACAAACTTCTTGTATTCACGTTTCAAAGCATACAATGGCTCACAGATTGTAGCATAAGCGGAGACAAACTGCTGATACCATCTGGTCATTCCCAGAAAGTGTGATAGTTCTTTTGCTGTTTTAGGCCGAGGAAAGTCAACAATAGGCCTAATTTTTTCATTATCCGTAAATAAGCCGTGGGGAGTGATTTTCAACCCCAGATATACAATCTCGTCCCTCGCTATCTGGCATTTACTAGGTTTTAACGTCAAGCCAGCATTGTATATGAGTTGGAACACCTGTTTGAGCAGAGAAAGGTGCTCGTCAAAAGTCTCGGATGTAATAATAATGTCATCCAAATATACATGCACATGGGGACCCAGAACAGGTCTGAGAACCGTATCCATAAGCTTTTGGAAAGTAGCAGGTGCAGAAGCTAGTCCAAAGGGCATACGCAGGTATTCATAAGCCCCAAAAGGAGTCACAAAGCCTGTTTTATCCACGGAGTCCGGATGTACCGCCACCTGCCAATATCCACTCGCCAAATCCAAGGTTGACATCCATTTAGTTGAAGATAGGTCATGCAAAATATGCGACATGGCAGGTAGTGGATAATTGATCGTTTTCGTGACTTGGTTGAGCTTGCGGAAATCTGTCACGAAACGAAATTCATTGGGTTGTTTCTTTGGAACCAGAAAGGCAGGTGCAGCCCAGGCGCTTGTTGTTTCCCTTATTATGCCCTGTTTAATCATCTCAGAAATTTGACGTTGCATTTCCTGTTTCTTATGGGGAGCACAAGGGTAAGGTTTCGTCGCTATCGGTTTCGAACCATCAGTGTCAATGACATGATAAACCACCTGTGTGAAACCAGGTTGATCAGAAAATAAACCAGGGCTTTCCTGCAAAAGTAGAGAAAGCTGGTTTCGTTGCCTCTCATTCAACTGGTTACTCAATAACAAACTCGTTATATCTATAGGATCCGTAGGAATCACTTCGACAGGTTCTGGAAAGGAAATAACATGTTGTACGAAATTCAGAGTAACTTGAAAAGTATTGATAAAGTCCATGCCCATTAGACATTTAACAGGTAGTTCGTCTATAAGCAGGAAAGAATGCGTAAAACGAGCCTTTCCCAGCCCTAGAGATAATGTGACAATTCCTGTGACACTGAAGATTTCGTTATTTGCACCTCGCAAATACTGCGTCCCAGGCTGAACGTGTATTGCAGGAAAATTGTCAGTGCAAAACTTCGTATTTAGGGCTGATATTTCAGAAAGAGTGTCGAACTTTGTCTTGACAATAATATCTTCAATTGTCAAGAATACATCAGGCAACTGAGGAGTTTGGACAGTCACTAATACTGTTTGAGGGTCAGAATGCTTGGTATCAGGAAGTAGGACCGACCCTTGGTCTACTTCCTTTGGAAGTTTAAAGGATTCCTGGTTGGATTATCATGCGGTCTGAAACCTCGGCCCTGCCGGGTATCGGGAAAATTTTCACGATGAGGAAAACTGCGTGAAAACTGCTGCGGGAACTCCGCATGTCTGTTGACATTTTCATTTCTATTACTTCTTCCCTCAGCACGGGCAGAAAAATCATCATTACCCTGAGCATGAAAACGTTTCGAATGCTGCGGATTGGAACGGGGTCGAGCATACCGTGCGTTTGTACGGTACCCAGAAAATTGTTCAGAAACAAGCGGTTGGTGTATCACTCTTCTATGCGGTGGAACGTATGAAGCTTGGGCGTGCACTTGTGTACGCTCGCGTTGAAAGTTATTAGGCCTATTATGCCGCTGAGGATATTCGTAATAAGCCTCGCGGGGTGCCCGAGCATGTTGAGTTGGACAATGTTTGCCGTGTCGCTCTTCATACGTTCGTATGAGGCGAAGGCATTCATGAATTGTAGCAGGGTGTCGAACCTCAAGAAAATCCTGTAGAAATGGGTCGAGCTGCTGCAATAGGGTGTCCAACATGTTGACATGACTGGCATGTGGATCCCATAAGTTATACAAGCGTGTTGTTTCTAAAGCAAATGCAACAGGGCTATCGTTGGGACCTTGCTGACGAGAAAAAAGTTGTTGTGCAAGGCTAGCTCGACTGAATCCGAAAGGAAAGACTTCCAAAAATTCTGCTCGGAAATTCTCATAATGAGAATCCGGGTTCGACACTCTCCACTGCCGATACCAGGTCTTAGCGGTATCCTTCAAGCAAGTGCCTGCGATTTGTACTTTGCAGTCTTGAGGAATATTGTATAGATCAAAATGATCTTCCAAATCTTCGAGAAACTTTAAGGATCCCTCCAAACCATTGAAAAGAATTGTTCCTGCATGCGGCACGAAATGGGCAAGCATTCTGCTTCGCTGAGAGGATTGAACTCCCTCAGGTACGACCCGCGACTCAGAGTGATAGGAAGCTGGTGAATTACGAAATTGTGAAGAATGCCTGGGTACTTGTAGATCACTTATATCAAAGTGAGCCCCACAGGTTTCTTGCAGATGGTCGAAATTAATCCCATCACCACCGAAACTTGCCTTAGGGTGAAATATTGAAGTTGTCTCAGGTAGTGAAGACATGGGTAATGATTGTCAAGACCTCGTGTTCGAGAAAAGTTGGGGCGCCAATTATAATGAATAAATCTTCTTCTAATGGTTGTTGTGTTGTTAATTATATCATGAATAAAGTTTCCTGCTAGTAGTGTAGTAATAATAATAAACAAGCTTTTAACTGCTAGTAATGTTGTAGTAGTAATTAAGATGAATAAAGTCTTAATGCTGGTTGTTAATAATAACAACTAATGAAATAAACCTAACAGCCAGACAGAGATCTGACAAAACTATGAACTGAGAAAAACGTACTTACAACAAAAGCTTTATTTAGGGAAACTCCTGGTATTATCCAACATACACTCCATAGATCACACAGCTACTCAATAAAACGTAGCTCCTTGCACATGAACGAAGCTCTCTTAGGTAACACAAAAGCTCTCTCTGCGCACATCAACAAAAGCTCTCTCACGTAACACAAAAGCTCTCCCTACGCACATCAACAAAAAGCTCTCTCTGGTATCGTTGAACGCGCCTATTTATACTGGCTACCACCACGTCATGACTTACACTCATTGCCAGATCTCATTCAGCGGGAGAAATAACATCTCGTTAAGTAAGAAGACAATTTACATAGGAAAATAAAATAACCAGAGACAGTAAAATCAAAAGGAAAGTGAATCTGGAGTATACGTTAGAGTACATATATTACAAAACTGACCACCGATAGGCAACTGAATTATTAGACTGGACGTCAAATGACAGAAATCCATATGGAAGATGGGTGGATGAATGACCAGAGTGACATGGAGGCTGACCCAAGACGGATAAATGTGGAAGAGACTTAGAGAGAAGGAAAAGGGTAAAATATATAGAGGAACAATTCCACACCGATTCATTCAACATCATAAAAATGGTGGCAAACAGTGCCGGCCACCATCTGTGGTTCAGCCAGCTGGAAACTCACCAGCGAGAACATACGTATATATATTGACATGTTAATATTTGATCCAATATAATAATTTTTCTCACATAATGTTCCACACATTTCATATAAATCAGTATTAAGATAAATCAGTATTAAGAAAAAATCTTTTTTAGTACCACATGTGAAGATATAAAATTGTACAACATTCTGTACTATGAAATTAAAAGTTGCTGCCTTTAGCACGATATATTAAAAATTTACCAAACCGTAAACAAATTTTACATTTATTCACGATCCAAAACCGTTCAATGAAGGTGACAAGTACTTTCGAAGCCACAATGGCTTCATCCTCAGGCCGACTATGACACGGTACAAGAAACAAACCAGTCAATTTGTACTGTAATATGAGGCGCATCTCATTAACAGATGTGCCTCGTATTCAATCAAACTCATGGACAGATGCAAATAATTTCATACGAAGTAGCACTATTTCTTATTGTTAAAATTGGGAACGGGCGACTGCTTTTTTTTTTTTAATTGCTAAGACACATCTCCTGGGCATACTACTCAAAAGGTGTTCAAGTTCATCCTTTGATGTTAGATGATACCAACATGAAATCATAGCTTCAAGTAACTTTACTTAATTTGTAGGATTTCTCGCACTCACCTGTTTCAGTTTCATCCAAAGTATTCGATCGGATTAAGATTCGGCTACTGTGTAGGACATTGCAACCTCCCGACAGATTTAGAAACCAACCACCTGTCCACTACTCGTGTCCGATGGCAGGACACGTTGTCGTCCTGAAAGATGATATCACTATTTGGAAACGTGTTAACAGATGAAGGAAGCATTGTCCCTCTCCAGTACTTGTATATAATGGGCAGCATTCATGTTACCTTCAATGTTACGCAGTCTACCCACTCCATGAGCTGAGATGCAACCCCACATCATAACGGCAGTAGGATGCTTTACTGTTTGAATGTAGGTACAGTAGAGTTAGGATCTTGTTGTCAGCGTCATACGTACAAATGTCCTCCTTTTGTTATGAATCAAATTCTTTCGTCACTCCAGATCTCATGCCATTGATCCACAGTGCATTATTTATGACCTCGTGCTCACTGTAGAATCATGATCTGTTTATTATTAAAGAAAGGCTTGTTCGCATAAATATCTCGAAGACTAAGCTCCCACAAACGACACGTTTTCTGGCACAAACCAGCACAAACGAATGGCTGTGTTGAATTTTGAACTTGTGGGATGGGGGCATTACCCCAACCCTCCAAATTTATGTTATATTCAAAACAGGCTGGGGAAATGGTCCACACCGAAATTTGGGTATTTAATAACTCGGAAGCTAAGCTAGGAGAAACGACAATGTTTCCGACGCAAACCAGCACAAACGAAGGGCTATGCTAAATTTTGAATTTGCGAGTGGGATGGGGAGAGGGCGGGGCTGGGGAAAAGGTTGACAACAAAATTTAAGTACTTAATATCTCGAAAACTAAGCTAGCACAAACGACACGGTAGCACAAACAAATGACACTGTTGAATTTTGAATTTGCGGGAGTGGGGGCTGAGCATTTCCCCAGCCCCCAAAATTTTATTTTAAATAGCTCAAAAACTATGCTAGCAGAAACGACACGGTTTGCGGCACAAACCAGCACAAACGTAAGACAAACGAATGGCACTGTTGAATTTTGAATTTGCCGGCGTGGGGGGCTGAGCATCCCCCCTCCCAATTTATATTTTTAATATCTCAAAAACTAAGCTAGCACAAACGTGGCACAAACGAATGGCACTGTTGGATTTTGAATTTGCCGGGTTGGGGCCTCACAAATTTCCCCAGCCCCCCAATTTATATTTTGAATATCTCAAAAATTATGCTAGCACAAACGACACGGTTTGCGGCACAAACCAGCACAAACGAATAGCATTGTTGAATTTTGAATTTGCCGGGTGGGGGCTGACCCCCCCCCCCCAACTTACATTTTGAATATCTCAAAAACTATACTAGCTCAAACGACACGGTTTGCGGCGCAAACGTAGCACAAACGAATGGCATTGTTGAATTTTGAATTTGCCGGGGGGGGGCTCACCCCCCCCCAACTTATATTTTTAATATCTCAAAAACTAAGCTAGCACAAACGACACGGTTTGCGGCACAAACCAGCACAAATGAATAACCCTGTTGAATTTTGAATTAGCCGGGGTGGGGGGCTGACCATTCCCCCCCCCCAATTTATATTTTGAATATCTCAAAAACTAAGCTATCACAAACGACACGGTTTGCGGCTCAAACCAGCACAAACGTAAGACAAACGAATGGCCCTGTTGAATTTTGAATTTGCCGGCGTGTGGGGCTGAGCATCCCCCCTAACTTATATTTTTGATATCTCAAAAACTAAGCTAGCACAAACGACGCGGTTTGAGGCCCAAACCAGCACAAACGTAACACAAACGAATGGCACTGTTGGATTTCGAGTTTGCCGGGGTGGGGGCTGACCATTTCCTCAGCCCCCACTTACATTTTGAATATCTCAAAAACTATGCTAGCACAAACGACACGGTTTGCGGCACAAACCAGCACAAATGTAGCACAAATAAATGGCACTGTTGAATTTTGAATTTGTCGGGGTGGGAGGCTGACTATTTCTCCAGCCCCCCCCCCCCCAATTTATATTTTGAATATCTCAAAAACTATGCTAGCACAAACGACACGGTTTACGGCACAAACCAGCACAAACGTAGCACGAGCGAATGGCATTGTTGAATTTTGAATTTGCCGGGGTGGGGGGCTGACCCCCCCCCCCCAATTTATATTATGAATATCTCAAAAACTATGCTAGCACAAACGACACGGTTTGCGGCACAAACCAGCATAAACGAATGGCACTGTTGAATTTTGAATTTGCCGGGGTAGGGGGCTGAATATCCCCCCTCCCCAATTTATATTTTGAATATCTCAAAAACTAAGCTAGCACAAACGACACGGTTTGCGACACAAACCAGCACAAACGTAAGACAAATGAATGGCCCTGTTGAATTTTGAATTTGCCGGGGTGGGGGGCTGACCATTTCTCCAGCCCACCCCACCCCCCTAATTTATATTTTGAATATCTCAAAAACTATGCTAGCACAAACGACACGGTTTGCGGCACAAACCAGCACGAACGTAGCACAAACCAATGGCACTGTTGGATTTTGAATTTGCCGGGGTGCGGGGCTGGCCATCCCCCCCCCCCCCCAATTTATATTTTGAATATCTCAAAAACTAAGCTATCACAAACGACACGGTTTGCGACACAAACCAGCACAAACGTAAGACAAATGAATGGCCCTGTTGAATTTTGAATTTGCCGGGGTGGGGGGCTCACCATTTCTCCAGCCCCCCTAATTTATATTTTGAATATCTCAAAAACTATACTAGCTCAAACGACACGGTTTGCGGCGCAAATGTAGCACAAACGAATGGCATTGTTGAATTTTGAACTTGCCGGGGTGGGGGCTGAACATTTTCCCAGCCCCCTCCCCCCCCCCCCAATTTATATTTTGAGTATCTGAAAAACTATGGTAGCACAAACGACACGGTTTGCGGCACAAACCAGCACAAACGTAGCACAAACGAATGGCACTGTTGAATTTGAATTTGCCGAGGTGGGGGCTGACCATATCTCCAGCCCCCCCCCCCCCCAATTTATATTTTGAGTATCTGAAAAACTATGCTAGCACAAACGACACGGTTTGCGGCAAAAACCAGCGCAAACGTAGCACAAACGAATGGCACTGTTGAATTTTGAATTTGTCGGGGGGGGGGGGGCTGGCGAAATGTACCTGTACATAATGCTGCCTCTAACTGCTGCTAATAATAGTAGGCCTTGGTTCTAAACTTCTTATGCTGCGCTCTAATTCATCCCATAGGTGCTCTATGGGATTAAGATCAAGGCTCTAAGTTGGCCAGTCCACACACGATACGGAATTATTGTCAAACCACGCAGTAACAGTCCTTGCTTTACGGCTCGGTGCATTATCCTGTTGGTACTAACAAGGCTCGGTTCCATACTATTGCCACAGAGTTGGTAGGACATAATTGTGCAGAATATTGAGGTAGACGCGCTGGTCAACAGGTTTGTCCACGATAACCAATGGGCCGGGACCATACCAAGAAAAACACTCCCACACGTCTACACTGCTAGCTCCAAACTTGACCGTTGGAACAGTACAATGTGGTAAATAGCGTTCCCCCGGCTGCTGCCATGCCCACACACGGCCATCAGACTAATGGATCGTGTATCTGGATTCATCAGTCCATAGGACCCGTTTCCATTGATCTACGGTCCACGATAAATGTTCTTTACACCATGCTAAACGAGGAGTAACATTCCGAGTGGAGATAAAAGCCTTATGAACAGCCGCACGACCACGGTAACCCATGGAATGAAGTTCTTTGCAAATGGTACGTGTACATACAGAAATTCCATCATTTTTACTCACCTGTACCCTGTGCCCGTCAATTAGCTGTAACGACTCTCTTGAGGCTTCGACGTCCTCTAACACTGATTTTCTTTGGTCTGCCGGTACGTTTTGCTGCTTCGGCAACGCCATGTGTCTTCTACTTATTCAGTACATCCAAAACAGTTCACTTGGGTATGTTTAAACGCCTCTCGGGTTCTCTTATGCACAACCCACTAATATAACACCCAACAATCTTTCCTTTCTCAAAGTCAGTTCTGCGACATTTTCACTCAGCCTCACACTGCGATATGATCGCGGTCAGCTGCAGTCTTGTTTTCATACCGTTTGCAGCTGTACTGCGCATCTTAGCTACGCAGCGGATCCATTACTTTGCTTTTGAAGAGGTGTCCCGTGACATTTGTCAATATACACTGGCGGAAAGTGAAAAAGGAACACCAAGAAGGAGACGTCTGATACCAACGAAATTTATACAGCATAATAACGGAATACAGAGGATAACGTGATCAAAACATTATGGCAAAATACAGCTGTGTTTGCTGGTAAACTGAAAAATAACATTTCCATGTAACATGGCTAGTACGAGGTTGAACCGCCATGAACTGCGTCACACGGTGCAATTCTGGCATGGAGTCTGTCGTACAGATGTTGGATGTAAGTTTGGGGTATTGAGTTCCACGTATCTCCAACCTGGACACGTAAATCGGGGATGGTCGTGGCTGGCCGTGGAGACCGGATAAGTCGTTGTCCCATAAAATCCCACACGTGCTCAATGGGGGACAAATCCGGTGAACGTGCAGGCCATGGAAGTTGTCTCACACCCTGAAGTGCATGTTGCGTTGCCCGTGCCGTGTGTGGGCGTGCGGTATCTTGCTAGAAAACACCACGATGGACCGACCTTACAAATGGCACAACAACGGGCTGAATGATGTTGTTGATGTAGGAGGTGCTGTTTAACGTACCCGGTACAAACACTAGTTGTGTACGGGGGTGATAGCTGATCGCTCCCCACACCAGGAGACCAGGTGTAGGCCCTGTGCGTCGCTGGCGGATGCAAGAAAGGTGGAGACGCTCCCCTGTGCGTCTGCGAACACGCATACGGCCATCGGAGGCTCCTAAGCATAATCTGCTTTCATCGCTGAACACGACAGATCGCCATTGCGTTCTCCAGTGCAGACGTTGGCGGCACCACTGCAGCCGTTCCTGAAGGTGGGCTGGAGTCAGAGGTACACATGCCAGAGGCACACATGCACGTAGTCCTGCATCCAGTAGACGGTTGCGGATTGTTCGCACAGTCACCTCAGGTGCAACGGCAGCTCGGATTTGCGTCGCAGTGGATATTCTGCTTGACAACGCAGCTCTTCTTATGCGTCGATCGGTCCGCTCATCAGTCCGTCTGTGACTCCCGGTTCCCCGCCTTCTCGTGTGGGAATGTTCCTCGGACCATCTACGCCACCATCGTACCACCACCGATACGTCCCGTCCAATTCGCTTCGCAATACGACGATACGACCACCCGGCCACGCGGAGTCCGACTAGACGACCTCGCTCAAAGTCCGATAACAGCTGAAATCGTACACGTCTTCCTTGTCCAGGCATTGCAGCTTCTTCAGGGTCTTCGCACGTGTCCGTACGCCGACGACTGATTATATTCACTTCACCGTACTCCTTAAATACCACCGACGATAATTTGCATATTATGACGTGCTGTGGCGTAAGCGCTAACCGGTTGGTCTCGAAATTAACATCACACCTACGTAAACTCGACTCCATTAACATATGTAAATTACATGATCGTCCGACAATTCCTTCTTGGTGTTCTTTTTCACTTTCCGGCAGTGTAGTTGTAAGTACGGACACATTAACTACAGTATGTTAATTAATATTAATGATGAACATTATGTTGCTTTTTTATGACGAAAGAAGCATTGCAAAACCCCAAAATGGCGACAGAAAGTTCGCAAACATTCTTTATTTTTTTTCAGAAGTCGAGAACTGCAACAAAGGACTTCTTCTCACGCCTTAGAAGGGCGAGGCCTTTTTCGATGAACTGATAGTATCGTCAAGGACACAGCGACTTTCGCTGTACATTGTTAGTGTCGTTCAGCCGCCTGGAAGTCTGGAAGACAGCCATCCACTTTTGCATGAACATAACAATGTGTATTGTGTTACTATACGGATGTACTTCGGCGGTAGGATTACTTTCTCAAAGGGGGCACTCACTAATGGATGACCTGAGGAGGACCGAGAAGACACATACGGTAGGATTAAAATCCATCAGCAAGAAACTGGGCCAACGCCCATGGGTGTGGTCGGTGAAGGGCGCCAAAGGTGGCCCACGTGACCAGAAAGGCGAGCGACCTGAACAGGTTAGCGTGAGGTCAAGGTCAGCGCCGACGTCCTTGGGGCAGGCGCAGCGTAGAGGGGGGAGTCTAGCAGGTCCCTTGGAAAGGAACTGTTAGTCACTGTTAGTTTTTGGTCATCGGAGAGAGCAGTACTCCGATAGAAGGAGACGCGACGCGTTTGCCTTTTACTGTGTGGTGGGTCAAGGGACGCTCCAGGATAGAGAGCGTCCGAAGTTCACGGGGGAGTTAGCGAACATCTATCCTAGAAGAGATAGATCGCCGCTGCAGCGGAATAGGCCCTAGTCAGGATCCCGTTGGTGTATTAGATATTTCACTACGGAGAATACGAACTTAGCACAGGCTAGGACTGGAACATCGGATAGAGAAGAATAGTTAGGATACTATTCCTTAAGAGTCGGCGAGATATAGATCTACCTAGCGTCAGGCAGGACTCTATGCTAGAACTTCAGCGCTGAGCGAGATTTCCTCAGGAAGAGATCATACCAGCTTTCGCGTTTCATGATTCTTGTCAGGTCTAATCCTTAGTGAAGTCTGACGTTAGAGAACGAGTAATCCGCCGCCGTCTAACTTCTAACTGGTTATGAAATAAATGTTTGTGTGTTGTCAAACGAGTTTCCTCTTGATATTACGTATTATATCTAAAGGTGAATATTATTCCGTACGTTCAGCTGTTGTCACTCTGTCTTTCCGCATCACAGATTTAATATTAAAGTGGGGAAGGCTTCGTTTGTTCGCACGAACAGGGTGGGAGAGAGTGTCTCTGAGAAGCGTAAACACTTCCTCGTTGTTGTGGGAGGTCCGTATAATGCAGGAGGGACAAACCAGATAAAGAGGGAAAATCAGCCGAATAACGGGCTACCCCAGAAAGGGAAATTCCCAGCGACCGGATCAGGGTTCCAAAATAGGGGGCACTTAATTGACCTCCAGGGAACTCCAATTTTGATCAGGCTATGATCAGACGAGCGAGTTGCCAGCTGAGAGTTACTCCAGGACAAGATAACAAAGGATCAACAGGCAATTGGAGAAATGAGGGGAATAGAAAAGTAAGTCGGGTAGCGAATATAGAGGAGAGAAAGGAAGTAACAGATGAAGAAAGCGTCAAGGCGAAACCCGAAGAGGACCCCAGGATGTTAAATGCAAAAATGGGAAGGATACGGGGATCCGAGAGTAGCCAATGCGAAATTATGGAGATACCCGTAGAATAGAAACCGAGAAAGAAATTCGGGCCGGAATAATCGTAGACAGCGGGGCAGAATTTTGTTGTGTAAAAGAGTTTAAGCTAGGGGAAGAAGATGAAGAGGAGATCGGGCTGATTAATTTGACGGGAGGACCGCCAACTTTCCCGTGAAACAACTGCAAGTTAGATTAATAGACCCAGATTTGGAAAAAAGCCGGGAAAGAGATAATGGGTATGACAGAAATAATTTGTGCGATCGTACCCCAGCTCAGTAACGATGCGTTAATTACGCCTTTAGATTATGCTAAGATGAAGGAAGCTAGACAAGCGAGTCCTGAGTGGTTAGTTTCAACCCAGGGGGCGTTTACAATTTCAGGAGAGGAGGACGACGAAAGTGAGTTACAGGAAAGTAAAAAGCTTACGGAGATAGACCAAAAAGAAACCCAGAATGTTTGCGTCGCGAGGGGAGAGCCGGAGGAGAAAGCATCGGAAGACCCGTTGTCGCCCCAGGCATCAGAGAGCGAAGTTACAGAGATAGGCGGGGCATCCGTGGAGCGCGCGACAGGCAGCCAATCAGATCCGGGAATGGAAATTTTGCAGTCGACGGAGCGCGAGCCGAGCCATCACCCCCTAATAGCTTAACAGGCCCGCGCACCGATTTGTGACGTCACTGGAGTAGTCCGTAGTCGCGGAGAGGAGCATTACGGCGATGTGCGAACGAACGCGTCTTTACGTACACCAACTAACCAGGTCGTGCGTTCTTTTAGAGTTTCACTGCATTTAAATAAGAACTTGTGTGTTAGTTTTTAAATAACTGCAGAGTTAACAAGTTTGTTTAATAATCTTTTAAAATACAGAAGAAAAAGAAATTACAGCGTAAGATTTAGCGTAGCAATAATTTCGACATGAAAGGGTAAGCAAGACAGATTCGTCAACTTAATGAAAGCATCACTGTCATTTCACTGGAAGTGATAAACCATTCCTATAATCGAAATTATAAACTGTTGTCGTAGTTTCACTTAAAGTTATAGTGTCTTTATAGTTAACCGAATGATTCCTGTACTTGTGAACAAATCGTTCTTGTACTTGAAAGATTAGTTTGAGGGTCCATTACGAAGTATCGCCGTCGTTTCAAAAGATATCGATTGACTAATTTAAGGAATCAGATTTTTCATTCATTGCAAACTTAGGACTATGAAAATTTTAGTAATGAAACAATTCCTTTAGTGAAAATGTATTTTGTATGCAATCCGTGATCACTAATATATAAAAAAAGGTCAAGAAAAACTTAATTTTGTTCTGTGTTTTTTAATTATTACTAAAGGCTCAATAAAGCACGTTTTAACATACATACAGTAAATTGCTGCTTGATCCACTGATTGCATCAAATAAATTAAGATTTCAAGAAAATTATGCAATTGCCACATTATTAAACGTACAATAATGACATAACAAGTTTTTCTAATATTAGTACCATCTAGTTACGTGTTTGGACAACTTCATTTTGATAAGCAAATATAAAGTTTATAATTTTTGTTTTCCAGAGCACTATTTCAAAAAAGTTACCTTGTCAAAGTTCAACACATCTGTATTAAGTATATTAGCAGCATTAAGCAAAACTATTTGGATCCACAATATAAGTATTTCTTTTTATCTGGAAAAATACAAGTAACTTATTGGCAGAAATTTCCTGAAATTTGATTTTCAAGAAGTATTCAGGAAAACTGCCAATGTACAAATAATTATGGTTGTGTAGTTCTTTGTGTATCACAAACACAATTTGATTATGTGTCCGTTAGCTGTTCCTTGAAGAATTTCAAAGAAACGTTTCTAAGAAAATCTGAAATTTCTTCCAATAATTTCTTAAAGTATTTTTTCAGAAAATTATTATATTTTTTGAGAACCTGACAAATGCACATGCAGTTATTGTACTGAATAAATCTAAGCGATTGTTTTAATACTATAGGATGTATTTTAAAAGATGTACATGTTTCATTACAAATTGACTAACTTGATGTACCATTTTCTCAGAAACTATAAAAAGCAATGGTATAAAATTTTGCACAAATGTTTTGTCATTACTAAAGCTATTGAAAAAGATTGTTTTTTCCTTTTTTTATGATTTTGGTTTCAAAATAAATTCTATGAAGGATTGAAGAAGTTTTCCCCATACAAAAATTGACACCCACCCCCACGTTTGGAAGCACACTTTCCAGTAGTTATCGGATAATATGAGATATGTTAGTTCCAGTTATTATTGCTGTAGCCTGTGAAGACACAGTGCAGGAAGTCTGGAAACAGATAAGTCTAGATAAATGAATAAAAAGTTGATCTCTCATTTTAAGCAAATGTTTTCAAAAAAAAAAAAAAAAAAAAAAGAAGCGAGTATATATTTCTACTTGTATTTTAAAAATCTTGTTTGTTTAGAACATAGTTTCCACAATATGTGGATTCATGTCGATCCACGTACTTTTTTTCTCTTAAAAATAACAATATCCAAGGCTTAAAAATACCATGCCCGAGATGCCCAGAGCATGTAAATCATTCGTCTGGGCAGGTAAATAAAACATCTAATTGCCTGTGCATGGTAACTAAATTTTAAAATAAAAAAGTTTGTAATAAAATTTCCTACTACACAAGAAAAAAAAGACAGTCATCACATGTCGTGTTTCATGTCATTGTTAATTAATGGAAGTTGTATTATTGTTACGAAGTACCAAGGAAAGAGTAATATCACATCTTTAATTATGTTATGCTCTACGCCCAGAAATTGGAAACCTAGTTTTGCTCCAAATTTTGTTTATAATCAACAACAGTTTGCATGCCTCTGATGTAACTGGCCTCTCATGTTTAGTGACAAAGGGAGAAAACTTTAACAAAAGGAACATGGCAGAATCACTAAATTTCCGAAACACCAGTTTCATCATCGTACCATTTCATACCAATTTTAGCATCAGCATCTTAAAAATTGATATACACACGTTTGTGCATTGAACATTTGTAATACAGACCCTTAAAATGGAAGTCCGAACATGTTAAAGCAGTTCATATTTTTAACTTAAAAAAAATTAGGGTTCTGGTTTGTTATCTTAAAAGATAAATTTTCCTGCGCATCCAGCTTTTACTACCTGGGCAAGTAAATAATTTCTTGCCCAATTAGTACTGATATACTTCACCTAATTTTTAAGAAATTGAATGGTTCTGATAAATTCCCATCCTACCACAGATAGAGCATACACACTGCTCACACGAGAGTTCTTCAATGTGTTGGTTTGTAGAAAAATGCTTCAAAATCTTTAAACGGACATTTTAAAGGCAAACTTACTCCTGAACTATGTGTGAACTTCTGTTTTTGTGCATTCATATCGAATTTTTGCTGTCTATACTTGATTCAGTGTTTGTGTTTTTTAGTAATAAATATTAAAAATGATAATTCAATGCAACTCTCCATGTCTGCAAACACAAAAGATGTATTTCGCATGGCAACAAGGCATAGGCATGTTAGATGTGTACATGACATACATATATTTCGTATAGGATATAGGTATTTTACAAGCACTTGTGCCCAGAAATAGGGACCCCAAAAAAGTTAATCTGGCGCTGCCTAAACACTTAAATAACTAAGTACGAATGTATCAACATATTACTCTTGGGATCAAAAACATGCAACCCTTATTATTCTGTGTCCATAATAAAGTTTAAAATCCCTTCCTAAATATACATATTTTACTTTGAACTTATTTGATACATTGGCAAAAACATGTTACGGGTGTGACGTACCTGCCAGCAGAACGCACACGACATAAAGGCAGATAGCAGTCAGAACAAACGTCTGCGTAGCTCAGTTGGTAGAGCGATTCCCGGCGTAGACCAAAAATGACGGAGTTCGATTCCCGGCGTAGACCAAAAATGACGGAGTTCGATTCCCGGCGTAGACCAAAAATGACGGAGAAATTTACTTCGCTATAATGGCGCCCGAACTATCCGGATGACCCGAAATCGCAATGGTGTGATGTTCTTTCCACACCGCGAGATAGGAAAAATAAGAGAATCCCTTCTTCAGCGCTTCGAAAAATAAATGTGTGTGACGTTGCATTCCACACACCAGATGGACTGGGAGTTCTCAAGTGCACGTTCTACAGTGGATGGCTGCCTGAAACGATTCAGGGTCACGGCTGACCCGTGGGCCATGCCCCGACCCTCTTTAGGGGTGGGGGAGATGTGACGTACCTGCCAGCAGGACGCTCACGACATAAAGGCAGATAGGAGTCAGAATGAACGTCTGCGTAGCTCAATTGGTAGAGCGACTTGTTCCGGAATAAGCGGATTCGGGTTCGATTCCCGGCGTGGACAAAAATGACGAAGGAATTTACTTCGTTATATGGGTTACTATAACAACACAAGTAATCTATTCTTTCCATTACAAACATAAATTTCATTTTTCAAAAAATCTTTCCAGTGCTTTGACTTCCCGCTGTGAGATGCATTAGATTATAAAATTAGCCAAATTTAAATTTTCTAGTTCGAAATTTTTATTTTACGAGTAGTTTAAAATAAGGTTAACAAAAGGTTTCTACTTACCTTAGAGTTCTTGGTCACTTGAAAATTTTCACGCTTTATTGCTGTAATCCATTTTCTGAGAACTTCCCCATTAGTAGGGAATTTGAATACTTTTAATATTCCTCTATGAAAACAAATTTAGTTGACAATTTGACAACAACAACCACGCACATCGACAGTCACGCTTACACAGAGTGAGCAAGCTCATGCATGCTCGACCACCCACCACGGACGTCGCCAGCTTCCGGTGTTCGGTGCGCGGGCCTGTTAAGCTATTAGGGGGTGATGACTCTACTCACTGTGGACGGAAGTCCTACAAGAAAATGACAAATACTTGATTGTATATATAAAAGTGAAAGTGTGTACATATTTAACCAAGAAGTAGGGGATGATGTGATAGTACCAATATGTATTAGTGAAACTTACCGTGTGCTTTAAATCCCAGGGCCTTTTGAAATTGTCAGATAAGCCGAATGAGTACCTAGAAATTTTTTTTTACTGGCTTGGTATTATATCATAATTTTTCCAAAGATGTTGAAAAATGAAATAAGTGTGCACTCTTAAAATCCTGATTTTTAGTTTTGCCAGCGTAGAAAAATTTGTTCTACTGTATTATGATTTCAGTAACGTCTAAGAAATTTAGTTGATATTATTTTGGCAGCTTGTGTATTTGTGTAGTGTTTACATAACCCCACTGATATTCATAGTGTTTTTGTGAAAAGCCAAAAGAGAAATGTTTCGAAGGAATTTTTGAGTATAATCTGTGCAATAAGCTTTATTCAAGCTAGTCTGGAAAAAAAAAAAAAAAGAAAGAGATACACCACCTTATGTGATTTACCAGCAAAGTGTTGATATTTCCCATTAAAATTTGTTGGACTCTAACCTAAATTTCATATCTGTCACAGGAAAGTGTTACACCAAATTTGTAATTGAAATTCAGTAATTCTTGAACCTATCATTTCCACTTGTAAATGGGTTCTTAAAAAAAACTAAAATTTGAGTGGCAGTAAACTTATTGAGTATAGGGTTGTTTCTAAAGCTGTTTCTCTAGAACTTGTATCCAACTCAGCCTAGTCTGAGGGTGAAAACGTACCCGGTTCTTATTGTGGCACAATTGCTGTGTCCTGAGATCACCGCCAGAACGAGTACAAAGTCACTTTGATTACTGTGTGATACAAATTTCTTACACATGTGACGATAACACCTTTTAGCACTTTCAGATTGTCAATTCTGCAATCACAAGCAACACAAATAATAAATAAGCATTCTTGAAGAAATTTCCTTTTTTGATGTCTTTCCTTAAAATTATCTTCAGGTGTTACCAATTTCGTCTACCCATCTCCCAAATTTGAAAATAGTCAATTATTGATTACATCTATTATTTCACAAGTTATAGTGTAAGAAAAAGCAACAAATCATTTGGTGCTCAGGATATTCTTTATGTTTACAAGTGAGATGATGAAAAAACCTATAAATCACAATTCAGCGCAATAGGAAAGTCCATCTATATCCTATACCTCACCGAAATCAGTTTCTAATTGTCTTTTTCTTTTGTCTATCTTCTTTTCGTAATCGATCAACTTTCGGTTTCAAAATGCTACCAGCCAATGTGCTCGGCAAGTTAAAATACGCACCGGTAAGTCCAAATAGTGGGATTAAAAAACCGTCTGGGTACGTTAAAAATTTATTCATATAAATAAATACACAAGTGCTTTCTAAATCATCAAGAGAGTTCATCATCAGCTGTAATACTTAAAAATGTAAAAAGGCACTTCACTTCACATAACTCACCACCCACACTGTAAAAAAAAATTTGCTGCAACAGCAAAAAACTTCCTACTGCAGCAAATTTCGCCAGTGAACAGCAAAAAGGTTTGCGGGCAATACTAATGAATTCTGCTTTGCTGCAGCAGCAAGGTATCCCTTTCCTCTGGCAAGTTTTTTTTTTTGCTTGTCTAACAAACCAACTTTGCTACTTCAGCAAAGATTTCTGCTACAGAAGCCGATCTCCAGCAATGTCAATTTGCTAGTCTAGCAAACCAACTTTGCTACTGTAGCAAATATTTTCTGCTACAGAGCAAAACTCTTTGCGATGTTGAATTTATACTTCAGCCAAGATGTAATGCTACAAACACAAATCTACAGTAATGTTAATTTCCTTGTTGGAAATGGAATTTGCTAAACTCCATTTATTCCTTGATTTCCTATCCTGGCCAATCAACATTTCCGGTGTATAACGAAGTACATTTATCCGTTATTTTGTTCACGCCGGGCATCGAACCCGGTTCCCCTCATTCCGGAATAAGTCGCTCTTCCAACTGAGCTATGCAGACGTATGTTCTCGCTGCTATCTGCCTTTATCTCATGTGCATCCTGCGGTGCAGGCATGCCCCCCCCCTTCCCCAACAGACCAGACCGCCATCATGCAGGAATTAATGAACGGTTACGGTTAGTACATTTAGCCAAACTTTCTTCGCGGTACTAGCGTTTTCACCATCATCTTGAATTTTGCTGAATATTACAGACTCCTTTGCTGCAACGATTCGCCGCAGATCCAGTTTGTTCATGGCACTCACGCAATGTGAACTCATGGAGTCACACCAACACCTTCCAAAATTCTGCATTTAGTGTTATGTACATCAGTGAAGCTGCCAAGAGCTTTATGAACCCCAAATTTTAGAGCTGTTGAAGAAACAAGCACTGTTTTTGTCATACGCGCCCATATGACGCTATTCACGCATTTATTTGGGTTTTGCGTGTGCCCGTGAACAACACATTTCTGTAAAAGACTTGGCTGAACACTACTGATGAACATTTACTGTTGCCTCTGCAATAACCAAGAGGAAGGACAATGATTACACAGTGAGATCGACAACGCCCAGAGGCGTGCCGTGAACGTTTTGTATAGGCATGCAAAAAATTAAAGAAAAAAAAAACATTTTGAAACACTACAAATCCTGTCTGTTTGGTATATAGAAATGTTAGAAAACGTAACATGTTCGTAAGTTTTTCCTGCACATACATAACGGCGATGTTAAGCGACTCAGGTTTGAAGTTGGTCTTTCGTTGCTCACACATTCGGATTTTTCTGTAAAATTCGGAGAATCGAAAGACTTATTAATTTTGCAGCGTCTATTTCCTTATTTTTCTTTTGCAGTTTGTTTAAATTACCTTGAAGCATTTTGGTGTTTCAGAAAGACAACACTCTTAAAAAAATCTACTTAAAAATGAGTACCTGAACCTACTTTTTTTTTAGTACAATCACGTCGTAAACGAGTACATGACATGCTGAAATAGTGGGTTGTTGGAAAAGTCATGACGTATTTTAGCCATATTTTGCAAATGTCATTTATTGATAGAAAGAACAAAGATCAATCAATGATATAATGCCCGTTTTGTTCGATAACCTTTTGCCATCTTTCAGTGCGCTGCAGAATGCCTCGTTCATAGAAGAACCTGTCTTTCGTGGCGAAAAACTGTACATGGTGCTGATTTACAGCCTCATCTGAATTAAACGTTATACCACGCAAGGGATGTTGAAGAAAGCGAAACAAGTGGAAGTCTGACGGCGTAAGGTCAGGCGAGTATGCTGGGTGTGGCAACACATCCCAGCCAAGCTCAAATAGTTTCTGGCGGGTGATCAAACTTGTGTGTGGTCTCGCGTTGTCGTGATGGAACACAACACCTTTACGATAAAAGAGCTCTGGACGTTTCTGAATGATGGATTCGTTCAAACTGTTCAATTGCCGACAGTACACATTCGAATTGATTGTTTGGTTCTGTGGTAGGAGCTCGAAAAACACGACACCTTTAAAATCCCACCACCACACCGAGACCAGAACCTTCCGCTGATCAATGTCTGCTTTGGATGTCGTTTAAATCGAAGCAGCACGTCAGGACCAAGACTGTTTGCGCAGCATATTGTTATACACAATCCACTTTTCGTCACCAGTTATCAGTCGCTTCAAAAAAGGATCGTTTTCCTTACGTTTAATGAGCATATCGCAGATGTTTATACGCGCTGTCAATTGAGCTTCTTTGGGTTCATTAGGAATCCACACATCGAGCTTGCTTACGTATCCCAACTTCTTCAGGTGGTCGTGAACGCTTGAATGGTGGATGTGCAATGTATCTGCAATATCTCGTGTTGTTTAACGTGGGTTTGACTCGATCAATGCCTTGATTTGGTCGTGATCAACTTCGGTTGGCCTCCCGGACCGAGGAGCATCGTTGAGGTCAAAATCAGCAGCACGGAATTTTGCGAACCACCGCTGGCACTGACGTTCTTGTAGAGCATTATCACCGTACACTTTATGCAACTTTTCACGAGCTTGACGCACGTTTTTCCCTTTACGGAAGTAAAACAGTAAAATATGGCGAAAATGCACTGTTTGGTCTTCCATCTTCAACTTAATGTCAAATCTCCGCAAATCAACCAAATCGCTCACTATTCCTTTTAGACTGCAGCTAGAATTGACACCAGTCGAATGCCATAGCGATAACAGTACTAGAGCGCATGCCTCTATAGTACTTCGAAAACCACCCAAAAATGAGACACAAGTACTCGGAGCTATTATAACCCCAGAATGTACTCAAAAACGAGTACCTTTTTCTTATTTCTAAGCACCAATTTTTAACAGTAAAGGAATATACAGAAAAGTAGCATTACATTTTCCCAACTGTATCAGTAAAGATCCCTCTGAAATTACGCACAGGACAGCAAAGCTCAGACTAACAATGTAAGTCACCACCGTCGGAAGAAATTCTGTTTTCCATTGGTTGATGCAATACACTATTTCACATTTCGGTAAGTTTTTCCACGGCAATTAACGTAACTGATCGGAAGTGGGAATAAACAGAGGGAAATGATATATTTGATCGATTGAAATTTAGCAGCCAGAAAAAAGGGGCAACTAGAGATTTCGCATCAATTATTTTCTTCACTTTCTTGCCTAGGATCGGCTCCTCCATATGGCACAATCTCATATGAGTACGGGTGTGATGATGGAAAGGTATTTTTTGTATTCGCGCTTTTTTTTTTTTTCTAAAACTACATACAGATACATGAATTTCATTTTAAATGAAACTCTTCTGAAAATAGGGACATAGTCTAAATCTTCCAGTAAAAAACTACAGCACACATTTTTTCTTCGTGTAATTATTTTTTTAGAGAGCAAACTTTTGCACGTATTTAGGGCATGCGATGTATGCGTTGCTTAAAGCGACGCCACGCTACTGTAAAAAATCAATCGATGATGAAAATAATGCGAAGTGTTCAAAAGCAAAAAGACAAACAACTTCGCAAGCTGTAAATACTAGATCATTCAGTCCTTGAAGGGTGGCATTCGTGTGAGTTAACCGCGGACCGTGTCTGCATACCTAATTTTCGAAAACGTGAGTAATGATTGTAAATAAATAAAAAGGCTTAGATTCAAGTTGTTGCTACAAATTTATTGTCAGGTTTATTAATCTTGGAACATTACATTTTCATAAACAACATATGAAGATAATTCATCTTAATAATACGACGGAAATTTTTACCTGCGCCAAACTATCACAACTTATGTTATAACATGGCATTTTTACAACATGATGCTTATGTTTATAACACAGCATTTAACTCAGCATTTACAAGATGACGCTTACAAGGCTTGAAGTGCAAATGTTCCCAGAAGAACAGTATACAGGAATACAGTCGGTACCGTTATATGTTTGCCGCGGAGAGTAAAAGTGTGATGCTGGTAAGCAACGCAAGAGAAACTAGAAAGATTCCTGCAGAAACTAGTTGTTCCAGGATTATCATGATAAAACTCATGAGACTGAGAGCAGCAAACAGGATACCTACAAATATATAGTTGTTCTGATGATAGGCGTTGTCAAATTTCACGGCTTCGAGGTAGATGCAGGTGTAAACTTCAGAACTAGCTGCAAAGAGAAAAATCCAGCATGCGATCAGGCAGACCTGGTGCTTCGCCCGGTAGCGTTCTCTCTTTTCAGTGTAGTGCACTGCATTGTACATGATAGGATGTTCCATCATTCGACACCTACAAACAGGATTAACAAAACATGAGTTATAGTCACTGGTAGTGGGAAGCTCTTTTGAATCAGAAAGACAGACAACAATTAACGAACGTTAGTATGCAAAACAATTTTGAATTCATATTGCGGTCACTCATTCTTGCTCATTTTTAAAATGTTCATGCATCGTATTTGAACGTTCTTACACGACGGGGGAAAAAATCTTAAAAAGAGTAAAAGACTTCTTCTACCTAAGAACGATTAAACAATTTTATTACTGTCGTAAATTTGGCAACAGTGGTATGGTGATACGTTTGCTATCAGGAGAAAGCAGAGGATCTTGAGTTTCCAATGGGATAGTTGCGTCTAAAACTAACCACTTGCATTTATATTGTATTTGCATCGAGTTAGTTTATGAAGAATTTGATGAAATCAGAAATGCGTCCAAAGTAAGTAATTGTAGCAGTATGGAAACATCAGCTTTTTCTAGCAAATGAATGTTTACCTTCTTTCAATTTGCTGAACGTGTCAGAAAAATACGAACCGTTCAGCTCGTTTCGATTTGAAATGAGTGCTTTACGTTATTTGTTGAATATCCGAGGAGTTTTGGGAGGTAGAAAATTGCCAACGCTCAAGTCACTGTGTGTCGCCTGGTTAGCCGAATGTCTGGGAGCCAGCTTCTGAAACTTCCAGCTGGTGCATTAGCACAAATCTCTGGTAAGACGAGGCTGTTCCGTTTCATTGTACGTCGCTGGTTCTCTCCCTTTCCACTGTGTGTCTCTAAATTAGGAATTGGCGCTTTCTTCTTGATTTAAATATACACTATATTGACAAAAGCCATCGGACACCCTTTCAAAAGCAAATATATGGATCCGCAGCGTTGTTAAGATGCGGGGTACAGCTGCAAACGGTATGAAAACAGCCGAATATAAAACTGCAAACGGTATAAAACGACCGCGATCATATCGCACTGTGAGATTGAGTGAAAATGTCGCGGCGGGAGAGAACTGACTTTGAGAAAGGAAAGATTGTTGGGTGTTATATTAGTGGGTTGTCCATAAGAGAAACCAAGAGGCGTTTAAACATACCCAAGTCACCTGTTTTGGATGTACTGAATAAGTGGAAGACACATGGCGTGCCTGAAGCAGCGAAACGTACCGGCAGACCAAAGATAATCAGTGGTAGAGGACTTCGAAGTCTCAGGAGAGTCGTTACAGCTAATCGACGGAGTACTGCACAAGACCTCGGTGTACAGGTGAGTAAAAATGCTGGAACCTCGGTATGTACACGTACCATTCGCAGAGAACTTCATTCCATGGGGTACGGTAGTCGTGCTGCTGCTCATAAGCCTTTCACCTCCATTTGGAATGCTACTCGTCGTTTAGCATGGTCTGCTACTCGTCCTTTAGCAAGAACTTTTACCGTAGACCGTAGATCAATAGAAACAGGTCCTATGGACTCATGAATCTAGATACACGATCTATCAGTCTAATGGCAATGTGTGGGTATGGCTGCAGCCGGGGAAACGCTATTTACCACCGTGTACTGTTCCTACGGTTAAGTTCGGAGCTGGCAGTGTACTCGTGTGGGGGTATTTTTCGTGATATGGTCCTGACCCATTGGTTATCGTGGACAAACCTGTTAACCAGCACGTCTACCTCGATATTATGGACAATTATGCCCTACCAACTCTGTGGCAGTACTATGGAACCGAGCCTTGTTGGTACCAGCAGGATAATGTACCGAGCCATAAAGTAAGGACTGTAACGGCGTCTTTTGACGATAATTCCGTATCGTGTGTGGACTGGCCAGCACAGAGCCCTGATATTAATCGCATAGAGCACGAATGGGATGAATTAGAGCGCCGCATAAGACGTTTAGAACCAAGGCCTACTACGAAGCAACAGTTAGCGGCAGCATTATGTACTGAATGGAAGCGCATACCTATCGCTGTGTTCCAAAACCTTGTCGAAAGCATGTCTCGAAGGGTCAGTTTTCACACAGTATTTATTAGAAGAAAGATACAGGAGATGTGCTTGAATAAATCATCTCAAATGATGTATGACAAAAAAAAAATATTTACAGATGCTTGTAGCTTACGCTACTGCTTATTTACACGGTTTTGTACATTGATGATAGTAAAAAAACAGTTAATTACACTCGAGTGTCTGGTGAGGCAACAAAAGTCTCTGACAAAGCAAAGAATAGGAACAATTCAGCTTGAAGAGCGTTATACAATATTAATTTTGCACAGTATTGATGCAATGAATATTACAGAATTCGAGCTTGCAGACATAGATTCAAAAGACAGGTGATGAGAAATTAACAGAATGTGCAGCTTGCGCTACGTTAATTACAGGAATCGGTGCAACGTTTGCATGACAACAGTTAAGTGCAGTAGAAATCTGGCGAGGCAATATGAATCTCTGGTAATACAGAGAGTAAAATCAATACAGAATGATGAGCACTATAGAGTACAAATTTTACACAATATTGATGAAAAAAAAGTTCTGACCGAAAGGTGATACATTGTGAGTGACCTGGAAAACCAGGAGGTTGCAGGTGATCAAGGAGACAAACATGAAATCGAAAGTTCGAAAGACAGATGATGAAAAATTTACAGATGAATGTGGCTCGCGGTACTACATGTTACATACAACGGTGATATGAAAAATAGTTATATACAATAATTTTCCTGAGAATACAAAAGAAAAAATAATCTCTGAAAATACAGAGAGAAGACCCAACTCATCACAGTGAGTATTGGAGAACACAAATTTACACAGTTGAAAAGTAAAATTACACTGTTGAATCAGGAATTGAAGATAAGAATATACTGTAAAAACGACAAAGTTTACAGATGTCTGTTGTTCGTGAAACGACCTATATACATGATTCTGTACAATGAGAAGTTACAATTTATATATATTGATTTGTCAGAGGTGGTAAAAAGAAATAGTCTCTGACATCGCAGAGAGAATACATAATTCAGCAAGATGAGTAATGAAAAACAAAAAAATTTACACATGAGTTATACACGAAATGATACATGTGAAGAGGATGAGAACAGAGTCTTAAAAAAAGCGTGAAAAGAAATTGACAATTATAAGTAGCTCATGCTTCGAACAATTCATAGGATTCTATACAATAATTGATCTACTAAAAGTGATGAGACAAACCAAAAAATTGTGATAAAATAGAGAGTGCAAATAATATAGTACAGTGAATGTTGAGGAACAAGATTACACTCAGTTGCGAAACAAGAAAAAAAAACCAGGAAATGTGTATAGGAAAATCGTCTCAAAATGACATATGAAAAGAAGATTTACAGGTGCTTGTAGCTGACGCAACGACCTATTCACAAAGCTCAATATAGTGGTGAGAGAATACAGTTTATGTATGATAATTTGTCGGAAAAGACAAGAAATAGTCTCTGGTGAAGCAGAGATTGAAAACAAATCAGCATGGCAAAAATTGTATCTATCAGGAGGTAGGTGAAACAAAAGTTCCGACTGTAAGGTGAAGCGTTGTGGGCGACCCTGCAAACCAAGTGGTTGCTGGTGACCAAGTTGATAGGAACTGTGGTTCACTGCAGCGTGCAACTGCAGTGGTAAGTTCTAGTCGAAGGCGGGAGAGTAGGCGATTACGAAAATGACAAAGTAACGCAGTACTGACTTTATTTATGTCAGTAGAAGCTTCGGGGGGACGCTGAAGATGATACACGTGAATTACATGTTTTACAAGCACGAAGATGTAGGAGCAGACTGCCGGAAGGTGAATAGGGCGAGAAGAGTTCAGAAGTAGTGTTCGGTAGGTGCTGAAGGTGAGGACGGTCTCACAGGATCGTTGCGCTAGCGTGAAAGCGAGATGGAGTATTGGCAATAATACTGTGCAATACATGAAAACATGCTGGACGTCAGCCTCCTCGCCACAATACGGACAGGAGGGTGAAGATAAAATGGTCATGCGATGTAAAATCGACGGCACAGGGAGGCGGTTGTGTAAGAAAAGCCAATGTGAATTGACTTCAAGGGGTGCTGAAAGTAGGGAAACAGCAGCGGACCACACTGCGGAGGTAGAACAGAGTGGAATGCCAGAAATGGGAAGAGGTGCGGAAGAGCGAGAGAGAAAACGGTAGAGATCAGCTGTTGAGAAAGAGACAAGAGAAAGAGGTGGACCATTGGACGACAGAAAAACTAGGAGAAGGAGAGAGGCAGAGTGGACAGAAATGAGACCTGAGGGAGTAGCAAGCTCAAGGAACAGGGAGATTATAGTAGAAATAAGAGAGTTGTGAACAAAGTGAGCGTTGGCATTGAAACGGAGAGCAGAGGGTAGAGAAGAGAAGGGGAGCCAGGAAAGATCGGTGTTAACAAGATCGCTGACAGTAACGACTCCAGCTCGGAGCCATGAAGGAAAAGCAAAACATGGGAGATGGGGAGGGTGTAGCAGAGAAGAAAAAAAAAGAGGTTCGGAAAGTAGGTCATTTGTGGAGGCAGGGAGAGAGCGAGAAAGAGGGAGGGAACGAAGAAAGGAGATAGCCTCTTTGTAGACAGGAGGGAAAAGTGTGAGAAGGGGACAGTGGTCTATGAGTAAGAACGAAAGGAGAGTAAAGCGTGGGTTATGCGGAGAGACTATGACATCACGAGCAGCAACTGCAGAGGGAGCAGGTGCCGCAAGTGATCGTAAAAACGTAGACACACGATAAGCCTTGTAATAGGATCTGACGTCGGGTAGACTAATGCCTCCGTTTTAAGGAGACAGGCTGAGTTGAGGTGCTCCGACCCAGTGATGGCCGGGTCAGATAACCTGAGTTTGACAGCTGGTGAGTTCAAGAAAACGTAGTGCTGGTTGCTTCGAAGCCAACCAGGAATACGTGCACATTGAAAGCAGGTAAGTGTGAGTTAGACGTGCTCTTTGAAAGACGGAGGTGCAGAATTGTGCGCGCCGCCAGATTGCTACCGAGCGATGTAGGCGTGGCCGGAGAGTCATCCAGGTGACGAGTGAAGCAGTTGCTGGTTTTCCAAGGTGGACTCCTAGGAATCGTTGAGAGGTGTTGGACCACTCTGCTCCCCAAGGAGAGTCAGTGCGGTTAGTCCACGAACCGGTCCATAGGCCTGTGCTTTTCGTTGTGTTTAGCGCTGCTCCGGAACATGAGGCGTAGGTATTGTAGAGATTGTGGAGATCGTGAAATTGTGAGTCTTGCCGAATGCAGAATATAATATCGTCGGCGTAGGCAACATAGGTAGCAACATGATGACGTGTGCTGGCTACCACCGGTGGTAGTGAAGCAAAGAAGGATCGATGGACTGCGCGTAAAAAAGGTTCTATTGCGCGTGCGAAGAGCTGCCCGGATAAGGGGCAACCCTAACGCACGCCGTGACGAAAGGGTATGGGAGCTGTGAGAAGGTTGAGCAGCTTGACGTGGAAAACTGCGTCCCGGTAGAGGGATATGAGAAGAGAAACAAAGGAAGGAGGAAAGCCGAAATTTAGTAATGTAGCAAGAAGGTAATCATGAGAAATATTATCGAACGCTGAGCGTTGATCGAGGGAAAGAAGAGCAAGGGGTTCTGAGCGAGAGCGGGCGAGGTGAATTAGATCATTAAGAAGCTGAATATTATGGGAGATGGAGCGCCCGGGTACAGTATAGGTTTGATTAGTGGAGAGAATATGAGGTAGTATGGGGTTAAGCCGGCGGGACAGAAATTTAGTATAGAGTTTATAATCAGTATTTAAGAGTGAGATGGGACGCCAATTCCCCAAGTCAAGCGGATCACCCTTCTTGGGGAAAAGTACAACATGTGCGAGCGTGAAACTCCTTGGAAGAGATGTAAGATGCATGGCAGTAGAAAAAGCACAGAGGAGAAATGGAAGGAGGGCAGGAACAAAAGCCTTATAGAAAGAAACAGGGAGACCGTCCGGGACAGGTGAAGCCCGGGGGTTGAGGGACGAGAAAGTGTCAGAGAGCTCAGTTAAAGTGGGAGGATGGAGGAGGCTGGCTGAAAGATGAGAAGGGACCTAAGGCAAAGAAGAGAACAGAAGAGCAGAAGCCGTAGGGGAGGGAGGAGGAGTTTCACAAAATTTTGAAATGTAGTAATTACGTACCATAGAACAAATTGGAACTGGTTCGGATGATACTACTCCAGTTGGAAGACGAAGGTGCTGTAGAACAGAAGAGGATCGGCGAGTTGACTCAAGTGACGTAAGGAATTCGTACGAACAAGCATCAGGTTTCAGGTGTTGTAGTTTAAGGCGTTGAAGGGCTTGTTTTGCAAGCGGCACCAAAAGTGAATGTAATTCTGCCTGGTAGACTTGAAATAGGGGATCAGCAAGATTGAGCAAAGAAAGCATTTGCCTAGTATGATCAAGTCGCATCCTTCGTTGTGTCTTGATCGAGTATGACAGGTTTCGTACCAGTAGTATGAGGTGGCGTTTTACTTCCAACCAAAAGTTGAGGGGGCACGGTGCAGAATGAAGCCTTGAACGCCAATCCGCAAGAAAATCTCGCACCGATGAGCAGAAGGCTGAGTCATCTAAAAGAGTGTCGTCAAAAGTCCAAGGCCGGATTGTACGTGGCTGTGTTGAAGTAGCAAAAACTGTTATGGCAATGGCGCAATGATCCGAGGAAGCTGTGGGTGTACAGCATGAATCTGATATTGCTGGTAGAAGAAGAGAAGTTGCATAAAAGCGATCCAATCTTGCTGTAGGAGGATCAATGGCTCTTGGTGCACGCCATGTATGTGTAGTCTGGGTTGGTGACAAATGGCGTTGAACATCTACGAGTGTGAAGTCTGAAGTGATAGACTGTAAGAGATGTACTACTTCCGTACGGCGTTCTCTGGAAGCAGAAGAGCGATCAGTTAGGGGATGTAGAGTGCAATTGTAGTCACCTCCGATAAGTACCCGGTCGGTGATGGGAATACGTGACAGAGCCCGTCGAAGTTTTGCAAACAGCTCTGGCACGTGAGTAGGAGTGCAAGGAACATAAATGTTGAATACATGAAATTTTTCAGCTGCGATGGTGAAAGAGACCCGTTGTAATAAGTCTCGACATAAGTTTTTCCCTGAGAAGGAGGAAAGAGTTGAACGAAAACGTGAGTGAACACCAACTGCCATGCCACCACGCGACAGTTGGCTGTAGGCGTGATGGAAAGTATGATCCCACTGACGCCATTGATGAAATTGAGTGGTGGAAGTACAGTTTGTTTCCTGCAGAAGTAATATATCAGCATTCAGCGGAGCAAGATCCTCTCGTACCAGCGCATTCGCAAGAGGTGTCGCAAAACCGCGACAATTAAGTGACACCACTTTGAATGTCTAGGTTAGTTGTGGGATGCAGTAGGAATTGACTGGCTGTAGTGTTGGAGTGGAGTCGACGGAGAAGACAAGCACTCCACGGGACCTCGTCCGCAGTGCGCAGAAGAGTGTTTTCAAGTGAGTGTAATTGAACCAGCACTTGTGGAAGAGCTGCTTCATACTGCTGAATGGAAGTGCGTGCTGAGGAAGGGCTAGAGGACACTAAAAGGCAATCCAGCACGTCCTCGTATGGCAGAGGCTCAGCAGGGAAAGCATTTTCAGCAAGAAAAGTTGTGAATTCATCTAGTGAGGGAAAGGCACCCTCACATGCTGTCTCAGAGGAAGTGTGTAGAGGCGACCTGGAGAACGGTCGTCGAGAGCTGATGGAGCGAGTGGATGAGCGGGTAGAAGAGCGAGATGATCTTCGGGACGCCAGAGTCTTTGACTTCTTCGTCTTGGGGCGAGTAGCACCAGTGCGTTTTCCAGCAACCACTAAAACTTCATGATCGTCTGGAGAGTCTGAACCCGAAGCGTTACCTGTGACTCGTGTCATGGAGCCAACGGTAAAAGCTGAGGAGTGGTCAACATGTACATCAGCAGTGGTTGTAAAAGTACTAGGGAGTCGATTTTGGAAGCCTGGGAAAATTCTTAGGATCAGCAAGAGGTGGAGGCATCAAAGTCGTTTTTTGACCAATGGAAGTAAGCTGACTTTTGGAAGATCTTGATTCCGCGACTTTCCTCGAATAGGAAGAAGTCTGTGAAGTGTTGGTGGACAAAGTAGAAGAAGATGTAGTGTGTGGAGCTGCTTACAGGGAGGCACGTGGGAACTGAGCCCTTATGTGACTTTCGCTCTGACAGATAGTGCAATACTGTGAAGTGATTATCTCAACTCTTCGACGTTGCTGTCCACAGCGGATAGGCAAAACATTCGGAACCGCTTTCAGCTGAGCATCAGATGAAAAGAGGACTCGAGCAGTGCGGCGGAAACCCCGAATCGATTTGTCTTCAGGGTCTCTGGGAGCCGCAGAGAGAGTTGTTATGGAGCCAACAACTCTGCCGTACCTGCTGAGCAAGGTGCAAAGTGCAGCGTCGGATACTTCTGGTGGTACGGGGTAGAAGGTCACCTGCACCGGGCGGTGCGCAACCGGTTGTGCTAACAGATGCACGTCATTGATGGTTAGACCTTCCGTAAGGACCTGGTCAGCATGCGCTTTATCCTTAAAATAGACCAAGACAGATCTGGGTTTTCGAGCTACAAAGTCTATTGCATCCTTTGGTAAGATAGTTTTCAGGGCTCGGCTATATTGCCACAGCTTAGTGTCGGGAAGCGCATCAAAATAGACGCCCCGTTCCATAGTGGAGGAAAAAAGGTGACCAGCTCGGGAATCCTCTGGTATGTCAATTGTAGCAGTAGAACCGACGACAGTGACATAGGATTCAGGAAAAGGCATAGCAGATGAAACTGGGGGTGTGAGAACCCCAGAAGTTGCAGAAGCATAGGACGCTTGGGCAGACATGGGTCGAGAATTCGATGAAGCGGCTCCTAGCAGTGAGGGCGGATCAGAAAGTTGATGAGAAGTAGAAGCTATGAGCTCAGTGTTGCTGATAACGGATACGTCATTATCTGCTGAGATGTAGATTGGAGACTTTGCACCACCGCACTTGGTGGGAGTTATAGCTGGAGAAGAAGAGGTGTCCATGACGTCGCAATGACGCTCGGGAGCCACCTCATTAAGCTGAGCGGTAGAAGAAGAAGAGGAAGCTGGCTGATCTGCCAAGATAAGGATGTGGGCGTCACCCTTGTCTGCCTCCGCCATCGAAGCAATGGCGAGACTTTAACGAAAAAAGACCAGCTTGGTTGAAAAATAAAACAGTGAATAATGAAAACATATGGCACTCACCAACCTGGGAGATACACGAACGTAAAGTGTAGAACTTCAATTTGAAGATACACGCAAATACAGAAACCAAAGCACTCAATAAACACCTTACAGCAACGAAAATCACGGAGCTCAAAACCCAACCACTTCGAGCTTCGAAAGGTCAGTGCATGCATTAAGGCCAAAGGTGGACCGGAACCGTACTAATGTATGTCAATAAATGCTATGTTGTGGTTCTCTTCTAGTTGCCCGGTGACTTTTGTCAATATAGTGTACATGGGATTCATTCAAACCTGGAAACAACGAAATAAAAATGTGTTTTGTGTTGTTGTTTTCTCGAGGCGTGTAAATGATATGCACCCATTCGGAGAAGGCAGCGCAGAGCAAAGGTGACCGCCCTCGGGAGCTAGTCTCACTCTCTGAGGTTCAGTTTACCCAAATTCTGAAAAAGGGTTGGCAGGTTTTTTTAATAAGTGGTTAGAGCATAAACCTCTCAAACAGCGGTACTGGGTTCGGATTACAGCAAGATATGGGTGCTGAGTTTGTTCTTTCCCCTTCCCGCAACAAGGCATAGGTGTAACTTTACCATGAGTTCTCTCCCAGTCTCAAAAAGATGTGTTATGTTTAAATAATTCTTGTCTATCACTTGTACGTAAACTTACAATCACTAAAACATCAAAACTATCAGCACAATAAATCTAACGTTCACAAGGTGCAGAAGCCAAGAAAAGTGCTTATTCTTGACAGCACTTTTATTTGTAGCTTGTTTCCCAAGATTCTTTCCTGTAGAGGAACTTGCTCTCATGAACTTCAACATTTGTCATACTGCTTTTTAACACACTAAAGGTTTATATCGCTTTAGTGTATGTAGTAAGAAACACTCATAACAAGTAATACGGAAAATAACGCATGCTGTTCAACTCGAAGCAAATCTCGTATCACTCACACACACTATGTATTATAGGGTGTTGCTTTTTTATAAATATTGTGACTCGCTGTGAGACATTGCCAAAATCTATGCAGAAACTTGGGAGTTACCGATGTGCCGTTCAAAATGAAAATACACGGTCGAGTCACATTATTGTGACCACCAGCTAATATCCAGAGTAATCGCCGCGTGCAGCGCGGACAGCAGATAGATGGGCTGGAAGTGACTCAATAAGGTGCTGGAAGGTGTTCACAGGCATGTGGAGCTATGCTGACTGGAGTGCATCTGACAGATGCTGGAGGGTGCGTGGTAGATGATCCGTAGAGCGAACAACACGAGCGAGGTGATCCCACAGATGCTCAATTGGGTTTAAGTCTGGAGGATTAGGGGGCCAGGAAAGTACTTTGAAGTCTTCATCGTGCTCTTCCAACCACTCTCGGACATTTCTAGCTGTGTGACACTTGGCATTGTCGTGCGGGAAGATTCCATCCGCCCCAGGGAAGACAATTAGCATGTATGGGTGTACGTGGTCTGCAAGGATGGATTCATGACGAATTCGGTCCACAGTGCCTTCCATAGGTATGAGTGGACCTAGGGAATGCCACGAAAACATTCCCCAGACCATAATGCTGCGTCCAGCAGCATGTGTTCTTCTAGCAATGATTGAAGCGTGTTTGTTTTGCGATGTTTCACGCCTTATACGCCAACGTCCAACCGTTCGATGAAGCAGAAAACGTGACTCATCGGAGAAGGCAATCCTTTGCCAATCAGCGAAGGTCCGATTTCGATACTGTCGTGTAAATATAAGCCTTTTCTGCCGATGCACCTTCGTTAGCATAGGTGCAGTGACCATCCGTCTGCATCGGAGCCCCATACGCAACAGGGTTCGCTGAACTGTTGTTTTAGACACATTTCCGGCAGCCCCCTGGTTCATTCAGCCAGTGAGTTGCTCCACTGTAGCGTGTCGATCGGCCGTCACGCACCTTCGCAGCCAACGTTCACCTCTCACATCAATGGCACGTGGTGCTCAGCAGTTTTCACGTCGCTTATTCGCAGGATGCCATTTCTCCAATCACGATACACTTTAACCACAGCAGCACGCGAACAGTTCACAAACTGCGCTGTTTCAGAAATACTGCCACCCTTGGCCCGAAAGCCGATAATCATTTTTTTTTTTTTTTTTTTGCAAATCTGATAAATCGCTCCTTTTACCCATTACAGCAACTAGTGATATGTTTTAAGATTGCCTACAGCATACTTATACACTGAGTGGCCACTTTATAATGACCAGCTGACAGTTTTAAGCAAATGAGCTATGCCTGCACGCTGTTGCCGCCAGAAGGCGAGGCTAGTGTAAAAAGGGAAAGCTTAGTGCTTGCGACAGTAGTAGAGTGATTTTGGGATGACAAGATGGGTAAAAAATGCGATTTGGCGGACTTTCAGCGTGGGATTATTGTAGGATCTCGGAGCCATGGAGCGAGTATCACCGAAACCGCCGTATTCGTAAAATGTTCCAGAGCAGCTGTTGTTAAAGTGTTTAAAGACTGGACTGTCAGCCAAAAAAGTGGGTCTCTACGTGCAACTTGTGGTTGTCATCGACTAGTGACTGCTCTGGCGGAACGGAGTGTCCATACTGGTAACAGACAACAGAAGGGCAACAGTGCAGCAAATTACAGACCATCTTAATCAAGGGTCCTTACAAATGATCTCTGGACGCACTGTTTGCCGTACACTGCATCGGATGGGATATGGCAGCCGAAAGCCTGTTCGAACACCTTTGCTGTCTGCAGTAAACAAGAGAAAACGTCTCTAGTTCGCACAGGTGCACAAGGATTGTACAGTCAATAATTGGATACAAACTATGTGGTCCGATGAATCACGTTTTCAGTTGCACCATGCCGATGACCGAGTGAGAATTTTGCAGAAACAGCACGAAAGCATGGATCCCAAATGCATTGCTACAACCCTTCAAGCTGGTCGAGGCAACGTTATGGTTTGGGGAATGTTTTCCTGGCATGCTTTGGCCTTTTAATTCGTGTTGATCAACGTCTGACTGGCACAACATATCTAAACATCGTTGCGGACCAAGTGCATCCTGTCATGTGGATGGTTTATCCCAATGGCGATGGCTACTTTCAACAAGATAATGCGTCCTGCCATACCGCTCGTATTGTACAGGATTGGTTTCAGGAATATGCCGATGAGTTTACTTTGCTTATGTGGCCCCCACAATCTCCAGATCTCGACCGCATTGAGAATTTGTGGGATGAAGTTGAACGAGCCATCAGACAGCTGGATCCACAACCCTGCAATCTCACACTCCTGGAAAGTGCTATTCATCAAGCATGGTCTCAGATTCCACAAACCACCTATCAACATCTCGTGGAGTCCGTGCCACAAAGAATCGACGCAGTATTAAAGGCAAAAGGTAGCCCAACGAAGTACTGAGGGATGGTCATAATAAAGTAACCACTCAGTGTATACCCTCCAAGCCAGCTGACGACACGTCGTTCTCTCATTGGCTACGCGCTGTTGACGTCAAAAAAGGTGGTGGTCACAATAATGTGACTCGACTGTGTATAACTAAGAATTAACATGACTTATACAAGAAACGAAACTCGAAAAGGAAGGTTAATTTAGATCTATAAGTCACAGGTCTGTATTTTTGTGATGTTGGCAAGCATAAATAAATAAATAAAGATTAGAAGAAGAAACCACCATAAGTTGGAAATCCATCTTTCAGTGTACGTCCTCTTGTTCCCAGTATAAGTCGCGTAGGAATAGTCAGACTTTGGCGGAAACGCAAGTACGTTTTTTTACATGACGCAAGTGACGAATCGTTTTGAGAAAGGTCTAAAGTGGATAAGTTATTTAAGAGAAATGCGAATAAATTTGAAATGAATTTCCCACGCGCTGATGATTCTAACTGGAATGGAGAAACGTGTTAAATAGCTCTAGCACGCACCTTTCCTTGCGCTGTTCTTATCTAGTTACATCACAAATAACACTGAATAGGCTGCGTAGGAAATAAATCATTTAGACAATAACTCAGAAACGGAAGGATTCTTTTGAACTAAATTAAAAAAAAAAAAAAAAATTCAGTGCATAGTTTCCGGGAGCGATTCTGTTGCCTAGACAGGAATTGCTGTAAGTTCTGTAATCAATGAGTTATAAAGAGTTTGTTTTACTTATTACGAACACCAAAAAAAAAAACCGTCTGAAATTTTGAATGGGTGCTTCTGGCGTTCAATGAGTATTTTCTTTTTTGGGGGAAGGGTTACTCAGGCAGTTTTTGCATTTCCTCCTATCAGTGTCTTTTGCAGCGGTAAGGTTTTTGATAAATATGCAGATTTAGTCCTCGAAAACTCTATAAAAGAAAATTGTATTTATATAAAAAAAAAAAAAGGCTATTGTGCCCCCCCCCTATCTGAGGCTTGTAATAAGACTTGCAAAATCTGCTGGAGTTCTTAATTTTGTTGTATTTAAAGAATACCAACCAAGTTAACGGACTGAAGAAACGGTATGTGTCGTTCAGTGCGTGTGAAAGAAGAAAATAAAGAAAAGGGGGAGGGGGAGCGGTACTCAAGAAAAGTTCAGTCTTCAGAAACAGTTCGATAGTCTGTAACATGTATGAATGATTTCTGCTTCTAATTTATCCTAACGTAAGAAATTAAAAAAAACAAAGTAAATTACTGTCAGACGTGAAACATAGTAACCACCGAACCATCATGATTTAAAATCGATAAGGCGCAGATAATCAGATCAATTAATTAAATAGTAAGTTAATTCACGGGCGTTGATTGGATTGGACACAGGAATGAAAGATTACGTCCAGGTAAAGCGATTTGCCAACCATGTAGGCTGTCTCGCTCCGTATGGTCCGGGATGAGACGAAAATATGCTCCGAAATTTTAAAGACTCCATCGATAGATGACCACTTCCCTTCTTCGTATACTAAACAGAGCGTTGGGGATTTGCAGACGGTATATGGAAAAAGTGAGCAGGAAAGGGCACTAATTCTCGAAATGTAGACATTTGAAAGGCAAAGAGTGGGTGTCTCAAGTATCCTGTGTCCGTGTGTGTTCCAGGATGAGAGCATGAACAAAACTAGTGTAAAAGAAAAGAGTTGACATTCGGCAGGTGCCTTGTTGGGGACTGTCGGTCTGGAGGAAACGGCCGTCCAATAGGAAGTCGACAAAAACCATTCATCCGCAGCGAGGAATGTAAGCAACTGGGAAGCAGCCCTGAAATTCGGAAAGGATGGAGTTGCTTGTTGGGGGCCTTTAGGAGAACGTGTCCCTGATGGTAATCTTGGCGAAAAAGCTTGTTTACTGAGACCCGTGAAAGGAAAGGTCTGAAATATTGCTGTATTGTTTGAAGAGGCGGAAACAATTATCCGTTCACATCGTAACATGGTGCAACTCGGGATATAGAGGCTGTGAGACACACTGTGCGTAAAGAGAGAGTGACCACTGGAAAATCCACTGAGGGATGTTCGTGATCCGGGAAAATAAGAAATCTTCCAAAAATGCTGGCTAGAGTTAGCACCAGTCGATGTTGGGAGAGGTCCCAGGGACATCGGAGCCATGAAGAGTATCCAACAGCATAGACCATTCACTCAGGCTCGGACTTGCCCGCCGGCTCTCGGTGCAGGCTCCGCTTCCCTCTTGGCGGTAAAAAAATTGCAGTGATGAAAATAAGAAATTTCAATTCAAAATAATATTCGAATAATCAAGATGAGGCGAAATTAAATTTAGAGTGAGTACAGGTTTAAGGGGTTGCGGGAGTTCAGCAATAAGGGGCGATCGGCGCCCGGCGACGGCGGGGGAGAAGGTAAACCTCTTCCATGATCCATGTGGCCGTGTCGTGTGGTGTCCTTGGAGCGGTGGAAATCAGCTGTTTAGTTGTTTACGCGCCTTGAGGGATTTCATTTGGTGTTGATTTTATACGAGTGCAACTTGTGTTCGGCTCCCCACTCATTTTTCGCTGCTGAGGTAAGAATTAAGAAAATGCAAATTATTAGACAAGAACTATTCTTTAATTACTGGGTTTAGTTAGTAGGGATAGCCTTTCGTAGGCCTTCAAGTTCGTACCCACATAACCTTACTGAGCTCGTAACACAACTCCCTCGAATGGGTTTTGATCACAAGGACATCTCTCTCGCCCTTTTCCATTTCTAATTCCTCTAATGAACTTATTGTGACTAAAATTTCTGCCTACGACACAGCTGAGCATTGGTCCGTCTACATAGATTTCATAAACAAAAGTAGAAAATCTAGGAAATGGAGTCTAAGGGCAAGGCCCAGGAAAATATTGTCTATGTATTGTGTTGGAAAGAAAGTAATGTCCGATGACGATGTACCCGAAGTTGAAGCCCCGGCCACGGCGCATATTGACCGCTGAGATGGCGCAATACACCAGCATTACATCACCAGGTAGGTGCCTTACGTCAAAGCCGTCAGAAGGCGAAGAGTGTAAGGGCCAACCAACATGGAAGTGGACAAGGAGCACAACCGCCATTGCATGCTGTATGAGTTTCGTCTCAGTAGCACCATCTCAAGTGCTGTAAGGAACATTACCAGTGTGTACCCCAATGCCATATCACATCGTCAGTGCTATCGTTGGTTCGAAAGGTTTTGGGAGGAAAATTTTGACCTGTCCGACCATCCCAAAGCCGGAAGACCCGCAACAGTGAATATGGACATGCTGAAGACCTTAGTGGAGACCGACCCATTTGTGACCACACAGGAGTTGGCCGAACATCTAGGGACTACCCACCCGAGCATTATCACGCACCTGCGTCAACTTGGGAAGGTGCACAGGAGGTGAGATTTGGTACCCCATCAACTTACAGTTGAGCAGAAAGCAAATCGCACGAGTACATACTTTTCACTGCCTTCACGTGCCCAAGTGAAACCATTCTTGGACCGAATTGTGACGTGTGACGAGAAATGGGTCCTGTATGACAATGTCCGTGGCCGGAGACAGTGGTTTGACCCAAAACAGAAGCCTATGCCGACATTATTTTCTTTCCAACCCCGATAAAAATGCAGTATAATATCTTGTACAATTTGTTTCTTGAATGTTAGACGTTTTCCCAGTTTTGCGAAATAAAATTCGTTTATCCCATAAATTTTTCTTAATTGGTAGATTAACATTTATGAGAAAAAAAAACCCTTCATTAATTCACAATATTCAGCAATGATTTGAGAGCCATGTGGAAATAGAAATTATGTTATTTTGGAAGTCCTTGCAGCGATATTGGAGGCTGTATTAATTTAAGGGTATAGATCCGTCACCGCGTCCATACAGTTGTAAGAAAAATTAAATAAGTAAAATATCTGAGTTCGTCAAAATCTTTTACGCCCTCTGAAAACCCAAGATCTGCGCCATTTTGGAGGGCCCAGTCTGCCTTGGCATTCATCCTTGACAGGCAGCGCATCCGCAAGAATGGTAGTAGTAGACCATCCTCAAGGAAAGTCAGTTTGTGTGTGCTTGCTTGTGTGTGTGTGTGTGTGTGTGTGTGTGTGTGTGTGTGTGTGTGTGTGTGTGTGTGTGTGTGTGTTACGGCGAGCAAGCTGGCCGCAAAAGCCGGCCATATAAACCAACACCTGTCTCATGGTGAATTCATGGTAGCAGCAAAACAAGTTCTATACCGTTTGTAGGTGGAAAACAGGAAACAGAAGAGGAGAACGCCTCCAAAAATGTTTTAATCGTAAGTGCCAATAACAAACCGAATTAAACTGCTGGCCACCCAAAATGCAACACCAAGAAGGATGCTCCCGATTGGCCTGAAATTCGCAGCATGCGTCGCCCGCGAGAGGACATGCAAACGATTAGCATTGCAGAGCATATGCAAATCATGTGCGCCCGGCACGCCACCGAGAAGCACTATAAGAAGGGTGCACAGAAGGCGGGGTGTAAGTAGTGGAAGTGTGTTGTGCTGCCGGAGCTGTGCGTGGGAAACTTCCTGATGCCTCGTCGCAGAATACGGCAGTCATTCCAGCACGTTTCGGAGCTCGACAGAGGACAAATACTGGCTTATCGCGACAGCGGTTTATCGTATATATATACCGAAACATCGGCGCCCGTGTGGGACGACATCCAGCCACAGTGAGCCGAGTATGGATTCGGAGGGTGCAAGAGGAACGGACGGACCGACGTGAGCGATTGCCGCAACCGCGGCACACCACCGAACGAGTGGACCGGCATGTTGTGCTGCGGGCATTGACGGCTCGCACCACCACATCACGAACGTTACCGCAGGAATTAGGGTGTATTGCGCAAAAACCTGTGTGAGCACGTACCGTTCGACGCCGTCTGCAGGAACGGGGACTTATCGCACGGCGCCCATTGCTCCGGTTACCATTGACGTTACACCACCGGCGAGTGCGGCGGCAGTGGGCCGTTGAACGCCGCTCCTGGACTACGGAATGGCACGACATTGTCTTCTCCGACGAATCCCGCTTCTGCCTGCAACACTACGATGGTCGGATCCGCGTGTGGCGGCACCGTGGCGAGAGACTGTAAGACGCCTGCACTATGTATCGCCATACAGGTCCGTCGCTTGGCGTTATGGTTTGGGGCTCAATTGCATATATCACACCCGCACCCCTCTGGTACTGTTATATTGAAATTTTACGGGAGGTTATTAACAAAAGAGGCTAATATTGAAATTTATATGTAAATTATAGAAAATTTTAAATTTTGGAGATGGGTGGATGCATTTCGAAACAAAACTGAAATTTTGACTAAGGCCATGAAACAAAATAGAAAAAAATAAAATAAAATGCACCACTGAATTTGGTAACTCCCAAAGGTTACTATTGTATTGTTTGCGTTGTTTGCGTTTGATGAGTAGATACACCTGAAAGTGGAAGAAGGGTAACTATTGTTTGCATGTGTACCATATTTGTAACACTAAAATTTAATGGTATACAATGTACACGTGTAAATAATCTTTTGGAAGTGGCGATGATCAAATTAGATAGTTAGGACAAAAACATTGATTTTACCACAATAACCTCAGATTACTTTCCCACCTCAGTCATTGCTGAGGGGGATGCACTTGAACCATGTGATGAAAATTTAAACTGAAAATATCTAAAACTTCACTGCACTAAGGTTTAGGTTTTTGAAAGGCCACTTGGCCTATATTTATTTGTAAAACTTAACCAAAAACAACAACAAACACAATAACAAAGTGTTTCAAGAAGTCGGATAATTACCCAGACAACCATGTGTTTTTGTTTTCGAACACAATCAGCTTTTAACATTTTTGTCAATTCCACTTTTGGCAACCAGGCCTTATAAAAGCAAGCAAAATCAGATGACACACTTGTTGTATTTATATCAACCATAAAAGGAAGAACACATATTTTTGCCAGAAAATCAAGATTTGCAAAAACACATAAATACTCTTGACTTAGGGAACATAACATAAACGCTGTGGATGAGTTTGGACAGCTGAAGTGCAATCTCTCCCTCTCTTCATTAATTTATAGATTATTGTATACACAATACAGATTTCACTTCCTTTCGAACACACCCCTCAAACCAGTTTCCTTAACCAACATTAATTTTAAAATTGCAATAACTGAGAACAAAAAATTATAAATAACCAAAAGTTACTTCCGTAAACAATCCTACATTACCAGAAAAATTTGCTTTAAAACTTAATATACTCAACATTCTAGCATTACTTCATACAAAATCACTCTACTAAACACACTGTACTAAATACCTTACTCAATTACCTCACAAGTTATCATTACACAATAATAATGCTGACAAATATACTTAAAATTCACCCTATCATCGGGAAAAATTCAAAATACTTCACTATTCAAACTTGCTCTTAGTACACAATATCCCACTATGTAAACAAAAGGCAAACACTAACTCTCAACACTCCTGGACACAAATTCATACTTATCTACACTCCCACTGTTCACAACAATTTAAAATTTACACCACTAATTCTCACCTTCAATTTATCAACAACTTAATCGAAAAATTCTAACTAGTACCATGTAAGCTTGTAGTAATTTTTACTAACTCATGTAGTAAGCCACTGAGGTAACGTGTAGGCAAAACATCACAGACAAATTACTAAATTTCACTTAAAAACAAAATTCTCACAGGGAGGAAGTATTATTGAGGCTGAAGGTGAGATTGGGTCGTGAATCCAATTCGACCTATGCACCGAAATGGTAAAATATGTGTGACTATCACCCTGTATTGGTTCTTCACTCTGATTTTGGGACAACATCACTTCACTCTCTGATAGATACCACCTCCTATAAACCAACGAGCTTACTCGGGCAGAAAAACAAATCCCCCAATCTGTTTTCATGCACCCTTTCAGACCCGAGGCGTCCACATAGGGAAAAGCATCCCACCAGAGTTCTCTTGCCCCCAAAATATCTCATTCTCTATTTTCCAGAAAATTACATCAACATCCTATCTCCAGAAAATTCAATACATCACCTTTTATTCCACAAAATTACTTCTTATCCTATTTTTCCCAGGAACACACTTCATATCTTCACTTTCCCAGGAACACACCTCTTTCCCAGAAAATCACTTATCTTTATTTCCCAGGAACACACTGCACACACTCATCTCCCAGAAAATCACTATACCTCAGAACCACTTATTTCCAGAAAAATTCAACACCTATCGCAAATCTATCCATTTCCAGAAATCACCTCCACCTGAAGAATTTCCAACGTTATACAAGGGTAATGTACAGTACAACACTTTATTAACCTAGTCAGCGTGCATGCCCTTTTTAATGTCTCCCACTCATGAAAATTAATTTTCCAGATCCATCTGCTGATATGGTCCCTAGTCATAATTATTACCAAATGGTACAAACAAATTTTACACCCAATTAAGGTGCCAAAACTAGAAAATTACCATAACCTGCCTTTAAGACAAAAACTTACTATCAGTCCTTTTACTTTATACTTACTAAATGCAATTTATACAATATTAAAAATTACCAAGCACAAAAACAAAAGTTAACTCTCCTAAATAAAATTATTGGCTTGAGAGGTAGTTCATCCCACATAACCTAATCCTATTTGGATTTCCGATATCCCCTACACCTGTAAAAATTACGCAGCATAACACTATCATAAAAAAAAACCTGAATGGAAAAACATTTACATTTTTTTTTCTCTTTCTTTGCAACGTATTTTTCCGACAGCCCCCTCCATTTCAAAGCCCACTTGTTTAGATAGTTTTAAAGAACCCACAACATAATATTTAAAAAAAAAAATTTGCCAACAAAAAAAATTACCTTTAGGACAGGGGCAGCAACAACTCTTGAGGTACAATAGTCGCCGAATAAAAAAACACTGCATTGCTTGAGAGACTGTCCCGGGTGATTTTCTCTTCACCTCCAAGGGTTTTGCCCCTTCTTTTTTTTTTTTCGGCCACAACGTGTTTGGCCAACGAGACAGGAAACGGGCATTTTGGAACCCTGCTGGTGGACCCTTGTGGTAATCAGTAGGGGCCCAGCTCGACGATTCAGCCGTCGAAATTGAGGTAATTCACTAAGCCGCCCATGACCTTTTTCGGACCTTCAAGCGTCTGGTTGAAATGGCTTGAACAGACCCTTCCATGTTGAACCCAGCGGTAACAGCATTCGGGTTGCGCTGACAGAAAATTCTCCTGCGGAGGCCAATTCACGGTAGTTACCAATTTTCTTTTAATTGCAGCTCAATACTGCCGTCGTCCTCTAGGAGAGTAGGAGAGGGTTGAATCTGAGAGCATTTCCTCTCCAGTAATGAGATCCTTTTTGCTGTTGTCATCTTTTAGATTTCCATGCGAAATTTTCCTTCTGACTGCCCCCTCCCCACCAAAAAGGTGAGGAGAGAAAATTTAGCTTTCCGCTGTCAACTGCCGACCAGCTAGCGCAGCGACCAGAAACAAAAGTGTCCTTTTGTTTCGTGGGAGAGAAATTTCCGTTGGCTTCCCAACGGAATTTCTCTCCCACGCTGTTGTTCTATAAATAGAATTTCTTTTTCCCAGAGAACCCTCTGTTGCCACATTTTGGGAGTTTCTAAATCCCTTTGCCTAAAATGGCGGACTGGAACAAAGATTTCAATTTCTCACAACTTTTTTTTTCAGAAACGCTTTTTCCTCATTCCGTGATTAATGCAAATAATTTTGCTTTCACAAAGGGGTTGATGCTGTCTTCTTTTGCTCGCTCTTTTTTCTTTTTCTTTTTCTTTTTAAAGAGAAAAAAAAAAATGAATGAGGCCAAAAGAAAAAAAAGAAGTTTAATGTCTATTATTCCCCTTTCTTTTAAGAAATTACAATTTTGAAACGTGGACTGTCGAGTATTTTCATTCTGTGTATTTTATTTATTTATTTTCTATTATTTTTTTTTTTTCGTAAATCCCAGCAAAGTGATCAGGTTCCCCAAGATTTACGAACATGAAAAATCTCGACAGAACAGTACGCATCACCGGTACACTCAACAGCCACCGCTACATCTCCGACGATTTGAAGCCTGTAGTCCTCCCTTACCTGCAGGACCTGCCAGCGGCCACGTTTCAACAGGGCAATGCGTGCCCGCACGTGGCACGCATCGTGCAACAATTCTGCACGGCCCACCATGTGTCACTGCTGCCGTGGCTCGCCTGTTCTCCCGATATCTCGCCCATCGAACACGTCTGGTCGCTGATCGGCAACCGAGTGGCCCGGCAAGCACCACCCGCAGCTACGACTAATGAACTGTGGCAACGTGTGGAAGCAGCCTGGACCGACATACCCCAAGCCCACATCTAAAGCCTCTTTCGTTCGATGCCGCGGCGTGTAGCGGCCGTTATTGCCAGGCATGGAGGCCACACGAACTATTGATGCCTGCGTGTTCCGCAAGTCGCACGGGCCTGTAAGCTCAATCGTTTCATCTTTGTATCTGTTGTTATGTGTCCAGTAAATCTGGCTTTGCTATCACGTGTCCTTTTTGGAGTTGCACGGAACATTTGAATTACCTTGCGGCAATAGCCACATCAAATTAATTAAAATTATAATGTTGGTTCCGGCGACCAATGAGCGTTCAAGCTTACCGTCCTGAATTATCATGTAGCCTGTAAATACACTGAATGGCCAAATTGTTACGAACACTAGACCATTTTATGCAAAGTAGCTATCTCGCACATGCTAGATGGCTGAATCAGTATAAAAAGGGAATGCTGAAGGCATGCAGAGCCTAATGAAGTGAATTGCGCAAGAAATAGTGGGTAAAAGATGCGATCTGACGGACTTTGAACGTGAGATGATTGTGGGTGATCGAAGCTCTATTAGCAAAATGGCTGCACTTGTGAAGGGTTCGAGGGCAGCAGTTGCTCAAGTTTACCGAGAGTGGACACCAATCGAAAAACCGGGTCTGAGCGCAAGGCGTGTAGTTGTCAATGGCTACTGGATGCTCCAGCTCAGTGGACAGTAGGCGGACTTGTTCAGTCCAACAGACGGGCAACACTTCGTCAGATTACAGATAATCTGAATCAGGGACCAAGTCCGATGGCCCCTCAACGTACAGTTCGCCGCACAGTGCATCGTATCGGCTACAGAAGTACACGCCCTGTCCGAGCCATTGCAATCTGCAGCGAACGAAAAGAAACGCCTCCAGTTCGCCCAGAAAAGCAAGAATTGGACAGTAAATGAGTGGAGAAGGGCAATGTGGTCCGACTAATCACGTATTCAATTACACCATGCAGGGTGAGAATATGGGGACAGTAGCTCGAAATCATGGACCCATCTTGCGTCGTCACTATTCTTCAAGCTGGCGAAGGCAATTCTTCAAGTTGACGAAGGCAAATTGGAATTGGAACACGTTATGGTGTGGGCATGTTTAAGGAAGGGTTTAATTCGTGTGGAGCAACGTCTGACCGCCCCAAAGTATTTAAATATTGTTGCCGACCAAGTCCACCCAGTTTTGTTGATGGTTTATCGCAATGGAGATGGATACCTTCACAGGACAATGCTCCATGTCATAGCCTCTTCAAGCAACTGCTTCCTTTGTCTAACGGGAAATACGACACTGGAGGGTCTTGAGGCAAATAACACTCTGTTTCGTTTCCTCAGAAAAAGGTAGAAGTGAAAGAGAAAGAAGATCCATTGACAGATGAGACCAAGCAAGGTACCCTGCGGCCAAAGAGGGAGGCAGCAAAATACGGCTAGAGGAACCCCAGAAATATTTTATATTTCCCCTCACAGGGTATTCAACTTTTAAAATCTTACAAGAGTTTATAAAAACCATATGGATATGGTCTGTATTAATGTGCTAAATAACTTATCTGATGAGGTGTATTTCTCAAATACAGTTTACATTAACTTAAACCCTGTGCACATTCCTCCATGTGAGTAGTTTAGTCTCACTTTCGATGCCTGCACTAAAAAACTGTATCAATCTGGATACTGCAGTAAAAAATACATTAAAAACAAGAGGTTCCAGAGACTATATAGTTCAAAAAAACTATTAGTCTTACTGTTGAGAACATTTCATTAAGAAATATTTATTCCCATTTAGTACACAAGTTTGCCGCCCCGGTGGCGCAGTGGTCTAAGGCGTTGGCCTCTGATCATTCGTCCGTAAGGGGTCCGGGTTCGAATCCCGGTCAGGCATGGATGTTGTGTTTGTCTTACGGCACTGGCTCTCTCCCTTCCCTGGAACCAGTGACCCTAAATTAGGGACGGGCGACTGCTTATAGCCCATTGAGTTGCTCACGGTGGTCGTTAAACCTCCAATCAAAAAAAAAATAAAAAAGTACACAAGTTCTTAAATGCTCACTGAATTATGCTAACTTTACACAATTAAAATCTGAAGAAAACATCAAGGACAAAATACTGTGTTAAAAAACATCGAAAAGTCAACACTACCACGACACTCTCACCTGTGCACGATCTTTGGAATTCGCAATGCATTTCTATACCCACTTCAGTATCAAGTTGTCATGTGAAGTCTCCCAAAGCAACTTAGGTATATATACATGGGAACTACCAATCAGTGGTCGTCATGTCATTGCCGGTCCCCCCCCCCCCCCCAAAAAAAAAGCAAAAAAGGAAACATAGGTACTCTCAAAAGAATAATACATATGATAAACAAATACTGGAATTTACATCCCAGGATCCAAAACTTCAAGCCTGCTTTTTTTTTTTTTTTTTTGTTTGGAGGTTTAACGACCACCGTGAGCAACTCAATAGGCTATAAGCAGTCGCCCGTCCCTAATTTAGGGTCACTGGTTCCAGGGAAGGGAGAGAGCTAGTGCCGTAAGACAAACACAACATCCATGCCTCACCAGGATCCGAACCCGGACGCCGTTCGGACGAATGATCAGAGGCCATCGCTTAGACCACTGCGCCACCGGGGAGACCAAGCCTGCTTGCAGCAGTTGGGCAACAATCTTCTACCTAAACATGACGACTATTGATTGGTAGTACCCAGTAAAGTGGTCGTCATGTCACTGCCCGTAAGACGGGCAGTGACGTGGCCAGTAACATGACGACCGTTGATTGGTAGTACCCATGTATATACAGAATACCTGTACTCCGAGTCAACCTAAGAGTGAACCCCTGTGAAGGGTACACTGTTAAAAATTCCCGTAAAAAGTCTTGTTGCCCGTGTATTTTTACGATCAAGGCTCGTTTCTGCAGTTTCAAGGCGATGCCCGTATTTTAACGGGCATGGATATGTAGGACAACTGTTCCAAACCGTAATTTTACGGGCGTTGCTAAGAGGCACGGGCTAGCCAATGAACGATAATGACAGAAAAGGAATGCGGCATGCGTCGCTTTCTGCTATTGGTCAGCGAGTCGTCACGTGATTTTATGGTGGATGCTCGTTTTTTTACCAAGACGAAGGGATGGACGATATTTTCAAAAGTATGATATCTTTAAATATTTCTGAGACCGATATATTGAATCGAAAATATCTGTATTTAAAGATCAATATATCGGATTGATTTTTCGATATTTTTCAATACTTCTGATCTCAATAAGACTGATATTTCGGTTTATTCACTGCATACTGCATTTGGGTTATTACTGAATCCGATCCAATGTTGTGTTAAGTATTGGCTATTGGGAACTGGCTGTTGGCTTGTTCGCACAAATCTCAGCCAGCACTAAATTATCCTGCAGCTTGAAAATATAGCTGCAATCAAGTTTTGTTAATACCATTAAAATAGTGATATCTCAGAAAAGTAATGTATATTACTAACTTCGTACCTTTTACAAGACGGTCGCTGTACTTGGAAATAAACGTAGTGCGTTTATTTTGCCATTTCAGTCGTTTTGTTGTGTAAATAATTATTCCCGATAGCGGAATTGATATTTAACGTTTTTTTACAAGACCGACGCCATGGGTTTTACGACTTTAAAACTCGTTAAAAACTTAGTGCTTTTTATTTCGCCCTTTTACGTTGTTTTGTTACGTAAATAAATATTTTCGACAGCGGAATTAACATTTTACGTTTTTATAATTCATAAAAATTCGCTAAAAATATATCTTGTATGCTGAGCTGGAAAGCCAACATCAGGGTTGTTTACATCGTAGCCATGGTAATGTAAGGGCATATTTATATTATATATTTTATACATTTATGTAATGTAAGGTGGCATATATTTATGCCCACTTCCCCCCCCAAAGTGTTTAAATGTGTTTTAGTTATTGTTAAAATGTGCCTTACATTGGAAATAAAAATGCTTAATTTAATAAAAAAATTCATTAATTTACGTTAAATTTTTTTTTTTTTTTTTTTTCTATTCTCATTCTTTTATTTTGTCCTGGTGGATTTAATTTTTTCATTTCATTGGCACGGCACGCCCTCAGAAAAATCTATATATGCCCCTTGTTGCATTTCTTAATGAAGGGGCAGAGCACAGATGGGATGAAAGTGGCCAAAGGGCAGGAAGTTGTCACATAAATTTACAGAACATAAATGCGGAAACTGTTTTTTTTTACCAAAACATGTTATCATGATTCTCTGTACTTAACATTGCTACCTATGCAAGATTGTTGATACAGCGAGACAAAATTAGTCAAAAAAGCAATCATAAAAGTGTTGGGCACTTTTGTGTTTATATAACATCTGCACTCCCCTTCCACTAATGGGGGGGGGGGGGGGCTGTGGCTGTGGATAGTATCAACTGTCACCAACGATATTTGAAGGTTTTGGTTATCATTTGAAAGTAAACAAATTAGATGTCAACTTTCCTGTTAAGCACACTCAACATCTTTTTAAAGAATATACATGAATAAAAAAACACACTTGAAATGGAATTTGTGGCAGAAATATTTTGCTACATAGAAGACCAGTAAACCACAGGCAATTGGGTAAATAAGTCTCATTGATTTGATTATTCTACACATGTTAAGGTTTTTCCACTATTCGAAATGTTTATTTAAGTACAAAAGTGGAGTAAAATGCCTAAAACAAAATCACTGGGTTACTTCTGTCTGAAACATTACCCCCTTAGCCTGTAATCACAGCATATAATTGCAATTTCTAATGCAGAATGTTCTGCAAAGTCATAATATTGTTGAGAGGTAAATGGCTAGAGCTTTTTAATGCAATTTTGAAGAAGTTTGCACACATACATGAAAATATATTATTTCAAAGTTAGTGTGCATATACACTGTAGATACATAATTTTTTTTTTGTAAAAAAAACAAAAAAAACAAACAAACTGAAAATACAACAAACCTTGTTAACAGGTTTCGGCCTAATTTGCCCAGTGTTATCCATTTTGTCATTATGTCTATTTCTCTCTTGATAATAACTGTGAACATATTTTTTTTTTTTTTTTTTTTTTTGTGAAAACTGTTATTCTTAAACGGAATGGCATTAACAAAATTCTGTTGTCCAGAAAAGTTTTAATGTGCAGTGCTCTTCCTCATTTGATTTCTCTAGTGTTTCTTTACAGTATACAAAGTTACTTTTTTCAAAATTCTTTTGCTGCTAAAATCTAATAAATGTGCAATGTAAAAATTGCATTTGTACTCATAAATATGGGTTCTTGGTTTGATTAAAAGGCAATACATTGTGCCAAATGTTTGACACTAGCTGTAGGAAGGGAGTTCTTAGACTACCATTAAAGATTATATGAATACCTTGCATTGCACCCATCGGTTTTACATTTGTTCAAGTTTGCAAAAATTGTATGTGATTTTATAACTGCTACAACTGATTCAGCATCAATATCAGGAAAATTCTCATACAAAAAGATTACTTCTTCCTCAGAAACTGCTAGAAAACAGTCAAATTTTCAAAATAAGAAGCACTGTTCATTAAATGTGAAAATCCTCCAAATATGTGGCGTCAGTGAATAAACAAAGATGTTGCTCTTTCCAGGTTTTAGCAATTAAATGTTATGAAATCTATTCAGTCAAGAATTCTATTTATTAAATGTCATGAATAAAATCTATTCAGTCATGAAATGTTCATTAAATGTCATGGAAACTATTCAGTATCTAAATAATCATGGAAAATGTGCCTACCAAGTGGTAAAATACATAAAGAAGTTGTTCCTGTCTTGTCTTTCCTGGAACCACTCGCCCTAAATTAGGGACATGTGTCTGCTTATGGTGAATCGAGCTTCTACAAATTCGGGAACAACTTTAGATGCTCATGGAGATCAACACACACACACACACACACACACCACTTCACTTCACGCATTTTTTTCCAGTTCTCAGTCCATTTCTTTGGATTTCTCATCTCCATTAAAAACTTGTACACAATAAATATCTGAAGTATTCTTTATCAAGTCTAAAACGCCTGAGGAGCTATCTTCGATATCATATCATTTTTTTTTTTTACATTTTAAATGCGCATTGGTGGAGTCTATCCTTAAAATTAAGGAAGTCAGCAGATTTAAAATTTTGTTTTACAGTTTTGAACTCAAATGGGATATAACATTTAATGTTTCACTTATTAACACCAAAACAACACAAAAATAAGTACTGATTTCTCACCTCTAGTTATATTCAACTTGCTGTAGATGAGGGATTTTCTCTTTACATGCATATATATCACTAAGCTGTTCTCTAAGATCATAGGTTAGTTTCTTGATGAGAGCTTATCTGCTGGATTAAAGTTTAAAACTGATGGCAATACATTTTATTTACTCTTGATGTATCAAACATCTGCATTTACAGTGATCTCAGCTCACAACTTGAGCTTCACTGACATCCATCACACACAAGACCATTTGTACTTCACATTTATTCTCTTTTTCTCATGCAGGAATTCCTGAATCTGGTCCTCCCTTGATCTTCTACATTTTCTTCCTGTCACTTGTGCAGAATAAATTCTCCTAGTAATCATCTCACCACTCATTCTCCAAACCACCAAAGAATATTTGTCCCCACCTTACAAACAATATTTTGCTTCACACTACTCATCTACAAAACATCTTCATTCCTCACATGATCAAAACATATCTTGCCCCCACCCCCATAAGTAACACATCTCTACAGCTCACAAATCACTCCTATGTTTCATCTGCAGTACTCCACCTTCACTGCTGCACATCAGAGTAGGAACAATTACTGTACTTTTTCACACACAACTATTAGGGACTTTTTTGAGAACCTATCATTCATCATTTATTCAAAATCCTCCTGAAGCAGCTGTGACTTTCAAAGATGAATTTACTAGCCTACTAATTTCACCACCTAATTTGTTTCCTCTGTCAAACATGCTTCCTAAATATGTAAATTGATTTACCTGGTCAATCTCTTTGCCATTTAGACTGATCTGTTTGATTTAATACTAACAATTCATCTGTCAAAAACATAACTTTGGGTTTTTCCTTTCATATACTAAGTTTGAAATTCATACAAACTTCATACATGTGGGACAACATACGCTGCAACTCACTTTTGCTCTCTGCCAACAAGATTGTTTCATCAGCATGAGCAAACATAATTGAGTAACTACTCTCCACAGATAGCATTTACATAGTCTAATGACGACTCAACCATATGTGTCTCTTAAGACATAAAAATATTCTTTACCTTAAAAAATTGTTTTGGTAATAAGTAATAACTAATTATAATACACAAGCTTGGCAGTGAATGTGGGGAATAAATATCCTACCAGTTTTCTCAGATAATTTCTTAGAAACATCAGCTGAAATTTTTTTTTTCAAGAGCTGCTTTCTCCTGCTAAAAGGGAGCAATTTTATTTGTCCTTTATTATTACATTTTATAGCTTAAAACTATCTTTATGCAAGATTGCAGCTCTCAAGCTGTATTTTTAGTGATATGAAAAACACATAAAATATTGTTTTTCAGATCCTAAAATAAAAAAATATATAGCAGAAAGTTTTGATGCAAAAATAAATAAAAAAATCATGCAACAGAAGTGAGTTTGTAATCTGCAGAAATGCTGAATATACTTTCCAAAACCCAAAAGGTGATTTTCTTGTTTCATGTGTGGGCATTGCTCGACGAGCAGGGATATGGTTTCTGCTAAGAAGTTTCCAAAAATCCCAGTTGCAAAGGAATGTTTTCATGAGTTTTTCATCAATGTGAGATTACGAGAAATATGTATTTCCAACATTTCGAGAAAAGGTAAGTTGAAGCTTCAGTATGGCATAAATGACAAAAAAACAAAAGTACTTATTAATCCCAGCAGACTGGAATCTTAACCATCAATTAACGTGGGAATAACTGAATTATAGAAAGAATAACTATTTTTGTTGGGATGCAAATGTCAAAGTTAACATTATATCAGCTTGCAAGGAAATGTTATGGAAAAAAATCTTTAAAAAAACTTTGTTATTGTAATTTTTAGAGCATTTTGTATACATTTATATTTTTTAGAAGGTGTGAACAATGTTTGCTATTTTTTTTATCGTTTAAGACAGAACACAATGTTAATGGAGTATACAGATATAATTACTTCTATGGTGTAAGCAAAAATAGTTCCCATGGCATAAGCAAAAAAATTAAAGTGCTTATAATATGTTTACAAGTGACATTTTTGTTAAAAACAGTAATTAGAGTACGAATAATTTGTGATGGCCTTTTCATAGAAAGCAATTATTTTTCCAGAAAGATATTTATAAAAATGCTAACGATTATTAGTCCTCCATTAAAATATGATTATAAAAATAAAAACATAAAAAATATCGTAATCCAAATTAATCAAGTATATATATTTACTAATTAATTAATGAAAGCCATACTAATTAATGTATGAAAAACATAAAAAAAATATCATAATCCAAATTCATCAAGTATATATTTACTAATTAATGTATGAAAGCCTGTCTCTCCTAGATAACAAAAAAACGAATGGACAATCAGAGGAAATAACATGCTGTAAGTGTGGGAAAATCAGCAGATCAAGACGAAAGTTGTTATGCTCATATTTTTACCAGATTATATAATTACTTCAGGAAGTTTCACTATGTATTAACAAGATAATTGTCAAAGGATGATAAAAAAAATTACGTCTGATATATACATAGCCTGAATTACAACAAACTTTATACTACATAACTTGTAAGACATCAAGAAAACTCTCGAAAAGCTGTTTTGCATTTCCTTACCCAGCTGTTAAGATCTACATACTTTATCACTAACAAAAAAAACAAAAAAAATGCTTCACTTCAAATTGTGTGTCATTGGTATGTATTTAATTTTGGTCAAAGTGCCAGTTTACTTCAAACATAATACTCATAGGCAAAAGAACAATCTGCTATCAACCGTTCGTTAAATTTGTTTTCTGGGTGCCTACTGTCAACTAATAGTTAAAATTTTCAACCATCGAGGTTTTCAACACAGCAGATATTTTTCCTTGTAAAGTTCTAGAAATCGGAAGGTGACATAATATCATGTGAATCTCGATAATGAGATCGCAGTTTGATAGTCCTCAAGCAACATAATTTTCGTGACATGCCAGAGGAAAGAACACAGATTTCATTCCACAAATTAAATCGCATCAGCCATGGGCTGATATATTGAATATCGCACCGATATAGTGATTTTCTGATATATCGTAACTTGGATATCAATACTATATATCGAAATATCGGACAAAAATATCGATATTTCGAGATATTGATAAATATCGCCCATCCCTAACCAAAGAACATGAAACATGGGCAAGAAAGACGCCATGAAAACATGTGAGTAGACATTTTTTAAAATTAAGTTTATTATGATATGTAAAAGTAACGAAATCAATTACACACATTTTTGTTTGATATTAAGCTCACGAACTGTGTACGTATATATATATATATATAATTTTAAAAGTTTCACCACCAAACGAGGGTGGCTGAAGCATTGTCACACAGGAAAATCTATGTAGTAGCTAAGATTTCATTTGACTGGGGTAGGGGCATATAACTCTCACATCCATATTTGTTTTACCATCAATATGATACAGTGCTTTACTTCCTGTGCAACTCTTTATCGCCAGGTATATACCTAGCGTTGACTAGGATGTCGAATAAATTCGATCTGTACATGCTGATTTGGGAATTACGTAGGGCAGCATTCTTCGTATGTTTGTAGTCTGAAATGAATTCCATTTTGCAATATAACACGCATAAATATTGTCTTATCGTTTTGTGCTTTTTTTTTTTTTTTACGGCATAGTGTTCAACTCCTGAATTTAGACAGAATTATTTCTAAAGCACAAACTGGCTGAACAATACTTTGGGTTTTTTTAAGACTCCTTTTCATTTGCTCATGTACTTAAGAACTTGTGAAGTATTATATTTGCACCAATGAATACAAAGATTAGCTATGGAGTACAGATATGTATAGGCATATTCTTTAATGAAAAGTTTATTCCAGTGTGTTTATGTATGTATACAATATATAAAAAATACAAATACACAGGTATATTTGCTAAAATTACATACACTGATGTCACAGAAATTGCACAAATGGCTAAAAAAAAAATCAAATAAAACTGGTCAAGTCATTTGTTTAGTATCAGTAAGATGTATGAGCTCATTTACTCTTGCAAAGTTCATCAATATTTTGAGTTTTCTTGCTTATGTACAAACAAGTTATCTTCAACATCCAGCTTATTTCAATATTTAGTTTTTATGGTGGTTAAGGATAAAACACTAGTTTCACATAAATATGTAGTTGTAAAAGGCAACAAATACTTAAGGCAGTGCTCGACAATGTTGGAAATTCTTTTTCCATTGGAATCCAAAAAACTAGTCGCCGCCCCGGTGGCGCAGTGGTCTAAGGCACTGGCCTCTGATCATTCGTTCGTAAGGGGTCCGGGTTCGAATCCCGGTCCGACATGGATGTTGTGATTGTCTTACGGCACTGGCTCTCTCCCTTCCCTGGAACCAGTGACCCTAAATTAGGGACGGGCGACTGCTTATAGCCCATTGAGTTGCTCACGGTGGTCGTTAAACCTCCAATTAAAAAAAAAAAAAAACTAGTCAGTGATTTCAAAGAACAAATGCTTTTCAAACCAACCAGAGTTAAAAGATGTCTCATAAGTTTTTTATTTGGCAATAAAAGATTACACATTTCTGCATTGTATGTGAATGAGTAACTAGTTCATTCAGTGGGAATGGGAAATACTGTCTTGTAAATGTTTGGAGAGTGCAGAGATGGACGATTATTAGCTGTTTAACATCAAGTTTCCAATTGTTTGCTCATTTTCTGATGATAATGAATTCAGTTATGAAAATTGGTCAGAGCTGTTCCCTGTAATTTGGTTTTCTCATAAAGTTTTTTGGTCATTGCTTGTGTTTTGTTTTTTCAACATTGAACAGATTGTTTTCACCTCTGTAATGAGAAGTTCCACTAGTTCATTTTTCAGAAATTTCAGCTAAATATGCTAAACTTCACCACACATCCTACCAGCACTAGCCATAAATTCAGATTAATTTTGTTTTGAAAATTGGTTCACTATGTGACTCGGTATGGTTGCTAACAAATCCGCATATGCCCCCCCCCCCCCCTATTATTTTAGTGAAACCCACTTTGAGAACTATTGGTCTAGAGGATGTTCAAGCCGTTCTGGTATCAGAGTTGGTTGTACATCAAGGTTTTTGGCTAGCAGTCACAATTTAACATATGGTTTGAGTCCCATATGAGGCATTAGTTTTGCCACCCTGGTGGTGCAGTGGTCTAAGCACCATCTTATGATTGTTTGTCCAAGTGGGTCCGGGTTTGAATCCCGGTATGACATGGATGTTGTGTTTGTCTTACAGCACTGGCGTTTTCTCTTCCCTGGAACCAGTGACTCTTAAATTAGGGACGGGGACTGCTTATATCCCATTTAGTTCCTCACATTAGCCGTTAAAACTTTTAAAAAGAAACCTGTTTTTTACATAACATAACAGCTTTGGCTTTCTCCTTCCCTAGAACCAGTGGCCTCAATTTAGAGGCGGGGAAAAAAGTTTCATGTGATGAAATGTCACATTTTCGTTCAGGAAACACATTTGTGATTCTCCCTGACTGCTACATGGTTTTGATTGCTTTTAGGAATACCATTTTCACTCACATTTTTTAGTATATAATTATCAATCATTTTGTGACTATGGTATATTCAGTTAACTCATAGGCATCCCTAGCTTAGTTTTCAGCAGGAAGAAGCAAACAATGGAAATCTGCATATATACAAACCCCATATGCCTCTCATTGAAAACAGCTTTTTTACCACTCAACACATAAATTACATAAATTTAATTGGAAACCAGAAGAGCCAAAAAATATATATTTTTTAATTATATCTATAATCACCTCATCATCACATGTATACAGTAATATTTCACATATATGTCAGCGCAAACCAAAGCACGCATAAATAAGAGCGCAGCATAAGTAAAAGTTAGTGTAATTCCAGCCAAAATTAAGTTTAAAAAGTAATTAACATGAGAATAACATGCAAAATAGGAAAAATATCAATGATTGAATTTACTTAGTTAAATTTAACACTTTAAAGCTTAGATTACTCAAAAATGTAAATTACTTGATCTCAAAATTTTAATTACATACCTTTTTTATATTTATGGCTTTTTAAAGTTATGTAAAATTGAAGACTGTTTCTGCTGTTGCCTCTCATTGAAAACAGCTTTTTCAAGTTTGTTTAAACAGGAATGTGTGGCAATTAGATGTATCGGTGAGTTGTATGTAGTGACAGTGTTTCCAAAGCTTCTACACTGCTTTCGTGACAGTCTGGGGATCTTTTGTTAATTCTTTGTTATGTCTCTTCATCATCATCCTGAATTTCATTGGCTATTTCTTGAATATCCCTCAATTCCCCAATAATGCATTTTCATTGATTTCTACAAACTCTTTAAAACTACTGAATCCACCTGAAATGGCACTCCAATCTTCATCATTGGCAGATTATTCGGTAAATGTGTAGATTAGCGTCCTAAATTATTTTGTCGGAAACTTGTAATATTGACTTGCGAGTGCGACACTGTGGTAGGCCTAACACATCACTACGGCAACGATGTGAAGATTTGCTTTGTTGAAAGGAAGATTCGCTTCGCCGTGCAATTCACGTGCGGATGACTACAAGTCCAAGCAAGTACCTTCTTGCCAGGAGAGCGAACCATTTTATACTCATATGCTACACAATATAGTTTGTTCATGTTTTGTAATTGTTTTTAAAGCAGACGTGAAATTTTTCATTCTTTCGCATATGATTCCCTGATCCGAAATAGAAAGTTTGGTAAATGTGTACTTTAGCGTTTAAATTATTTCGTCGGAAAAATGTAACTGTGTGGGAAAAGTGTGACATACAATATTTTAAGCATGCAAAATAATGCGAAAAGGTGCAAAAATATAGTATTTTTAGATAAAAAGGAAATAAGTTTTCCAAAGTATTTACCTGAGAGTGCGATGGTTTGGAAGAGTACGTGCGGTATAGGCATAGGACGAGAGAGCGGCAACGGCATCAAGGTGGAGTCCGGTGAATGGAAGCTTCGTTGAGAAGGGCAAGTAACGGGCGGAAGAATTAAGAAGGAAGCGGTTTAGCAGTACGTAGTCATCGAAAAGTCTTGTAGGCATATGCAGAAAGAAAGAGGTTGAATTTGTGCAGCATTGTAAGTTTTTGTTTTTTTTAAGGGTAATTTTGAGAAAGCGGAAGTACAAAATCGTCAGTCATTTCGGATTTCGTCAGGGCTTAAAATTTCATTATCCGCCACAATACAAGAAGCTGTCTCCCTGCCATAGTGCGATATATGAATTGAAGAAAATTGCTTATTTTGAAAAATATCCATGTCACGAGGAAAAAATGTGAGCTACGATGTACTGAATAACAGCAGAACTGCAAATGAAGTGCTTGAAGAAATCACCTACCTGTGCACATCTTCCAAACCAAAACTAAAACTTTGGGTTCAACCGGAACCAAAACGTCTTCCTCAAAACTTCTGTCGTACATAAATTATTTTACATTCCTTAATTTCTTTCCATTCGGAGACACTGTGAAACCACTAATAACGACATTCTGCACATATCTTTCTCAAAAATGAATAAAACAGGTTTGAACTACTTCTGCGCACAATTACACGATACTCTTCCGAAAAATATACCCTACTGCTGTCGTATTCTTCCACGCATTTGCTACCAACTCGTACTTCGCTCCGTCGCACAGCACCTTCACGTGGTGGCCGTTAGCATCGCTTCAGCCTCCCGCACCACCTGCTACAAACCATCATATGCGCAGGTTAATACTTCAGAAAAATTATTTCCTTTTTATTTAAAAATATAATTTTTCACCTTTCCCTATTATTTTGCATGCTTAAAAAAATGTGTGCATCGAACTTTTCACCCACAGTTAAATTTTTCCAACGAAATAGTTTAGGACGCTGAAGTACACATTTACCGAAAGTACTAATATGCTTTTCTATGTTGTACAGAAAACTGGGGAACTATAAATTTCGGTTTTGGTTTGAACAGATTTGCTGTGTCTCTGCACTTTTGGTTCTTCTGTTAATAGCTTGTTCGCACGCGAGTTTCTATCTTACTCATATGTATCTTTTGCAAATCGAAAAGGTTTTATCCGGTTTTTCCTGCCAACAACGTACAGGATACAACAAAAGAAAGGGTGGCTGCTGTGGACCTATTTTCTGTAGCGTATCACTACAACATTTATTGCTCTTCTGCCAATAACGTAAGTCCTCTTTCTCTTGTACCTGTCATTTCCACACAGCAACAAACCTTCCTTTTAACGGACCAAAGCTTCACATCTTCACTGGAGCGATGCATTATTCCTATCGCAGCTTCTCTTCACAGTGTCAGACTCACAGGTCCATATTACAATAAAAACTTTAAAACACGTTTAAAATATGAAATATCTGAAAAATATGAAATACATTAAAATATGAAAAATATGAAGTTTTAACCTTTTGTCAATAAACACAAGAGGCTAGTTCCATCAGAGGCATGCATTCAGTCGCTGACTTTAAACATTTGGAGCAAAATTACATATGCTTCCAATTTATGGACCTAAAGCATAATAATTAAAGAAGGTGATATTCTTCTGTCCTTGGCACTGCGTAACAATAATACAACTTCCAGTGATTAGCAGTGAAAAGCAACATGACATGCGATGACTGTCTTTTTTCTTGTAGTAGAAAATTATATTCTGAACTTCATTTTTAGATTTAATTGCCCAGTCTGGCACCTAGGGCAACTAGATTATTTATTTACCTGCCCAGGTCAATGATTCACACGACTCAGGCATGGTATTTTTCAAACCCTGATATGTATAAGTAAAAATATATACAGTACATAATTTCATACATACATATTAATTAAAGCTTATATATTTCATTATTACTACTTTAGCAAAAACTTCCCATTACAAAAAAATTACCTTTGCTTGTCTCTGTGGGCACTATTTCACTTTTACAGCATTGCAATCTTATGCGTAATGAAAATTTCTGTAGTACATACTAACTTTTTAATGAAAAATTTGTAATGTTTTAAGAACAATACGTTGCTACAATTTTTTTTTTGTCCCCCTTGAATTTCATTATAACGAGTTTCGACGGTTATTCTTTTTTTACTGAATCTGGTAAATGCTGGCCAAGAAAATGACAGTGAAAATATATCATGAACAGTTTCTTTGCTTTGCAAATGTAGTAATTAAAGTTAAATGTAAAAAAGAATTGATTTCATTCTAAATTTCTGCGAGTGAAATCTTTCACCTGTGTCACTTTAAGCAGGGCTTGGAAAATATCCGAAATGTTACATGCGCAGCTGGGTATATACATAAATTATTTACCTACCCTGGTAGTAAAACCTGGATGCCCAGGAAAATTTATATTTTAAGATAAATCAGAAGCCACTTTTTTTTTAAGTTAAAAAATATGAATTTTTTTTACACATTTTGTAATTCCTATTTTAAAGGTCTATTCAAATGTTCAATATGCAAAGCATGTATTTCATGTTTTAAGATGATAGTGCTGAAATTGGTACAAAATGATGTGATGAAATTGTTTTTTGAGAAATTTAAAGATTCTGCCGTGTTCTTTTCCTTTGTCACTAAACACCTGATTTGCACATCAATAAAAATTGTTTCAGTATCTTCAGGTATTGCCAAGATATTATAAATACAACTATTTAATAGTTTTCCAAAAAAAAAATTTGTGCTCCAAAATGGTTTCCTTGTGGCAACACAACAATGAAAGAACAGGTTTAGTCACTGAAGTCATTTCTAAAACATTCCAAACAGGAAAATTTAATATTTTAGAAATATTGATATGCATTAATGTTCTATAATGACTCAGTTAGAATCAGGGTCTAAACAAGTGTTTCTTCTTTTGGGTGAGGGGGTCTGAGATTTGAAATTATGCCCTATCAAGTTCAAAAGCTCTCATTTCCATTCAAGTATTTTTTTCTTTTCTTTCTGATACCTTAATTATGGGGAAGCAATGTGATCTTTCAAAAGCAGTACTTCCAGTTTTTGACATAATTTTACTAAACATGTGAAAAGTAGGTAAATATCCAAAAATTAGAGATAGGAAACAAGACAGTAAAAGTTCTGGGAACACTGACAACACAGTGCTCAGTAGAATGTAAAATGAACCAGCACACAAGGCAGTGAATGTGAAAACAAAAAGCATGATTCAACCCTATGTCAAATGTAATACTAGCCAAAACCTACATGAAAAACCAACTTTGACACCATTGTGGATTGAATACCCTTATAGACGCAATGTACTCGGATGCCAGTTCGTAGTTCTGTTTGTCATTGATATAACATATAAATACAAGAATATGCCTGTACATATCTTTACTACATAACTGCCCTTTGTATTCATTCATGCAAATACTACATAAGTACGTATGTGCAAATTAAAATGTCTAAAAGAAACTAAGTATTGTTCAACCAACTGTGCTTTAGAAATAATTCTCCAATTAAAACATGTCTAAAAGAAACGTAAGTATTGTTCAACCAACTGTGTGTACAGAGTTCGTAAAGCCTAATGTTAAACAAATCTGTGTGTAACTGATGTCATTATTTATCATATTGTAATAAACCTGATTTTAAGATATGAAAATATCATTACTCACATTTAGAACTGAATTGATTCAGTTATAATGTAAGTATCCAACAATTTCACACTCACACACTCTTCCACAAAAAACATGCATTTACTTGCACACTCTTCCACAAAAAATGCATTTATGTAAAAGTCGGTGACTACTTGCCGTGAGGCTTAACCGAATATGGCCAAACTTCATATTTACAGGGATTGCATTTCAAATTACAGCTTAAGTTAATACGGTCAAACTTATTTTTTCGGGTATAGCCCTTCAAATTATGGCGTAGCTCAATACGGTCAAACTTATTTTTTTTATGGGCAATGCCCTTCAAATTATGGCGTAGCTCAATACGGTCAAACTTATTTTTTTTATGGGCAATGCCCTTCAAATTATGGCGTAGCTCAATACGGTCAAACTTATTTTTTTGTGGGCGTTGCTCTTCAGATTATGGGCTTAGTATTTAGGGTTCAGACCGTAATTTCATGGGCTTTCACAAAAATGGGCCAAGCCGTAGTTTTATGGGCAACGGCCGGGCCCCCAGTTGCCGGCCATTGCCCGTAATCTAACTGTGAAATTTTTAACAGTGTACAAAACAGCTACCTCCGCCACGAAAAATAGTCCCTATCGTTTAGAGCGAAAAGCATCAGAATTATTGCTTAGAATCCATTTTTGTTTGCTCAACAGTTTATCAGACAAAATTGCTTGCTATCTAAAAAAAAATTCTAGAAGTTAGAGCGCTTTTAGAAATAAATTTGTTCTGAGAAATTGCCGAATCAAGAGCTTCGCACTTTCGGCTATTTCTGCCCACTTGGGATACAATTCGGACAGGGAAAAGGGGTGAAAGACCTTTCCCAACATGGCAATAAATTGACAATCGGGGAAACTGGAAGGGTGTGTTACTTTTAAACAGTCAGTAGGGGAAGGAGTTCGGCCTCCACCAGACCCCCCACTACTTGTGAGATGTGTGGCATCAGAAAGGAAACAGTAGAAGAGACACGAATGGATACCGTTCTTTTCGTTCCACGACGAGATGTGATAAGACTCTATCGCCTTTCCCAGTAGTACACTTTTAGGGTGAATTGGAGTATAAGTTGCTTTGGGAGACTTCACATGACAGTTTGATAATCATACTGAAGTAGGTTTCGAAATGCATTGCAAATTCCGAAGATCGTGCACAGGTGAGAGTGTCGTGATGGTGTTGACTTTTCGATGTTTTTTAACACAGTATTTTGTCCTTGATGTTTCCTTCAGATTTTAATTGTATAAAGTTAGCATATTTCAGCGAGCAATGGGAATAAATATTTCTTAGTGAAATGTTCTCAACAGTTAGACTAATAGTCTTTTTGAACTAAATAGTAGTATGGGGGCCACCTTGGCTGCGGAAGGGACGTCACAGGTGGGCGCGGTCAACTTCCGGAAGTGACGTCACGGATGCGCTTCCCGTGGACGTCGGCGAAGAAACTTTTCTTCTGGTGACAACAGTGGGCGTGGCCCTCGGTGTCGGCTATTTTTTTTGCAGCGCGACGTAATCTCACGTGGTTGACGTCGATGTTCACGCAGCCACTTTTAATTCTAGGAAATTTCTCCGCCATTTTAATTTTGTAATTTCTCAATCTGTTTTCGGTGGGAAATTTAATTGTAAGTAGACTCGGGAAATTCTTTGTGATCAATGTATTTATTTTCGAAAAAAGTGACAACTATGTTTGGAACAGGATGGATCTAGCCGACGATGACCCCGCTCATCCACACGCTGTTGTCCACGGCAGTTGGCACTGGCAGGGATGGTTTTACCGGATTCGATATACTCACGGTGCACCCGTGACACAGTGGCTCGTGAAAATCCCAGTGCCTGCACGACTTCCGAGATGGAGTGACTCATTCGTCGGGCCCCGACAATTTGCCCACGATCAAATGCGCTTAGATCCTTCGTCTTATACATACTGCGTCCGACTCTTACTGATTCCTGTCGCATCACTCCTTATATTGTCGGATCGCTGCATACGTCATGCCGTTTCCGTTTACAGGGCAGCCCACAGCGCCACATTTGCATAACGCCAGCTGTCTCTAATTCAGTTGCTCTTCAGTGTATAGACACACACAGGTGGTCCCGTTTTCTTTCTTTCCATGTGTGCAAGACAAAATCAAACCTTCTTGAAGTATTATAATAACGCAAGCTGTCTCTAATTCAATTGCTCTTCAGTGTATAGACACACACAGGTGGTCCCGTTTTCTTTCTTTCCATGTGTGCAAGACAAAATCAAACCTTCTTGAAGTATTTAATAACGCCAGCTGTTTCTAATTCAATTGCTCTTCAGTGTATAGACACACACAGATGGTCCCGTTTTCTTTCTTTCCATGTGTGCAAGACAAAAATCAAACCTTCTTGAAGTATTATAATAACGCAAGCTGTCTCTAATTAAATTTTTGCATAACGCCAGCTGTCTCTAATTCAGTTGCTCTTCAGTGTAGAGACACACACCGATGGTCCCGTTTTCTTTCTTTCCATGTGTGCAAGACAAAATCAAACCTTCTTGAAGTATTATAATAACGCAAGCTGTCTCTAATTAAATTTTTGCATAACGCCAGCTGTCTCTAATTCAGTTGCTCTTCAGTGTATAGACACACACAGATGGTCCCGTTTTCTTTCTTTCCATGTGTGCAAGACAAAATCAAACCTTCTTGAAGTATTACAATAACGCAAGCTGTCTCTAATTTAATTGCTCTTCAGTGTATAGACACACACAGATGGTCCCGTTTTCTTTCTTTCCATGTGTGCAAGACAAAATCAAACCTTCTTGAAGTATTATAATAACGCAAGCTGTCTCTAATTAATTTTTTGCATAACGCCAGCTGTCTCTAATTCAATTGCTCTTCAGTGTATAGACACACACAGATGGTCCCGTTTTCTTTCTTTCCATGTGTGCAAGACAAAATCAAACCTTCTTGAAGTATTATAATAACGCAAGCTGTCTCTAATTCCATTGCTCTTCAGTGTATAGACACACACAGATGGTCCCGTTTTCTTTCTTTCCATGTGTGCAAGACAAAATCAAACCTTCTTAAAGTATTATAATAACGCAAGCTGTCTCTAATTAAATTTTTGCATAACGCTAGCTGTCTCTAATTAAATTGCTCTTCAGTGTATAGACACACAGAGATGGTCCTGTTTTCTTTCTTTCCCTGTGTGCAAAACAAAATCAAACCTTCTTGAAGTATTATAATAAATTCAGAGTCTTTAATAACTCCAGTTTGAAAGCTGTTGAGTTCACTTAGAGCAAAAGTACATCCAATATAGTTTTAGAGCTCATCATGATCCTCAGCAAAATTTCACTCTGTTAATAGGGAGCATACGTAAAAAATTCAAATACATTTAAACGTATCTGGTTTATGAACTCCAAACCAGTGGGGTAGAAGACTCATACCTGGGATAAGTCACTTGACCTAGTTAGATGACAAGAGAAGAAGAAAAAAAGAAATTGTCTAAAATGCTCATGCAGATAAAATAGGGAGTGCTGTGCTTTATGTGCAAGCATACTCATATCTTAACCGAATGTTCGGGTTAAGACTAAACAGTGGGATCACACAGTTGGAGAATGCAGTTCATGAATCACAAGGGTTCTGGTGTAAAGAGAATGGGAATACTTTGTCAATGCATCAGTTTTTCGAAATAAAGATATAGAAGTTGGTTTCTGATTTATTAGGACTGAGAGAGAAATCAACACAGAAAAATCAAACAGTCATTTGGGCTGAGTGACATGTGTTTTATAGTTGCAAAGGGCCTTTCTAGTAAACTCGCCACCAGCTTCAACAAAAGTAACCCACTGGGTCTTGTACTTGACTCCTTACGGGTGAGCATAGGTCAATTGCACTCATCCCAATCTCTGATCTTTATCTGATAGGTCAGCTGCACTCGAAAGGAAGACAACAAAGCGATCGACTACACTCACCCAGCCCTTGCCTACTAGAGGAGGCTGGGAGTGTGAAAAAATGGTGGTTGGAACAGAAGCCTCCAGCATAACATACTCTCTGCTGGACAATGCTCATTGCATCTTCTTTAAACAGCGATTATAGAGGTAACATGGAGTTTGGGTACAGAGAAAAACAAGAAAGATGACACCGAATTTTCGGGTGTAATAAGCACGCCTTTTGAATCCGTTCTGACGCAAATTAAATTTATCAAAGCTATTCAAAGTCAATGGAACCGGTATGGAAAACTATAGATCTGACGAAAGAAAGAAGATTTCAATCGGGTTTTTAATCCCTCAGATATTGCTGTAAACGGAATCGTGAGCTTACGAACTCTTAGAAACAGAGATATCGACAAAAATAAGATGTGACTTTACATCCCCTGGTGGGAAAACCATGCATTATTTTAGGAAGAAAGTATTACAAAAAGTTTATCCGTATAAGCAGTATCGGTCGAAGAAAAAAATTACTCGAGTTTTCAGGAGCCCAGAATTAGCAACAAATACTTCAGAAGCAGAAATTATCACATATGACCCCTGGTGGCCAAACCATTCTTTACCAAACATTGGAAATTATGTGAAAAATATTTTCCATCAGGTCTTGTATGCGATACAGGAAGAATTTTTCAAATCAGAGCTTTAGGAGCAGAAATAACGCAGAAAACGCAATTAACCATTGTGTCCCCTAGCGGAAAGTCTATGATTTACTTGTAAATTTTGATTTTATAGGAAAAACATTTCGCATCAGAAACAATATCCAACAAAGAAGGAATTTTTTCAAATCGGACTCTTAGAAGTAGAGATATTGACAAAAATAAGATATACATCTACGCCCCCGGCGTAGAAACCATGCATTAGTTCAAGAAGAAAATTTTCCTAAAAGGTTTGTCGACATGAGTAGTATCGGTCAACAAAGGACCTTTTTTTCAATCGAGATTTTAGCTCATATTTTGCTACAAATACATCAGAAGCGGAAATTAAGACTTACGGCACCTGGTGGCCAAACCATTTTTTACAAAAATTAGAAATTATGTGCAAACGATTTCCCATCAGGAGCTGTATGCGGTTCAGAAAGAATTTTTCAAATCGGAGATTTAGAAGCAGAGACATAGGGGGAAACGCAATTTACGTGCGGAAGGTCTATGAATTACTTGAAAATTTTGAAATTATATGAACCACATGTCACACTAGAATCACTATCCAACAAAGAAGAAATTTTTCAAATCGGACTTCTAGAAGCAGAGATATTGGCAAAAAGAAGATATACATCTACGCCCCCTGGCATATAAACCATGCAAGAAGAAAATGTTCCTAAAAGGTTTGTCGACATGAGTAGTATCGGTCAACAAACGATGTTATTTTCAATCGAGATTTTAGAAGCTCATATTTTTCTGCAAATACATCAGAAGCGGAAATTAAGGTTTACGCCCCCTGGTGGCCAAACCATTCTTTACAAAAATTAGAAATTATGTGCAAACCATTTCACATCAGGAGCTGTATCCGGTGCAGAAAGAATTTTTCAAATCGGAGATTTAGAAGCAGAGATATAGGGAGAAACGCAATTTACCGATACGCCCCTAGCGGAAACTCTATGAATTATTTGAAAATTTTGAAATTAAATGAAAATCATGTCACATGGAAAACACTATCCAACAAAGAAGGAATTTTTCAAATCGGACTCTTAGAAGTAGAGATATGGACAAAAATAAGATGTACATCTACGCCCCCTGGCGGAGAAACTGTGGAATATTTTAGGAAAAAAGTATTCCAAAAACATTTACCGATGTGAGTGGCATCAGTCCACGAAATAATTTTTTCAATCTATATTTTAGAAGCTCAGATTTTGTGGCAAAAATTAACGCTTACGCCTCCTGGTGGCCAAAGTATTCTTTACCAAAAATTTGAAATTATATGCAAAAGATTTTACATCAGGAGATGTATCCGCTGAAGAATTTTTTTTCAAATCGAAGTTTTAGAAGCAGAGTTATCGAGAAAAATGTAATTTAATTTTACGCCGCCTAGCAAAAAATCTATGCGTAATTTGAAAAAGTAACTATATCTAAAATACTCTTCGACACAAATGGAATCAAAAGGTAATAGAATTTTTTCAATCGGATGTTAAGTAGCAAATATGTGGAATAAAACGTATTTTTGAATTCGACATTATCTACATTTACGCCCCCTAGCGGCGAAATTGTACATCGTAAAAACAAAACAAAATAAAGGATCATCATTCGCATATTTCACGCTTCCCAATGCAAAAAGAATTTTTTTCAAATCGGACTAATAGTTGCAGAGATATCGTGGGTACAGGCGGACGGACGGACAAACCGATGACATAAGCACGATCTTTTTACGCTTTCCAACCGTAGGTTGAAGAAGCGTGTATGCTCCAGCTTTGTCCGTCCGTCTGTCCGCACGATAACTGGCGTAAAAATGGGTCGATTTCGATGAAATTTTAGTATGTAGTAGGGGACCACCTGGGGACGAACCCTATTGAAAATGGGACAAATGGAGTCAAAGGTCATGACGTAGGAGCGGGATCCATTTAATTGCACTTATGCATCATAACTTGCGTAAATAAGGTTCGATTTCAGTGAAGTTTTACTATGTGGTAGGAGACCGCCTGGGGACGAACCCTATTGAAAATGGGTGAAGTGGGGTCAAACGTCACGACATAGGAGCGGGATGCATTCCATTGCTCTTATGCGTCATAACGTGTGTAAAAATGGTTCGATTTCGATGAAATTTCAGTATGTTATATGGGACCACCTGGGGACGAACCCTATTGAAAATGGAAGAAATGGGGTCAAAGTTCAGGACATAGGATTGCGATCCATTCCATCGCCCTTATCCCATATTATTAAGGTAGACGTCAAATAATTTTGCTTCCTATACTTCCAATGGAAAAACTTTTGTACACATTTTCTTCACAATTAATGTGTTCCCAAGGATGAAATATTGAACATCGATTAAAATAACTTCATATTATAACTTGGAATACTTAATATTTTCTAAAAACATAACCATAATTAATATGGTTATGTTTTAGAAAATATTAAGTATTGCAAGTTATAAAATGAAGATATTTTAATCGATGTTCAAATTTTCATCCTTGGGAACGCATTAATTGGGAAGAAAATGTGTACAGAATTTTTTCCATTCGAAGTACAGGAAGTAAAATTACTTGACGTTCACCTTAAAGGAGCAATTCTTGTATGTATGTAAATTTTACTTTGAAAACGGCTCTAAGGATTTTGATGAAAGTCGTTAACCTACCGTTTTCTGGTACTCGAAATCGATTTAGCTTGATCTCAACTTTAGGAGAGTTCGTTTAGTGGGTTAAATAACCACCCCGAATTACCACGTTTTAAGTGTAGTGTCATGGCGTCGTCCCATTAGATGTCGGCGCGCGGTCACGCCATCTGTCTATTACGTCCCGCGTTGTGTGTGGAACCTATTAAAGTTTTATGACGTCTCACTCTTGCGAGCAGATGGTCGCGATTCCCATCTGCCTCATTACGTCACGCGTTGTGTGCGTATGTTCGTCCGCACGATAACTCGCGTAAAAATCGCTCGATTTCGATGAAATTTTAGTATGTGGTAGGGGACTACCTGGGGACAAACCCTATTGAAAATTGGCGAAATGGGGGCCAAAGGTCAGGGCATAGGAGCGGAATCACTTCGATCGCCATTATGCGTCATAACTTACGTAAAAATGTTTCGATTTGGATGAAATGTTAGTACGTTGTAGGGACCTGCCTGGGTACGAATGCTATTGAAAATGGGAGAAGTGGGGTCAAAGGTTAGGACACAGAAGCGGGATCTATTCCATAGCCTTTATGCATCATAACTTACGTAAAATTGCTTCGATTGCGACAAAACTTTATCGTGCTATTTCGGAGGTATACTGAACCAGTTCTGTTGAATATCATCGAAATGGGATCAAAGGTCAGGGCACAGGAGGGAGATTTATTCCACAGCCATTATTCTCATAACTTGAGTGATAACTTGAGTAACGCATTTCTAGTATGTTGGAAAGCGTATCATAATCAATGCATTGCACGATTTTACTAACTTGTTTACAAAAGTCGTGCTAAAAAAGGGAGTGGGGGTTAACCTATTGATGCATTCAGGACACAAATTCTATAAAGATCGATAAAGAAGTACAGGATGGAGGTGGCGTTGTACAGTATGCAAATGCTTGGAAAAACTGTACGTGGACACTAGTGCTTCGTTTTTTTTTTTTTTTTTTTGCAATCTGATTCTGCCACAAGTGCGACCAAAGCCATCTTAAAAGCACAAGGCCATGCATGACATTAGACAGATGAGTTACCTCCGCTTGTAACGTCACTCTCGAATCAGACAACCCGGTACATCGGTGTCATGTTTGACGACATATACGGCAGCGTCGGAAACCAATAGGAAGCCTTTGTTTCCGCGTGACATCACTAAAAGAGGGAACTAATCTCTATAATGTCTTGGTCTTGCGTTTTCTAGATGGCACTGGTATGATCCGCCGAAACTGCTCTCCCGTGAAAACATACACAGACGAATCACGTTGTTGTGACCACCTCCTATTTTTGACGTCAACAACGCGTAGCCAATGAAAGATAGCACGTGACGTGAGCTGGCTTGGAGGGTATACAACGTGTGCTGTAGGCAATCTGAAAACATAAAACTCGTTGTTGTTATGGATAAAAGGAGAGATTTATCAGATTTGCAAAAAGGGATGATTATCAGCTTTCAGGACAAGGGTGGCAGTATTTCTGAAACAGCGCAGTTTGTTAACTGTTCGCGTGTTGCTGTGGTTAAAGTGTATCGTGATTGGAGAAATGGCACCATTGCGAATTAGCGACGTGGAAAGTAAGGAGCACTACGTGCCATTGATGTGAGAGGTGAACGTCGGTTTCGAAGGTCCGTAGGGCCGATCGACACACTACAGTGGAGCAAGTCACTGGCCGAATGAACCAGGGGAATACCGGAAGTGTGTCTAAAACGACAGTTCAGTGAACCCTACTGCGTATAGGATTCCGACGCAGACGGATGGTCAATGCACCTATGCTAACGAAGGTCCATCGGCAGAAAAGGCTTACATTTGCACGGCAGTATCGGAATCGAACCTCCGCTGATTGGCAGAGAATTGCCTTCTTCGATGAGTCACATTTTCTGCTTCATCGGACGAAGGACGTTGACGTATAAGGCGAGAAACATCAGAGAACAAAACACTGTTCAACTATTGCTGGAAGAACATAAGCTGGTGGGGGCAGCGTTATGGTCTGGGGAATGTTTTCGTGTCATTCCCTGGGTCCACTCATACCTGTGGAAAGAACAATGGACCGAATTCGTTATGAATCCATTCTTCCAGTCCACGCACACCCATACATGCTGACTGTCTCCCCTAGAACGGATGGAATCTTCCAGGACGACAATGCGACGTGTCACTCAACTGGAAATGTCCAAGAGTGGTTGAAAGAGCACGATGAAGACTTCAAAGTACTTTCCTGGCCCCCTAATTTCCCAGACTTAAACCCAATTGAACATCTGTGGGACCACCTCGATCATGTTATTCGCTGTATGGATCATCCACCACGCACCTTCGAGCAGTTGTCAGATGCACTGCAGTCAGCATGGCTCCACATACCTGTGAACACCTTCCAGCACCTTATTGAGTGACTCCCAGCCCGTCTAGCTGCTGTCCGCGCTGCACACGGCCGTTATTCTGGATATTAGCTGGTGGCCACAATAATGTGACTCGACCGAGTATCAAATAGTGTTAAACTAAAAGCAACACACGATATTTCGGAACGATCTTTAAAACTGATTAGGAAATAGATAAACAAAAAATTAAATGAGATCTGCTATGTAAGGAAATGGGACAAAATTCCTTTTGTACGGAAATGGCACGTACGGAAGTGGGAGACAACCAATACAATTCTCCTCTCCCGCTCGCAGTAAATATCTCCAGTGTACATTGTATAGCCTCTCTGAAGCAAAACAGAAGTCACAATGATATCGCCAAAATGCGAAGATTTGTATTTTTCAGAAAGGCGACCGAAACATTTAGAACATTTATATAACCATGCGCTTTTTTAGGTCTCAGTTCAAGCTTGAAGAGAAGTTTGTTTTTAATCTTAAACTATATTAGGCAGTGGAAGTACACACTCCGTAGTTTTAACTGCTTAGACAAGTTAGCTTTGCCCCGACTATAGTGTACTCGCTCCCAAGTGACAGCACTCAACTACAGGAGCCAAGCCACGCACCACAATCGCCACCACCACACGCGCATAAAAGGTACAGATAGATCGTGCATTTTTTTACAATACTTTTCGTGTGCGTTAACGTGAATACCACGATATTTTATAGATGAATGATGCAGGATGTTGTCACCCTTCCGGCCCTACTGTTTCCCTGAGGCTTCCACCCGATCTAATGAACATCCCTGATGGACAGCATCCACAGTTAGGGTGATAAAAAAGTCTACGTTCAAAGCAGAAAATACCTGTTGCACATTCAGATACTTTTATTTTAGTGGAAACACAATCTGATTCTAAGATTTTCGGGCCAGGGACTGGGTTTTGATCCCCACGAAGTACATTCTGTGCTCTTATTTTGGGTCAACACGTTTTTCGTCCACTCTTTGTATTTCGACGATATTTTTCTTCTGAACTGTTGATAATACACCAATCACCAGTTCGCCCAGCCCTAGAGTACTAACTATTGCAAGTAAATCAACTATAAAATTTCTTGATGCTGTGCAGACAACGCAAGTTTTCTTGAATAATACCACAGTACTCACTGATACATTTTCAATTCTTTTACCACAGGCGAGAGGCGTGCATATTTTACAACTAGTATCATGGGCATTTGTCTCAGTAGCTGTCAGCCCGTGTCCCATGTGCTGCAGTTTTCTATCACGTGACAAGGAACACTGGCAATTGAAGTCCTCATTTTTGTGCGCAATTAGTAAGCGCCATTATCCAACTCGCTGTTTTTTAGGTTTTACAGAAACTATGAAATTCCTCAGCTGCTTACATCAGAAATTATAACTAAAAACAAGGGCAAATTATATACTTATAAACACTTCCACACATTTAAATAATAAAACAAAATTAATAGGTGCATCATAAAGAAGTCACTCAAAACGACAGGGATAGGCAATTAGTATGTGTTGCTTTTTAATGGGGTAGTACTACAGAAGACCAGCTTAATATTTTTAACGCGTTTTCACGATGAAATGCGTGTTTCCCATCCCTTTGTCTCTTTTGTATCACTAAATCGGGGGTAGTATTTTTCATTTTCTTTCTTTCCTCTTTTTTTTTAATAACTTGGAAATCAGTAATATTGCCTCTGATTTTGTAGCGAATCATGGAAAACTGCAGCCGGCCCGGTAAGTACTGATTTTAACTTTAGTTTAGCTTTAAAAAAGAGATGATTAATGCTTTCTTTGTTGGTTGACAGAGCAAAATGACTTTAAGGAACCCGGAAACATGAATTTTATTAAGAAAATTCGTTTAAAAGTATGAATACGCTCTTTTTTACAATTACCCTTACTGATGATAACGTATGTCTATGACGATGTTAATGAAATTTGCTTCTTTATATCCATATCCTTCAGAAAACAGCCACAAAACTGTGGCTTTGTAGCTAATGCCGAACGCAGCCAGCCAAATCAAACTGACATCAATGAAATGCATTACAAAATCAAAATATTGGATACGCATAAAATTTCACAGCAAGATAATTCGGTTTTGTTTTTTTTTAAAACAAGCATTTTATCGAAATACAAATGATTAAAATATTTCTGGTAGGACTTTTACCTGCACAGAGCATGGAGTCGCCAGCAATTACAGACAGAAAGTAGGTCGGGTGAAAGCTGACTCCACCTCTTTACTGATCTGCTACTCAACGTCCAATGGAAGGACAGAGTGCTATCTCAGTAACAAGTTCAATATTCCTAATTTTTCTAATTAAACACAGTGAGGCACTTAAAGCCGTTTCAGTTTTTCTTTACAAACAATTTGTTTATTAATATCTTGTTCGCCATCCTTAAACTTCAATTTAAGTAACACTTTTCATCACAACAGAGGCTGCGCAGTTGCCTTTTCTTGATTGGATGGCAGTCTAACCAATGAATTCATATTACAGGGAAGACATGGAAAATATTTTCGATCTTATTACAGCTTTTTTTTTTTTATCAAATTGCGTTTATTTTATTTTACAATGACAGGGTTCTGTAATTATTAATTTAAGAAACCTCTGTTCCAACTGTGACAAGGAATTGAAATACGATTCGTTCTTGTTAAAGTCCATTCCACCAATGACAGAGGGAGTGTTTCGATCTCAGGAACTTAATTCCCAAGAAAATTCCAACAGCCACGATGAAGCCACTAAAATAGACTTGTGGACTCAAAACGTATTTTACGAAGTCTTATACCTTATGAACAATAAATATATTATATAATGGTGAGAGATTGTGTTGCAGTAGTAACTGTGATAGAAATGCTTTCTTTTTTATAACATTACTCCCCTAACAAGGCAACACTTATAATAATGCTTCATCAAAAATAAGTGATAGTAAAATAACTTTTTAGAAATGGGTAAAATTTTGTGAAGGGGCCATCATATGATGAAAATTATTTTTATGGTATTCGAAATAAGATAACCCTTTAATATTTCATTAAAATGAGTGGAACAAAAATAAAATGCGCCAAACAGAAGTTGCGAAACTCAGTGTGATCCACCTATTTTTCACTAAATATCAGCATCAGTACTTTGGCAACCTGCAACAAAATGTTCTCTTTAGAAACAATTTTTTTCTGAAAAATGCTCCTAAATTCATCGCCTCCTGTTGCCATAATCTGGCCATGGAGTACAGTAACTTGCAATATTCTTAGGAACTATAGCAGTGAATATTGCTATGCTGTTAACAAGCCTTAATAACAAAACTGCATATATTATTCAAAAAAAAAAAAAAAAAAAAGTACTGCTTCATCTGTACTTGCACTGGAGAGAAATCTCACCAATGACATTTTTTGCCAACAAATTTTTCGCACAAGTGTCATTTATTGAATAAACTGCGGACTGAATGTGAAGAAATGTTGACACCGCGAAATATACCTCCAGAAGTTTTCACAGAAAATTGTTTTTTTACGCCTTGTGCTGACATAGTTAGGCTTAGTGGTTTATTATTGAAAAGTAATTTTTAAAATTAAATGACTTTTAAAATAACGTTTGATGAAAAAAATGTGCCAAACACAGAAGTTGTGAATCTCAATGAGTTCTTACTTATTTTTTCACCAAATATCAGCATTAGTAATTTGGCAAATTGGAACAAAACGTTCTCTTAAAAGCAAACTGCAACAAGTGAACAAAAATTGTGGGATACCTACCTGGTAACAGGTAGGACCACTTTGCCCGGATAAGGGTAGTCACATGACGCAGTATTGAGTCCACTAGTTCATAAAAGGGTTTTACAGATATTTTCACATGCTTGCTTTATCTGAGTGTTGAAAAGTTGACAGAGATGCTTAAATGTTTCTGGGCTATTACCGCTCCCTGTCGGGTATCAGCGAACCACTACTACGTCTTATTCGCCGTAGTGGGTAAAAGTTAAAAAGGTCAAAATTCCATACTAATAAATTCACTTTCTAAATTTCGCCTAGTGGTGTCAACAATGAATTTGGATTCCCTAACTAAGGGTCTCCAAGCTCAGGGTCGACAAATGCATCGCGTTGTGTTTCATATGAATCAGCATGGGGTTTCCATGCTCATTCATATGCCGCAAAAGAAGTTAAAATAAAAAGTTGCATGAATAAAAATAATGAAATCACAAATTTAACTCTAATGAGATTTGTAGAAATGATCTGAGTGACACGTGAATAAAAAATTTAACTGTTTATTTCTTTTTAAAATATGGTCTTAAAGCTAGGTACAATGTACCGGTGAGGTTGCTTGCTTTAGCTAAACAATTTAGTTTTAATTTCGAACGGATATAATGCACTTAATATTACATAACTGACTTTAAACTTTAGTTAATGGTTTAAACTGGGCGCGGTACGCCAGAGGAAAAAAATTGTTAATGCACTTTGTGAGAGACTTTCGGGTAACTGGTCCTGCATAGCACATGCAAAGCTATGAGGCATGAATCAGAAATGCGTAAGACAAATGTCGTCATACCCTCTTTTCCTTGAGAAGCCCCGATCGCAAATCTGGGTTGCCGGCTGGTCCGTTCTCTTCTTGTTTGGCGGTGAACCTCATCGACTATGCTCTAAAATATTTGCTACCTCATTTCTCTATCTTGGAAACATCTCTCCTCCGAAACCGCTGAGACCTCTCTTCTGCTCAGACTGCAATTCTCTGGTGTTCCCTCTGTTAAGTTATTTTTGAATCTCTCTGTAGTCGACTCTCCTCTCAGTCTTCATTCCGTTTATAATTCTCTTTTTCCCGTGTCCGGTGTTCATCTTGGGGCGTGACGGCCCGGCCGTCCGAATCGCGTCGGGTTATGTCATTGGCCCTCACAGATAGCCCTGCTATGCGATTCGCTGGCTATCCGTTCAGTTCGGGTCACTTTCCCAAAAATTATGTCTTCTTTCAGCTGTCAACTTGTCTTCGCACCTTTTTTGGTTAATTGACCTCGCCTAGCTACTTAGAAGTGAAGATTGTCACGTAGGTATTTCCGGCGACGTGACTTATCTCAGATTTTGTCGCTACTTTGGACAATGCAGAAACCCTTGCAATAGTAGCTGGAGAAAAGGGGTGACGCCCCCAAAAGGATTTATTGCGCTCCTGCCATTCTCTTCGTTTCTTTGAGTTTCTTGAGAAAAAGAACTGTGAATGTCTTCCTTTCTCTTCCTTCCCATCTGGGATTTTCATCAGGTTTCCGTGAGAAAAAAAAATATAATTTTCCCCTTTTCGTTTGGCTTGAGTGCAATTAGGACAGACCTAATTATCAACCTAAACTTTCGGGTAACCTGGCTCAGCTTCACCGGAAAGTAATTTTTTATCATTGATATTCTATTTTGGCAATTTAAATATTTATTTCTTACCGCCTTAGAGTAAAAATGAAAAAAAATACTAAATGATCAAAATTATACGGATGAAATTTAAATGTTACGGGGATATAGAAAATTCCGCGGTAACAGGGCTGATAAATACCTGTTTTGGGAATTGTTTCATTTCTTAAATAAGATACACAAAACTTTTTTCTCAAAAGAAGGGAAAAAATCAGGTTTTTGTTTTTTGAAAAAAAAATGAAGTTGGGAGAAGGGTGTATTAACCAAAAAATACACCTGACAAGCAGTAAAAAAAGTACTGGTATGCATTTTTAAAAAATAAGTATCAGTATATGAATTTTTTCACATTCATTTAATACATCAGCACTGATCTACCTGTACACTAGTTTCCAAAACTTGCTAAAGCAAGAGAAACCGGCGTTGCCACTCCAGTGGCACAGAGGTGTAATCGTTGGGTTATGACCATTCGTCCGAGTTTGAATCCCGGTGTGGCATGGATGTTGTGTTTGTTTAACAGCACTGGCTCTCTCCCTTCCCTGGAGTCAGTGGCCCTAAATTAGGGACAGGTGATTGCTTATAGCCCATTGAGTTGCTCACGATGGTCGTTTACTCCTTGTGCAAATAAAGCATTTTTAAAGTGGACTTCAAGTTGGCGCAGCTGACACAAAAAACTAAATATCATTTTCAGATTAATAAAGGGAACTGTTGTGACAATTTATACATTGGTTTAAAAAAACGCTAGAAATTAGGAAAAAGTCCAAAAATATTTGAAGTATTTTAATAGCACCCACAGAATTTGAATTGAGGTTTCCTCATTGCCACCTGAGTGTCCTTCAGTACTTCCAAGAATTTTGAGCAATGATATTAATAGGTGAATTACCTATTACCCACCTGCGACAAATTTTTTCTGCACACAAGCTGCATAAGGTGAATGGTTAAACCAAAATTATGTTCAATACTGCACAAAAATTTTGGGTTCAATCTTGCCCAGTTTAAATCTTCAAACCACTCCAGTTTGCCAAAGGGAGCTATGGTACAACTTTAAAGTTGCAAACCTTTAAAGCTTTGTCATTGGGCCTCTGGGAACAAGGGTTTGACGACTACCTTAAATGAACCAAAAATTTGTGTGGGAATGTACCTTGGTTTCAGGGTTATACCAAAGCTGGAAATGAGAGCACCAAAATGTGGTTTAACCTTGTGCAAATGTACCAAAGCATGCAGATGGGCCATTCCATGTCAAATCAACATAGCACTCAACCATGACATCTCCGATTTTAACGAAAATTGGTGAGAAGGTAGTTCTTATGTAGTAAAGTAAAAATATTTTTTTTTGGAATTTTCCTTTGGATTGTTTTGAAAGGTCTAATCGTTGGTCTAAAAAGGTCAAAATTTTGAATTTCTGTGCATTTTTTTGAAAATTCGTAACTATTCAGCTTTTAATATCTTGAGTAAAAATATGTTATCCAGTTATTCTGGTGTCAATAGAAAGCTTATTAAACAAGCTTTAAGAGAATAAAAATTTCGTCATAAAATTTCCCTTTCAGTTAAAAAAAATAATTTTAAAATATAAATTTTTCAGAAAGTGGCATTTTAATTTTTTTCAAAAAATTATATGTTGAGCTTCTTGATGATTCTTGACATGTCATAGAATTTTGGGGATGGCAATCTAATAACTTCTAGAGTTACAAGGAAATTTTGTTTTCAGTAAGTTTCAGAATGTATCACATCCCTTCTACCTGCATTTTTGTTTTAATTACATTGCGTGGATTAAAATTTATTGTGTAACATTTCAGTAGGAAGGGGGGGATTAAATGTTTACCAATATAAGATACCTTTCTAATGCTTAATTTCTTGATAATGGTTAAATAAGATTTCTTATTATTGCTTTATTTACAATAAATAAAATGCTCTGCTTTAGCCAATGTGACAGTGGTCTTTCCTTCTAAAAGCTAATCAGATTTGTCCTTAGTGTAATGTTACAGTTCAGACTTAAAAAATCAGGAACTTAGATCTGTTCAAGGGCATATTTACAGAGCATCCCCCACCCCTAAAGTTTTCTTGTTTTTGTTTCGTTAAAATGGGACTTGTACGTTGCATTTTTTCTAATGTAAAAATTAGATAAAAAAATGCTTTAATTTAATAAATATGCATCAACTTACATTAAAAAAATGCTTTAGATTTTTCTTCTATTTGCCATTAACTTTTATTTTGTTCTGGTGGATTTTGATAACCTTCATTTTTTGCACTGCTTCAATTTGCAAGAAGCATACATGTTATTTTGCAAAGCAAAAAATATCCCACTCTGAAAATTGGATTTTCCAATTTTTTGTGAATGAATGCCAAAAAATTGAGCTTTTGCCGACACAAGTGGCACTAACATTAACTGTGTACTACTATTCAACAAAATGTCAAATTAATGCTAATTAGATAACAAAATGGAAGAGTGTTATCTGCTAAGAATGATGCAGGTCAAAAATTTAAACATGTAAAGACTACATAGTGTAAATTACCTTCACCAGCTTGCGATTTTGAATACCAGAAAATGCCTAGGAACCGAAAAATTTGAAACCAATTTTAATAATTTATTTGATTCTAATGTGATTGATGATGAAACTATTTACAAGCAGTGAATATCCACAAATGTTTAACACTTACACAACAAAAACCATTGATGATTTTATTGTTTTGTTTGTTTTTTATTGAACATTTTATTCTTCATCTAAGACATTCAGTTATAGCTAAATAGCAGGTAGCTTTTCATAATAAATTAAAAGCAAATTTGCAACCTGGTGAATTTTTGGTATTATGTGATTTTTCTCTCTCTTTCTAAGCATTAATAATTTCTGTTACACGATTCTGCTCAAGGATTTCATTGGGATAATTTTCAAACCACAATTCACCCATTTTTTGCATGCTACAGAAAATCAGGGAAAACTGAATGCACAGATTATGACATAATTTTGGAGAGATTGCAACACAATGCAGTAGCAGTTCATCCTTTTCAGCATTGCTTGCATATTTCAATAAAAGTTTAAAAAACGACTGAAACATTTTTCATTATTCAGATTGATCACCACAATATAAGAACAGAAAAAAAATTGATCAATTTCTGCTAATATTAATAGATTTTGGAACAGCTGCTCACTGGAAATTTTGTGTAACATCCCACGATAATAGTACTTGTGATGGTGTTGGTGGCAATTTTAAGTCTTGCAGCTAAAGGAAATTTACAAAAACCATATAATAATGCAGATTATGACAACCTATCAATTACCTAACTGGACAACCAAACACATGCCAGCCTGTGATTTTGAATATCTCAGTGAAAGTCAGTATGAAGCTGAAAAAAAACTATTACATCCACATTTTGAAATATCAAGAACAGTACCCAACACTCACAAACTTTACTATTTTATCCCAGTGGACAAAAACAGAATACGAGTTTATTCAAATTTTACAATCAGCAAAATAGAATATATTACTTCTGATAAATGTGAGACAGCACTTGCAGATGTATCTGTCTTAGTGACGTGTCTCTGTGCCTTACACTTGTGGATTGGCAGCGTCTTAAAAATGTATTTGAAGATACGGATGAAGGAAAAAAAATGTTTCATTATCTTCATGGCCCTTCCTGTTCATATATATATAGACAGCAACTGGACGAAGTTACAAGAAGACAGCAACTGGACGAACTTACAAGATCTTGAAGATTATATAAAGACAGCAACTGGGCGAACTTACAAGAAGATACTGGTGAAATTCAGGAACACTTCCAGTGCAAGAAATTTTAATTTTGCCAACACAGTTAAAATGACAGAGAAAACTTACGCTGATTATGGCATTTACACTAGAGTGCAATTGTTTCCCAATTTGAAGTGAGCAGTCTGAATGCAAAATAACAAAGCATCACACAGAAAACATTTCATGTGATGCACTTGAAGCAAACTTTGCTCTTTATTTTACATACAAATAGGTTTGTAACGTACCAGGAGATGTGACGTACCTGCCAGAAGGACGCACACGACATAAAGGCAGATAGGAATCAGAATAAAATGTCCGCGTAGCTCAAATGAGTAGAGCAACTTATTCCGGAATGAGTGGACTCCGGGTTCTGAATCCTGGCGCGGATAAAAATGACGGAGGAATTCACTTCGTTATAATGGCGCCCGAACTATCCGGATGACCCGACCGTTCACAATCTCGCAATGGTGTGATGTTATTTCCACACCGCGAGATAGGAAAAATAAGAGCAGCACTTCGGAAAAAAAAAAAAAAAAAAAAAAATAAGGGGGAGATGATGTAACGTACCAGGAGATGTGACGTACCTGCCAGAAGGACGCACACGACATAAAGGCAGATAGGAATCAGAATAAAATGTCCGCGTAGCTCAAATGGTAGAGCAACTTATTCCGAAATGAGTGGACCCGGGTTAGAATCCTGGCGCGGATAAAAATGACGGAGAAATTCACTTCGTTATAGGTTTCTTTAGTGGTTACAATATGAAATTGTCATCACTGAACAAGAAGATAAATTTTTGAAGATTTTAAAATTAGATATCAGTGCCAAGTTCAAATGATTAAGTAAACCTTTTCAGCAAATAACATGTACACTTGTTTAAAACTGAACTGCTAAGATATTAGTATGAACGTTTTCATATTTTTTTATAAAGATTACATAAAAGGATTTATAAACACCACTGAATGTAGTTCCTTTACATTCCTTTTTTATTCTGCTGGTTGCCTAGATTAGAAAGCTTCTCTATTGATCAGTGGAACATGCATAGTTTAGTCATATGGTAAATAAATTTACCGAGCATGTAAATGTAACAATTCCTCCTAACTATTGATGCCCTTCAATTGCCACCCTCAAATTTACAACATATTATCACGATGTCATGAAATTTCACATATCTTTTTTCTTTTTTATCAAAATGTCACTTTTCGAGAAATTTTAGGTCAAATTTTCAATTGTGTGACCTTGAAATTAATTTTTTTTAATTATGTATTAATTCATCTGTCATTTTAAATCTAGTGGAAAGAGATTTGAAAAAACAAACCTCATCACTCTGTGTTAAAAAGAACTTGAGTTATAAGTACCTGTATGACATACGAAACACCAAAATTTGGCAAATTTCTTGAATTTTATGACCACATATCTCAAGAAATTTAAAAGCCATTGTGCTAAAAATTGGCACACATTCATTTCTTGTGTATATCAACGGATGTACAAAGTTTCATAAAAATTCAAAGGGGTCAGGTTGAAAATGCTATTTTTCTGTGTTGATTTGACATGAAAGGGTAATTAAATTGTCATTAATTATTACTTCTGAGTAAATCGAAAAATTTAGGTGTATTATAAAAATGTATACGATTTTTTTAAAGGATTCGAGGAACTTAAAAAAATCGATTTTTTTTTTTTTAGCTTTCTTTCAATACAACGACAGGGAACATTGCTAGATTCTATGCGCGGATATTCTGCAACTCTCTACACACAGAGTAAAGAAATACATCATTTTTTGTTAAAAAAATAAGTTGAAACTTTGAGCATTTTACAAATCAAAAGAGTAGATAGTTTTGGAGATGCGGGTAATCCCAAATGAATAAAAGGAAAAAAAATTATTGCTGTTTACATTAAAACATTAAAAAGTAGGACAATTTAAAACTTCTAAAAAAATATTATTGAAATCTCTACATAACACTAGTCACTAGGTGAACTCAAAATCTCAATGACCCAGAAAAATATCATCGGCGTGATGATCTCACTGAAAATATGTATATTCATAAGACGTGTGCACATAAACAAATCAAGGCAGCACATTTTATTAATAACACTATGCTCCAAGAGTTCAAACCTTTTTAGAAATATTCAAACTGCATGCAGCTTACAAAAACCACATTGACAAACACATTACGAAAGCACTAAAATGATCAAACTTCCAAAAACCGCAAAGGCTTGATCGAGTTATTTGATACCAGGATATAAATGTGCATTCTACATTTCGTTACAGGGTTCTGTGCTCGGTTCAAAAATAACGTCTTTGAAAATCAAACTGAGGCATCTGATTTAACTTTATTTGTTACTGAATTGCCATGAAATTTCTGCAATTAGTTTCATCAAAGTAAAATATTTTCCTTTTAAATATAAATTAAAACCTGAACTTATATTCGGATATCTAGACCCATTAAAACAAAAACGTTTTGTCCTACTGAACCGAATTAAAAACAGCACATTTTAAATTTAGTTTCATTCCCTAAATACAAGGCTGGAAACCGATCCTGTAACTTTAGGCTATTTTATGTACTGTCTCCTTTATGTTTCAAACAAAAGATTTTTGGTTTTAATGCATTTCAGATTTTTTTTTTTTAAGTCGTGGAAGTGTTAATTTGCTTGTTGTCGTAGTTTCATTGTGTCGATGCTTACAGCACGTTGTAATCATCGAAGCAAGAAGTCAGTCATTTTCCAAATATAGTTACTGACTGCTAGTAATTAAGAAAGGCAGATAATAGGAAACAACCAACGAGGTTCTATCTCGTTGGAAACAACCTTCTACACATGTCTAAACTGGACGCAAAATCATAGCACGACAACCTAGCATTTAAGCATTTGGCGGAGACGTCGCTCTCCACGGACAGGAAACATGATCCTAACACAAACTACATAGGTTACCGTAACAGCATATGAAAAATGTATGATATTTTAACTTTCGCCCTATACTTCTAGTAGATTCTTGTTCTAAAACCTCTTATTTATTTATACGATACATTGCGAACATTCTTACCTGCGTCACAAGAGTCAAAAATATCGTGAAATAAACCGCAGCTTTCCGTGTGCACACTCCAGCCAACAGCTAAGGCAGATACGGTTCTGAGAGGACAGGCGAAAGCTTTGGCGATTCGACAGCAGCAATCGTCTCTGATTGGATGAAACATTCAGTCAGAGCCGAAGTTGCTCTGACGACACACGCCATCTGGATTCCGTGAACGTCTGCTGCTGCCTCGGAGTGCCTTACGATTGATTCCCTGTTAAGGTAAATTAAAAACAGTGCAATAAGTCGAGTATAAAAGGCTTTCTTACACAGAAAGAGGGCGAAATATAGCCCCCAACTATGCATTATTATTAGACCAATCTTTTTTCATTTTGAAGAAACGCAAAAACGTTTAATCATCCACCGAAATCCAAACTGTTTAATAAATTACGCTCACAAAATGTCCTGTGATTATTACATTTGTTCTCTCTCTCTCTCTCTCTTAAAGTGCTTGGCTCTGCGGAAGGACGCAAATGTTGAGTTTTCCCTTTCGCTCTATCATTTAAATAATAAGCGGATAAATTATGATCCTGATCTGACTTGTCCAGTATCATGAAGTGGTTTCAACATATTGTTACGAAATTTGGGCAGCGTAATTAATTCGATTAGCTGGATTTGCATCAAGGTAAATAAGCAGTAAGGTTTTCTCATCCGCCCTTCCTCTCAGACGAATAATCATGACGTCACTAAATGACATCACCGTCCTAACATGTGAATTGTAAATCCGAACTGTAGCTATGGAGGAGGATGTCTTGTCAACAATTTTTTTACCTCAAACACAAAACAAAAGCTTCTGCAAAAAGCACATGTACATTAAATACAAAAAAATTCAGTCATGTGAATATTTTAGTAATGGAGATTTCAAAAATACCTTCCACACATTTTTGTTACGTAAAGGCGGGAAAATGGTCATACAATAGTTTTAAATGTAAATATAGTTACAAGGGGAATTTTTGCTGATTGTATACAAATTTAGAAGGAAAAACGCACAGCAGGACGTATTAACCATATACGTAATTAATTGTTGCTACACCCCGGGACACCAGATTATCGAATAAAAAGAAAGCTTCAAGAATTTAGATGTCAGGATGTTAGGCAATGGCTGTCGACCCGGAGGTAGACATTAGAATTACGAATAATTACTTGTGAGCTCTTTTTATCGCCGAAATCTTATGATGTACTAGTGAAAAGAATTTAACTTGCAATTTAGCCAATCAAAACTAAGAGATTCTGACACTTATTAATTATCCATGCAACTTCAGGACTGGCACAAGACAACAAATATTTAATCAATTTACAATAAAACATGAAGATAATAATGAAGGCGTCTATATACAGAGGATTGTGAAGGAGGGGCGTAGACACGCCCCTTTCGGGATAGCTCTGAAGCTGAATTTATCATTAAAGCAATGATTATTTGTCGGCCTATACAGTCCGGCTTTAAAAACAGTTCTCAGCCGACGAAAGTCCATTGGCTAACCGGAGCCAATTATTTCACAACTGGCATGCATACATAAATTCAGTACTTACAGATATGTAGTTTCCTCGGATATCCATGTTTTTAGTGCACTCACTTTGTTATGCACTCACTAACATTTTATGTGTTTTCGAAGCGTACCTGTGTGACGACACGCCCATTTCCGAGCGCGCACTATAACCAATGGAGAGGGGAGTCGAACCCCTTCTCTTACTTTCTCTTCTGCACGTCATTCACCTGCATGAAATCAAGGACGCATTTATGCGCACCAATGTCGTGGTGGAACAGAAGCCGCTAACGTGATAGAAGGATCCGTTCGTCTGCTGGTCCCAGCTGATCCGTCCGTCTGTCCAAAGGTGATTAGCATACATCACCGGTCGTGCACCTCAGTCACTCGGGACTGAAATTCCATCACTTCGTGTGACCTCCGGGATGCTGCTGCATTTCTCTGTAGATATTTACATCCAGTACTTCGTGCAATCTAGCACCAGAAAAAGAGGCATCCTCCTCCGTCCTATTTTCCTCGAGGTAGCGTTAACCGCCGGCATCTTCGGGCAGAATCTTTTCTATCCCCGCAAAAGTACCGCGCCGCAGGATTTCCTTTGGTGCTGCTGAATTCGAGTCGAGTCCTTTTCCCTTCAAGGCTTTCAACCAGACTACCCTCTTGTTCACATCGTTTACAAATTCCTTGCTCTCTCGTTAGCGGTCTGTTTTAAATCTCTTGTCAGCTTGATCGTTTCCTAAAAGCATTCGGCACGGTGAAATGGTAAGAAATACATGCCTCTGCATTCGGAATATGTGGTGGGTGCACTCCCCGATAAGTACGGAAAACACATAACTTAGCTAACACTAACACTGCCAAGGTTCGAATTAGCAAACGCCATAAGTTTTCCGATCTGTTGACACTCTTCCCAAACATCTTGTTCTTAAAGGGCCACCTACTGACCGCCGCGCATAGGGGGATGCGACGCATTGTGTTCCCTACACCAAGCTATGATTTCTCCCTTTCAAGAAAAGGAACCCTTATCTCTTCTCTTTTGCAATGCGGGAAACCACTAGCTGTTAATTTTCAACCAATAATTAATGCTGTTCCCGCCCGTTGCAATACCTGTTAATCGAAATCATTACCGTACCTCACAGTCGTAACAGTATTATACATATGCATAAAAGTGAAAATTTGTATGTTTGTTTGTCCGCTATAGAAATCTACAGTTTTCAGCTTAGAACCACCAAATTTAGTATACTATATCATGGTACTCTAACTTAAACCGTAGAAGGGTTTTGGAAGGGATCGGAGCCGGGTGGGTCAAGGGGCCCATTCAAAATTTTCGTTATTCTAGTTAAAATGTATGCAGTTTTCAATTTAGAACCACCAAATTTGGTATTCTGTCTCATGGTACTCTGACTTAGACCGTAAATGGTTTTGAGAAGGGGTCGGTGCCCGGGGGTAAAGGGGCTGGGGTTCAAAGGGCCCCATACAAAATTTTCGTAAAACGTTCTAGTTTTCAATTGTGAGAGTGGCATTCTCGTCTGGGGGCTGTTTGCGTGGACTGAAATGGGACCCCTGGTACTTGTGACATCGTCCCTCACAGGTCAACGTTACCGGGATATCCTGGACGAGCATTTGCTCCCGTTTGTGCGTCTTCAACATCCCACTGGGAACCTCATCCTGCAACAAGACAATGCACCGTGCCATCGCTCCCGAATTGTATCCGAATGGTTGGATGAACACTCCACCGACGTGACCTCGCTTCCTTGGCCAGCTAGGTCACCTGACCTCAATTCCATCGGGCACATCTGGGATGCCATCGAGAGAGATGTTCGAGGCTCTGACTCCCCTCCATGAAATCTTCGTGAACTGTGGGAGCTAGTTCAGGGGTCGTGGATCCGTATGGCTTCCCAACGCTTCCGGTGTCTTGTCGAGTCCATGCCGAGACATCAGAGCGAAAGGTGGTGCTACACGTTACTAGACAGGTATCTCTAATTCAATTGCTCTTCAGTGTATTACATTCAGTACTAGCAGTTCCTCTATCAAAAACCATAACTTCGTTTTTATTCCTTAATTATACTCAGTTTGAATTTAATGAAAACTTCGTACATCCTAAACAACACACTCTTAGCCTAGACACCAATAAAGGACTTCGGTCCCAAACTTCATCGCGCTGGGGAATAAGTCTCCCAATCAGACGCAAAATTAAGAATCCCGGCCCATCGCACGCGGGGGTGGGACGTGTTGGTCCCGTGGGAGCAGCAGACTCCAGCCGGTCCCTGAACCGATCCTGTCCGGGTAAAAGATTTGCTGGATCCTGGCAGGATTACTTGCGCAACGCCTTCACTATTACATTTTTGAGAGAGTTCCGCATATCCCTGCAGAGTCGGCATTTCGACGCAGCAGGTGAAGACATCATCTTATACTCCAATTCACCCTAAAAGTGTTCTACTGGGAAATGCGGGAGTGTCTTATCACATCTCGTCGTGGAACGCAAGAACGGTATCCATCCGCGCTAATGTGCTCTTCTACTGCTTCTTTTCTAATTCCTCCCACCCATCCACGCATCTCACAAACAGTGGGAATTTTGAGTGGAGGTCTGGTTAAGGGCGAACTGCTTCCTCTACTGACTGTTTAAGTAACACACCCTTCGAGTTTCCCCGATTGTCAATTTATTGCCTCTGTGTTGTTAATGTTGCAAGAGGTCTTCCACCCCTTCCCCCTGTCCGAGTTCTATCCCAAGTGGGCAGAAATAGCCGAAAGTGAGAAGATCTTGATTCAGCAATTTTTTAAAACAAAATTTATTTCTAAAAGCGCTCTAACTTAAGAATTTTTGTTTTAGATAGCAATTTTCTCTGATAAACTGCTGAGCAAACAAAAATGGATTCTAAGCAATAATTCTGATGCTTTTCGCTCTAAACGCCAGGGATTATTTTTCGTAGCGGAGGTAGCTGTTTCGTACCCTTCATAGTGGTTCACTCTTAGGTTGACTCGGAGTATAGCTTACGTATGCTCGCGGGTGGCCCAGTGGGCAACGTTCGTGACTGCCACGGAAAGGGCCTCAGGTTCGATCTCAGGCAGGTACGAACGCTCAATCCACTAAATATCCGCCATGCGTCGGATGGGCACGTTAAGCCGTCGGACCCCGGGTACTGGCCCCCGGTAATAAATAACGGCGTCTTCCTTCCCCTTTCTATCTCACTTCCGTGTCACTTTCCTATCGGGCACTCTAGCCCAAATCTCCTAGCTTCCTATTTCTAAGGGTTGTTTAAGACCTGGGGTCAGACACTCCCTTCCTAAAATCCTCTACGTATGATCATGATCATGAGCTTACGTATGTTGCCAAAAGAGTAGAAACTATATCACTAGTTCAGATGAGCCGTCCAGAACGAAGAATGTACGTAAGAGATAACAAAATTTAAATAAGAGATACAAACTGAAAAGGAAAGTTACTTTAAATTATGCGGCGCATCTCGACCCCCTCCCCCCACCTTTTTTTCCAAAAACCTATCCGAATTTTGAAATTAGTAGGCAGCCTTCAACGACTCTGTTTTTTTCTTTTGTTTGAACAATATGCACACGAATCTCGTTAAACAGCCGTACTTTGTTCATCGTACTGAACTGGTGGTGAGCGAGGGTGGGCATTTAAAGAGGTTAACATAAAACAAGTTAGTAAAATCGTGCAATGCATTGATTATGATACGCTTTCCAACATACCAGAGATCATTACTCAAATTGTGAGGATAATGGCTGTGGAATAAATTTCGTTCCTGTGTCCGGACCTTTGACCCCATTTCGATGATATTAAACAGAATTCGTTCAGTATACTTCCGGAACAACAAACTAAAGTTTTGGCGCAATAGAAACATTTATTTTTAATCAAGTTATGAGGATAATGGCTGCTGAATAAATCTCGCTCCTGTGCCCTGGCCTTTAACCCCATTTCGATGATATTAAACAGAATTGATTCAGTATACCTCTGGAACAACATACTAAAGTTTTGTTTCAATAGAAGCATTTTTAGTCAAGTTATGAGGATATTGGCTGTGGAATAAATCTCCCTCCTGTACCCTGACCTTTGACCCCACGTCGGTGATATTAAACAGAATAGGTTCCGTATACCTCCGGAACAACGTGCTAAAGTTTTGTCGCAATAGAAGAATTTTTAGTCAAGTTATGAGGATAATGGCTGTGGAATAAATCTCGCTCCTGTGCCCTGACCTTTGACCCCATTTCGATGATATTTAACAGAACCCGTTCAGTATACCTCAGGAATAACATGATCAAGTTCTGTCGTAATCGAAGCATTTTTACGCAAGTTATGACGCATAAGGGCAGTGGAATGGATCCCGCTCCTATGTCCTGACCAATGTGAGAAACTGCAAGGCAACAGAAAAGTGCTAATACAACCACAAACCCCATTTCGTCCATTTTCAATAGGGTTCATCCGCAGGTTGTCCCCTACCACATACTAAAATTTCATCGAAATCGAACCATTTTTAGACGAGTTATCGTGCGGACGTACAGACAGACAAAGCTGGAGCATGTACGCTTCTTCAACCTACGGTTGGAAAGCGTTAAAAAAGGGTAAAATTAATTGAATGTCAGCATAAGGAAGAAATAAAGCAGACATACGTTCTTATTCATGAGCTCTCTAACCCTGAGAACGTAGATATCGAAAATAAAGTGATTGTAAGAACGGACGCATTAACCATGTTAATTAATATTAATGAGGAACATTAAGTTGCTTTTTCATGACGAAATAGTCATTACACGCCCAAAATGGCGACAGAAAGTTTGTGAACATTTGTTATTTTTCAGAGGTCAAGAGCGTCAGACAAAGGACTGTAGTTTCTCACGCCTTAGAAGGGCAAAGCCTTTGTCGACGAACTGATAGTATCGTCAATGACACCGTGACTTTCGCTGGACATTGTTAGGGTCGTCCAGACGCCTACAAGTCTGGAAAACGGCCATCCACCTTTGTATGAACATAACAATGTGTATTGTGTTACTATAAGAATGTACTTCGGCGGTGGGATTACTTTCTCAAAGGGGGCACTCACTAATGGACGATCTGAGGAGGGCAGCGAAAGAAGCGGAAGGTAGGATTAAAATCCATCAGCAAGAAGCTGGGCCAACGCCCATGGGTTTGGCCGGTGAAGGGCCCCAAAGGTGACCTACGTGACCGGAGAGGCGAGCGACATCAATTCAGCGTGAGGGCAAGGTCAGCGCCGAGGGTTTCGTGCAGGCGCAGCATGGAGGAGAGTCAAGCAGGTCCCTTGAAGAGGATCTGTTAGTTAGTCTGCTTTCGTTCAACGGGGAGGGAAGTTCTTCGAGAGAAGGAGACGCAAAGCGTTTGCCTTTTTGGTGTGTGGGCTGAGGAACGCTCCAAACTGGAGAGCGTTCGACGCTCAAGGGAAGTTAGCGAGCATAGACCCTAATCAGGGATTCCGCTGGTGTAGTAGATATTTCGCTACAGAGAATACGAGCTTAGCACAGGCTAAGACTGGATCATCGGGTAGAGAATAATAGTTGGAATACTATTTCTCAAGATTCACCGAGATATAGAGCTACTTAGTGTCACGTAGACTCTAGCTAGAACTTCCACGCCGAGAGAGCTTTTTTTTAGGGAAGAATTTATTCTAGCTTTTGCGTTTCACGATTCTTGTCAGTTCGAATCCTTAGTGAAGCCTGATGTTAGAGAACAAGTAATCCGCCGCCGTCTAAACTCTAATTGTTTATGTAATTAATGTTTGTGTGTTGTCAAACGAAGTTCCTCTGGATATCATTATATCTTAGTGGGAATATTATTCCGTACATTCAGCTGTTGTCACTCTGTCTTGCCGAATCACAGATTTAATATTAAAGTGGGGAAGGCTTCGTTTGTTCGCTCGAACAGAGTTGGAAGGAGTGTTCCTGAGAAGCACAAACCCTTTCTTGTTGTTGTGAGAGACCATATAGCGTGGACGCCTCAGATCCATACGTAGGAGGCGGCGCTACAACACGTGACCAGTACGTTCGCTCTCACAGTGATTAAGTAAAGTTCACGAAAAACATTCTACAAAACAGCGTGAGTTCTTACATTTTCAGGTATTGGGTAGGAAGGAAAACTAATGTCTAAAAATGCAAGGCAACAGAAAAGTGCTAATCAAAGTGCTAATACGATACAAATCAGTCCAAAATGTAATCGCCATCATTTGTCACGACCTGCTCCCATCGTCTGGGCAGCTGTTGTAGACCATCCCTGTAGAGTTGTGACGGCTTGGACACAAAGAAATGAGTTCGACATCGTCCCGGTTGGGGAACCGTGGTCCGTCCAGGAAATGCGGCAACGATCAGGAAAGGTGGTAGTCGCTTGGGGGCAATGTCAGAAATTGATGCGGGAGCAGTTCTCCAGGTTGGTCCCTGGTCTTGTGACAGAACCAGGGCCCTGCCTGGAGAGCTAGACCTTACGTGCTGTGTGAGGTGTCGCTCCATCCTGCTGTAGAAGGACTCCCTTGCGGTTGAGCAGTGCTGGTCGTTTCGACGTGAGTGATGCTGGCAGATCGTCGAGCTGACAGCCGTACACATCGGCAGTGATACTGGTGTTGTCAGGCAGCAGCTCAAAACAAGAAAGATGACACCGAATTTTCGGGTGTAATAAGCAGGTCTTTTGAATCCGTTGTGACGCAAATTAAATTTATCAAAGCTATTCAAAGTCAATGGAATCGGTATGGAAAACAATAGTATCTGACGGAAGAAAGAAGTTTTTCAATCGGGTGTTTAATCCCTCAGATATTGCTGTAAACGGAATCGTGAGCTTACGCCCTATGGTTGCAGACTTGTGCGTTAAGAAAAACATGAATTTATGTCAGAAACATTTCGCACCGGAAACGCTCTCCAACATAGAAAGAATTTTTCAAATCGGACTCTTAGAAACAGAGATATCGACAAAAATAAGATGTGACTTTACGTCCCCTGATGGGAAAACCATGCATTATTTTAGGAAGAAAGTATTCTCAAAAGATTTTTCCATATGAGCACTATCGGTCCAAGAAAAAAAAATTAGTCGAGTTTTCAGGAGCGCAGATTTTGCTACAAATACATCAGAAGCAGAAATTAACACTTATGCCCCCTCGTGGCCAAACCATTTTTTACCAAACATTAGAAACTATGTGAAATATATTTTCCATCAGGTCTTGTATGCGATACAGGAAGAATTTTTCAAATCGGAGTTTCAGAAGCAGAAATAACGCAGAAAGCGAAATTTACCTTTGTGCCCCCTAGCAGAAAGTCTATGATTTACTTGAAAATTTTGAATTTATATGAAAAACATTTCGCATCGGAAACACTATCCAACAAAGAAGGAATTTTTCAAATCGGACTCCTAGAAGTAGATATATTGACAGAAATAAGATATGCATCTACGTCCCCTGGCGTAGAAACGATGGAATATTTTAAGAAGAAAATGTTCCTCAAAGGTTTGTCGATATGAGTAGTATCGGTCTACAAATGACTTTTTTCCAATCGAGATTTTAGAAGCTCACATTTTGCTGCAAACACATCAGAAGCGGAAATTAAGGCTGACGCCATCTGGTGGCCAAAGCATTTTTTACAAAAATTAGAAGTTATGTGCAAAGGATTTCCCATCTGGAGCTGTATCCGGTGCTGACAGAATTTTTGAAATTGAAGATTTAGAAGCAGAGATATAGGGGGAAACGCACTTTACCCTTACGCCCCTAAAGGAAAGTTCATGAATAACTTGCAAATTTTTAAATCATATGAAAAACATGTCACACTGGGAACACTATCCAACAAAGAAGGAATTTTTCAAATCGGACTCCTAGAAGAAGAGATTTTGAGAAAAATAAGATATACGTCTACGCCCCCTGGCGTAGAAACCATGCATTATTTTAAGAAGAAAATGTTCCTTAAAGGTTTGTCGACATGAGTAGTATCGGTCTACAAACGACGTTTTTTCAATCGAGAATTTAGAAGCTCATATTTTGCTGCAAATACATCAGAGGCGGAAATTAAGACTTACACTCCCCTGGTGGTCAAACCATTGTTTTACAAAAAATTAGAAATTATGTGCAAACGATTTTCCATCAGGAGCTGTATCCGGTGCAGAAAGAATTTTTCAGATCGGAGATTTAGAAGCAGAGATATAGGGGGGAACGCAATTTAGCAATTTACCTTTACGCCCCGTAGCGGAAAGTCTATGAATAACTTGAAAATTTTGAAATTATATGAAAAACATGTCACAATGAAAACACTATCCAACAAAGAATAATTTTTTCAAATCGGACTCCTAGAAGTAGAGATATTGACAAAAATAAGATATACATCTACGCCCCTGGCGGAGAAACATGGAATATTTTAAGAAGAAAATATTCCGAAAAAGTTTATCGATGTGATGAGTGGCATCGGTCCACGAAAGAATTTCTTCAATCGAGATTTTAGAAGCTCAGATTTTATGACAAATACATCAGAAGTAAAAATTCACACTTAAGCCCCCCGGTGGCCAAAGTATTCTTTACCAAAAATTAGAAATTATATACAAAAGATTTCCCACAAGGATCTGTATCCTCTGAAGAAAAATTTTTGAAATCGGAGTTTTAGAAGAAGAGTTATCCGGGAAAACGTAATTTACTTTTATGCCCTCTAGCGGAAAATCTGTGCGTAATTTCAAAAAGTAACTGCATCTAAAATACTCTTCGACATAAATGGAATCGAAAGATAAAATCATTTTTTTTCAATCGGATGTTTAGAAGCAAATATGTGGAATAAAACGTATTTTTGAATTCGACATCATCTGCATTTACGCCCTATAGCGGCGACATTGTACATCGTAATAAAAAAAAAAAAAAAAAAAGTAACGGATCATCATTCGCATATTTGAAGCTTCTTAATGCAAAAATAATTTATTTTTCAAGTCGGACTAATAGTTGCAGAGATATCGTCTCTACAGACGGATGGACGGACAAACCGATAACATAAGCACGATCTTTTTTTACAAAAGACGTGCTAAAAACACGACACCACGCATGTCCCACCAAACAGACAGCAGGACCTTACGTGGGTGTAAGCCAGCTTTAGGTTTTTGATGGAAACAGCAAGTATGAGTCATTTTCTTGTAGAACTTCCGTCCACAGTGAGTAGATTTTAGGTCCTAGCCACCTACAGCGAGTTCGCCTTTTAGGCAGGACACAGAAACGAAAGTCATGAGAGCAAGTCTAGCGACTTTGACAGAACAGTTTGTAGTGAGATTAGAAGTACGATGTTGCACATAGAGGGGTGAGAGTATTTCAGGGGGGGGGGGGCATAGGAAAGGTTACCCATTTAACCAGGTGGTCCAACCTGGGGGCCGTCACTTAACGTGCTCGTCCGATGCACGGCGAATATTCAGTGATTCTTGGCAAATCACACCACCTCCTCAAGATCAGCCCAGAAACGAACCTGAGGACCTTGCATTGGTAGTCTGAACTGCTAACCACTCAGCCATCCGCGGCTCAGCTTTAGGTTTCTTCATGGGCTTCTGTTTTGGATCCAAACACTCTTCCCGTGAACCGATACTGTCATACAGGACCCATTTCTTGTCACCTGTCACAATGCGGTTCAAGAACGGTTGAAGTTCGTCACGTGCAAGCAGGGAAACGCAAGTACTCATGCGATTTGCTTTCTGCTCAACTGTGAGTTGATGGAGTACCCCAACTTTCCTCTTGTGCACCTTCCCAAGTTGACGCAGGTGCGTGATAATGCTGGTATGGGTAGTCTCCAGCTCTCTTTGGGCAACTCCTGCGTGTTCACAGATGGATCGGTCTCCACTGAGGTCTTCAGCATGTCCATATCCACTGTTCCAGGTCTTCCGGCTTTGGAACGGTCTGACAGGTTAAAATTTCCCTCCCAAAATCGTCCGAACCAACGACAGCACTTACGATGTGATATGGCATTGGGGCACACACTGGAAATGTTCCTTACAGCACTTACGATGTGATATGGCATTGGGACACACACTGGAAATGTTCCTTACAGCACTTACGGGGTTGCTACCGCGAAGAAACTCATACAGCATGCAATGGCGGTTGTGCTCCTTGCCCACTTCCACATTGTCTGGGGCCTGCATTCTTCACCTTCTGACGACTAACTGCCACTGACTTAAGCCACTTACATGCTGGTGTCATGCCGCTGTGCTGCGCAATCTCAGTTGGCCAATGTGTGCCGGGGCCGAGGCTTCGACTTTGGGTACTCGTCATCGGAAATAACTTTCTTTCCAACCCAATAACATCAATACTTCGTTTATCTGTACGATAGGCATTTACACTGTGAACTGTTGTTATCCGTTTGAAACGCTTCTCATTTTTGTTTGAAACCGATTTATCGGGTATATTATCCCATAAAACAAACCAGATTCATCCATGTTAAACAAATTTCGTAGCTTAATATGATTTCTAACATTTTTGTCATTCTGCATCACTGAACTTTCAAAGGTTTCGGCTGTTTCAGCGTGCGATATTCTCAATGTTAATCCGTGACAATATTTGAATCTTTGAAGCCAACCATAGCTGAATTCTTGAATTTGATATTCTTTCCATAATTGTCTCGCTTTTTCAAGAACAACTGCATCGGCAACGACTCCGTAATTGGCATTTATTTATTTGGCTAATTCATAGAACAAAAGCTTTCTCTAAATGTCGTGTTTGGCACTTATAAATTGTTAAGTAGCTTTCAGATCCTATCCATTTATGTTTATCACTTAAAATGTGTCCTGTTCTTCTGCTAATTCACTGGTCAAAAAGGTTGTTTTGTTTTTGTAATATGGAGAGTTAACAAATTACTACGAGACGAAGTCAGATATTCCTGTATGCGACAGTGTTTAATTGGATGCTACAAAAATATTTCATCAAGAGATCTTAAAATACATGTCATTGATTGATTTTGAAAAGCGCAGAACAGAAGAGAGGGAGGGAGAACATCGGTGAGCAGCGACGAACGAAGCTGTAGTCATTTCTCTCCAGTTGAGATGTAATACACAGCAGTAAAACTGGGAGGGGAGTAACCAACAATCCCAGGTGTAAAAGCTCATGTTGACACCAACTTGCAATGCAACAGGGCAGGCCGTGGGAAACGTACTTCGAAAGTGCTGACAGGTCAGGCTACATTTCCGCTCAACAGGAATTTCTTTTCCCTTCGTTTCGAAGAACTTCACATTCCGAGAAACCACAAGCTAAAAGAATCCTCCAGTCGAAACGTTATGCATCCGTTGCCGCAATGATTTTTTTTGTGTGCCATCTGTGGTAGAAATTATATTTCCTTGAATAAAAAAAAAAAAAAAAAGAAAAGAGAACCCAGCACAGTCAAACAAGGTGGCTGACTAGACACTTGTCTGAAAAAGGTCTTGACTTAGTCTGGAACTATCCACAAAGCTCAGGTGAATAATTTTTTCACATGTTTCGTAAAAATGAAAAAACATGCTTGTTAAAAACGACAAAAAAAAAAAAAAAAAATTCTTCTGGATATGCAGTACAAGGAACTCTTTTCGAGTTTTATACGTACCTGCACCCATATCTGAGTTTCAGAAGTTAGTTAGTAGAAGCAAGATCATGTTAAATCAAGTTATATATGGTGTTACTTATTACCGCTGACGTATAACGTATATAGCGATCTTAGCGCACAACTCGAGCCTCATTGACATCCATCGTACGTCTTAAACATGACCTTTTGGAAAGGCAGGATTAAGGAGAGGGCCTACAGGGGCTATAGTCTTGGAGCCCAACATTACCAAGGGCCCAGGAGGCATTCCTGGTCAAATAATAGATAGATAGAGAGAGGTATGTAAAATAGGTTTACTTTTTTTCCTTTTGTCTCGTATGATTTCCACCTGGTCAGAAACAGAGTTGGAAGATTCAGATTTTAAGGCAGTAACTCACCAAGGGTAAATGCTTCATGTCGCTGTATACACCGATGAGTCATTACATTATGACCACCCCCGCCTAGAGAAATGAGTGCGCCTGGACACCGAACGGTGGCGCAGGTGAAATTCACAGAGCACAACTCGAGGACCGGCTTTGAGTTAGTTGAGTGTTAGGAGTCAGAATGGGAAAAGCTGCCGATTTATCGGAGTTTGATAAAGGACAGATTGTGATGGCAGGGCGCCTCGTAGCTACGATCTCTAAAAGGGCACAGGTTGTGGGTTGTTCACCTGCCGCTGTAGTGAGTACGTATCAAAGGTGGAGCACAGATGGCCAAACGACGAACAGTCGTCCGCAGCTCATTGCTGCCAGAGGGGAGCGGAGACTGTCGCGTATTTTTCACAGCGACCGCAGGGCCACAGTGCGACAAATCACTTGCATCTACAACAGTGGTGATCAGGGCAATGTGTCACAGCACGCAGTTCATCTCAGCCTTCTGTGCATGGGCATGCGTAGCCGAAGACCCAGTCGGGTCCCCATGCTCACTGCACGTCATCGCCAACACCGCATGAAATGGGAAAATGATCGTTGAGATTGGACCGTGGATGATTGGAAGAAAGTGTCCTGGTCTAACAAATCAAGATTCCTGGTGCATCATGTAGACGGCCGAGCGCGGATACGCGGATTACCAAGGAGGCTACGGCATCTGGATGCACTGTTGAGTGGAAACAGGCCGGCGGCGGCGGTGTAATGCTGGGAGAGATGTTTTCTTGGGACACTTTAGGCCCCATTATCTTAATAGCACAATCCCTGACAGCTGTCAGGTATCATTCTGGACCAAGTTCACCCATTCATGGCAACTGTGTTCCCTGCTGGTGATGGCCATTATCAACAGGATAATACGCCGTGCCACACTGCCAGAATCGTCAAGGAGTGGTTTGAGGAACATGCTGGTGACTTTCTGTTAATGCCTGGTCTCGAAATTCACCTGAGATTAACCCAATCGAACATTTGTGGTTCGACTTGGAAAAGTGGGTTCGTGCTAAATCACCACTACCCCGAAATGTACGGGAACTGTTGACATTATGGTACCAGATACCCCAGGATACCTATCGCCACCTCATCGAATCGATGCCTCGCCGAGTGGCCGCTGTTTTGCTGGCTAAAGTGGGTCCTACAGCTTATTAGGTAGGTGGTCATAATGCAATGGCTGATCGGTGTCAGTTTAGTGGGGTCGGAGAGACAGTTTCAGCATTTTCACACTGTGGCCCTGCTGTCAGTGTAAAAAAGTTGAAACTGTCTCTCATTCAACTAAATATTTTCAATAATATTTCATTATTTTCACAATTTAATAAATTATAATAGAAAGACAAAATGGTACATCACGGTATGACGAAGTAAATTCCTCCACCATTTTTAAGCCACGGGCGGGAATCGAATCTACAATCCTCGGCACCGGAGCTCCGAGTGCTATCCACTATACCACACTTGCATGGGCTCTCACTGCCATCTGCCTTTATTTCATGTGTATCCTGAAGTGCAGGAGCGTCACATCTCCTCCCCCCCCTCCTTCCCCACCCGAAATGAGGACCGGAGGCATGGTCCACGGTTCAGCCGGGACCACGTGTCTATGTAGGCAGTCATCATGCGATGGCACGGCGCTTCGAAACCTATCTCGCGGTGTGGAAAGAACATCACACCATTGCGAGAAACCTAACAGCCAGACCGTCCTGGAAGTTCGGGCGCCAATATGACGAAGTAAAGTTCCCCATCATTTTCATGCCAGGGGGCGGGATTCGAACCCACAACTCTCGGCTCCGGAGCTCCGAGTGCTATCCACTATACTACACTGGCATGTGCTCTCACTGCTATCTGCCTTTATCTCACGTGCGTCCTGTGGTGCAGGCATGTCACAACGAGCCGGGCCTAAATAAGAGCTGCAATTGACGGGTTCAGGCCTGGCTTGGCCTTAAACACACGGGTTGGGTCGGGCTCATCAAATAAGGACCTTGCAGACCTAAGGACAGTTCTTTTTCAGCATTTTTCCCCCAAATAAAAAACGATTACAAAAAACCCTTTTTTCGTTTCTGATTTCGGTACTTGTAAACAGTTGCACACTGATTCGAGAAGCAAAGAAGATAAACTAAAGACAGCAAGCATCATATGGGGTAAAAGAAGCGGTATGTCCCTGGATAAAGGGGTCGACTGATTTGTCATCTTAATTGACAGTTGGTAGAGGGGAAAGAACGCAAACACTTCTCTTCCGCCAAAGAGGACAGAGTAGAGGTGAGAAGTAGACAACACCCTAACTCACGAGACAACCGCTTGGGTCGAAGGTAACCAGGCCCACAGCAAGCACTCTTCGCTAATGCTTATCTGTACGCAAATGGAAGACATGGTTAAGGGGTAAAGTGTTGTGAGACATCCATTAAGTCCTAATAAATTATCATCATCAACAACCATGGAAAGATTCCCGTAGCTGCCTGGTGCCGCATGAGTCACAAGATTACAATCGTCTTTTGTTTTACTACCAGCGCATCGACCCTCATCTGGTAAACCTAGTCATCCTAGGAAGCGGAGATCCAAGAGCAAAGTGTGTCCGGGGCCGACTTCAGAGGGAACCATCCACGCACTCAGGTCGCCCAGCACGGGAAGTTTACGGAAAACCACAGAAAAACCGCAGATTAAATGGCCGACAGGACGGGATTCGAACACCCGTCAGAAACTTTCGCCTCCCACATCATGCACAGCAACTTAACCAAATGAGCTACGCCAGTGGTCCTAATAAATAGAAATAGATATACAAAAAAATCCAGGTCATAATGATATCCCAGATACACCGATGAGCAATTCCATTATGACCACCCCAGCCTAGAGAAATGAGCGCACCTGGAGACCAAACGGTGGCGCAGGTGAAGTTCACATAGCAGTATACGTACAACCCGAGGACCGGCTTTCGGTTAGTAGAGTGTTCGGAGTCAGAATGGGAAAAAGCTGCAGATTTATCGGAATTTGATAAAGGAAAAATTGCGATGGCACGGCGCTTCGAAACTACGATCCCTGAAACGGCGCGGCTTGTGGGTTGTTCACGTGCCGCTGTAGTGATTACGTATCAAAAGTGATGCACAGATGGCCAAACGGTCGTCCGCAGCTCATTGATGCCAGAGGGGAGCGGAGATTGTCGCGCATTGTTCTCAGCGACGCAGGGCCACAGTGCGACGAATCACCCGCAGCTACAACAGTGGTGACCAGGGCAATGTGACAAAGCACACAGTTCATCGCAGACTTCTGCGCATGGGCCTGCGTAACCGAAGACCCGGTCGGATCAGGGCCAAACTAGATTCTGACGGGCCAGAGCATTGGAGTAATGTTTGCGTTATGACGTCAGCAGAGGAGTCCGTACGAGAGAGCCCCAACGCCTGCCTGACGAGAGTAGAGCGGTCGCTTTGATTGCACATTTTAGTAGTGATTGTGACTGTGTTTTGCGATTTCTCACAGCACTTTTTTGGATAAACAAAAACTTCGACATTAAAGGTAAGTTAATTGAGGTTAATCGAGTCGTATTATTGTGTTGCTAACGATAAACAGACGAATCTGATTGCTTATCGTTTATTTACGTTGAAGCACATGGTTAGGTTTACCGTGGGGCAAAGCGTGTACTCGCTTTGACCGTGGGGGAACGCTACTCACTAGTGAATGTCTCTGTGGTAATAGAAAATCAGGAATGAATATTTCTTTCTCTTGGCTCAAAGCTCTCGAACGTTTTTATAACACTATCATGAATAACCTGAAATTGGATTATCGTGAGACTAACATACGAATGACCATTGTAAAATAGCTTTCTTAGCAACATGAAACAGCAAAATGTTTCATCAAAACGCAATCGATTTTAAAGTAACGCCTTGATAAACTGCTGTCTTAAAATGGTTTTGCATGTCTGTTTTTATGAGCATTAATAGGGTTTTCTTCCCCAAAATAGCACACAAGAATGGGAATTTTGCTAGGAAGCTATGGTATTACTCTTCTCTAAATATGCTTAGTAATATTAACGACAAAATTGAATGTAACTGTTTACTAAATGAATTTTCTAATACAAAGGGAAGACTTCAAGTTAATTTATATGAAATACATTCTGTAGCTGCCCCAGTGATGCAGTGGTCTAAGCACTGCTTTCTGATCCATTCATCAAAGATGGGTTTGGGATATTTTAATATGTTATGATTGCACGCATTAATTCATGCATCATAACATATTGTGCTCAAATCCTGATGAAGCAGTTGATGTGTTATGGCATTGGCCTGTCCCCTTCCCTGGAACAAGTGGCCCTAAATTTGAGATGAGTGACTGCTTATTTATTGCCCATCAAGTTGCTCATGGTGGTTGTTAAGGCCTCAAACAAACAGGATAGAGCATAGACATGTGAAAAAAATTTCTGCCTCATTTTTAAAAATATTTTTAAGATGTAACTTGATATCGTATGATAGACTTGATATCATATAATTTTAAATGAAAACCCATGCAACTGCAATAATTTTATGTTTAGTGTTCTCCCTAGAGCCTTTTTACTGGGCGGCCCTGTCACTTAATTTTTTCTGCCGCCCAGCTATATTTCCTTTAACGAATGTTTTCACATAGCACATAATAGTAAGAATGAAAAACTTATTTCCACATACACCATCAGTGTTAATGAAAACTGGCTAAAATCTGTGTTACCGCCCTGGTGGCACAGTGGTCTAAGCGCTGGCTTATGAAAATTCTTCAGAGAAGGGTCCAAGTTCGAATCCCGGTGAGGCATGGATGTTGTGTTTGTCTTACGGCACTTGTTCTCTCCTTTCCCTGGAACCAGTGGCCCTAAATTATGGACAAGTGGCTGCTTATAGCCTATCGAGTTGCTTACTGTGATAATTAAACCTTTAATATATATGTAAAGCCGCCCCGGTGGTGCAGTGGTCTGTGATGTCCTCTGATCATTCGTCCGAAATGGGTCCGGGTTCGAATCCTGGTGAGGCATGGATGTTTTGTTTGTCTTGTGGCACTGGCTCTCTCCCTTCCCTGGAACCAGTGTCCTAAATTAGGGACGGGCGACTGCTTATAGCCCATTGAGTTGCTCATGGTGGTCGTTCAACCTCCAATCATAAAAAAAAAAAAAAAAAGAAATCTGTGTCAAATGTAATTTGTTACTAAATACTCGTTTTTTAAATCATTTTTGCACAATTTTTTAACTGTTTACCATGTTATGTTTCATTAATGCCTACCACACCACTTAAGATGTTTAATAAGTATAATAATGTTAAGGAAAACTTTTTTATTTTTTATTGGAGAAGGGGTCGTTAAAAGTACCACCCAGCTAAAATTACTTGCCACCTAGCTGTAAAAATTCTAGGGAGAACACTAATGTTCATCAGTTTTATGCATTAATAAATTTATTTCTTGATATTTGTTTATTTAATGTGTAGATGCCTAGGAGATGTTGTGTTCCTGGATGCAAATCCAACTACACCTACCCGGGGAAAGCAAGCGCTTATGTTTCATCTTTCCGTTTTCCAAAAGACCCAGAACTTCGAGCTCAGTGGATCCGCCAAATCAACCGGAAGGATTTTCAACCCAATGACATTTCTGTTGGGTGCGATGAGCACTTCAGTGAGCAGTTTGTGATTAGGGAAGATCGTATTACCAGGGGTGATGGGAGTTTATGGGTTGTGCCGCGTACACACCTGGCATTAGCCAAAGATGCTCATCCAACAATCTTCCCTAACCAGCCCTCATATTTATCATATGAGCCACCCCCCAAAAGAAAAACACCAGAAACACGCATGCTTCAAATGCAGCAACGTGATGAACACAATTTTAAAAACTGGAATGAAAATGATGTAATAAATTCATTTAATGATTTTGTTACTCATTATGGAAATAAAAATTTAAATGGTTTCTTCAGTTTGAAAAATGATGATTTCATTCTTTTTTATAAGATTGATTCTTCTGACTGCCCTAAGATGCCCATTTGTTTTAAAATATTTTCTGATTTGCAATTGGATGTTTGGTATGATGGCATACCATATAATGTTAAAAATTTGGTATGGGTTCTGGGTCATGAAAAAAAGTGTGATCGATGGACAAAATTTGAATGTCTGTTATCACACCTCAGTTCCTTTTCTTCACAGGCAGTCGCACCTGTGGCTAAACTGAATACTGCACTTTCATTGTTAAAAGCATATGCAGATGACATGCAACAAAATGAAGAATCTTCTAATTCAATTATTTCGAAAATACTGTTTATCATAGAGCAATTAAAACTTTTAACTGCTAAACAGTACCGCTATAGCCCTCAGTTGTTACTGTTTGCTGCAAAAATTCATTTTTGTCATCCATCTGCATATGTTATGTTACGAAACAGCGAGTCTCTAAGCTTGCCCCATCCAGTCTATTTGAAAAAATTGCTTCCACGTTAGATACCTGTGGCAGTGGTATTATTAATAGGCATGTGCTTTATCTGCAAGAGAAATCAAAACTTCTTGAGGAAAGAGAACTGGTAGTAAATGTTCTACTGGATGAAATTTATGTTTCCCCTGGTGTGGGTTTTAAAGGAGGGAAAATAGAAGGCATTTCTCAAAACATCTCTTCTGAAGCCACAACAATACAAGCATTCATGATAACATCTGTGTTTTCCAAAAATAAAGACATTGTTGCACTTATTCCTGTAAAAAAATTAACTGCTGAACAATTACAGACATTCACACTTAAGGTTTTGAAAATTCTTAGTGATTCTGGATACCAGGTACTTGCATTAATATCTGATAACAATAGGATTAATCGCAATATGTTCACACTTCTATGTGGTGGTAACCTTGTATCCAGTATCATTAATCCCATTAATGAGAATTTGCGCTTGTTTTTGTTGTTCGACTCTGTTCATTTGTTGAAAGCAGTTCATAATAATTGGCTCAATCAGTCATATACAAATCAGATTTTCTTTTATCCATCTATGAATGACTTTAACAAAGTTTGCGTTGCTAGTCTCGCACATCTTCAAAAAACATACAATAAAGAACAAAATCTTAACATTAAACAAGCACCAAAACTCTCCCGGAAAGTTTTGTACCCAACATCTGTTGAACGGCAAAATGTTAAACATGCTGTTGACATTTTTCATGAAACAAATATAGCTGCTTTAGAATGTACTGCAAAAGAGTTTGGTAGTGATTTATTATAGACCAAAGAATTTATTACAATAATGAGCACATGGTGGAAAATTGTAAATGTAAAATATCCAACTAAGGGAAAACATCTACGTGACAGCAGCTGTGATCCAGTACACAACATACTTGACAACAATATTACATTTCTAAAGAAGTTCAGTTCATGGCTACAAGCTTGGATCAATATATATAGATGTAAAGATACATCCACTTTATCAGGTTTTGCTGTGCCTGAAAAAGGTGGTTGTTTATCCAAAGAAACACAGTTTGCACTTCAACATACTACAGATTGTCTTGTTCATTTAACAAATTATATGTTCGAAACTTTAAAACCATCATACATTTTGTTTGGGAAATTTCAAACAGATTGCTTAGAAGCTCGTTTTGGACAGTACAGGCAGTTGAGTGGGGGAATTATAATATATCTGTGATACAAGTTCTTGAGTCAGAAAGAAAATTAAAAGTCATGAGTTTGGTTCAAATGCAATCATACAAATGTGGTGAAATTAAACTGAAACAGTTCTCTTTTCCCCAAGAAGAAGTAAATGATGAGCAGCATTGCTTCTCTCACACATTTGACAATATTTTGCACTTGTGTGATAGTGTAGATATATCTGAATCAGTTATGTCTGTTTTAGTATACATAGCTGGTTACATAGCAAATAAAGTTAAAAAAAAAAATACAGTGCCCAGATTGTAAAAAAACTTTGGCCTGTTATAGGAAATTGGATTACGAATGCTCTGATGAAGAAGTTGCCAAATATTTACAGCTTATAGATAGGGGGAGGGGTCTCACATGGCCAGAGGAGTTCACAGTGAAGGTTGTATTAAAAACGTTTCAGGTGTTTCAAGCTATTCTTCAGGAAGAGCACGAGCAGGCCTTCATTGAATGTGGTAAGCAGAAACAACTTGTTTGTCAACTTACTGTAGAAAAGCTTGAAACTTCTGATACCATATCAAAATTTAACTGCAGTTGTAGCAATAGTTCACTAAAGTTGGCCAAAATGTGCATAAACCATATGGTCAATATTTTGCTAAATAATTATTGCAAAGCACGAAACGATCAACTGAACAAATCAAAATCGAAGAGAAAATTGTCTACTCTTAAACCTGCCACTGCACATAACACAAGTGGTCAAGTGCAAGAGAAAGTCCCTAAGAGGAGGAATATAACTGCAAACAAAGAGCAAAAAAACAAGTAACACGTAAAGCAGCCTATGATAAGAATGTGGCTAATCACAGAAAATAACAAAAGAAATTCAAAAAAGAGAAATAAAACAACAGATTAAGAATGTAAGTAGATATGCTTCCAAAAACTTGAAAATTATGTTGTCCTGGATTAGGAAGTTAACCCGCATCTCCACATTAACCCCGCCTTCTCGTGGTGCATCCTGTTCCTACTAAAGGGGCTCTGACGACCGCAAATAGCGGTATAACTATACCATCGGGATTAGAGGAAATTCTATCCCACACTCACCAACCCGCTTGGCCAGCGTGGTGAGTTATGGCCAAACCCCTCCAAAATGACTCCACAACTTAAATCTTGGCCCTCAGTCTCCGGCAGCTGGAATGTACCTGGCCAAGGCAGCGGCCAGTGCGACATGAAGGCAGAGGGTGCTAAGAATCCCCGGAGGACCGGACTAGGCTGCCATCTGATGCTGACCTTGGCAACGTACAATGGACGCTCCCTATCTTCTGATTCAAGGCTTCTTGAATTGGAAGAGGAACTACAAAGGATCAAGTGGGACATCGTGGGGCTAAGTGAGGTAAGGAGAAAAGGAGAAGATCTCATCGTACTGAAAAGTGGACATCTCTTCTACTATCGTGGGACAGATACTGGCAGAACTAGTGGTGTTGGATTTATAATAAACAAGAAACTGAAGGATAAAGTTGTAGAAGTTGAAAGTTCCTCTGACAGAGCTACACGGCTTGTTATCCAACTCTCGAAAAGATATCAGGCTCAGATTATTCAAACTTATGCACCCACCACAAGTCATCCTGAAGAAGAAATTGAAGAATTTTATGAGGAAATTTGTAATCTAAATAATAAAGGTAAGCAGCACTTGAAAATAATTATGGGAGATTTCAATGCAAAAATAGGGCAACGGCAACAGAATGAAACTTCAGTAGGTAAATTCGGTCACGGCAACAGAAACCAGCGTGGAAATACTCTAGTAGAGTTTGCAGAGGCAGAAGGGTTTTTCATCTTGAACTCCTTCTTCAAGAAAAAGCCACACAGGAAATGGACATGGAGACATCCAAATGGGACGACAAGTGAAATTGATTTTATTATGTGTAACAAAAAATTCGTCATAGAAGACTGCAGTGTGCTAAACAAGTTCAACACAGGTAGTGACCATAGATTGGTGAGATGTAAGATGCACCTCAACACTAAACTTGAACGTGGCAAGCTCATAAGACAAACAAAATCTATTGACATAACCAACCTTAAAAAACACCATAATACCTTCAAGTTGGAACTGAAGAACAGGTTCTCTGCTTTAGAAGGCCTAACATCGGAAGAAGTGGACATCTCTGAAGTTAACAGAAAAGTAACCAAAGCTCTTATGGAAACAGCAACAAAATTAGCTGGGTCTAAGAACAAGTTGCATGTAAATAAATTATCTGGAAAAACCAAAATGTTGATGCAAAAAAGAAGAGAGATGAGGACAACTAAAGAAGATGTGACTTCCAAAGTGGAATATATAGAGCTATGCAAGACAGTACGAAAAAGTATCACTGAAGACGTAAGAAAATTCAACTGTGAACTAGTGAGGAAAGCAATTGAAAACAACCAAAGCCTAAAGATAGCAATTGAAAACAACCAAAGCCTAAAGATAGCAAAGGGACATCTCAGTAAGGGAAGAAAACAGATTATGGCACTGAGAAAAGAAGATGGTTCTGTAACAAGAAATAGAGGCGAAATTTTGACAAGAGTGAAAGATTTCTACTCCAAATTATATGAAAGGGATGATACATGCACTCCAGACATCATGAAAGATACCAGTACCAGAGTTCCTCCAGTCCTTCCAGCAGAAGTTGCACATGCAATCAAGAACATGAAGCGGGGAAAAGCTCCAGGAGAAGATTACTGTAGACATCATACAAGAAGCAAGTGGAGAAATCGAAACAGTACTCGCCCAAATTTTCACTCGATGCCTTAATGAAGGAAAGATTCCTGAGGATTTGAACACCGCTACAATGATCCTGCTACATAAGAAAGGTGACATTGAGGATCTCGGAAACTACAGACCTATCAGCCTCCTATCAGTAATTTATAAAATCTTCACTAAAGTTCTTTCACACCGCTTGAAGGTAACACTGGACATGGCTCAACCGAGAGAACAAGCTGGATTCAGGAGTGGCTACAGCACAATAGATCATATCCATGTGCTGAGAGAACTAATTGAACGAGCGAGGGAATATGAACTTCCATTGTGCATGGCTTTTATCGATTATGAAAAAGCCTTTGATTCGGTGAAACCATCAGCAGTTACAATGGCTCTGAAAACCTGCGGTATTGAAGATGCATACATTAATATTATTAATAATATCTATGAAAATGCAAGTGCAAAGATTAGGCTGTTTGAAAATACAACACACATAAAAATTGGAAAGGGAGTGAGACAAGGTGACACCATATCTACGAAACTCTTTAATGCCACATTGGAGGGTGTTTTTCAGTCACTGAGCTGGGAAAACAAGGGGATAAAGATTAATGGAGATTATCTAACCCACCTTCGTTTTGCTGATGACGTAGTCATTTTTGCAACTAGCCCATCAGAGCTGCAGAGTATGATCCAGGAACTTGCTGACAAGAGTAAAGAAGTGGGATTAAAAATGAACTTTCAGAAGACAAAAGTGATGTTCAATGCTTTTACAAGAAATGAAGATTTATCGATTGATGGAGAAAAGCTGGAGATAACAGACACATACGTTTATCTTGGACAGCAGATATCAAGTGAGGGTCACATTGATGAAGAAATTAATCGGCGTACAAAACTTGCGTGGAGAGCTTTTGGAAGAAACAGCGTAATTTTCAAGAGCAATATGCCATTATGTCTTAAAAGAAAAGTGTTTGATCAATGCATCCTTCCAGTGCTTACGTATGGTGCAGAGACGTGGACCTTAACTAAAAGAGACATACAAAGGCTGCAGACAACTCAAAGAGCCATGGAGAGGTGCATACTTGGTGTAACCAGGAGAGATAAGAAGAGGAACTCGTGGATCCGAAAAATGACAAGAGTGGAAGACATCATGATCAGAGTTAAATCCCTGAAATGGCAATGGGCTGGACATACTGCCAGAAGGACAGATCATCGATGGACAGCCGAAATTTTAGATTGGATTCCAAGGGACAGGAAAAGACCCAGAAGAAGACCACATGGGAGATGGGTGGATGAAATTCGAAAGTATGCAGGGGTGACATGGAGGAGACTGGCACAAGACAGATCGTTGTGGAGGAAACTTGGGGAGACCTTCGTCCAGCAGTGGATTGATAATGGTTGACAATGATGAATGATGATGATGATATGTTACTATTACCCACCCTGAACAAGGAGCTCCCAAGCTACTGTGGATGTGTTTTGATTAAATTGGCACCCATCTTCCTGTAACATCTTATTTAACAAATTAAAAATTCAAATAGCTGCTCTTACAGTTTGCTTGTGTAGCTGAATACTATATAATTCACTGCACTTTACTACTTGATACTGTTGCAAATAATTTTTTGGAGGGTGATCATGGTAAAGCGTGCATGGTGAGCTTTCCGAAATATCCTATCAAAGCAACCCCCCCCCCCCCCCCACCACCACCACCACAAGAACGGTCCCACTAAAACATTTAAATAATTGTAATGAGTGGCTTTCAAAAAGCCAAATGGAACACAGCTTTTTTTTTCTTTAATATTTTACATAAAGTGCTGGCCAAATTTTACAATCATGACATCTAGTTACTAACTTAATTCCATCTGTTTTTTCATATCCATGTGACAGACTTTTATATGGATGTGTGTGTATGTACTGTAGCCGCTTAACAGACCTTCATATGGACATGTGTATGTTTTATGTATCAGTGATGCTCCACATGATTTTTGTTTAGTGGGCGATCATAAGAATGAAATAATTTTTGACTGAAAACCCAAATCTTGTGTGAAGGCTGTGAAGTTGTACTTAAAGGGATATGTATACATATAACATAACACCCAGTTTCAAACTTAATTCCATATGTATTTGTCATATCCATATGACAGACTTTTATATGGATGTGTGTGTATGTATTGTTGTATCCGCTTAACAGACCTTGTAACGTATACTCTCGATTCACTTTCCTTTTGATTTTTACTATCTCTGGTTATTTTATTTTACTATGTAAATTATCTTCTTACTGAACGAGATGTTATTTCTCCCGCTGAATGAGATCTGGCAATGAGTGTAAGTCATGACGTGGTGGTAGCCAGTATAAATAGGCGCGTTCAACGATACGTAGGAGAGCGTTTGTTGTTGTATAGAGAGAGCGTTTGTTTATGTGCGTGAGAGCTTTTTGTTGATGTGCGTAGAGTGAGCTGTTGTTGTACGAAGTGAGCTGTGGTTTATGTGTCAGAGAGCTGTTGTTGTATAAAGAGATCTTCGTTTATGTGAGAGCGAGAAGTTTACCAAATAAAAGAGTTTTAAGTAAGTACGTCTTTCTCAGTTCATAGTACTGTCAGACCTCTGTCTGGCTGTTAGGTTTATTTCATTAGTTGATTATTATTAACAACCAGCATAAGACTTTATTCATCTTAATTACTACTACCACATTACTAGCAGTTAAAAGCTTGTTCATTATTATTACTACACTACTAGCAGGAAAGTTTATTCATGATATAATTAACAAACAACAAGCATTAGAAGAAGCATTAGCTTAGTAGTAGAAGAAGCGATATATTCATTATAATTAGCATATTAGAAACTATATTCATTATAATTGGCGCCCGAACTTTTCTCGGACACGAGGTCTTGACAATTATTACCCATGTCTTCACTACCTGAGACAACTTCAATTTTTCACCCTAAGGCAAGTTTCGATGGTGATGGTGTTTTTTTTTTTTTTTTTTTTTTTTTTTTTTTTGACAATTTGCAAGAAGCCTGTGGATCTCACTTTGATATGAATGATTTACACGTACCCAGGCATTCTTCACAAATTCGTAATGCACCAGCTTCCTATTACTCTGAGTCGCGGGTCGTACCTGAGGGAGTTCAATCCTCTCAGCGAAGCAGAATGCTTGCCCATTTCGTGCCGCATGCAGGAACAATTCATTTCAATGGGTTGGAGGGATCCTTAAAATTCCTCGAAGATTTGGAAGATTATTTTGATCTCTATAATATTCCTCAAGACTGCAAAGTACAAATCGCAGGCACTTGCTTGAAGGATACCGCTAAGACCTGGTATCGGCAGTGGAGAGTGTCGAACCCGGATTCTCATTATGAGAATTTCCGTGCAGAATTTTTGGAGGTCTTTCCTTTCGGCCTCAGTCGAGCTAGCCTTGCACAACAACTTTTTTCTCGTCAGCAAGGACCCAACGATAGCCCTGTTGCATTTGCGTTGGAAACAACACGCTTATATAACTTATGGGATCCACATGCCAGTCATGTCAACATGTTGGACACCCTATTGCAGCAGCTCGACCCATTTCTACAGGATTTTCTTGAGGTTCGACACCCTGCTACAATTCATGAATGCCTTCGCCTCATACGAACGTATGAAGAGCGACACGGCAAACATTGTCCAACTCAACATGCTCGGGCACCCCGCGAGGCTTATTACGAATATCCTCAGCGGCATAATAGGCTTAATAACTTTCAGCGCGAGCATACAGAAGTGCACGCCCAAGCTTCATACGTTCCACCACACAGAAGAGTGGTACACCAACCGCGAGTTTCTGAACAATCTTCGGTATATCGTACAAATGCACAGTATGCTCGACCCCGTTCCAATTCGCAGCATTCGGAACGTTTTCATGCTCAGGGCAATAATGACTTTTCTGCCCGTGCTGAGGGAAGAAGTAATAGATATGAAAATGTCAACAGACACGCGGAGTTCCCGACGCAGGTTTCACGCAGTTTTCCTCGTCGTGAAAATTTCCCCGATACCCGGCAGGGTCGAGATTTCAGACCGCATGATAATCCAACCAGGAATCCTTTAAACTTCCAAAGGAAGTAGACCAAGGAGTCGGTCCTGCTTCCTGATACCAAGCATTCTGACCCTAAAACAGTATTAGTGACTGTTCAAACTCCTCAGTTGCCTGATGTGTTCTTGACAATTGAAGATATTATTGTCGAGACAAAGTTCGACACATGTTCTGAAATATCAGCCCTAAATACGAAGTTTTGCACTGACAATTTTCCTGCAATACTCGTTCAGCCTGCGACGCAGTATTTGCGAGGTGCAAATAACGAAATCTTCAGTATCACAGGAACTGTCACATTATCTCTAGGGCTGGGAAAGGCTCATTTTACGCATTCTTTCCTGCTCATAGACGAACTACCTGTGAAATGTCTAATGGGAATGGACTTTATTAATACGTTTCAAATAACTCTGAATTTCGTACAACATGTGATTTCCTTTCCGGAACCTGTCGAAATGATTCCTACGGTTCCTGTAGATATAACGAGTTTGTTATTGAGTAACCAATTGAATGAGAAGCAACGAAACCAGCTTTCTCTACTTTTGCAGGAAAGCCCTGGTTTATTTTCTGATCAACCTGGTTTCACACAGGTGGTTTATCATGTAATAGACACTGAGGGTTCGAAACCGATAGCGACGAAACCTTACCCTTGTGCTCCACATAAGAAACAGGAAATGCAACATCAAATTTCTGAAATGATTGAACAGGGCATAATAAGGGAATCAACAAGCGCCTGGGCTGCTCCTGCCTTTTTGGTTCCAAAGAAACAACCCAATGAATTTCGTTTCGTGACAGATTTCCGCAAGCTCAACCAAGTCGCAAAAACGATCAATTATCCACTACCTGTCATGTCGCATATTTTGCATGACCTGTCATCAACTAAATGGATGTCAACCTTGGATTTGGCGAGTGGATATTGGCAGGTGGCAGTACATCCGGACTCTGTCGATAAAACAGGCTTTGTGACTCCTTTTGGGGCTTATGAATACCTGCGTATGCCCTTTGGACTCGCTTCTGCACCTGCTACTTTCCAAAATCTTATGGATACGGTTCTCAGACCTGTTCTGGGTCCCCATGTGCATGTATATTTGGATGACATTATTATTACATCCGAGACTTTTGACGAGCACCTTTCTCTGCTCAAACAGGTGTTCCAACTCATATACAATGCTGGCTTGACGTTAAAACCTAGTAAATGCCAGATAGCGAAGGACGAGATTGTATATCTGGGGTTGAAAATCACTCCCCACGGTTTATTTACGGATAATGAAAAAATTAGGCCTATTGTTGACTTTCCTCGGCCTAAAACAGCAAAAGAACTATCACGCTTTCAGGGAATGACCGGATGGTATCAGCAGTTCGTCCCCGCTTATGCTACAATCTGTGAGCCATTGTATGCTTTGAAACGTAAATACAAGAAGTTTGTTTGGACACCTGAGGCTAACGCTGCGTTTGAAACACTGAAGTCTGCGTTGACTCAGCCTCCTGTGTTGGCTTTCCCGGATCATACTAAGGAATTTGATATTTATACTGAGGCATCCGGAGTTAGTCTTGGTTGCGTTTTGTCACAAGCTGGGCATCCAATAGCTTTTGCGTCTCGTACTTCAGCCAAAGCTGAACGCAATTATTCAGCTACGGAACGTGAATGTCTTGCTGTTGTGTATGCTCTTGACAAATTTCAATGTTATCTTAACGAATTGACAGTTAACATAATTACGGATCATTCTGCCCTTCAGTATTTGAATTCTGCTAAGCACCTATCTCAAAGACTTATGAAGTGGGCTCTGAAGTTACAAGAGAGCAATATCAAAATTTCGTATCAGCCAGGTCATAAGAATCAATTACCGGACGCATTGTCTCGCGTTCCGATTAGTGGGGTTCCCACAGAAACTACTCCTGGATGTCAGCCTTTACTTCTAATAGCTGATATAACATCCAGAGAGCAGATAATGGCAGAATTAATAAATGATCCAGATTTTGGGGATATATATAATTTTTTGCTTGCGGGTTCGCCCCTACAAAATGATCCTTCTCTGGCTGGAAGGTCACAACATTTTGAAGTCATAGAGGGTCTTCTTTACTATACAAAATCTAGGACTACTAGGGCAGAGTTTCGCCCATGTATTCCGCGAACCCTTAGAATGGCCCTTTTAAACGAATTTCATGACAAACCTCTTGCAGGCCATTTAGGTATTCGCGAGACCCGTTCTAAATTGCGGGATGTTGCCTATTGGCCTGGCATGTACCAAAGTGTGCTCGCATACGTTCAATCATGTCACTTGTGTCAGGTTAATAATTACCGTAATGTAAGACCGGCCGGTTACTTGAAATCTAGTTCAAGTTCTCATGTTTTTGACATTATTTCAGTAGATTTATTGGGACCTTATCCTTTATCTGTTAAAAACAAAGCTCGTTACGTTCTAGTATTAACTGATAATTTTTCTAAATGGGTTGAAGTTTTTCCCATTAAAGCCGCTACGGCAGAAGTTATTTGCAATGCATTAATTAATGAAGTATTCTCTAGATATGGTGCACCTAATAAAGTAGTTTCGGATAATGGTCCTCAATTTATTTCTGACATTTTTGAAAGAATGTGTGCGAGACTGCACATTAAGCATAAATTCATTTCCCCATATCATCCCCAGAGTAATCCTGCGGAACGAGTAAACCGCACGCTAGTGAAAATGATTGCTACATTTGTCATGGATCATCATGAGCGATGGGATGACCATCTTGAGCTTTTTTCGTTCGCCCTCCGCTCGTCTGTTCACGAATCTACTAAAATTACTCCTGCAGAACTTTTTCTGGGTCGCAAAATTAAAACCCGTTTTGAAAATTTAACGGGGATTATCGACGAACTAAACCAGCGACCAACTCCGCAATCAGTACGAATCATGGCAGAAAAAGCTCGTGTTGCAATGCTAGGAGCACAAGCGGCTCAAGCAAGATATTATAATGCTAGGCGTAGGGAACCAGATCTTGTCGTTGGAGATCTCACTCTCGTGGAAACGCACTTCCAGTCTTCTGTTTCTCATACTTTAGTGATGAAATTTGCATCCAGCTACGAAGGTCCATATCGGGTGGCAAATGTGTTTGAAAATAACATTGTTCTTGAAAAACCTGACAATCAATTTCAATACGTACACGTTGCTCAGTGTCGCAAGTATCATGAACGAAATATCGATTTTATAATCAACCCTACTCAACCTTCTGTTCCACAGACTCAAGAGTCTATATCTCACGATCAACCTCCAGAAATTTTGGACGAATCAACAAACATTTTTGAAGAATCTCCAGTGATTTTTTCTTCACTCTCCCCTCCTCAAGACGGGTTTCCAAACACGCAACCTGATTCTCCCATGAGACCAAGGCTCGAATCAAGTTCTTCAAATACTAGTATCGTTCCTTTCCCTCCAACCATTGCCAAGACTATTGCTGCACCGTTTCCTGATAACTCTGCACCAACACAAGCTCCTACTTCCTTGAATACCTCGTCAGAAAGTATTCCTATAGGCAGAAATAAACATCGCCCTGCACGACCACTAAATTACAGCAGCGACTCAGAGGCTTCAGATATTTCTGATTTATCAGTTATGAACAATAATTTGACTATTCCTAAACGTCAAACACCAATTACAAACCGTCCAGTAACACCAAAAGCTGGTCGCAAACGTAACTTGTCTGACCAATCTGCTTCGCCGCAACAGCGACGAAGGCAGAGATCCTTGCATCCGCCCGGGTTTCGCCCCTGGAACCTACGCTCAGGGCAAACAGGGCCGATACCTGCTGCTACTCTCATGCCACGAGGGAGAAAACGAAAACAAACGATGTGGCCGGAGCCACGTCCGTCCAAAAGAATGCTGGAAGGACACCACGGGCCCCAGCACAAAGGGACTACATATCAAAAGCCTGGGTGAGCCCGTTCCTGTCAGCCGCAGGGATTTCCGGACCGCCAGACTTCAGCCGTTCCTGTCAGCCGCAGGGATTTCCGGACCGCCAGACTTCAGCCGTTCCTGACCGACGGACGTCAGCCGTTCCTGACCGTTCCTATCAGCCGCAAGGATTTCCGGACCACCAGACTTCAGCCGTTCCTGACCGACGGACGTCAGCCGTTCCTGACCGTTCCTATCAGCCGCAGGGATTTCCGGACCGACAGACTTCAGCCGTTCCTGACCGACGGACGTCAGCCGTTCCTGACCGTTCCTGTCAGCCGCCGGGATTTCTTGACCGACAGACTACCGATGTTTCAGATCCATTCAAATCCTTGAAACGCTCAACGCCACCTGAATTTACCAGTCCGATTAGGCCTGGAAAACGTTATCGTACTACAGTTTTTTATGCGTCCTCGAGATAAGTAAGTTCTCGTGGACAGGTTCTTTTCTCCGTTTGTTGTTTTTCCTGCACGACCAGTTGGCGTGTCAGAATTTATTTTTTTCGTGTGGGCCTATGCATTCTTTTTTGTGTATATATGTGTTTTTTTTTTATATTTCTTCTACGTCCATCTACTAATCCAAATTTTTTTTATATATATCTATGTGCTTAGGGGTAAAATAATAAAATTGTTACTGTTAGGCAGCTCCAGGCAATCTTCGCTGCTGATACAGTTGGTGTGTATTCAACGAATAATGAGAACGTAATTTGAAATTAAAAAAGTGATTCCTGCTTGGCAGAATAAAAGGAAGGTATGCCGATGCAGGTTTGTTTTGTTCAAGTATATAAAGTGTTTCACAGACGAATACAGATTTCTTGATTTTGTCATGCCAAGTTTGAGATTGTACATACTGCTGCCACCAAACAACAAAACAAAAAAAAAGAGGTCGATAAACGTCAATCAACGAAGTGTAAGACTTACACTCCAAAATTAATAGGTTTTTCGAAAAAAAAAAAAAAAAAAAAAATTAAGGGGGAGATGATGTAACGTATACTCTCGATTCACTTTCCTTTTGATTTTTACTATCTCTGGTTATTTTATTTTACTATGTAAATTATCTTCTTACTGAACGAGATGTTATTTCTCCCGCTGAATGAGATCTGGCAATGAGTGTAAGTCATGACGTGGTGGTAGCCAGTATAAATAGGCGCGTTCAACGATACGTAGGAGAGCGTTTGTTGTTGTATAGAGAGAGCGTTTGTTTATGTGCGTGAGAGCTTTTTGTTGATGTGCGTAGAGTGAGCTGTTGTTGTACGAAGTGAGCTGTGGTTTATGTGTCAGAGAGCTGTTGTTGTATAAAGAGATCTTCGTTTATGTGAGAGCGAGAAGTTTACCAAATAAAAGAGTTTTAAGTAAGTACGTCTTTCTCAGTTCATAGTACTGTCAGACCTCTGTCTGGCTGTTAGGTTTATTTCATTAGTTGATTATTATTAACAACCAGCATAAGACTTTATTCATCTTAATTACTACTACCATATTACTAGCAGTTAAAAAGCTTGTTCATTATTATTACTACACTACTAGCAGGAAAGTTTATTCATGATATAATTAACAAACAACAAGCATTAGAAGAAGCATTAGCTTACTAGTAGAAGAAGCGATATATTCATTATAATTAGCATAGTAGAAACTATATTCATTATAACCTTCATATGGACGTGTGTATGTTTTATGTATCAGTGGCACTCCACATGGGTTTTGTTAAGTGGGGGATCATAAAAATGAAATAATTTTCCCAGATGTCATCTGAAAAGGTGGCGGGAAACCCAAATCTTGTATGAAGCCTGTGAAGTTGTGCTTAAAGGGATATGTATACATATAACATAACACCCAGTTTCAAACTTAATTCCATATATATATTTGTCGTATCCACTGCACATGAATTTTATTAAGTTGGTGAATATAAGAATGGGGCAGTTTTCCCCACATGCCCTGTGTAAAGGTGACGAGGAAAATCCAAGTGATTTTCCTCGTCAATACACAGTCATACCTGAATTTTTATACACAGTATCACCTGGATTTTCTTCGTCAAAAACAGTCATTCAAATATCTTTTGTGTGGCTTTGTTTTGAGACTACTAGAAAGAAACTCTGAAGTCCAAACATTTAGTAAGTGCTTCAAAATATATAGACCTTTGCAGGTAAAGTAAAATAGTAAATCAGTTTGTGTCATGGCAAGGAATTGTGTGTGTGGTCACAAAGTTATATAGAAAATTTTCCTGCATTCTTATTGTCCTGGTATGCTAAATGAAGTATTCCTAACGATCAGTGTAATACTGATTTTTTTTCCCCCTATTTCTGAAATTTGTGTTAATTATCCCATCTTTTATTTCGGAACTGAAATAGTCGGAAATAACGGAATGAAAAGTCGAGTGCGATAACTTTGTTATCTTCATTCCTGATATTAAAATTGCTTACTGAAAATCAATTGCTCAGGCAGCTGTTATGTTTTTGATTAAAAAAGAGTAAAGCAATGCATGATTATGTACATCATTTCATCTGTTTAGTTATATTTTCCAGATTTGTTTTCTTTGTGTGTGGGTACACAAATTAGGTTAACATTCGTACCTATATAAACGATGTAAAAATTACTCCCGTTGTTTATGCTGACATATTCAAATTGTAATAGGTAAAGAAATAAGTCGACTGTATCCCGTTATTTGGAAAAGAAATCGTAAGAATCGGAGAAAATTTTAACTAAGCGAAGACACAAAACAAGCTTATAGCGGCGAAAATACTGCTGTGATCTTTGGCGATCGGACTCCTTTCGGCAGTGGGGGCGTGGCAGGCTCAGGCCCGTAGACTCTAGCCGGCCCTGGTCGGATCCCCATGCTCACTGCACGTCATCGCCAACAGCGCATGAAATGGGCTGAAGATCGTCGAGATTAGACCGTGGATGATTGGAAGAAAGTGGCCTGGTCTGACAAATCAAGATTCTATTCGCATCACGTAGATTGCCGAGAGCGGATACGCGGATTACCAACGGAGGCTATGGCACCTTGAGGCACCGTTGGGCGGAAACAGGCCGACGGTGTTATGCTGTTGGCGATATTTTCTAGGTACACTTTAGGCTCCATTATCCCAATAGCCCAATCCCTGACAGCTGTCAGGTATCTGAACATCGTTGTGGACCAATTTCACCTGTTCATGGAAACTGTGTTCCCTGCTGATGATGGCCAGTACCAACAGGATAATGCGTCACTGCCAGAATCGTCAAGGAGTGGTTCGAGAAACATGCTGGTGACTTTCTGTTAATGCCCTGTCCTCCAAATTCACTAGACATGAACCCAATCGAACATTTGTGGTTCGACTTGGAGAAAGGGGTTCGCGCTAAATCACCACCACCCCGAAATGTACGGGAACTGGAGGATCTGCTGTTGACATTATGGTACCAGATACTCCAGGATACTTATGTCCACCTCACTGAATCGTTACCTCACCGAGTGGCCGCTGTTTTGCGGGCTAAAGGGGGTTCTGCAGCTTATTAGGTAGGTGGTCATGATGTAATGGCTGATCGGTGTAAAGCTCTGTGACTTATTCCTCTTCTTTTGACTTCTGTGGCAGTCTGTGAAAGCGGGAGCAGTCCAGATGGACTCCCTCATTCTGTAATGTTTTCGGAAAGAGCAGCTGACTTCTACCCTAGGCAGCGTCTGCCATTTTCTCCGCCGAAAGGTTCGCCACAATTAACGGTGGTCGTTAAACCTTTGTGGTTGGTTGGTTGGTTAGTAGATTTTATTGGCGCAAGGGCCATGGTTGGCCAAAGAGCGCCAGACACAAGACAAACAGACAGAATTAAAAAACGGGGCATAAAACCCCAAATCTGGCTGACCAAGTAAAACCGAACCATGAGTACGAAGGAAGGGCCAAAAAAGACAATGAAACAAACAGTATGAAAAACATGGAACAATGGTGAGAAACAAGCCGACTAAGTAAAACTGAGGAATGAGAAAGACAAAACACATCACGAAATCGAACACAACTACACAAAGGATGAGTCACCAGGAGGGGGACGAACTGTCACTCCCCCCCCACGCTCCTCTGCAATGCTGGCCGAGGGCGGGGACGAACTGTCACTCTCCTCCCCCCCCCCCCATGTTCCTCTGCAATGTTGGTTGAGGCTGGGGACGAACTGTCACTCTCCTCCCCCTATGTTCCTCTATAAGGTTGGTTGAGGGTGGGGACCTCGCTGAGTCCGAGACAGTTGCAATGTTGGTCAGGTGGACCGCGACAGTTGGATGGACACTGCACACCTTTGCGGATTGAGGGCCGGGTCTTCCGCACGTGCAGGCTTTCTGCTGGGAACTGGAAGAGTCGGTCGTCTTCAAAAGAGAAGGCGCAGACTCAGCTATTCGAAAAAGCTGGAGCTCGGGGAAATCCACCTGTGTCGCTTGTTCTGCTGTAGATCGCTTGGCAAGTGCGGCGAGAGCTACAGGGCGCGGAACAAAGGGCTGCACGGGTTGTGGCAGACACTGAACTACTGCGGCAAAAGTACGCTGACGGTTGGTGGGAATACCCAACTTGGCCTTGGCAGCAGGGTACGAGAGGCCATCCAGGGTCTTGAGGCGCTGAATCGCCATCTCGTCCTTCCATTTCATACAGTTGCGGGAGTAAGCTGCATGGGCCTCACCGCAGTTAACACAGCAGGCCGCAGAAGTGCAACCGTCCCCGTCATGTGCACTGGAGCCACAATTTGCGCAACGAGCGGAACTCTTACAGAAACGTTGTGAATGCCCGTACCTCTGGCACCTGAAACAGCGCAGAGGACTGGGAATGTACGGGCGAACTCCACAGACCAAGTAGCCAGCCTTGATTTCGGCCGGAACTTTCGGGGAGTTAAAAGTCAAGATAACATTTTTAGACTTAATCAAAGAACCCTCGCGCCGGAACATCATACGACGTGCAGCAATAACACCTTGATCTGCAAGTTCAGTCACCAATTCGTCTTCACTGCATGGCAAGAGATCAAACTCCGAAATAACACCCCGAGAGGTGTTAAGAAACGGGTGAGGTGTCACTTTGACAGGAATGCCTTGAAGACTAGTGAGGTGCAGAAAAGTGTTACTCTGAGAAACACTGCAAGTTTGGACAAGCCTCCCCAGAGCGAAGCTTCCTCACAGACTTCAAGGGGCCAACCGCAGCGTCCAAAGCTTTAGAAATGAAAAAGGGAGATCTGGTGGACAGTCTCTCATTCGGATCGATGGATTCCACAACTAAGTGTGTAGCATGCGTAGTCACAGCAATCGAGGGGAGACGACGCTTCGGAGCGACTGGTACAGCTGACGAAGAAGAGGTTCCACATTCTTGGTCCAGGTCATGGTCTAAAGATCGTTTAAGGGTATGAGACTTGGTAGGTTGAGAAGACGAAGGAGAGTCGTTGGCAACTATCATTTTCTCAGGTGACTTAAATTTGGAGTTTTTGTTTTTGGGTTTACCCATCGAAAAAAGAAGGAAGATTCGTCTGCAGACTACTCCACCCACCACCGAGCCCTACAAGGGAGAACTGGAGGTCCGCAAGCCAAGAAAATGACGCTGGACACAGTTCTGGAGCTTATACGTTGCAGATATAGTCCGTTGGCTGTGATCACACGCACTCGGCGGACACTTCGGCCTCCTGGTACCGTCATGCCAACGCCTTTGGCATGATCCCACAGCCCCCGGGCTTACCCTGCCGTGCTATACGACAAAAAAGCCGCTAAAGTCCTGTACACAACTTGGTACATGACTTCTGACTAGAGGTGGGTTAGTCTCTAGCCTCCCGTTTACAGCGAATCCGGGGTCGAAGAGGAGTGTTGGTACACAGGAGGCACTTCTCCGGTCTCCTGCGACCTCAGCCGCCAGACATCCCATTTCCGCCTCACGGGTCTCCGCACGCGGCAAACATGCAGGTAGGTCTAGCACCCAAACCAGCTAAAAGGAGAAAAGAAATCCAAAGAAGACAAATCCTGGAAGGGAACCTAAACAGAATCTCAGCAACCTACGAACTGAGCGGTTAATATAAAACAGTTAGTGGTGGAGGGTAACAAAACCACAAGACCGGGGTGTTAGTACATAGCGTGGTAGCGATTAGATAGAGTATACAACACGGGCAACTAGCCAGTGGAGAAAATAAATAAAAACGAAAAAGCGAGGCACAAGACCAGCTCGGGATCGTGGGGCCGCGACTCCCCAACAGCTGGATGAACAGCCGTCCCTGCAAACTCCAACAGCACCAAAATAAAAAACAAGCGGTGGCATGACATCAGATGTTCACCAGTCACAAGGTCAGCTCGGGCCGTGGGGGCGCTGCTCCCAAACCTTTGTGGCGAACCGAAAGGTTCGCCACAAAGGTTTAACGACCACCGTGAGCAACTCAATGGGATATAAGCAGTCTTCCGTTCCTAATTTAGCGTCACGGGTTCCAGGAAAAGGAGAGAGCCAGTACCGTAAGAAAAACACAACATCCACGCCTAACCGGATTCGAACCCGGACCAGTTCACAGACTAATGATCATAAGCCAGCGCTTAGACCACTGCGTCACCTGGGCGGCGAACTCCCTTTACATTAAGATGTGATATTATTTGTTTTAATTATTACCATGTCCCTACGGGTGTAAGAGAAGCGGCCACAAGAATTTAAAGGGGACGTATAAAAATTGCGTTTTTGACCGCTTCGTGGCCACGAACCCCAGAGGTTGGTTATCTGAGTCATATAAAGTTTCCGTAATTTCGTCTTTTTTTAATTGCGATAATTAATGTAATTCTTTATGAAAAATGTTTATGATCTACAACTCAACAAAATATTTCAGGGTTTACAATCTTACAAATTAGTTAGTTAGTTAGTTAATTGATTTTAGTGGCGCAAGGGCCAGGTTTGGCCAAAGAGCGCCAGACACAGAACTATCAGTTAAAGATTTTTAAAAGCGGGGTGAAATGATTAGGAGCAGACAGGCTTGGTAAAAGTTAGAAAAGAGAATGATGAAAGCTGTGAAGACTAGTTAGTTAATTAGGTTTATATATAAATTTATTAATTCACTGTTATAATCATTATAATTTTTTTTTTTTTTTTTTTTTTTTTAAATAAATTTTGAAAAGTCAATCTGCTTTAAGAACGAAATTACTGCGAAAGTGTCGCAGTGGTCGCCCAAAAGCTTCTGCAGTGTAGCTGCGCCGTCATCCAGTAGATGAGACTGAAAATAGTGAAACCGATGATTATGAAAACGAACACAACTACATAAAACATGAGAGATGGTGAGTAAACAGTCGCACGCCTCACACATTGGGGCAGTGTCGCCACACAGCAAATAGCTATGCGTGAAGCGACAATACCCAATGCGGAGACGCGCAAGAACAACTTCTTCCCTCAAGGTGGTGGCAACACAAAGTTGTAATGGGAAGAACCAAACATAACATGTCGGCTGGGGCCGTGGGGTCGCTACTCCCCATCAGCTGGATGAACAGCTGTCCCTGCGGTAACGTGAAAGCACAAATACAAGAGATTCAGAAAAATTTGCCGCCATTTTCGCAATTTGCATCCGCCTTCCGATCGTCCAGATTTAGTAGCATCGTATTCAGCATAAAACTTAACAGCTCTCCTCAAAGACATCACTAAGAACGGGGCTTTTGGACACGTGAAAGCTTTTGTGTACAACATCGAGTTTCAAAAGTGAACAGTGCCTCACGGACACATCTTGACCATTCTTGGAGATGATTAGAAAATTGAGACAGCAGAAAAAGTAGCTCGATACGTTTGTGCTTGAGATTCCAGATCGTCGAGTAGAGCCGAAACTTCACGAATGCGTCATTCTAACAATGATTCATGACGCATGTGACACTTTGAATCTAAAAGCACCTTGCATGGACAACAAGGAGTGCACAAAGAAGTTTCGAAGCAGTTCAGACCTCACATGATCACTGATGTCAATGTCTACCCGCTGTATAGAAGTCGCAAAGGCGTTCAAGTTGAAATCCGGAATTTTACCGCCAGTAATTGCTTTGTTGTGCCCTACAACAAAATTTTCACGAAAAAATTCAATTGTCATGAGAATACTGAATCATGCCAGTCAGTCAAAGCCATTAAGTATATCTTTAAGTACATTTACAAAAGTTACAACAAAGCTGCAGGCGAATTCCATGATGTTGGTGCGCAAGCTAATGTGATTTATGACGAGATCAGCCAGTACCTTGATGCGAGATTAGCCAGTATCTCGATGCGAGATTTGTGTCTGCGCCTAAAGCGATGTGGAGATTTCTGGAGAACGTCATGCACGATCGGCCCCAAGCAGTTTATCGCCTTGTCATTCATCTTCCAAATGAACAGTTAGTTTACTTCTAAGAAGGTCCGGAGCACTGTGAGTAGACGACAGAAAAACACAGCTGACAGACTGGTTCCAGCGTAACGCGACTGATGAAGTTTCCAGTCATTTTTACTACTCGGAGTTGCTATATCACTATGTTTGCGATCAAAAGTTGAGTGGCTGGAAAAAAGAGACAGCGTGGAGGGGATAAGGTTGTGTCGAATGTATAGCGTTAGCCCTAAGAATTATGAACGATTTCCTTTGCGGCTGCTGTTTCAGTACGTTCAAGGTGCAATGAGCTTGAATGAGTTGAAGACCGTCAGCGGAATTTTTCATGAGAGCTTCAAAACAGCAGCAATCGCTCATGGCTTGGTTGATGACGACACTGAATGGGTTCGCTGCTGAGAGGAAACATCAAAATTCAGCATGCCACGACAACTGCGACAGACATTCGCTCTGATCTGTGTCTTCAATTTCGCCAAAAGATCTACTTCATCTCTACTCAGCTGTTTCTTGAGTTCATTGTTGGATACTTTATTTGAGGCTTTCATGGCCACATTGCTGAAAGAAGAGTACTTCAAGAAATCGGAATCGTTTTCCTTTTCACAGCACAAAGTGCACGGATTTTGGACTTCCAGAAGCAGTCGTTGTCACATCTTCAACTTGGACGATGATGCAGCAAAAGCTAAGCGTTTCACCCCGACGCTCAATGCAAAATAGGCGAAAATTTCAATAAAATTATCGCTGCTGTGAACGACGACAAAGCAGCAAGTTGATTTTTCTTCATCCACAGTCCTGGTGTATCCAGTAAGACTTACATGTACAACCCAATGATGATCTACGAGGGCAAGGCAAACGTGTGGGCTTTTGCGACGACTCGAATCGTTGCCGATTTACTGAAGGGAAGTCGAACGTCGCATAGTGGATTCAGAATTCCAATTTCAGCTGTCGAAACTTCTGTCCCCAGCATGAAGGTGCCATCAAATGATTAGTCTAAATTGAGAGAAGCTTGGCTAATAATCATCATTGATGGGGAATCAATATCGGAAAAATAATCACTCATTGAAAATAATCGATTTGTTGCTGCCAGAAGTGATGAATAATGTACGTCCATTCGGTGGAAAAACTTTAGTGATGGATGGAGATTTCCGCCAAACAACCAACATCGTTCCACGTGGTAGTGTTACAAAACATTTTAGAAGAATGTGTCAAGAAGTCTCCACTGTGAAATTTTATCAAGCAGCGCAGTTCGGCTGTCAGCATGAGAACCACCAGGCAAGACGATTCCAATGATTGAGTCCCGCGATTGGGCAACCGCGATCTTTCAACAGGGATTGATGACTTTGACACTGACCTCCTCGTGCTTCCTGATGAGATTGTTGAAGATCATATCATATTTTATCGCCTCAATCTTCAGTAATAAAATTCGCACACAAACGGATTAAGACATTGCTGACATCGCAATGAAAGTCATTCTGACGACCAAAAATGTAACTACAACAGAGCTTAATTGTGAAATTTTCAAGCAACTCCGTGGTGAGAAAAATAGTCATCGAAGCGTCGACAGTATGATTGCTGAAGATCCAGAAGGTGTCATCTCATTTCCAGTCGAGTTTGTCAATCAGCTATGCCCATCAGGAATTCCACCACGCGTCTTGAAGATCAAAGTTGGCTCATTGTGATGTTACTGCGAAATTTGCTTCCAAAGAAGGGACTTTCGAATAGCACACAAGTCGTGTGCTCACGACTGGTCGTAAAAGCTCTTCATGCAAACATCATCGATGCTGAGATCATCACAGGCAGCAACTAAAGCGAACGAGCGATGATCCCAAGGCAGCCTCCCATTCATTCATCAGGCGACGTTATCAGTTACCAATCATTTTAGCTTTTTAACGGCAATCGACAAATTACAGGGGCAATCACTTGATCACGCTGGAGTCTTTGAAGAAACCTGTTTTTGAACACGGCTCATGAGAATTTTCGCGTGTATGTTTGTGACACTCCATATCAAGGTCAGATTCTCAATGATAAACTAACGTTCACGAAAAGGGTTGTGATCAAAGAAATATGTGGTGGTGTATAAATTCTGTGGTCTGCCTCAACCTCAGGTTGAGATAATTAGAGTATTGTTTTTAAAAACGTTCATTCTATATATACACTGGTTTCCGTAAACTAAGCAACAAATGGAAAAATCCTGATAACTCAAAAAGTCCCAAATTTAGGGTCACTGGTTCCAGGAAGAGACAAACACAACATCCATACCTCACCGGGATTAGAATCTGGACCCCTTTCGGACGAATGAGCAGAGTCCTACAGTCTTGTGTATTCATCCTACGGATGAGTACATCATATCCACATAGCGTTGCATTTTTTTTTCTCGAACGATTGATAAATTTTGTACGTGTGTAATTCTTTTTTTTTTTTTTTTTCCCAACATAACGTTATTTTAATGTTTTTCCAGGACTTTATTTTCAAGCGGTTTAGTGTATATTAAAACAACAAATTACACAGAAATTATTTCTTGTTATTAATGGAAATGAAGTGGGTGTATTTCATGACTTAATCTGATATCTTTGTCGACGTGGCATTTCATTGGGAAATTAATTCGCCTCTCAACATATGGCTTTTTTTCTTAACATCCACTAAAATAACACAATGGCGACAGCCCCTTGTTCAACTAACTGGTACCACGAGTGACACAGCACCTGTTGCTTCTGCGCATGCGCAGTCTCTTTGCTTCCACCTCGTGTTGGGGTTGCATCGGTTGCCAGCTACGGGCCACTAGTGGCACTTGCTTGGAAACCAACAATTCATGGCGATGCTGCAGAGCCATCAATGGCTGCCAACTAATGGCGCTGCAACCAACGGATCGCTACCGTTCCTTGAGCGGCAGATTTTAGCCAGTAGTGACCCATCACTGTCAGCTGGTGGCCAGCAGTTTCCCAACACTTGTGTTTTTGCTGGGTATGAATTTGACACAGGTAGAATAACACCTGTTAAATAACCTAGGCCTAGGGTCTATGAATTAATATCTCGTGCCTAAGTAAAAGCGCAATAATTTTAACTTGATTTGGCGAATAAAAACTGTTTAAAATGCTTAGGCCTAGGGTTCTTGAACTAATGTTTCGTGCCTAAGTAAAAATGAATTATTTATTAACATGAATTGACGTCTAAACGCTGTCAATATTACATTGGTAGAATAAAAATTGGTAAAAAGGCCAAGGTATAGGGCCTATGAATTAATTAAGTAAAAGAAAAAAATATTACAATCCTGACATGTTATGTAAATATTTAGTGCCTAAATACAAGCGCAGCGTTATTAAAAAATCCCACCTTATCGTCCTTTTGTGAACACAGCATGAGTCATGTGTAATTCCGTTGTTTCGTCGAGCACTGTAGTTTTAAGAAACGTACTATAAGTCATGACAATTTATTTCTCGCTTGGCTCACATACATGTAGAATGGTTTCTCAAAATTTGTTTGGAGTTTCCAATTCAATTATCTATATAAGCCAAGAAACGGCGATCTTTATAACTCCCACCCCCTCCACCTGAACGTTTGTGTCCAGTTGCCTTAAACTGGTATGAACCGGCTTGAAAATTCAGACAGACAAAAAAGCTCCAAAAAGAGGTCGTTAGGCACCTTGGAAAACTGCCACACTGAAAAACTGCCACATATTCAAAGTGTTCATCAGAGGAACAGCACTTTGTGCCCTGCCCCTTAATGAAAAACGTGTCGCAGTTTCCCCGTGTGGCGGTTTTCCGGCAACCCCACCACACTAGGTAAATAATGAAAGTATGTCTCCCCACCCCCACCCCAACATTCAAACAGTATGTCAAATCGACTTATTAGCATGGCCATGATGACAATCAAAACGCCCGTCTCGGACTTTTTTTCCTGGACTTTTTCCCTCGGACTTTTTTTCCTGGACTTTTTAACCGATCACCACATTTGTCAAGCAGAGGCTGTAGTATGTTGCGCATCACCTGACCTTGCATCCCTATCTATCTATCTATATACTGTATGTGTGTGTGTGTGGGGGGGGTATATATATAGGTTTCCCGATGCACACATGCCCATTCGAACTAAAGCAAGAACACAGAGGTTCCGGAGATGGCGTGGTTGTGGGTCGGCACGTGGAAAAATGCCGAACCAAACCAAATAGTCCCACAAGTGCTCTTGGACTGAGGTCTGGAGATTTCGCCTGCCAAGGGAGAGCGGAGACATCGCTGTCGTGTTCCTGGAACCAGTTACGCACCCCTAGTGACGTGGCAGGGCGCTTCGTCCTGTTGGTAGACACAATCACCACCACGGTAAACGTCCAATATTAATGGATACATGTAGACAGCGAGGATGGACAGGCGTTTAGGGACCCATCCAGTAGTACCAGCGGTCCCAGGTTATACCAGGAAAATATTCCCCAGACATGCACACTGCCACCGCAGGTCTGTACTTAACCGACAAGCACGTGCGGGTTTTGGTTCTTGTGTGTCTGACGCCGTATCCGCCTCAGCCCGTCACTTCTGTGAAGTAGAAACCTCGGTTCGTTAGAGAAAGCAACCTTTTCCTACTCTTCCACTGTCCAATGATGGTAGTTTCATGCGAACTGCAGGCGTCGTTCGCGATGGAACTGGGTTAACATGGGCGGCTTGACGCAGCGTTGACTCCGGAGACCCATGCGTAACAGAGTTCGTTCTACTGTTATCGGGGATACGTACCTGGGTGCTCCAGTGTTCATCTGCGTGGTCAATTGCTGCACGCACTGTATCGCTTGGATTGCCCTTTACCAGTCGAGAGAGGCGACGTTCTCCTCTGGGGTTGATGGCCTTTGGGACTTTACAGTTATGACGTCGGGATGTGTTCGATGTGCCAGCGGTCAATTCTTAGTACACCCACATATCGGATAACTATTTTGCCTGCACTCCTTTTTTTGCAATTCTGTATGTTTGACAAGTTGTAAAGAAGTGACGATGCCTTAATATCTCTGCACTGATCTCATAAAAGAATTAGTTCTAATCTCGTTCTTGTGTGATTTTTTAAGCACCCTGTACATACAAGTTATGACACGTGGTGTTAATTACTCTGTTTCCACTTTCTCGTCTTCTAAATTGTAAAGATGCAAGCCAGTTCAAGCTCCTTCCAGCCTGGAACGGAGAAAGGGCAATCGGAGAACTAGACACATTGGAATATCAGTGCCATAAAATTGTTCTGCAAAAACAAATTTCGTGTGGCTATGTTCCCACTACATGAGCAACTATTGTTAATAAAACATTTGTTTTTTATATTTCATTTTTAGTAAGAAATTTAGACATTTCCATGATTTTCGGGCCAAAGGCAAAGCGGTGAACTGGCTAGAAAACTTTTTAGGGGCCGTATAGAAATTGTGTTCTGGATTGTTCCGCGGCTACGTCTCTCGAGATTGGTTATCTGGCACACATAAAATTTCCGTAATTTCGTATTTTCTTTTTTACGATATTTTTCAAGGTATATAAACTAATCTCTGCGGGTATGTGCAAAACAAATTCTCTGCGGGTATGTGCAAACCCAGAAAACTTATCGGAAGAGGAGGGGGGGGGTAAAACCTAAAATATGAATTATAAAGAATTTGGGGTCCGATAGAAATATTTTCAACATTTACAACCAGAAATACTTTATTTTATAATTTAGGATCCCCCCCCCCCGACAGGTTTCCTGAGTCAGCACATGTCCTCAGAGAGTTTGTTGACTTGTAGGTTGTAAATGCTGAAAATCTCCCTATCGGACCAGAAATTCTTTATATTTGACACATTTGGTACCCCCCCCCCACCCCACACACACACACAGGTTGCCTAATTAGGCACATGCCATCAGAAAACATGTCGAGTTGTAGCTTGTAAATGCTGAAAATCTCCCGATCGGATGAAAAATACTTTATATTTAAGGTATTGCTCCCCCCCCCCCCCTGCGAAAGGTTGCCTAAGTAGGCACGTGCCCTCAGAAAATTTGTCGAGTTGTAGCTTGTAAATGCTGAAAATCCCCCGATCGGATGAGAAATGAGAAATTCTTTACATATTACGCTTTTAATATCACCCCCCTCTGCCCCCTCCGACAGGTTTCCTGAGTAGGCACATGCCCTTAGATTAGATCATGTGTCGAGTTGTAGCTTGTAAATGCTGAAAATTTCCCGATCGGACCAGAAATTCTCTATATTTTACACTTTTGGTATTAACCCCAACTCCCCCTTCAGGTTTCCTCAGTCAGCATATGCCCTCAGATTTTTTTTTTAAATTGGAGGTTTAACGACCACCGTGAGCAACTCAATGGGCTATAAGCAGTTCCCCGTCCTTAATTTAGGCCCAGTGGTCCCAGGTAAGGGAGAGAGACAGTGCCGTAAGACAAACACAACATCCATGCCTCACCGGGATTCGAACCCAGACCCATCTCGAACGAATGATCAGAAGCCAGCGCTTAGACCTCTGCGCCACAGTGTTTTTCTTTCTTTTTTCTTTCCTTCTTTATTTTAATCATATACGTATTTTTAAACGATCAAAGCTGAGTATATCCGCTTCTTCCGCCTATGGATGAAGAAGCGTATATGAAATGTTGTTTTAGAAATGTTAAATGAAGCCCCCTTACATTTTAACATTTCTGAAACAAAGTGCAATTTTTATACAATCCATAAATATTTATGTGATCAGTTTCTACACTTGATCGAAAACGTCTTCCGAAGTTAAGTATTATCTACAAATCATCCATAGTGGGCAAGTGGCCAGTGGGCAAATGTCTGAGTGGGCAAGGGTCCGGGTGAGCAAATGTCCGGATCTCCAGTTCTCCTACACCCCCTTCCGCACAGCGAAAATCTGAAGTAACACCAGTGGTAATTAAAATTTTAATTTTGGGCTATTTCTTTATAGTAAGAAATGCACTTATATACGCAATATTTCTTATTATTAACGATATGACAAACTTCAGTGTATTTAAGTGTTTTTTTTTTTAATGCATTTGTGTCGCGTTTGCCTTTCAAGGAAAGCGATAGTAACCCAGAATTATTAGGTAGGAATCCCGTTTAAGGAAAAAAATTCCCAGAATTTCCGTTTTGCGTAGGGTGTCTACTCAGCAGTAAGTAGCAGTGTAGGTATTTTTAGCACGGCTTTTTCAATTGTATTTCAGTGTTTTTAGTGCATAAAAAAACACAAAAAGCAGAGCAATTTTGCTCTCTCCTTTCCAATGGGTAATAGTTGTGAAGGCAAAATTAAGACACGTGTCGCAAGGAGATGTAATGTTATATAACACCGCGACTTCAGTTCTTAACATAGGTTGTAAAATGAAAAGACGAAGGAACGCACACTCTCGAAAAAATAAATAAAATAATTGAGTAATTAAATGCGTGGTTCATTGGAGTACTTAAGGAAAGTAAGCCTTTCCTTGTTGTAATTTGTTTTATTTATTATTGATTAATAAATTACTTAGTTACAACTTATTTTCATAATTATTGAGCAAAAAAGTTATTTTCATAATTATTGAGCTGAAAAAGGTTCGTGGTCGACATGTTTATATACATTCATATGAAGCAACAGATTATAAAAGAACAGCTCAGCTGAACAAGAACAGATAAAAGAACAGCTCCTGAAAAATGAACAGGAGCAGGGAAGAACTGTTCAGTGGAAAGAACAACATTTCTCATCCTTATTATCCAGTCAGTTTTTACGCTATTTTCGCTCCCACACTGTCCCGTTCTGTGGAACAATAGCAAAACAGCAGGGAAGAACTGTTCAGTGGAAAGAACAACATTTCTCATCCTTATTATCCAGTCAGTTTTTACGCTATTTTCGCTCCCACACTGTCCCGTTCTGTGGAACAATAGCAAAACAACTAACTACCACGTCCCCAGATGTTTAATCGCATTGTCCCACGGCCCTGATTGTCCTCGCCTGTTTTTTAAAGAGGTAGTCGCGTGGAGGAGGGATCACCATGTATAACAAACAGCACAGCCTAACCACATATTGAGATTGTTCCCATCCTGAACAAAGGCGGGAGGGCGGGGGAATGAAAAACTTAACTATACCCATGTTTCTTCATTAGTTCCACCGTCCATACGTACAATGTAGAGAAAGACGCCGTCGGACATTTCGGAAGCGAACTCATTGGACTTTCATTAAAGCGGCATATCTAGAATTCAGATGGCTTTGGGAATTGTGAGCTATTCTTACAGATCACATGACACCCAGTGATGAGGCGCATTTTCCCATTTTGGAAAGTGACATACTGACTGACATCATGGATTCTCAGGGTAAAAACTAGCACAGCTCAACTAAAACTTTCATTTATTCATTTATTTTTATTGACTGAGTTTTCTTCATGTGTTGATTAATAAATGGAAAGATAATTGCAACAACACATTTATTTCGTGGAAAATTGGTCCTCCGACTTTCGACTCTAAATTTGTTTTTCATTTTGTGCTTTCGGGCATACAGTTAATTTTTTTTTTTTTTTTTTTTTTTTTTGATTGGAGGTTTAACGACCACCGTGAGCAACTCAATGGGCTATAAGCAGTCGCCCGTCCCTAATTTAGGGTCACTGCTTCCAGGGAAGGGAGAGAGCCAGTGCCGTAAGACAAACACAACATCCATGCCTGACCGGGATTTGAACCCGGACCCCTTACGGACGAATGATCAGAGGCCAGCGCCTTAGACCACTGCGCCACCGGGGCGGCACAGTTATTTTCCAAGAGGCTCACTGTAAACCGCCACACAGGAAAACTGCCACACCGGAAGATTGCCACAGAAGAAAACAGCCACACCGGAAGATTGCCACACAGGAAAACTGCCACACGCTTTTCATGAAGGGGCCGGGCACAAATTGCTATTCCTTCGAGGAACACTTTGAATGTGTGGCAGTTTTCTGGTGTGGCAGTTTTCCAAGTTTACTTACGGCAACTGGCCACAGAAGTTCGAGGGGGGAGGTATAAAGATTGCCGTTTCTTGGACTATATTGAGAACTGAATTGGGAACTCCAAACAAATTTCGAGAAAACGTTCTATTTAAGCGCCAAGCGTTCAGGAAAGAACAGTAAGGTGGGATTTTTTTATTAACGCTGCACTTTTACTTAGGCACTAAATATTTACATAACACGTGAAATTTGTAATATTTTTCTTTTTCTTAATTAATTCATAGGCCCTACACCTCGGCCTTTTTACAGCTTTTAATTCGCTGACTTTATATTCATAACGCTTACGTATCAAATCAAGTCAATAGCATTGCTCTTTTACTTAGGCACTAAATAGTCATAGGCCACAGGCATAGGCCTTTTTAACAGGTTTTATTCTACCAGTGTCATATTCACAACGTTTACACATCAAATCAAGTTAATAATATTGCGCTTTTATTTAGGCTCGAAATATTTATTCACAGGCCCTCGGCCTAGTCTTAGGCCCTTTTACCAGTTTTTATTCTACCAGTGCTATATTCACAACGTTTAACAGAAAATCATGTTAATGTTACAGTGGACACCCCCCCCCCCCCATCCTAAAACCTGAAGAAAACTCTAAAATTTGTCCGCCATGTTGCGTATGGTATGAGGCAGCTAGGAATCACAGTTCGGCAGGCTCACATGTTTTTTTTACAGTTCAGTTGTTTTATTTATTTCTCATTTACGTTGTTTTTTCTTTCGGATGTTCTCTGAATTAATTAACAAAATTGCGGGATAATTGGGAAGTCGCTCCAATGCTCTTGAAGGCAAGAAACGCAATATTTTTGCCGTTTTGAATTGTTTCTATCTGTGGGAAAAGGTAGCACTCAATGGTTGCTCTGGAAATTGATAAGAGCAAAGCGATAGGCCCAGAAGAGGACTTCTGGATTTCTTGAGGAGGGGCCGATGTTACGACCCACCCCCGCCATTAATTTAGTAATTAATGGGCGTGGTTGATGTGTGAAATTAATTAAGTATTAATTATGTTCGAGGCTTGATTGGAGTTTAAAAGTGTAAACAGCAGATAAAGTTTTATCTGGGGGTTTGGAAAGAAAAGAGGCGAAGAATTCTCTCTCTGGCTGGGTGGTCTCAGAATAGCTCTGTTAGGTCATAAATATCAGGGCGCAGCTGACGGGAAACTAAGCAACACGAAGTGGTACCTTTCGAAGAGGGGTCCACTTGAGTAAATGAATGAAGATGGGGACAAAAGGTTTAGCGAATAATCGTAAATTCGTCGATTGTTTGGGGCATTTTCGAGAACAATTGCTCTCTGTGTGGTCCGTGCAGAAAAATAAGAGTTCGCACTTAGCGTGAAAATAAGGAAGAAAGTTTAGTTGTCTGTGCGCTCTCCGATGTGAAAGGCTGGATGCCTTGGATCTGCAGCAAAATGAATTGGGGAAAATGAAGCAGCAAACCTCCCCGCATTTGGTAAGAAATGGAGACAACTCGAGGCAGCTGGAGATGCCAGTTTGCCATAAAGACAGCAGAATGCCTAAATCCGCGGGATAAAGCAGAAATTTCTAGGCTGGAGCGTAATGGAACTCAGCGACTGTTTGGCCTAATGAAAGCCAAGTTACAGGGGAATTAAGAAGTCTGCGAGTGGACAGTGGTCATTCCAATGAGAAGCGAAGCCAAGCAAAGTCGGGTTCGGATGCCAACCACTGCAGTGTGGAATCGTCACCCCCATTCATCCCCTACTGTGGAGGAAGTGAAGAGATGCGCTTGTCTTACGGGGCGAAGCGAGGCCCCATGTGTGCGTGTGTGTGGTCACGTAAGCAGCGAAGCCACTACGTGTAAGTGCGACGGGATAAAAACATGAGCGTAAGAGCGGTGGCTCCGATACCTAACAAATATACAGGTGAAATGTTGAGTTGCCGATATACGCTTAAGGTAAAAGCACGTCTGATTTCGCTCGGCCGAGAAAATTAATCTCAGGGCTGGCGGTCGCAACTCGATAAAAAAAATGGAAACGAAACCTGCGAGTGGCATATTTGAACTGCGTACTCAGGCAGGGTAGATAGATAGATGGTTTGCGAACGGAAAGGAACTGACTGAATTGGGAATGAACGGTCAAAAAGGACGGAAGGTAGCGACGGACGGAATCAACTATAGCAGCAGCGGAATTGAATGTGTCCCACTCTCCCAGCAGTCGACGTTCACAATTATTTCTTCACGACAACAAAAATCATTTCCCAGGAACACAGAAAATCAATCTTGGAAACCGCAACATCCGATGTGAGAGGGCCTATTTTGCTTAACGGCCACCTTCAAATCGTCACGAGAATAGATCAGTGTGCACTCTAATCATTGCAACAAAGTGCGGCGTGATATTACCATTTTTAATTGTGTGCTTCATTTACATCAAGCGTCAAAGTGAAGTGTTGAATCATCGGTGCTGCCACATGGTGCAAGTGTCTGTGTGTGTGTTTTTTTTTGTCGTGTGATATTATGTGATACACAACGGATTTGCACAGCAAAGTCACGAAACTGTAAGTAGATGAATATTTCCTTTTTCTTTCTTCGCACATCTGCGAACTTGTGCCATCCCGACACCCAAAGCTGCAGGGACATAGATGCAGTAATGCTGAGTGACCGAACCTCAGAGGAAATACCTGCACATACAGATTTCAATTTCTTACCGGGCCCATTTCCTGATTATTTTTTTTACATGAATAAGGGAGAAGGTGTGGCCACAAATTCCGCTGGGCGGGACAGTTTCTTTTAACTTTGGTTCAGGGCCAAAGCGAGCGGAGAAGGGTTCTGCATGTGCATGCTTATTAGATTTAGTTAATTAACTTTGGCAGTATTTCGCACCTATAATCCTATACCGCAAATTAACGTGCTTGTGTATTTTGTGTCGCGAGTATTTTTTATGTGATCGTTTGCATATAATTTTTTTCATTCTCTAAGCAATTGTATATGAATATCACCTGCAGCTCTATTTAGTGTGTAAACGAGTAGTATCTCTTGTTCAGATAGTCCGGTGGAGACTCAGTCGGCTGCGTTATCCGACAGTAAAGTGTGACACCGTATGCTGCCCACATATGAGGGGCAATTGTCTATGCGCCTAGAGAGCGCCGGATCTGTTTAAATCTCGCAGAACGTTATTAAATGTTGTGTTGTGTATTTGAGAATCATGTGTTATTTGCGAAAGTGAGTGTTGTACTGGCTGGTTGGGGATTGAATGTACCGGAGTAAGATCCGGACCACTACACTCAGTCACGAATTGGTGATTGCGGGTGAACCTCATCACACTTCTGATCCCAAAGTATCATTTTTTTTTAGATTATTTTATTTTTTATTTGTTGTTGTTATTTTGTTCACAAGGTGGATTCACCCAAGCCTTATGCTTCGGGTCATTCTTCAACTTTTCATTTTTTATGTTCTGGTGTGAATCTTTGAGTGCAGCAGTGCACCTGAGATTCTCACCTGGTGCCGTGGCCAACTAAATTGTACTTCAGGTCCCAAGCACCGTTACCGGCAGACTCGGCAGGAACACTGCTAGTGCCGTGTAACATTAATAATATTGGGCGTTTTCTTAGGCATGAAATATTAATTCATATGCCCTAGGTCTAGGCCTTTTTAATAGTTTTTACTTTATCATTATATAACTACACAACGAATAAATGTAATAATATTGCGCTTTTACTTAGGCACGAAATATTAATTCACTGGCCCTAGGCCTAGGCCTTGTTAACAGTTTTTACTCTATCAATGACATATTCACACCGTTTACACACACACAATTTTTTTTTAATAATATTGCTCTTTTACTTAGGCACGAAATATGCGTTCATAGGCCCTAGGTCTGGGCCTATGAATTAATATTTCTTACCCAAATAAAAGCGTAATATTATTAAATTGATTTGTCGTGTAAGCGTAGTGAACATGGTATTGATAGAGTCAAAACTATTAAAAAGGCCTACGGCCTAGGAATTTATATTTCGTGCCTCAGTAAATGCCCAATATTATTAACACGATTCGCTGTGTAAACGTCATGAATATGACACTGGTAGAATAAAACCTGTTAAAAGGGCCTTATGCCTGTGGCCTATTATGACTATTTAGTGCCTAAGTAAAAGAGCAATGCTATTGACTTGATTTTATACGTAAGCGTTATGAATATAAAGTCGGCGAATTAAAAGCTGTTAAAAAGGCCGAGGTGTAGGGCCTATGAATTAATTAAGTAAAGGAAAAATATTACAAATTTGACATGCTATGTAAATATTTAGTGCCTAAGTAAAAATGCAACGTTATTAAAACAATCCCACCTTATTGTTCTTTCCTGAACTTAAATCGAACGTTTTCTCGAAATTTGTTTGGAGTTCCCAATTCAATTCTCAATATAGTCCAAGAAACGACATTCTTTATACCCCCCCCCCTCGAACTTCTGTGGCCTGTCAATGGGTGGTTAGGGGGCATAAATTATAGAGAATTTCTGGTTTGATTGGTAGATTTTCCGCGTTTACAAACTACAGCTCTACAAATTCTTGAAATTCTACATTTTTGGCGTTAAGACCCAACCCCACCCCCCTCCGCCCTCCCAGAGACAAGTTTCCTAAGGTAGCAGATGCCGGTTGCTGGCAGAAGGTTTGCTCAGTTGTAGCTCGTAAACGCTGAAAATATCCTGATTGGACCAGAAATTCTTTATATTTTATTTTTTTCGCAGTACACCCCCCCCCCCTTTGAGAGCTTTCTCGCGTTAGCACATGCCCGCAGAGAATTTGTTGAGTTGTATTTGTAAACGCTGAAAATCTCCCGATCGGACCAGAAATGCTTTATATTTAATATTTTTGGTAATAAGGGTTTCCTGTTTCCCCAACAGGTTTCCTGTTTTGCATATGCCCGCAGAGAATCTGTGGATCTGTACGAGTTTATAAACTCTGAAATTCTTTTGTTGAGTCGTGGATTATAAACCGTTTTTTATAAAGAATTACGTTAAATATTGCAATTAAGAAAATACGAAATTACGGAAACTTTATGTGACTCAGATAACCAACCTGTAGGAAGTGGCTACGAAGCGGTCAAAAACGTAATGTTTGTACGATCCCTTAAAATGTTTGTGGCCAGTTTCCCGAGTGGCCAGTTCTCCGGTGGTCAGTTCTCCTACACCCGATATGAACTGGTGTGAAAATTCACAAAAACAAAGGAGCTCTTTCCCGTCGTTAGGCGCCTTAGAAAACTGCCACACATAATTAGGAAACTTGGAAAACTACCACACATTCAAAGCGTTCCTCGGAGGAACAGCAATTTGTGCCCGGCCCCTTAAGGAAAAACGTGTGGCAATTTTCCTGTGTGGCAGTTTTCCGGCAAGCCCATAACACTAGGTAAATAATGAAAGTATGTCTTCCCACCGCAACATTCAAACAGTATGTCAAATCGACTTGTTAGCATGCCCATGATGACAATCAAAACGCCCATCTCGGACTTTTTTTCCTGGAATTTTTTTCCTCGGACTTTTTTTCCTCGAACTTGATTTTCTCCGACCTTTTTTCCTGGACTTTTTTTTCCTGGAATTTTTTTCCGGACTTTTTTTCCGCGTTTATCAACAGTCTCGGACTTTTTTCCCTAGATTTTAATATTTATATATACAGGGCCGGCCCTATGAGTGGGTGACGTGGGCTCAAGCCCACGTCGGCGGTCATGTGGAGGGCGGCTGGCCGGTAGACTGCCCTTATTTTGCTCTAGCTTTTTCATATAAAAATATATATTATGTTTATATAATGATCTGAAATTTACTGTTTCATAAAATACATATTATTTGACCTTTTTTCTTTGTGAATTAATCGCGCTTGTTTCATCCGTATTATTACATAAAAGCGAATTCCTAATTTCAATATTTAATGGCAGTTCTCATTCTCTGCCGTTCTTCTAAGCCAGTATATTTAGCCTTTCTATTTTTTGAAGTCTGTATCTTTGTGTCTCTTCCTGGACCTGAGACAACATTACTCGCCTTGGGGCTACAGTCATGAAAATGTATACAAAGTACGATTGTCACTCGCTTCTTGACCAACCCCTTGTTTTGCAAAGCCGGAGGCCAGGAGCAGGACGGAAAGAACCCTAGGCGCTCCACCCGTTACCCTAACCACTACAGCACGGTATCATTTCCAAAGTGACCGCATCCGCAATTTAAACTAATTGCACCATAAAAGGGAAGACGGTATGACCGCTCCAATGAGAAAATGTCATCCTAGGACCGAGTAGGAAATCGGCATGTTTGGTTGGTACAACAAAATGTGATTTAGCAATTCTGATTTTACCCGTATGAGGTGAAGAGACTGAATACAGGAAAAATACTCTAATTATTTAGAGGAAAACCCCAAATTGGGATTTCAGTGGGGAAGGATACACCTTTTTTTTTTTTTTTTTTTCCATTTTCGAAAGATTTTGAATTATTTGTTTTAACCTAATTTCTAATGAAATCCAGATTGCAAATATAATAAAAAGAGTAACTAAATAAAAATGCGTACACTACAAAATTCAGGTAACTCCTCAATCCCTGTTTTTCTTTAGATACCTTTGTACATACAGTCTATCTTAATCGGTTGGTCTCGAGCCTCGCATTAATCAAGGCACTCCAACTTAATGTTTTAATCGAAAGGAAAAAAGAAATTTCCTGAGAACTTTGAAGTATAAAATCAGTATTTGGAAATTTTCCATGTAAGTTAGTTTGACCGCCACCCCCCGGCTGTATGAAGGAAACATACCCCGATATCATTTCTGATATACGTTCCACAGTCAGTGAAAGTTTTTGGAAGTATTCCCATAGGAAGTAGTTTTTCGTGATGTGTATTCTTACAGGATTCTCCCTCGAAATACAAACTGGCAATTTGTGCAGGTTTTCAAAGAATTTTTGGAAGATAATTCCATAAATAATGCTACCACTATGTGGACTGCTTGCCTCAAGAAATATGTGTAGGGGGAGGGGGTATGTGTGTAACAAAACGGTAAACGGTAAAAATACCCCCGGAGAAAATACCCCCGGAGAAAATACCCCCGAAAACTGAAAAGCTGAAAAATGCCCCCTGAAAAAATGCCCCCGGAAAAAATATCCCCGGAAGAAATACCCTCAGAACAAACGGTTCACTGTAAACTGCCACACAGGAACACTGATGTGTGGCAGTGTTCCAGTGTGGCAATTTACCGACAACCCTGCCACACATTTTTCAGCAACTTGGCTACAAAATTTCAAAGGGGGGGCTATAAAGATTACCGTTTCTGGGCCTACATTGATAACTGAATTGCGAAGCGAATTTCGCGAAAACTTTCCATGTAAGCCAAGCGAGAATTGTACTTTAATTTGAAGAAATAAATTGCCGAGGATCCGAGGTACACTTGGTGGGGAGGGGGGGGGGGCTCAACCCCCAACTTCCGTAATATTAGATTCTGGGCCGCTGGAGTCTGTCAGTGTATCCAGGCTGTTCCCCTTGAAGCGCCCGCGAGTTCCGTGAGCTTGGGGGGGGGGGGTCCCTAAAATGTTGAAATGGCCGTAGAGCTGTAAACATTAGAAGCATGCTTTACATAATGATTCTCTACACGACCACGAATTTTCAGGAGAGTGGGGTGCAAGTCTTCAAGGTAAGGGATTTGCTCGTAATTTCTATGCTTCATGTTGTGTTTAATGCTAAACTATGCATGCCCTTCCCCCTCCCCCAGAAATTTGGTGAAGCCTTTGAGAGGAATACGAGGTGTTTGGTTTGGAGGGCTCTACCCCCAACTTCCGTAATTTTATATTCTGGACCTCTAGAGTCGGTCAGTGTATCCTCGATGTTACCCCTGAATAGCTCTTAGAAACGGGGGGGTTACCCCACCCTCCTGAAAATTCGTGGTCGTGTACAGAATCATTATATAAAATATGGTACTAATGTTTACAGCTCTCCGTGCATTTTAACATTTTGGGGGAAAGCCCCCCCAGCTCATGGACCTCGCGGACACTTCAAGGGGAACTTCCTGGATACACTGACAGACTCCAGCGACCCAGAATATAATATTACGGAAGTTCGGGGCAGAGCCCCCCCCTCCCCACCAAGTGTACCTCGGATCCTCGGCAATTTTCCCGAAATTCGTTTCCCAATTCAGTTATCAATGTAGCCCAGACACGGCAATCTTTGTACAGCCCCCCCCCCCTTGAACTTTTGTAGCCAAGTTGCTGAAGATGTGTGGCAGGGTTGCCGGTAAATTGCCACACCGGAACACTGCCACACATCAGTGTTCCTGTGTGGCAGTTTACAGTGAACCGTTTGTTCTGGGGGTATTTCTTCCGGGGGTATTTTTTTCCTGGGGGTGTTTTTACCTACATCCCAACAAAATTTCATCTAAAGGCAGGCTGACCTCCACCGTGCCCACGCATGAACAATATCACAGGCCGGCCCTGTATATATAGACTACAGAGAGAGAGAGAGAGAGAGAGAGAGAGAGAATGCTGTTAAAATGTCCAAGAAACTGCTCCCCCCCCCCCACACACACACACATTTTTGTATTATTTGAAAAGTTTGGAGGTGTAGTAATCTTTTTCATTGAGCAAAGCCGTATTTCTCAAGGCAAGCCAACAAAACCGTCAGCGTCCTGGAGCAATTTTTGTTTTAAAAATATGGTAGGCCTATTTTAGCCCCGTATGATATTATAGTAATTCTGCATATATAGATAGTATTTGCTACCGGTAAAAATAAGTTTAATTGAGAGTTCAGTTGTTCTCTTGATGTAATACACTTTCTATATTGTGCTACATGTCATTGAACGATTTTATTTTTCATTTCAATGTCATCCCAAATTACAAAAATTTTAATACTTCCTTAATACTACTTATGAGATTCAAAATACATCTGGAAACAGTAATCACCCGAAGTCGTACATTTGTAAGTCTTAAAATTCGACCTGGAGTTCAAATTTCTGCATACTTATATTGCATATAAGTCACGAGGCAAAAGTAGTTTTCATATGAACATTAAAAAACAATTGCACGATTTGTGTGTAGTAAGAATTTCAGTCACTATATAAAAAAAATCAAATTTAAGGTCACTCTTTCATCATGGAGCATTTCGAAGAATGTGCAGTTTTATTATAGCGATCGATTCTTTTCTGGTTGGAAAATACAAAAATATAAAAAGCATCCAACTTTTGGATGCTTTTTATATTTTTGTATTTTCTTTTCCTCTCTCCTTTGCCGGAATCACCGACTGATAACAATTAATGATTCTGTAAGTGATAAATTCAGGACATTTTGGACCCCGATTAAGCATCTAAGAAGTTCCTGACATCGCATAGGGAACAGATTACAATGGGGATGTTACGTTTCGGTGAAGTGATCTTTCGGTGAAATGAACCTTTAGATGAAACGACCTTTCGGTGAAATGAACTTTTCGATGAAATGACCCTTCGGTGAAGTGAACTTTTCGGTGAAACAACCTTTCGGTGAAATGAACTTTTCGATGAAATGACCCTTCGGTGAAGTGAACCTTTCGGTGAAATGACCTTTCGGCGAAATGAACTTTTCGGTGAAGTGATTTTCGGTGAAGTGACCTTCGGTGAAGTGATCTTTAGGTGAAATGAGCGATACCCGACACAAAGGAGTCCACAGAAGTCCGCGAGGCGTCTGTCACAACAAGCTAATGTGCCAAACAGTACAGCCCAAGATATTCTGAAAAGGAAGTTGCGTTTCCACCCGTACAAAGTGTCTGCCGTGCATCAGCTGAAAGAAACAGACCACGAGGCCTGTGTTCGGTACTGTAGGTGGTTCCAAGAGTAGAGGTCTGCACGGGCCTTAATTTGGAAAGCTCGGCCCGTATATTTCTCTTATTTCCAAGGCCCGGGCCTGCCCGTAAAATTTCAACAATTACTAAAACACGAATTTGACACCTGGTGCACTCGGTCATTTGACTCCTGAAGAGTTTTCGTTTTCTTAATTGCTACACGTATTCTATTAAAATAAACGTTAATTCCGAATATTTCTGTGACTCTGTGTAAGTCACGTGACGTTTGAGGACGGGGGGCGGGGCTTGTACACTAAAAAATATTGCATGCAAACGACAATTTCCATCCCTTTCAAAAATTCCAAGTTTTCAAATTATCATTGCCTGCCGTCGGACCCGGAATATTTTTGGGGATAAGGAGGATTATTTCGAAAAGTACGAAATATCCAGAATTATGAGTTCGATCCTTCTACTTTACATTGTCTACAAGCACATATTTTCCAGAAGCGATTTTTAATCTTTCGCTTTCTTAAACTACTTAATAAGTATGGAAGAGTATTTACCAGCAACACTGAACTGTGCATATGCTAAGGGAAAGCAACGACAGACTGCCCAGCTAACCAGTGTCACAGAAGTTTTGAAAACGGCTGGGTTGGGATACCTAAGGGTTCATTTGCCATCTGCTGACTCCCTGAGAGTACAAATGGGGAAAATACGGCACAGATTTATACACAGAAGTAAGTTTCTCCCAGCCCATTTCTCCCGTGCCGTTGAAGACAACTTAAAAGCTTTTCACACATCTGGAGAACAAAGTGCCACCGACCAGAATAATAAAAAGATCATCTGCGAGCGGGTGGCTCGGTTTATAAATGCTGCAGTTAATAACCTGTCCTAAAGCATGAGAGGAGGGTGGAAGTTAAAGAGAGAGAGAGAAGGGACCACATTCACATTGAAAAACTAAGGGAGCTGACATAATCCAATTGTTTTGTAGGAGGGGAGGATGTCGTAAAACTTCAATTTTTTCCAACAGCGGAAATTATTCAGTCTTATCCTGCTGTTGTATGTTGTGCGATTTCCAAACGAGAAAGGCACCGTACATCGATTCGTTTGCTCATAAAAAGAAGAAAATAACTTGCTTGGCCCGTGGCTGTTTCACATTAAATATTGAAGGCTCGGGCCTAACGGGCTGGCCCGGGCCCGTACAGACCTCTATCCAAGAGTTCCGATCTGAAGAAGGAGAGAACATTCCGGAGGTGACTTCCTTTACAGATAAGGCATGGTTCCACCAGTCCGGGTACATCAACAGCCAAAATACTCGTCTGTGGGGTACCGAAAATCTCCACGAATTTAAGAGGTGCCTCTCCACAATCAGAAGGTCGGTTGTTCGTGTGTCATGACTCATATGCCCATTACTGGGCCCATTTTCTTCAGTGAAACCATTAACTCAGAACGGTACCGTGCCCCGTTTATCCAACCGTTCATATACGAACTTACGGAATGGGAAATCAATGAAGGATGGTTCCAGCAAGGCAGTGCAACTGCTCGCACTGCTGGCGCATCAAAACATCTTCTGGAGGAATTCTTCAGAAATCGCATCCTCTCCTGGGGACTGTGGCCTGCCTGGCCACCGGATCTGACAAAGCCTGACTTTTTTCTGTGGGAAGCACTGAAGAGGAAGGTGTACGCTGGTAATCCGCATACACTTCAAGAGCTACAGGCTGCAGTAACGACCCATATCCAAAACATCGCACCACATACCCTAAGAAAGGTCTTCACCAACACGCAGAAGCGTGTGCAGACATGTCTGGACGTCGGTGGGGCGCATTTCCAACACCTCCTGTGCAGTAGTGGCCAAAATTGTGGAAACCTTTTGGAAAAAGTGTATTTTTGAAGTTTGATGGCTCAGTAATACCAGAAAGTTATATATCAATGGACAGATAACTTCATCAAGAATGTAATGCAATAAAGTTTGTTCAATTATCTATAATCCATAAAAAGTTATAGCCAAATAAGCAGAAAAAGAAAGCACAGCTTGCTTAGATTGATATGAAGTAGCTTTCCTTCATTTGAATGTAGCATATGAGCATGAGTGTTTAGAGAGCCAATCAGGTGTCATCTTGTTTTGGCAATGAGCCAATCAGGTCACAGTAGGATTCAGCTATTGATGTCATGTGTTGGAGCTGAGAGGGGGACGTTTATCACCGTGTTATGTGATTGCTATCAAGTTGGTTGGGATATTTTGTGTTCTATCATTTAGTGAGCTTGTAAAACGTAACAAAATTAAAGAAATGGCGAAAGGAGTCGATTGGTCACCCAGAAAGCGATGTAAAATAGTACCATTAAGTGAACAAGGCTTCAGTTATGAAGAAATTAGAAGAAAAATTGGTGGAAACTTAACCAAAGGTGGCATTTCTAAATTTTTGAAGTGGTATAAGGAGACTCAGTCACCATACTGGTAAAGGCAGGAAAAGTTGCACAACAGCAAGTGATGATAGAAGAATTAAGAGAGTGTGCCTAGGTGACAGAAGAAAATCATCTGGGTGTATACAAGATGAAATGGCGCAATGCAATATGAAGTTGAGTGCAAGGACTGTTCGGCGTGAACTGTAGGAATTTGGTCTAAAAGCTAGAATTCCACGAAAAAAGCCATTTTTATCTCTCAAACACAGGTTGAAAATATTAAACTGGGCTAAAATCCATGTTAACTAGACAGCGGAACAATGGGACAATGTCATTTGGAGTGATGAGACCAAAATCTAAGTGTTTGGTAGTGATGGCATAAAATACGTAAGGAGAAGAATTAGAGAAGATTTGCATCCTGAGTGCATTACATGTACCGTGAAACACCCGTTAGTGTTATGATCTGGGGTTGTATGACATCAAAAGGTGTGGGCAGAATTTGCGTGTTTAATGGGAATATAAATGGCCAAAAATACATTAATGAAATACTTGAGCCCAAACTGTAGCCTTCCGAACGTGATATTTTCCAAGATAATGAAGCATTTATATTTCGATAGGATTCAGCTCCATGTCATGTTGCTGCTGTGTGCAAAAAGTGGTTTCAAGATAATCAAATTCCACTGCTGGAATGGCCTGGGAATAGCCCAGAACTTAACCTCATCGAAAATCTATGGTACCGACTAAAGAAACTTGTTAGTCAGAAGCAACCCCACAATAAAACCCAATTAATAGAATCAATAATTCAATCTTGGTTTCACATTGTAACAGCTGCAGAACAAAAACAAACAAACTTGGTTCACTCCATGGGAAGGCGTTGTTGGTTTCACATATAACAGCTGAAGAACTAAAAAACTTGGTTCACTCCATGGGAAGGCGTTGTTGGTTTCACATATAACAGCTGAAGAACTAAAAAACTTGGTTCACTCCACGGGAAGGTGTTCTAAGGCCATAATTAACGATAAAGGTTACCCAACTAAGTATTAACTGACATGGTGAGAATTTTTGTATATCTCATGCTTTCATGATGTTTCTCTTTTCTTCTTTATAACTTCTGTTCTAATACAAAATCCTTTATAAAAGTTATTCCATTGCATTTTTGATGAAATTATCTTTCCATTGATACATAATTTTATGGTATTACTGCAAAAAAAAAAAAAAAAAAAATAACGGTGTTATGAGCCATCAAACCTCAAGAATTCACTATTTCCAAAAGGTTTCCACAATTTTGGCCACAAATGTAGGAACCAGTGCAACATCGTGTTACTTTCAGTGCACAGTTATTTTCCGTACGCCCTGTATACATCAGCGGTTGGCGGATGCCAAAGGTGTAGCAGTATATCAAGGGATCAAAGAGATGTTTTACATAGAGCATGTTTTCTCACACTCAAGAGGTGGCGGTAAATCGAGGGTTGATTGGATATTTTACTCATAGAATTGCTTAAAAAACGATTCAAAAAACTGTTTTCAACATCCGATGTTTCCTATGTTACGTAGAGTATTTTACGTTCAGTTTTTGTTTGCAATAATGCAGGGTGGTACCGCTAGGGGCATGAATGTTTAAATATTTAAAATTCTTCCGATATAAAAAAATATTTTGTGTTAGATAGATGTCGCGACTATGAATAATTTGCCTGCATTTTATAACATCTTATAATGTTTTGCCTCCAGGGCCATAAGTGCATATTTTGGGTTTTTGCCAATGTTTAGTTTCCCCGCCAGTAGGCGTTTATGTAAATCTTTGTAATGATGATATCTCCGCATCTGAAAATTCAATTTATACAGGGTGTCCGAGAAGAATTATTGGACAGATTACAAAATTATGTACAAAAAAAAAAAAAAAAAAAAACCCTATGAGCATTGTCTTTTTTTTCTATGTCACGTATTATTAACACGGTTACTATATTTTTGTTTTGCAGCATTGTTATTCCCAGAATCCGATAGATGGCGCTAGGTGTGGCCTGATGAGAAATGTATGAGAAATGCGCAATCAGTAGTCATGGCATCCGTACAGCAGAAGGCGATGAGTGTGTTATGGCTTGCGGAATTAAAGTCTGTCATTAAAGTTAAAAGACGGTACCGCTTAGAGTATGGTTGTAATCCTCCGTCAACGAATTCAATTAAGTGGTGGATGAAACAGTTTAAAGAAACTGGCAATGTGGAACATCGTGGAGGAGCCGGTAGGCCTAGCGTCAGCGGTGAGACGGTTGACCAAGTTAATGAAAGTTACCGATGAAGCCCCAGGGAATCCGTTCGTTAAGCAAGCAGAGGACTGTGCATTCCGAAATCGACAGTTCACGATATCTTGCACAAGAAATTAAAGTTTCATGCTTATAAAATTCAAATAGTGCAAAAGATGCATGTAAATGATCGCACTCTGCGATGCGATTTCGCTGTGGATCGAGTGGAAAACGACGAAAACTTTCTCAGTACTGTAATGTTTAGTGATGAATCCACATTTCATGTATCAGGTATTGTGAATCGCCACAACTTTAGGATATGGGGCAGTGAACCGCCTCATGCTGCTATTGAACTGGAACGTAATTCTCCAAAACTTAATGTGTGGTGCGCCCTATCAAAAAGAGAAGTGATTGGCCCTTTCTTCTTTTGCGAAAAAACCATAAATGGTGACATTTACTTGGATATGCTAGAAAATTTCGCTATATCGCAGATCAAAAGATATCACAACGTCGTTTTCCAACAGGACGGTGCGCTTCCGCATTGGTCAACGTGTGTACGTAAGTGCCTAAATGAGCATTTCTCCATCAGATGGATTGGGCGTGGTGGTCCCATTCCGTGGCCTCCTCGCTCTCCAGATCTAACTCCATTGGATTATTTCATGTGGAGTTATGTAAAGGATCGTGTCTATCAGACGCCTTGTACTGATTTGCAGGATTTAAAGCAGCGTATCACAGCTGCTATTAATTCCATAACTCCTCAGATGCTTGCCAATACATGGAATGAAATCGAGTATCGCTTGGACGTACTACGAGCAACCAAGAGATCTCATATCGAAATTTATTAACTTGTATAGTTACATTGTAAGTTAGTACAGTCAGTTTCTTTCTATCTGTTTAGAGTGTTTTGTTTTATATAATTTTGTAATGTGTCCAATAATTATCGGACACCCTGTACTTGTGTATACGAGGCTCTCACAAATGAACCAACCCCACCCTGTATATGTGTATACGAGGCTTTCACAAATGAACCAACCCCATGGACGGACCTTAAGAAATTTCTGGCTACGCTACTGCGTGTTGATTCCTGGGAAGCCCAGCTTTCAATCAACGGCAGTTCTGTTGTAGGTCGATGGTGCGCTACAGTCGACTTCATGAGTTTTAGCTTACTACAGCTAGTGCCCTCTCTATGTATCCTTACTTTATGGCCAACATCTTTAATAGTAACTAGTCCGTAACCCGTGCCATGCACCGTTGAAAAAGCTGCAACTCATTTTTTTCTTGTCGTATATCACGAATGGTAATAAAATGCATAACTATAGTAAACAGTTCAATTATTAATGGGCTGTCTATAAGATGGGTCACCAACAACAAAATTTTCCTAATATTACTATTAATTTTCAATTTTTCCAACTATTCGTATACGAATTTAACGATGACGTTCCTCATTATTGTATCAACATGTGCTTACCCCGTCGTTGACGGGCTTGCATTGTAGTATTGAGGCATTCTTTCAGTGACCCGAAATCATATCGTGTCTACACAATGGGGTTAAAAATGTGTTTTATTTTGCCAGTTTGGTTTTAGCAATTTTTTTTCCGGTATCATTTCATAATCCATACTGACATATAAAGAGAGAAACTTTGTGTGTTTGAGGTAATCTCGAAAACTACTGAACCGCTTTGAATAAATCTTTCACCTTTGGGAAGCTTATTTCTTTCCGGTGGACATAGGCTATTTCGTTAATTTATTAATTTTTTTTTATTATATTTCGCTGTACTACGGAATCAGATTGCTTACAAGTAGTTCCCGATTCCCCGTGTATAGTTCCGCTTTGTTTACATATAACCTGATCACACCCAACGTAAAAGAAAGTAGTTCACGATAAATACCGATTTTTTTACTAATTTCGAAAACTACTGAACCGATTTGGATACTTCTCTCACCGTTGGGAAGCTTACTTATTTCGGGTGGACATAGTCTATTTCGTTTATTTTTTATTATTTTTGGCTGTACTACCGAATCAGATCGCTTTCAAGTAGTCCCGATTGCCCGTGTTTCGTTCAACTTACAGCGGATTGTACAAAGAAAATGCCATGATAACATAAAAAGAAAATTACTTATGACAATAAAAATTAGCGATGAGAAATCTGTGGGCCAGTAGCGTTCATTAAAAAAAATGATAAAAATCGCTCCAGTGGGTGGCGCTGGCTCATTGTAGAAAGAAACGGCCTTAAATATACGCGTGCAAAAATTAAGGACGAGACGGCTTTCCGAATGTAACGTCGTGCAGAAGTGTTCCACATCGACTCAGATCATACCATAAGATCCCCAAGATGTAAGAATATGGGAAAAGTGAGCAAACCCGTCCAAACAAGGAATCCAAACGATACAAAGGCACTTTATTGAAAAGGTAGCTTCGAGCACAACTGGACAGAAGACAGAAACGTCTATGTGACAGGCGGCTGCCAAGAAAAATCCAGTCTTTAGTAGGGGATATGATCACCCCTGACTGCGTTGCAGGATTTACAACGTCTGTCCATGCTGAGGACGAGGTTGTCAAGGAGCTGTTGAGGCATCGTGGCCCATTGCTCTTCTAGCGCCAATCGCAGCTGTGGAATCGTTGCTGGCGGCTGGTGACGTGCTGCCAAGCGTCTCCTGAGAAGACCCCACACGTGTTCGATTGGATTTAGGTCCGGGGACCTTGCGGGCTTATCCATGCGTTGAATATATTCACTCTCCAACAGCTCTGCGACAGCCACTGTACGATGAGGTGTAGCGTTGTCGTCCATAAAGAGAAACTCAGGACCCATAGCACCTCTAAACAGATGCACGTGAGACAGGAGAACCTTGGTACAATAGCGGACACCAGTGACTGAACCTGCTTGGAAGATGTGGAGGTCAGTACGGCTACCAAGCATGATACCGCCCCAAACGAAAACTCCGCCACCTCCAAACCGCTTCCTTTCGAGGATGTTGGAGGTGTGATTGCGTGTTCCCTGCTCTCTCCAGATGTGTATACGTCCAGAACCACTCGTCAGACTAAATCGGCTCTCATCCGCAAAGAGAACTCGACCCCATTGCTGATGTGTCCAGTTCTTGTGTTCCTGGCACCACAGAAACCGCCGTCTCCGATGAGCAGGCGTTAATGGCAACACCGTACTGGCCGTCGTGCAAATAGACCACCTGTGTGCAGCCTCCTGGCCACGGTAAAACGCGATAACGGACGTTCAGTTGTCAGTTACATGTGCCTTGCGATTTCTCCCGCTGTCTGCCGTCTGTCTCTTTTCGCCTGTAGGACAATATACCGGTCGTCCGCCGCCGTGGTTACTCGTGGACGACCACTGCTAAACTCTCGGACAGCTGTTCCTGTCGTTTGAAATGCTCTCCAAGCTCGTGAAACGATGCTATGAGCGATCCCGGATCACAGCATTGTTTCATGAGCTTGGAGAGCATTTGGAAGTTGGAAGAAGGTCGAAGTGTGACTAGTGTTACCGAACTCCTCGGCAACACTAGTCACACTTCGACCTTCTTCCAACTTCCCAATGACGCGACCTCGGGTAAAGTCTTCCAGATGTCGTCTACTGGATTGCCTGTTGACCATATCACACGGTGGCAGCAACTCGACGTCGTTCAAACTGATGTACACCGTGCAATAGCTTTCACCGAATTGCTGGGCGTGCACCGCCCGTGTGCTTTATACCCTTCTGACACTCCCTCCCCCACGTCATGTGACATATATGTGCATGCCCTACCGTACGGGACCCTAGTCTATCTCCTGAGTGGTCTTTCGGTCCGTTCTGCCTGCTCGTTCCGCTGTTATGCTCATTTCTCCTCTTCGTCCTTAATTTTAGCACACCAGTGTATATATGGAAATCAACTAACATTTTCAAGTTACAGGCTAATCCCAGGCAGGTACGAACGCTCGATTCACTAATGTGCGTCGGATGGGCATGTTAAGCCGTCGGATCCCGGGCACTGGCCCCCGGTAGTAAATCAGGGCGTCTTCCTCTCCCTTTCTACTTAACTTCCGTGTAACTTTCCTATCGGGCACTCTAGCCTAAATCTCCTAGCTTCCTCTTTCTAAGGGTTGTTTAAGACCTGGGGTCAGACACTCCCTTCCTAAAATCCTTTACATTTGATCAATTTCCAAGTTAAATATCTGATTGCTATAGAAAGAATGAAAAAACTTTGCCTTACCGATACTGAAGAGAGAAAGATAAAGTAACACTGTCATCACATTTACAAAACTAGAATATGCTATAACGAAGTGAATTTTCTCCGTCATTTTTATCCGCGCCAGGATTCGAACCCGGGTCCACTCATTCCGGAATAAGTTGCTCTACCAATTGAGTTACGCGGACATTTTATTCTGATTCCTATCTGCCTTTATGTCGTGTGCGTCCTTCTGGCAGGTACGTCACATCTCCTGGTACGTTACATCATCTCCCCTTATTTTATTTTATTTTTTTTTTTCGAAGTGCTGCTCTTATTTTTCCTATCTCGCGGTGTGGAAATAACATCACACGATTGCGAGATTGTGAACGGTCGGGTCATCCGGATAGTTCGGGCGCCATTATAACGAAGTGAATTTTCTCCGTCATTTTTATCCGCGCCAGGATTCGAACCCGGGTCCACTCATTCGGGAATAAGTTGCTCTACCAATTGAGTTACGCGGACATTTTATTCTGATTCCTATCTGCCTTTATGTCGTGTGCGTCCTTCTGGCAGGTACGTCACATCTCCTGGTACGTTACAATGCCTACTTTAATTATTATTTGGGGGAAAATAGAATAGAGATAATTTCATTTCTCTTTCAGGAGCCAACCTCCGCTTACCCAAAAATTAATATTTTCAAAAATATCATGCAAATTTTACCAATTCAAGTCTGGTTAAACATTCTCCTCTATAATCGTTTATTTTCGAGACACCATTTTTTTCCTATGCACGGCAGTTTTGGATTTCTTTCTCCGAGTGACATCACTTAAGGTTTGGATTTTAATATATGTTCTAGTTTGAAAAAGTTTCAGAAATTCTTTAAAGTTATATAAGCTGGGATGGGGATTATAAAATTGAGCATTAAACCGAGCATGAAAACTCTCATGCATTCGTCGTGTCTTCTGTTGATGCTAGCCATTCATTTTTTTACGCTTTCCAACCGAGCGAGATTTATTCCACAGCCATTACCCTCATAACTTGACTAAAAATGCTTCTATTGCGACAAAACTTTATTATGTTTTTTTCGGAGGTATACTGAACCGGTTCTGTTGAATATAATCGAAATGGGGTCAAAAGTCAGGACACAGGAGAGAAATTTATTTCACAGCCATTATTCTGATAACTTGAGTAACGATTTCTGGTATGTTGGTAAGCGTATCATAATCAGTACTTACCTAGGCGACCGCAGTTTTCCATGATTCGCTGCAAAGTGAGCGGCAATGTTACTGATTTCCAAGTTATTAAAAAAAAAAGAGGAAAGAAATAAAATGAGAAATACTACCCATGATTTATTGATACAGAAGAGACAAAGGGATGGGGAACACGTACTTCATCATAAAAATACATCAAAACTATTAAGCGGGTCTTTTGGGCAAAGCTATCCTGGCAATGAGGCCGAAGCTACGGTGACCTTTTCACTCCCAGTATTACTCCGCACTAATGGTTTGTAATTAACCTTCACTCGGAAAACTTCTCCCACAAGCCCTCGGGGCTGGCTGTCTGTCACCGTGATGGGATACCGAACCCCTCTATCTTAACACCATGTCACCAGTAGTTTCCCTTCCCCACCCCCGCGCGCTTTGCAGACCGGTAGACAAGCAGTTTATTTCTCTCTCACTCTATTTTTTTTTTTTTTTTTTTTTTTTTTGAGATGTTACAGAACGTGTAATGGCCGCCCCGGTGGCGCAGTGGTCTAAGCGATGGCCTCTGATCATTCGTCCGAAAGGGGTCCGGGTTCGAATCCCGCCAGGCATGGATGTTGTGTTTGTCTTACGGCACTGGCTCTCTCCCTTCCCTGGAACTAGTGAACCTAAATTAGGGACGGGCGACTGCTTTTAGCCCATTGAGTTGCTCACGGGGGTCGTTAAACCTTCAATCAAAAAAAAAAAAAAAAAAAAGAAAGAAAAAAGAACGTGTAATGTTTCTTTCTTTTAAAATGAAATTAACTTTGTTAAACACGGGAAGAAGTCTTAAGTGGCCTAATTTTGTTTTCACATATTTTTCCATTTTTTTTTTATATTTCATTTATTTATACTTACTGCTTGAAGATTACCAACTGTGGGATGTAACTAAAAGTATTTTTACTATGTCATCAGTTATGCGTAAAATTTCGTTCTTTCCAAAATTTTGCATTGATTAGATTTTTTTATAACAGATACCCGTTAAATGTGTATGCATTTTTAACTACCCAGTGTTGCCATAAGTTCTGGATAAATTATATATCTGTGATAAATGATATTTTAGGTTCACTGTAAACTGCCACACATCTTTCAGCAACTTGGAAAATTGCCACTCATTGGAAAATTGCCACACATTGGAAAATTGCCACATGTTTTTCATGGTAAACGGTAAAAATACCCCCGGAGAAAATACCCCTGAAAACTGAAAAGCAGTAAAAATGCCCCTGGAAGAAATACCCCCGGAACAAACGGTTCACTGTAAACTGCCACATAGGAACACTGATGTGTGGCAGTGTTCCGGTGTGGCAATTACCCTGCCACACATATTTCAGCAACTTGGCCACAAAAGTTCAAAGGTGGGGGGGCTGTAAAGATTGCCGTTTCTGGGCCTATATTGAGAACTGAATTGGGAACTCCAAACGAATTTCGAGAAAACGTTCCATGTAAGCCGAGCGAGAATTGCACTTTAATTTGAAGAAATAAATTGCTGATCGAGGATCCGAGGTACTTTTGGTTGGGGGGAGGGGGCTCAACCCCCAACTTCCGTAATAATAGATTCTGAGCCGCTGGAGTCTGTCAGTGTATCCAGGCTGTTCCCCTTGAAGCGTCCGCGAGGTCCGTGAGCTTGGGGGGTGAAGGGTCCCCAAAATGTTAAAATGGAGGTAGAGCTGTAAGCATTAGAACCATGCTTTACATAATGATTCTGTACACGACCACGAATTTTCAGGAGGGTGGGGTGCAAGTTTCTAAGAGCGCAGACAAGTGTTCAAGGTAAGGGATTTGCTCGCAGTTTCTATGCTTCATGTTGTGTTTAATGGTAAGCTATGTATGCCCTTCCCCCCTCCCCCAGAAATTTGGTGAAGCCTGTGAAAGGGATACGAGGTGCTTGGTTTGGAGGGCTCTACCCCCAACTTCCGTAATTTTATATTCTGGACCTTTAGAGTCGGTCAGTGTATCCTCGATGTCACCCCTGAATAGCTCTTAGAAACGGTTACCCCACCTTCCTGAAAATTCGTGGTCGTATACAGAATCAGTATATAAAGCCTGGTACTAATGTTTACAGCTCTACACCCATTTTAACTTATGGGGGAAGCCCCCCCCAAGTTCATGGAGCTCGCGGACACTTCAAGGGAAACTTTCTGGATACACTAACAGACTCCAGCGGCCCAGAATATAATATTACGGAAGTTCAGGGTAGAGCCCCCCAACCAAGTGTACCTTGGATCCTCGGCAATTTATTTCTTCAAATTAAAGTACAATTTTCGCTTGGCTTACATGGAAAGTTTTCGCGAAATTCGTTTGGAGTTATCAATTCAGTTATCAATGTAGGCCCAGAAACGGCAATCTTTATAAAGCCCAACCTTTGAACTTTTGTAGCCAAGTTGCTGAAAGATGTGTGGCAGGGTTGCCGGTAAATTGCCACACTGGAACACTGCCACACATCAGTGTTCCTGTGTGGCAGTTTACAGAGAACCGTTTGTTCTGGGGGTATTTTTTCCGGGGCATTTTTTCCGCTTTTCAGTTGTCAGGGGTATTTTCCCCCAGGGGTATCTTTACCTACATCCGTTTTTCATTGATGGGCCGCGCACAAATTGCTGTTCCTCCGAGGAACACTTTGAATGTGTGGAAGTTTTCCAAGTTTCCGAATTATGTGTGGAAGTTTTCCAAGTTTCCGAATTATGTGTGGCAGTTTTCCAAAGTGCCTAACGACGCGAAGGAACTCTTTCATTTGTCTGAATTTTCATGCCGGTTCATACGCGTTTAAGGCAACTGCGCACAAAAGTTCAAAAGGAGAAGATAGCCGTTTCTTGGCTATATTGAGAACAGAATTGGGAACTCCAAACTAATTTCGAGAAAACGTTCTTTGTAAGCCAAGCGAGAATTGTATTTTAATTTGAAGAAATAAATTGCCGATGGATCTGAGGTACTTCAATTCTAAATTCAACCTTCATTCTCGCAATGGTGCGACTTGAAACACCAGTGAGTTCTGCCGTAAGAACTGTTATTTCCTTTTCCGATTTATTCGGCGAGTGTTTTTCCATCAATTTAGTGAAAACATTCATAACGATCACCTTAGCAGAGCTTCGTAATGGTTTCCCAGTTTTATGCGGCTGAAATACACTCGAGTGACCGGCAGATGTCATTCGAAAAAACCGAAAAGACAGAAGAGTGTTTTAAAACAACAATCAAGAAGGAGAAACCAGGGGGAGAAACGCGAAATGCCCTCGGAAACACTTTTTTCGCCCTCATCCTTCTGCTAATGACCCCCACCCCACAGCAATAAATATCCCCTGGGTTGACAGCTTAACTCTGACCCAAACAAGAATGCTGTGACAGAGAACCATCAGTGACGTGACTGACGTCACCAAAACACGAATATCTGTATTTTTTAGAAATGCCGCTGAAACTGAGATCTGAATTTTTAAATGCACACACACACGTATTGAACATCTGTGTTCTTTTTAAGTGCCAGTTGAAGCTGGAGTACGAGCTTTTAGACCGGAACTATTTTATGCAGTGGAAGTATACACTCTGTAGCCTTCCTTCCAATGACAGGTTAAGTTTGCCCCGAGTATAGTAAAGCATAAATTATCTGTATTATTATCATATTATCACATATCTATCATATTGTTGCTACACCCCGGGACGCCAGATTATCGAATAAAAGAAAGCTTTAAGAATGTCAGGATGTCAGGCAATGGCTGACGGCCCGGAGGTAGACATTAGAATTACGAATAATTACTTGTGAGCTCTTTTTATCGCCGAAATCTTATGTACTGGTGAAAAGAATTTATCCTGCAATTTAGCCAATCAAAACTAAGAAATTCTGACATCATTAATTATTCACGTAACTTCAGGACTGGCATGATACAACAGACATTTAATCAATTTACAATAAAACATGAAGATAATGATGAAGACGTCAATATACAGAGGATTGTGAAGGAGGGGCGTGCAGTAGACTCGCCCATTTCGGGATAGCTCTTAGGCTCAATTTATTATTAAAGTTCAATGATTACTCATTGGCTTATAGACAGTCCGGCTTTAAAAACAGTTCTCAGCCGACGAAAGTCTATTGGCTGACCGGAGCCAATTTATCCACAACTGGTATGCATATATAAATTCAGTACTTACAGATACGCAGTTTTTCCTCGGGTGTCCATTTATGATGTTGGAAGCGTACCTGTGTGGCGACACGCCCATTTCAGAGCGCGCACTATAACCAATGGAGAGGGGAGTCGAACCCCATCTCCCACTTTCTCTTGTGCACGGCATTCGCCTGCATGAAATCAGGTACGCATCTATGCGCACCAATGTCGTGGTGGAATGAAGCCGCTGACGTGATAGAGAGATCCATTCGTCTGCTCGTCCCAGCTGATCCGTCCGTCTGTCCAAAGGTGATTCGCATACATGACCGGTCGTGCATCTCAGTCCTTCCGGGCTGCTGCTGGCTTTCTCTTACGTGCAGTCTAGCACCAGCAAAAGAGGTATCTTCCTCCCTCCTATTTCCTCGCGGTAACAACAACCGCTCGGCCGCTCTTTGGTTAGCTGGCCGGCATCTTCGGACAGAAGCTTTTCTATCCCCGCAAAATACCGCGCTGCGGGATCTCGGTCCCACACGAGTCCAGCTTCCTTTTCCGTCACGGCTTTCAACCAGACTACTCTTTTTCGCTTGTTCACATCGTCAACAGATTCCTTGATCTTTCTTTAGGGGTCGGTTTTAACTCTCTTGTCAGCCTGAAAATATTCGGTGCGAAAAAGAAGTCAGAAATGCATTCGGAATATGTGGTGGGTCCACTTCCCGAAAAGTTCTTTGTCCTGCCAAGGTTCGGATTAGCAAACGCCATAACTTTCCGATCTGGTGACAGTATTTGTCATTTTCTTGTAGGACTTCCGTCCACAGTGAGTAGAGTTTAGGTCCCGGCCACCTACAGCGAGATCGCCTTTTGGGCAGGACACAGAAACGGAAGGAATGAGAGCAAGACTAGCGACTTTGACAGAACAGTTTGTAGTGATATTAGAGTACAGTAGATGGCGCCACCGTAGAAGTACGATGTTGCACACAGAGGGGTGAGAGAATTTCACTCTTCCCAAACATCTTGTACTTAAACGGCCACCCACTGATCGCCGCTCACTTAGGGGGCAACGCAACGCGTTCCCCACACCAGGCTAAGATTTCTCCCTTCCAAGAAAAGGAACCCTTATCTCTTCTCCTCTTTTGCAATGCGGGAAACCACTATCTGTTAATTTTCAACCACTAATTAATGCTGTTCCCGCCTCTTGCAAAACCTGCTAAAACATCACAGTCGTAACAATGTATTATCTGTAGCATTATATTATCTGTGTTAGCGTACATTAATATCTATCCCTGTCATTTTATTATCTACCCATTTTGCAGTGGCTTCTTTAAAGTAAATCCTATCAATTTTGTTTTATTATTTCAACGTGTGAAAGTGCTTAAAAATATCTAATTTGCACATGATTTAAATGGTTGAAAGTAATTATTTCTGATGTAGCAGCTGAGCAATTTCGTAATTTCTGTGAACTCTAGTAATGAGCCATTTTGACTTACTACATCGACTTACGAGCGATTTGCACTTATTGATTAAACCAAAAATGCGGACTAATTATTTGTGCTCCTTGCAACGTGATAGAAAACTGCAGCAAATGGGACACGGGCTGACAACTCTTTAGACCAATACTCATGATACTAGATTTAAAATATGCACACCTTTCGCCTGCGGTAAAAGAATCAAAATGCATCAGTGAGTGCTGGGGTATTACTCAAGAAAACTTCTGTTTTCCGCCCAACATCAAAAAAACTTAGAGTTGATTTGCATACTATCCTAGTATTCCAGGGCAGGACAAACTGGTGTTTATTACAGTATCAACAGGTCAGAAGTTAAAATACCGTCGAATTACCAAGAATTAAAGAAAAACAAGTTGGAAAAAGAGCGCCGAATGATGTTTGTTGTTATCAGAACCCATTCCCGGGCCTGAAAATCTAGCAACCAGATTGTGTTTATTACAGTATCAACAGGTCAAAGGGAAAATATCTGCTGATTACCAAGAATGGAAGAAAAACAAGTTGTAAAAAGAAAAAAAAGCCAAATGATGTTTGTTGCAGCCAGATTCTATTCATCCAGTACTGGAAAATTAGCAGAATTTGCAATTTACATTTTTTGTTGCGGATGAGTACTTTTTATTACCATTGAGGACATTGTCCAGCAGGAATGTGGGCTGAGCCTCAGAAAAACTCTGGGATCGGAAGGGTAACGGCAGCATCCAATATGCATGATTCCAAGGAGTTGGTGGATAGACAAGTACCTGGATACTTTTTGAGGAGATACTGTATGCTGATATAGTACTGGACTTGCAGTGTTGAAAAAATACTAAAGGGGATGTAGTTAAGGAATACACATTACTGAGGAGTAGAAGGTTTCAACATTTGTAAGGACACAAGCATTCTATGATGTTACTTAAGAGGTTGAACATCAATGAATTGTCGTGATATTCGCGTTAACACAGGGAATGCTGCAGAACAAAAAAAAAAAAAAAAAAGAAAGAAAGAAAGAAACAGTACAATACCTTTGTCGGTGTGCAGTAGTGGTCATAGATGCCGATACATGGGTGCTCCTGGTCAAGCACCCATTGAAATATTATTGTAAAAGGCGGAATTGCAGAAATTAAAAAAAAAAAAAAAAAAAGCTCTTTTAGTTCATCAGTTTTGTGGGGTTTTTTTATCTTTTGAAGATTAGCAAGTTATCAGACTTTTAGCGGAAGTACCCCACCTGTTATGAAAAAACGCCCCGAACCTGTCTTTCATAGGCGCCGACTTCGTGGGTACTCCGGGGCTCAGGTGCACATTCAGCCATTGATCACACTATAGCGCCCCCGCCTCCTTCAGTACAAAGAAAGAAACATAAGTGCTGAGTTTTTTTGTTTTTTTTTATTGGAGGTTTAACGACCACCGTGAGCAACTCAATGGACTATAAGCAGTCGCCCATCCCTAATTTAGGGCCACTGGTTCAAGGGAAGCGTGAGAACCAGCGCCGTAAGACAAACACAACATCCATGCTTCACCGGGATTCGAACCCGGACCCCGCTCGTACGAATGATCAGAAGCCATCGCTGAGACCACTGCGCGGTGGCACTGCTAGAAATGCCCGAGAGTGGTTGGAAGAGCACGATGAAGACTTCAAAGTATTTCCCTGGCCTCCTAATTCCCCAGACTTAAAACAAATAGAGCATCTGTGGGACCACCTCGATCGTGTTGTTTGCTCTATGGATCCTCCACCACGCACCCTCCAGCACTGCAGTCAGCAGGGCTCCACATACCTTCCAGCTCCGTACTGAGTCACTCTCAGCCCTTGTAGCTGCTGTCCGCGCTGCACACGGCTATTACTCTGGATATTAGCTGGTGGTCACAATAATGTGACTCGACCGTTTATTTGTCTACATAGAAATAACATGCAACTTATTCTTTAATTGATGACACGTTGCTGATGCATTGATACATACTAAAATAAAATTTATTTACTTTACATCGAAGCAACAGGAAAGATATGCAAGTCAAATACAGTAACTCCACTGGAACATTAGTTTTTACCATATTCATTACTTTAAGAAGCAAAGTATAGAAGATTGGAATGTATTCCTGCACACTTAGTAGAGCTGAATTCTCCTATATTTTAGAGAGTTCAATCTCCTTAGAACCTTTTCCACGTCTAAGTTCTTGGTTCTTTTTGGCTCAAATGCTAGGTATGCTAAATCAGACATTCTTGAGTGAGACATTGATAGACTTTGAAGTCTGTTAATTCGTGTAAGCACTGAGAAGGTTGATTCACAAACTGCTGTGCTATATGCAATAGTTTTAACTGCTGCTAACATACTATAAGTCTTCAAATGCCAGGGCCGGCTGGACCATAGGGGCAACCGGGGAAGTCACCCCGTTCCCTGCACCTTCAAAGTGTCCCGCAGTCTAGGAAAAAATCCTTTTCGGTAGAATGTTTTACAATTACCGTTTGTGTGTAAGTTTTGTGGGTGCGAGGACCTTAAAAAGATAAGTTTGTTGTTTTTTTGTTTCAAATCCCCCCATTTCGGAATAGGTTATCGCCCTTCGCCGTACAAATATTGAGATTTGCAGACTTCAATTGACTATTGTAACTACCTTAATATTTTCCGCATTCACCTTAGAGCAAATTAAGTTTCATCATTTTGTGACCATTTTATACATTTAACAATTTGCGTGCAAACCAGATACTTAAATTTAAAGAAATAAAAAGAACAATATCAAAGTTGGTTTGGGCTACATATGGAAGCCATTTATTTATTCAGTGACTTTAAAAACATTACTAGAAATTAAAAAAGAGAATCATATATAAGCGCGTATAAAAGTTTAAAAAGTCACTAATTTGTCACTTGGAATTAAAAATCAATCACTAAAACATATCTCAGAAGAAAAAATACGAATACGAATTTCTTATTATTCCTACATCAAAATATTCGCAATCCAAAAAAAATCGCTACGCAGGTAGCTTTTTGTCATTTTGTGAGGAAGTTTTTATAAGAGTCATAATACAACCTCAGATCCATCTCCCCGGAAGAAAATAGTAGATTTTAACAGTTCTTTCTCGCTCTCATAATCATTTATGAGATAAACATTTTGCCCTCATGATAGTTTTCGTTATGACTTACAGCAGAGGTGAAGCACATGTCAAGATGAAAAAGTTTCAGCAATAAATTCCGTCGGTGTAGCTTAACTGGTAAAGCATTCGGTTCTAGAGCAGAGGGATGCGTGTTCGTCACCGGCAAATTTGTGAATTTCACATCGTGTGTGTTTTATACGGACATTTTTCACGTGACTTTATTAAAATATGAGATTTATTTCATAGTGCCAGCAACGAAATTTTACTCCGGGGGCCCCGCAATGAAATTTCGCCCTGGGCATGGCAAAAGCTCCATCCGGTCCTGTCAAAGGCACTCCGATGTTTGTATATTTCACTGAAGAAATTACGCTTTTGAATATTGTTCTTCTCAAAGAAATGTTTTACTACTTTCATTTCTTCTTTACTTGGAATGGTAATATTGAAATTCTTTAGATAATTAAGCCTACCATTTTCATCATCTGAATTTTCTGCTGCAGTTATTGCCTGAAGATTATCTTCAGGCAATAATTGCAGCAGAAAATTACGACACTGGCTCTCTCCCTTCCCTGGGATTGTGAATTTCCCCTTCCCTGGGATTGTCAGTGTCTTACGGCACTGGCTCTCTCCCCAGGGAAGGGAGAGAGCAGAGAGCCAGTGCCGTAAGACAAACACAACATCCATGCCTCACGGGATTCGAACCCGTTTGGACGAATGATCAGAGGCCATCGCTTAGGCTAGTGCGCCACGGGGGGGGGGGGGGCGTGTTGAGTTGTGAACTAAGCATAAGAAAAATTAAGAGCGTATATAATTATATAACCGTTCCAGTTTCAAAGATCTTTTTTTTTTTTTTTTTTTTTTGATTGGAGGTTTAACGACCACCGTGAGCAACTCAATGGGCTATAAGCAGTCGCCCGTCCCTAATTTAGGGTCACTGGTTCCAGGGAAGGGAGAGAGCCAGTGCCGTAAGACAAATACAACATCCATGCCTCACCGGGATTCGAACCCGGACCCCTTACGGACGAATGATCAGAGGCCATCGCTTAGACCACTGCGCCACCGGGGCGGCTAATCGAAGTTCCGGAATAGATTTATGCACTTTTTTTTTTTATACTGAAGATTTAATGACTACCGTAACCAACTCAATGGGCTATGCGATCGGACACTGGTTAGGGAAGGTAGAGAACCAGTGCCGTAAGACAAACACGGCATCCATGACTCACCGGGATTCGAACCAAACCCTTCCCGGATGATCGTCGTTTACTCTTGCACTGACCATCACCACCTAACAAGTAGTACCGTTGTGAATAAGGGTGCGATGGGGTCCGAACTTCTTCCCCTATACTGCCTGTTTAAGTAACCCCTCGCCGCCTCGGTGGCGCAGTGGTCTAAGCGATGGCCTCTGATCATTCGTCCGAAAGGGGTCCGGGTTCGAATCCCGGTGAGGCATGGATATTGTGTTTGTCATACCGCACTGGCTCTCTCCCTTCCCTGGAACCAGTGACCCTAAATTAGAGACGGGCGACTGCTTATCGCCCATTGAGTTGCTCACGGTGGTCGTTAAACCTTCAATCAAAAAAAAAAAAAAAAAAAAAAAAAGTAATCCCTCCCTCCAGTTTCCCCAATTTTCAACTTAGTTTCTCTGTGTTGGGAATCTTGAGAGAAGTCTTCTACTCCTTTCCCCCTCTCCAAGTTATTTCTCAGCTGGACAGCAGCAGCCGAAAGTGCAAGGCTGCTGATTGAGTAACTTCTCATATCAAATTTATTTCAAAAAACGATCTGACTTTTGGAAAATTTGTTTTAGGTAGCAATTTTGTCCGATAAACTAACTGTTGAGCAAACAAAAATGGAATCTGACCAATAATTCTGCTTTTTGCTCTAAACGTTTGGGACTATGTTTCGTAGCGGAGGTAGTTGTTCCATTCCTTAAATAGTGGTACACTCTTAGGTCGACTCGGAGTATAGGTCAGATCATATCAGATGTAGAGGATTTTAGGAAGGGAGTGTCTAACCCCAGGTCTTAAATAATCCTTAGAAATAGGAAGCTAGGAGATCTGGCCTAGAGTGCCCGATAGGAAAGTGACACCGAAGCGAGGTAGAAGGGGCAAGGAAGACGCCCTTATTTATTACCGGGGATCCAGTAACCGGGGTCCGACGGCTTAACGTGCCCATCCGACGCACAGCGGATATTTAGTGGCTCGAGCGTTCGTACCTTCCCGGGATCGAACCTGAGGTTCCTCCGTGGCAGTCACGAACGTTGACCATTAGACCATCTGCGACCCTCGGAGTATAGTTTGATAATACTGGCCTTATAAACACCTGCTATAATTCTGCCTTACGTTATCTATAATCCTGTCTTGCAATTCTATAACACTAATCTTCTGATTCTTTAAATGCTAACATGAGAGAAAGACTGATGATTACGATAGCGAATTTGAAACTTTTGTCGACGGATATTTATATTTTTTTAAAGTGTGTTCTTCTCTCTCTCTGTCTCTCTCTCTCTCTCTCTCTCTCTCTCTCTCTCTCTCTCTCTCTCTCTCTCTCTCTCTCTCTCTCTCTCTCTCTCTCTCTCTCTCTCTCTCTCTCTTATAATATAAAAGAAAATAAAAAAGCACGGAATGCTATGTGAAATTTTGTTTGGGGGGGAGTGGTGTATCATTCTTTTTGCTCGCAATAAAAACGATGGAAAACTTTGGTGTCATTAAAAAAAAAACTGGTTCTGAAATTAGAAGAAATTGAACAATGTGCGGCATAAAGCATTGCATTTACTGTACTGTACATCGATCAGGTCATCTCTGCTCCGGTATAGTGACGAAGGAAAATTATTATCTTCCTGCTGATTTCGTAGAGTACAGAAGATGTATGGGTAAGAAAATCTCGCGTTCTCCCCGTTCTTCGCGATGGGGCTGTTGACAAAACCAGACAGTCAAGGTCAGACAGTCTAGACAAAACCAAACAGTCAATGTAGATCGGTGTCGGGAGAAATATTGCGTCAACGCCAGGCAAACTGATTCGCACACGTGGAGTTGGAGCCGAGGGATGCAGTTCTGAGAAAAAAAAGTTTCTTATATTTATATACTAACTTTACTACAGGGCTTTGCCCGGTACAGAATGTATGGAATCTGTAGAATCAAACGGACCAAAAGCGTTACGAATTATTCAACACGCGTCCAGGAGACACAGCATTAGAACACTGACTGAACAAAATTTGTTAACAATTTGTTATCGACGATCAAATGCTCACGTGCTTTCAGATTCAGACGTCTTTGAGGGCCGAATCTCGGGGATAAAAAGTTAAAAACTTATATTTGCGAATATTTTATGAAACTGGCTGAAATTTTAATGAACACCATAAATCGTTAATAGGAACATGATCTCCCAATTTCGCCTGAATCGGTAAATATTTTTTTTAATTAGCCGTCAACATTTTATTAACCGTTTCTGCGTATATATTTCTGTTTACCGATGAATTAAAAATTCCATGCCTATTTTAAAAGTTTTGACCGGATTTCGGTGAAATTTTGAGGGACTCCTCTTATTACCAATTCATGGTGTTGATACACATTTCAGCCCGTTTCCTTAAGATTTCGTAAAGTTTGTTTTTGCATTTTTTTATGCACAGTTCTCAAAGAATAGAAACACCTGTGGATGAATGCAGTCACGTGCTTTCAGATTTGGAACAGATAACGATGACGTAGCAAACGACGCTGACTTTATTGATTAGCTTATTAATTAATTCATAACTCGCGAACGGAACAACTTAGAGATCTTAAAATAGTTGCGTTGACCTAGAAATTTTAGTAATAATAAGCTATGCAAATTTCACGATGCCACAGTTCGGCGTTCGAGAGTTTTTGCTGCTTCAAAAAACCAGACCTTTTTTATTTTATATATAAGATTCTTGCGAAAGAGAAATTTCACCTTTGAAAATTCAATATAATTTTTATAAAACCAACACTGAAATGAACTAAAGGTTCGTACAGATATTAATTTTCACCAATTTCAAAAAGTAAAACAGCAGAGCAGTGCTTCCTACTCTCTAAACGCTAACGAATGCAACACCCCGAAAAATGCGGGATAACTCCCCAATGAAATTCTTAGTTGATTCAGCATTGGTAATAAAGGAAAGGGAGAAATATATTCGGTCAACATAAGGGTTGACTCGGAAATGAATGGTCCCCACTAAGGTTTGTGTTCCAACCTCCTGTTTAATGGCAGTGGCGTCGAAAAAATTTGTGATGTACTGATATCATGGTAATGTATTAATACTTGAGAAAGAAGAACAAAACAGGTAAATTCGGAGACAAGCTCATGGTACGCCATGATCCCATATGGAAATCTGGGTCGAACCGAATTTAATCCCACCTGCAAATTTAGGACCCTAGTTTGACCCTGAATTTTTCGGGTTGGAAAAGTTATGCCCGATGAGGTGGTAACCTAAGTCGGAGTCCCGGCCACGGCGCACATTGGTCACTGAGATTGCGCAACATCAGCAGGCTAAGTCAGTGGCAGCTAGCTCTCAGAAGGCGAACATGGAAGTGGACGAGGAGCACATCCGGCATTGCATGCTGTATGAATGTCGTCGCGGTAGCACCCCCACAAGTACTGTAAGGGACATTACCAGTTTGCACACCAATGCATATCGCATCGTCAGTGCTGTCGTTGGTTCGGACGATTTCGAGAAAAAAATTTGACCTATCGCACCGTCCCAAAGCCGGGAGAGCCACAGAAGTGGGTCTCCCGGCTTTGAAGACCTTAGTGGAAACCGACCCACGAGTGACCACGCTGATTGGCCGAACAGCTGGGGACTAACAGTTTGGGGCCGCCCCGGTGGCGCAGTGGTTTAAGCGCTGGTTAATGACCATTCGTCCGAGATGGGTCTGGGTTCGAATCCCGTGAGGATTGGATGTTGTGCTTGTCTTACGGCACTATAGGTGAAGTCAGTGGCCCTGAATTGAGGACGGACGACTTCTTGTAGCCCACTGAGTTGCTCACGGTGGTCGTTAAACCTCCAATAAAAAAAATAAACAGTTTGGGTACCCCAGCAACTAACAGCTGGCAAAAAGAAAATCGTATCAGTACATGCGTTTTCCTGCTTGCACGCGACAAAGATGAACTGTTATTGGACCGGATTGTGACAGGTGACGAGAAATGGGTCCTGTATGACAATGTCAGCTCCCGGAAACAGTGGTTGGACGCAAAAAAAAAAAAAAAGCTCATGCCGACTCCCAAAGCCAGTTTACACCCACGTAAGGTCCTGCTGTTTGTTTGGTGGGATATGCGCGGCGTCGTGTTTTTGATCTTCTTCCGGACAAACCACTATTACTGCCGTCAGCTCGACGATCTGCACGCAGCGCTCACGTCGAAACGACCGGCACTGCGGAAATGCAAGGGTATCTATTCTGTTACGCCAGGATGAAGAGAGACTTCACACAGCACGGGTGGCCTGTCCCAAGATCAGGGACCTAAGCTGGGAGCTGCTGACGTATACCCAGCCTATTTCCCGAACATTGCCCAAGCGCCTACCACCTTTTCCGGTCGTTACGATTCATGTACGGACAGCGGTTCATCAACTGGGACGATGTCGAAAGCGTATTTACTCACTTCTTTGCGTTCAAGTTGCCACAATTCTACAGGGACAGTATCCCACAGCTATCCAGACGATGTGAGCAGGTCGTGCCAAACGATGACGACTACATTTGCACTAATTTGTACTTGGTAATGAGCACTTTTCTGTTACCCTGCATTTTCAGACATTACTTTCATTCCAACCCAATAGCTACTCCAGGTTATTTAGAGTAGATAAATCCTGGACTATGCTTTGCAGCGTTTATTTAAGCTAACGGAAGTCCTTGCCGTAAATTTCTGGACTATGGACTATATGTTTTGCAGCTTTTATTTACGGCAAAGGAAAGTCCCTGCAATAAATTCAAATTTCCCTGAATGTACTTACAGCCGGAGTAGGTACAAACGTCTCAGAAAAGCAGAAGTCTTTTTCCTTTTGATTTTTTTTTAATCTGTGGCGCTGCATGAAGTGATCAGTACAACTGGGAATCGACCATAAGAAAAATGAAAGGCCCAAGCTTCTCTCCATCTCTGTCTTCTTTCTTTTATTTTTTGGTAAACACCGATGTTATTTTTGTGTTGTTATTAAGGCTGACAGGGAAAGGTCTTTAAAATATCTCAGTCTCTCGCCTGCAGTAAAAAGAGGATGTATATCCTCCGGGTGTGGCACGTATTGAAAGTACTTCAGAGCCGGGACGTAACAATATGTTTATGTATATCGCCGTGCCTGAAATTAAACCGATCTTACCGTTCGGCCTCTCTACTTCGCCCTTGCGCCATAGAAATCCACCAACCAACCTCTCTACTTGACGGTGAAAAAACATTTCAATAAAAGTTATTCAAAAGTTTAAAAACTGACGAAAACCGTGTGTATGTGTATACCACTGATATAAGATGGTCTTCTGCTTCCATAAATGTCGACATAATTGCTGCCATAGCCTATAGCAATTAAAAGTGCACTAGTTGGGGAACAAGAACTAAGATTCCTAGACTTTCTGATTTTCCATGTGTCCTTGTTATTACTGACTATTACCTGGTGTGGTTAAAAAAGATTCACTGACTGTTTAATCTGATCTCTACTCACCTTCAAACGGAACGATCATTTCAAGAAAAACTACAGAATAATTATGATATCTGAAAAGCTCCTTTGCCTTCAGGAAGTGTTTTCTCCTTTACACTTGTTTTATTTACTGCTTTATTTTTTTTTAATCTTCTAAGTGAGAGAAAGAAATGATTCTCCCGTTTTGATGTGAGAATGACTAGTTCAACAATAAAAAGTGTCAGTGATCCTTTGATTGCAAATATGTAGCTCGTTTGGCATGTTTTCACTCAGTGAAAATTATCACCGCCTTATACATGTATGATAGTATGTATTGTATTGTGTTTAGGCATGCTTTGGAAACCACTTAGAAATGAAAGAAATATCTCGTTTGAAATCAGCTTCTTTGTCCAGTGAGAGATCACCTGCAACTACTGCATTGTTTCTCCAATCACTAATGGCTGATTTCAGGTCTTCAATCCATCTTGTCTAGATCTACTTCTTGGTCTGCGGACTGGTACCACAGAATTTAGCATCTTATCAAACTAAAAATAGAAAGCCATGTGAATTTTTCTCGTCTATTTAATGTTTCGACACGTGACAGCATACTGTTAACAAGTTCGTAGCTATCTTTTATTCTTGTTGTTAACTTCATAAACATTGGGTGGTTGAGTTACTAAGTCTTATATAGTTGAAGATGATAGTAAAATTGTATGCAAATAATCCTTGCGATTCGTAAATATGTCTAAAAAACTTGTATTCCTTTCTTCATTTAATTGCCTGCAAAGGTTGTCCGTTTGCTGTCTTTTAGTTTCTAACTCTCTCGCTTTTGATCATCTCTTGCGCTGTCGGGAAATCCCCTCACCTCCCGGTCCACCTAAGACCTTCCCGGCCTCGCCTGGGGCAATTTACCTCCTCGTACTTTCGTGACCGCTCGCTACCTCAACCTCGAGACAACTCTCCTTCGCCTCCTTCCCTTGTCTCCAAGAAATGTCCTTTAGCATATCCAAAAATTTTCCGAGAGAAAGAACCACACCGCTTTTGGGTAAATCTTAGGCCTCAAAGTAAAAATGTGAGGGCTAGTGCATTAGTCGGCACCATTGAAATTGAAACCCGAAAAGCATCAAAAGAGGCGCGATAGAGTTAATCTCCATTCAACATACAAATGGCAAATACTACGTATAGACACCTTGTCGTCTTAGCAAATAACCGTGCATCCGGTGTCTAATGGGGAACTGACTCAGAGAAATTTCTCTCACGCTTTGTGGAGACAAAGGAAAGTGGAGCACGAGATGGAATAAAAGTTGCATTTTGAGATTTTATATGCAATCCTAAAACCCCGTATAAAATCTCTGTAACAATACACTATCTTTGCTATTACGGTGTTAGAAACTATAGGATCTGTATTGGGAATGTCCACGCCAGGGCAACAACAAAGATCTGTACGATTTGGTCATATCACAATACACGGTTAGAATTGGGTTATGAATGAAGACGTGCAATTCTCAGTTTGAAAAAGAATTACCTGAAAAGTTTTACTGCAAGATGCCGATGTTGGAAATAAAATTATTTAAAATAAATTTAGTCCAACATGCACGTGCATAGATATCCCCAGGGGATGGCGGGAGGCAATCCCAAGCCTTGTGACGATACTTAGGCCCCAGGGGATATCGGGGGATTGCAAGGGTCGATGCAGTCAGTTCCCAAGAAGGGAGCGACGTGACCTTCACCTTGGGGATTAGATGAACCCCTCAGAAGGTCAAGTGACCTTGGCATCCGTGGACAAGGTGAGACCCAAAGAGGTGAGAGGGAGTTGAGTTCGAGTAGCAGCGATCGACAGACGTGGATAGTGAGTGCCAAGAGATGTTCATAGAGCGATGTGACAAGAGATAGATGAAGTACTGCCAGCGCTGACAATTAGATAACGATTAGGATTGAAAACCTGAGAGACATATGGAGATTCCAGATAAGCTATTTTCCTTTTCCCTGTTATTGCATGTACTTGCTTAAATTTATTCATAACCCTATTTAGAGCACGTGGCGTGTGTAATGGTCATGATCAAACAATGAAAACCCAGTTAGCTAGGTAAAACCTTTAAGTAAAGCATAGGAGAAAAGGAACTATAAGTAAAATAAATCACTAAGCATTGCACTTATATATATATATATGTATACAGGGATGTAAGGTCAGGTGATGCGTAATATCACAGCCTCTCCTTGACAAATGTCAACCCCGCCTTCTCGTGGTGCATCCTGTTCCTACTAAAGGGGCTCTGACGACCGCCAATAGCGGTATAATTATACCATCGGGATTAGAGGAAATTCTATCCCACACTCACCAACCCGCTTGGCCAGCTTGGTGAGTTACGGCCAAACCCCTCCAAAATGACTCCACAACTTAAATCTTGGCCCTCAGTCTCCGGCAGCTGGAATGTACCTGGCCAAGGCAGCGGCCAGTGCGACATGAAGGCAGAGGGTGCTAAGAATCCCCGGAGGACCGGACTAGGCTGCCATCTGATGCTGACCTTGGCAAAGTAACAATGGACGCTCCCTATCTTCTGATTCAAGGCTTCTTGAATTGGAAGAGGAACTACAAAGGATCAAGTGGGACATCGTGGGGCTAAGTGAGGTAAGGAGAAAAGGAGAAGATCTCATCGAACTGAAAAGTGGACATCTCTTCTACTATCGTGGGACAGATACTGGCAGAACTAGTGGTGTTGGATTTATAATAAACAAGAAACTGAAGGATAAAGTTGTAGAATTTGAAAGTTCCTCTGACAGAGCTGCACGGCTTGTTATCCAACTCTCGAAAAGATACCAGGCTCAGATTATTCAAACTTATGCACCCACCACAAGTCATGCTGAAGAAGAAATTGAAGAATTTTATGAGGAAATTTGTCATCTAAATAATAAAGGTAAGCAGCACTTGAAGATAATTATGGGAGATTTCAATGCAAAAATAGGGCAACGACAACAGAATGAAACTTCAGTAGGTAAATTCGGTCACGGCAACAGAAACCAGCGTGGAAATACTCTCGTTGAGTTTGCAGAGGCAGAAGGGTTTTTCATCTTGAACTCCTTCTTCAAGAAAAAGCCACACAGGCAATGGACATGGAGACATCCAAATGGGACGACAAGTGAAATTGATTTTATTATGTGTAACAAAAAATTCGTCATAGAAGACTGCAGTGTGCTAAACAAGTTCAACACAGGTAGTGACCATAGATTGGTGAGATGTAAGATGCACCTCAACACTAAACTTGAACGTGGCAAGCTCATAAGACAAACAAAATCTATTGACATAACCAACCTTAAAAAACACCATAATACCTTCAAGTTGGAACTGAAGAACAGGTTCTCTGCTTTAGAAGGCCTAACATCGGAAGAAGTGGACATCTCTGAAGTTAACAGAAAAGTAACCAAAGCTCTTATGGAAACAGCAACAAAATTAGCTGGGTCTAAGAACAAGTTGCATGTAAATAAATTATCAGGAAAAACGAAAATGTTGATGCAAAAAAGAAGAGAGATGAGGACAACTAAAGAAGATGTGACTTCCAAAGTGGAATATATAGAGCTATGCAAGACAGTACGAAAAAGTATCACTGAAGACGTAAGAAAATTCAACTGTGAACTAGTGAGGAAAGCAATTGAAAACAACCAAAGCCTAAAGATAGCAAAGGGACATCTCAGTAAGGGAAGAAAACAGATTATGGCGCTGAGAAAAGAAGATGGTTCTGTAACAAGAAATAGAGGCGAAATTTTGATAAGAGTGAAAGATTTCTACTCCAAATTATATGAAAGGGATGATACATGCAGTCCAGACATCATGAAAGATACCAGTACCAGAGTTCCTCCAGTCCTTCCAGCAGAAGTTGCACATGCAATCAAGAACATGAAGCGGGGAAAAGCTCCAGGAGAAGATGGAATTACTGTAGACATCATACAAGAAGCAAGTGGAGAAATCGAAACAGTACTCGCCCAAATTTTCACTCGATGCCTTAATGAAGGAAAGATTCCTGAGGATTGGAACACCGCTACAATGATCCTGCTACATAAGAAAGGTGACATTGAGGATCTCGGAAACTACAGACCTATCAGCCTCCTATCAGTAGTTTATAAAATCTTCACTAAAGTTCTTTCACACCGCTTGAAGGTAACACTGGACATGGCTCAACCGAGAGAACAAGCTGGATTCAGGAGTGGCTACAGCACAATAGATCATATCCATGTGCTGAGAGAACTAATTGAAAGAGCGAGGGAATATGAACTTCCATTGTGCATGGCTTTTATCGATTATGAAAAAGCCTTTGATTCGGTGAAACCATCAGCAGTTACAATGGCTCTGAAAACCTGCGGTATTGAAGATGCATACATTAATATTATTAATAACATCTATGAAAATGCAAGTGCAAAGATTAGGCTGTTTGAAAATACAACACACATAAAAATTGGAAAGGGAGTGAGATAAGGTGACACCATATCTCCGAAGCTCTTTAATGCCATATTGGAGGGTGTTTTTCAGTCACTGAGCTGGGAAAACAAGGGGATAAAGATTAATGGAGATTATCTAACCCACCTTCGTTTTGCTGATGACGTAGTCATTTTTGCAACTAGCCCATCAGAGCTGCAGAGTATGATCCAGGAACTAGCTGACAAGAGTAAAGAAGTGGGATTAAAAATGAACTTTCAGAAGACAAAAGTGATGTTCAATGCTTTTACAAGAAATGAAGATTTATCGATTGATGGAGAAAAGCTGGAGATAACAGACACGTACGTTTATCTTGGACAGCAGATATCAAGTGAGGGTCACATTGATGAAGAAATTAATCGGCGTACAAAACTTGCCTGGAGAGCTTTTGGAAGAAACAGCATAATTTTCAAGAGCAATATGCCATTATGTCTTAAAAGAAAAGTGTTTGATCAATGCATCCTTCCAGTGCTTACGTATGGTGCAGAGACTTGGACCTTAACTAAAAGAGACATACAAAGGCTGCAGACAACTCAAAGAAGCATGGAGAGGTGCATACTTGGTGTAACCAAGAGAGATAAGAAGAGGAACTCGTGGATCCGAAAAATGACAAGAGTGGAAGACATCATGATCAGAGTTAAATCCCTGAAATGGCAATGGGCTGGACATACTGCCAGAAGGACAGATCATCGATGGACAGCCGAAATTTTAGATTGGATTCCAAGGGACAGAAAAAGACCCAGAAGAAGACCACATGGGAGATGGGTGGATGAAATTCGAAAGTATGCAGGGGTGACATGGAGGAGACTGGCACAAGACAGACCGTTGTGGAGGAAACTTGGGAGACCTTCGTCCAGCAGTGGATTGATAGTAGAGGGAAATGACCGATCCGAGCTTAAAGTGGAGCCCATAGACTTAACATTAGGCTCCTTCTGGAGCAGGTGGAGCCAGCTGGAGCAAGCTGCAGCCGAGCAAACGGAGGGGCGTGGTCAGTAGCAGCCTCCAATTCCCCGCTGCAATTTTTCCCCCTCGACCGAAGTGTGTGCTTATCTCCGAAGATAGTAGTATTTATTGGACTTTGTCGAATTTTGGGGGAAATCAATGAAGGTTTATTCCTTTTTTTTTTAATTTAATGAAGGTTTATTCATTATTTATTTTCCCCTCTCTCGACCCCATCCCCTTAGGTTATTGTTATGTAAAACGTTTTTTCCCTCGTAATTTGTTGATGTTTTTTTTTCAATTAATTTTCATGAATTCCTCATGTGTCTTCCCTAATGAAAATTATGTAGGGTAAGTATTAATTAATCATTTCTCTTTTTTTCTCGAATAATACGGTCATGTCCTCATCTCAAGAAATGTTATTATGATATCTTATTTTTGTTCATAAATGTTTGATTTTGAGGGATGGCAACGCCCGAGTGGGAAAGGGGTTGGATATAGGGGGATGGCAACTCAATGTGTTGCCCCTAGCGGTGCTTCTTGGAACTTTCGATTGATCTTTGATTTTGAGGGATGGCAACGCCCGAGTGGAAAAGGGGTTGGATATAGGGGGATGGCAACTCGATGTGTTGCCCCTAGCGGTGCTTCTTGGAACTTTCGATTGATCTTTGATTTTGAGGGATGGCAACGCCCGAGTGGGAAAGGGGTTGGATATAGGGGGATGTCAACTCGATGTGCTGCCCCCTAGCGGTGCTTCTTGGAACTTTCGATTGATCTTTGATTTTGAGGGATGGCAACGCCCGAGTGGGAAAGGGGTTGATATAGGGGGATGTCAACTCGATGTGCTGCCCCCTAGCGGTGCTTCTTGGAACTTTCGATTGATCTTTGATTTTGAGGGATGGCAACGCTCGAGTGGGAAAGGGGTTGGATATAGGGGATGCCAACTCGATGTACTACCCCTAGCGATGCTTCTTGGAACTTTCGATGGATCTTTGATTTTGGGGGATGGCAACGACCGAGTGGGGAAAGGGCACTGCGTAGGTGTTAGATATGATGATGCTTCTTGGAACTTTATTATTTCGATGGATCTTTGATTTTGAGGGATGGCAACGACTGAGTGGGGTCCGTTGGGAATTTTTGCATTTATTCCTGTGGTTTGCAAGCAAGATTTTCCCCCTCTTCAATACTATTTTTCCCCCGGAGGAAATTTTTACGTAACGATGCTGGGGAATTTTCTTTCCAAGGGAATAAAATGCTCCTAAGGTCTTAGCGAGGTTCTAACTCACGATGATTTGGTTTCCAAAAATAGTCAGGGGGTCAAATGGTTTTCGTGTACTACGTATTCCCTATATATATATTTTTTTAAATTACTTTTACGTTATTTCTTCATGTGTTTTTATATATTTTTCGTATGTTTTGAGGAGTTTTTTCGTGTAGATGTAATGAATTTTCTGGGGAACTTTTCTTTTCCTCCATTCAATTTTATTTCAGACCATGAGACGAGGAAATGCTTCTTTAGAAATTATTTCGTTCTTGTTCGCAGTAATTACTGGACATAGACTTCATGTTAATTCTGAGTCTTTCACCCCTGCAATAATATTTTCTCGTAATTTTTTCGTATGTTCAAGAACTCTACAGATCTTTCCCAGTTAAAATTCTGCTCAAACAATATTTTCGGTCTTTATTTCCTTATAGCTTCCCAATTTCCGATATTTTCTTCCTCTATCTTTGAAATTTCATTAAACTTCTCAATAGGTCAGGATTCTTTTTTTTTTTCTTGGACAAACTTATGAGTCCTTTTATTTACACTATCTTTTTTTTCATTTCATTTTTAGCAAACGAATATTTTAGATGCAACAAATCGTCAGATTTTGGTTTCCTTATATAGCATATTTTCCAACTTGCTTAAAAATATTCCTCAAAACTTGCATGTATGTCAAATATACATTTTTTATTCTTTCGTAGTTAGCCATACTTTTCGTGGACTGCCTCGACAGGAAAGCATTGAATGTCAAGACATACAATCTAAAACCTTTTTCTTTCAATAAAATTTGTATTCTTTGGGCTGAATATTTTTCCGTCTCGTCCGAAAAAACATTCATTCTAGAGGCAAAGCGACTAATTCCGTTCTTCCCATAAACATTATTTTTTATTTATTTGATATTCAGAGTTGTATACATTTACTATCCAAAAAAGAGATATATTTAATGTAAAGGTATATTCTTCCAAGCTGGGGAAATATATGTATATATTAGTTCATTTCCAGTTAAAGGAAATGCATCTTTATATTTCAATATGAAAAAAGAAGCCCTATAAGTGAAAGCTCAACCTAAAGACGGATAGATTGTTCCCACTCTCTCTACTCTATGACATTTCTTTACTGAATGAACCATGGCCTTTTTTTTCATGAACTGCTTTAAAATCTTCGTTCTCACTTTACTATTGTCAGATTCCATGTCCCTTCAGTTCTTTACTTATTCAATTTTAATTTATTAAGAGAGTAGAACTCTTTTAGGCTTTCGAACTCTTTTAGGCTTTCTATTGACAGATTCCATGTCCCTCCAGTTCTTTACTTATTCAATTTTAATTTATTAAGAGAGTAGAACTCTTTTAGGCTTTCGAAGTACTTTCAAGTCTTTCATTACGAAAATTTTCACTCTCATGAAAGAAGCCATAATCGAGATGATTTACTATCGTTTCAATGAAAGTGTTTACGCATTCATTGCTATGATGTCAGATTTCATTTTCTTGTACTTCGAACAGAAATGAGTTTGAATCATTCGTCGAGAAAACATTTTTCATATATATATATATATTTTGCCTCCGAATCAAACGAACTCAAAAAATAAGAGACGCACTTTAATATTTTTTCCTCTTATGAGAGGAATACGGGAATATGATACCAAAATTAAAGAATATAGAATATCGACTTTCCTCTCAACACCTTTCATCTACGTTTTTTTTTATTTTTTTTATTTTCAATAAGCTGTTTCTATATTTTTACAACTGAATAGAATTATTTATTGAAAAGTTCTAAGTAAGACGAAAAATGGTTTTGTTGATTTCCTAAGAGGATGATTTTGGAAATTTTCGTTTTCTGGTAATTGTAAAAATCTCATAGAATAACATGGGAAAACTAGCATGCATAAAAGACTGTTTTGGATCGAGTAAATTGAAAGAATTTTACAAAGTTCATTTCAGAAAAGTACATTCCTTCCTAGTGTCAAAACGAATCACTTCGTTTTTTCTAAGATACACTTTGGAATCTTATAAAAGTGCATAGGGTCAAAAACGATTTTGATGATTTTACTAAGATGACAGATTTCGGATTTCTTATGATAGAAAATACAGTGAATTTCCCATTGAATAACATGGGAAACTGCGAAATTTAAGAAGTACGTTTTCGTTCAAGTAAAATATTTTAAAAGTCTTTTTTCGAATCAGTTGAAAACAGACAGGGTGTGTTTCTGAACAGCTCATTATTTCCCAAGATCAAAACGATTCACTTCGTTTTCTTTTTTTTTTTTTTTTTTTTCCTAATGTGCGTTTCTGAAAGAAGTAAAAATAGTTTAGCTAGAAAATTGGAAAGATATTTTTATGAATCCTAGACTGGTTATTTTCGTATAGCTAGAGGGGTCTTCAGTGAGAGCACTTATTCTCTTTACAAACTAAGAGAATGAAGTGTAGTCAGTTTGAAAAAAAAATTCAAACTCCCTAAATTTAGCCTTTTGTCCTGGTTTCGACTCAATACTGTAAAGCATTGCTCTCAGACCAGTTGAATTCCTGGCCCTTAATGAAATACATTAAACCTTTCCCTTAAAAATAAGCAATCTCTTCTTCAATACCAGATCCCCAATAAATTTCTTTAAGAGTTATTCATTCCCACTTTTACTTTTAAAAACTTAAAATTCATTATTATTTAACTCATTACAAGAAATGAAACTCGTTCATACAGAAAAAATATAAATGAATAAAAATAAATAAAGTAGTCCTAAAAAGGACTGTTTTTCTGGGTCCCCTTCATACAGCTGCTCCATGATCGGTATAAGGAATTTTTTTTACCTGCTGATATCTCAGCACATTGACTTCACAGTCTCTAGCAAGTTCTTTACAATTATACTTTCCAAGAACGCTTTGGACGGGACATGGTCTCCAGTGACTGCAACAAAAGATTCTGCTAGAATCTTGGGGTTAAGCAATGCAACGGCATCATCGAAATACTTTTGCCACTTGGATTCGGGGTGGCATATGCACAGCTGTGGGCCGTGATGTTTGCGAATATGCGATTTGGGGGTTGGTGGCACTCCATACAATAATATAAGTTATTGACATGTTCCTGAAGGCGATCCCTTACCATGTCAGCAAGCATGATGAAAAACTCTTCATCTGAGATGGAAGCAACAGGGGAAGAAATCCTTGGATGGTGTAAAACAGCCTTTCTAAAGACAGGTCCAAATAGTAGTTGAGTAATGCTGTCCCATATTTTTCCACATTGATCAATAAGAGTTCCAAATTGTTGACAAGTCAGCTTTATCGGAACAGGATTCAATCGACGAAAACCATGAATTCTGGGGGAAAGCACTTCTAACGTGTAACTGCCAGAAGCATCTAAGAGGGAAGGACAGCAGGAAACGATAAGTTCACGATTAATCAAGATGTCACAATTCATGCCTTGAATCCAGTGTGATTTTCCCATGAATTTTCGGAACGTTGAAGCTGACATTGTTATTCCATTCTTAGAAGGGTAGAAAGATTCCCCATCTTTCCTATAACTTCGAATATGAACTCGGACCGTGTTGTTAAAATCGCATACTTTTGCAAACGTGTTTTCACCTAAATAAAAATGATGAGGTGCAAGATTTTTCATAGAAATTCTTGGGAGGATAACTTCTCCACACGATTTGGGCTTTAAAGGAACGGACTCACATACCTTCTTAGCGAGAGTAGCAGAAATTTCACCACTTTGCTTCATCGTGGAAATGGAATCGGTAGCGCTCAAAGCAACAGACAAAAAAGAAGTGACTCGTTTGAAGACTAAAGACAAACTGAAGGAACAGCTCTTATTCTAAGTCAAAACTGAGAAGAGGTTGGAGTTCGTCACTTGTTTACTGCTTGAGAGGGAAAGAGCAGAGTCATGGGGTAAAGAACACTCGGTTATCTTCTTTCTAAAAGTCAAATTCAATCTAATGTTTGGAGCATTCTTTTGTCGAGGCAGACCATGACTCCAATACGAATTAGTTGGTGGCAGGATCTGTAGTAAAGTTCCAGATCTCAAAGATAAGGAAACTGGTTTAAACCCGTTTCGCTTGAAAACAAGAGTCTCTTTCCTGTCCGAGAGATACTGATGTAATACAAGACAAAGGATCTAATTCAGCTTCGTCATCATGGTGATCACCGATTTGGTTATCACCATTTCTTATAAAAGTGCATGGGGATCAAAAAACGATTTTGATGATTTTACTAAGATGACAGATTTCGGATTTCTTATGATAGAAAATACAGTGAATTTCCCATTGAATAACATGGGAAACTACGAAATTTAAGAAGCACGTTTTCGTTCAAGTAAAATATTTTAAAAGGTAATCAGTTGAAAACAGACATTGTGTGTTTCTGAACAGATCATTATTTCCTAAAATCAAAACGAGTCACTTCGTTTTTTCCTAACGTACGTTTCTGAAAGAAGTAAAAATAGTTTAGCTAGAAAATTGGAAAGAATTTTTTATGAATCCTAGACTGTTTATTTTTTTATAACTAGAGGGGTCGTCAGTGAGAGCACTTATTCTCTTTACAAACTAAGAGAATGAAGTGTAGTCAGTTTGAAAAAAATTCAAACTCCCCTAAATTTAGTCTTTTGTCCTGGTTTCGACTCAATACTGTAAAGCATTGCTCTCAGACCAGTTGAATTCCTGGCCCTTAATGAAATACATTAAGCCTTTCCCTTAAAAATAAGCAATCTCTTCTTCAATACCAGATCCCCAATAAATTTCTTTAAGAGTTATTCATTCATCCTTTTACTTTTAAAACTTGAAATTCGTTATTATTTAACTCCTTATAAAAATGAAACACATTCACACTTTTACTTTAAAAAACTTGAAATAACTTCATACAAAATGAAACCCATTCCCTTTTACTTTTAAAATTATAGAAAAAATAGATGATACAGAACATAGGTTCACTTTCTCATTCACACTCATGCATACAGAAAACAAAATTAAATAGTGCTATTTGAGCTGCATGGAGGTGTCAAGATGGGTGGGAAAAACCTCCATCTATCATTCAATTGGACTAAAACTGTTGAAGGATGTGAGCTATTCTCACTAGCTCCTCCATGCAAGCTGTCTGTCTCGAGGTTGGCCATCCCAGTCGATGATTTTATTTCAATCATTTCCACTTCGGAATCTGAATCCCAAGTAAGATCAATAATTTCAACTTCGGAATCTGAATCCCAAGTAAGATCAATAATTTCCGAATCTTCAGAAGTTAAGTCAACAACCTCCGGTTCTTGGGTAGAGTCTTCCACAACCCAGAAGTTTTCCCACTGTGAGGGGGAGGAAGAGACCTAATCCACTGATTAACGTAGAAATCGTCTCTAGATTCCTGGAGGAGAGAAAAAAATATATATATATATAATAAGAAATAAAAAAAAATAAAACCCTACATCCTAGATAAAGCAAAGAGAAAAATTAAAAATATTCTTACCGAGTCGAAGTCCAGGGGAGGTGTAGGGGAATTATTTCCTTTCAACATCTGTGATTCTAATAGCATGCGTTACTTCAAAGAAAACTTCGAGAAGCTGTGAGAATCTGATATCTCTCTTGCTACTATTATACTAGCAGAAGGATTGATAAGGAGGGATCATGTGATAACATACACGGAATAGAATGGTCTTTGAGGTCAACTTAAATCGACAGATCGCTCTATTTTATAAACTTTCCATTGTACAGGAAATAACATCTTTCTCAAACACCATAGTTCATGGGACCTTCTAAGGAGGTAAAAATATTCTAACGCGTATCTAATCAATGTTCTGTATACTTAAGACCAAGCGTAAATGGAATCGATAGCACTCTTCCTCCCTGAAGGAAATGACGTCTGCATACTTCTCAAAATCCTTTGTTCCCTAAGTCAAACGCATGGAGGGAAAATCAAGTAATCTTATCTGTATTCCTTCGTTGAAAGTGTAATGCTGATTCGAATTTAACTTGAGAAAGGAAATGTTTTGTATCTTTTCTAAACAAACATACACTTTCAACGAAGGAATACAGATAAGATTACTTGATTTTCCCTCCATGCGTTTGACTTAGGGAACAAAGGATTTTGAGAAGTATGCAGACGTCATTTCCTTCAGGGAGGAAGAGTGCTATCGATTCCATTTACGCTTGGTCTTAAGTATACAGAACATTGATTAGATACGCGTTAGAATATTTTTACCTCCTTAGAAGGTCCCATGAACTATGGTGTTTGAGAAAGATGTTATTTCCTGTACAATGGAAAGTTTATAAAATAGAGCGATCTGTCGATTTAAGTTGACCTCAAAGACCATTCTATTCCGTGTATGTTATCACATGATCCCTCCTTATCAATCCTTCTGCTAGTATAATAGTAGCAAGAGAGATATCAGATTCTCACAGCTTCTCGAAGTTTTCTTTGAAGTAACGCATGCTATTAGAATCACAGATGTTGAAAGGAAATAATTCCCCTACACCTCCTGGACTTCGACTCGGTAAGAATATTTTTAATTTTTCTCTTTGCTTTATCTAGGATGTAGGGTTTTATTTTTTTTATTTCTTATTATATATATATATATATTTTTTCTCTCCTCCAGGAATCTAGAGACGATTTCTACGTTAATCAGTGGATTAGGTCTCTTCCTCCCCTCACAGTGGGAAAACTTCTGGGTTGTGGAAGACTCTACCCAAGAACCGGAGGTTGTTGACTTAACTTCTGAAGATTCGGAAATTATTGATCTTACTTGGGATTCAGATTCCGAAGTTGAAATTATTGATCTTACTTGGGATTCAGATTCCGAAGTGGAAATGATTGAAATAAAATCATCGACTGGGATGGCCAACCTCGAGACAGACAGCTTGCATGGAGGAGCTAGTGAGAATAGCTCACATCCTTCAACAGTTTTAGTCCAATTGAATGATAGATGGAGGTTTTTCCCACCCATCTTGACACCTCCATGCAGCTCAAATAGCACTATTTAATTTTGTTTTCTGTATGCATGAGTGTGAATGAGAAAGTGAACCTATGTTCTGTATCATCTATTTTTTCTATAATTTTAAAAGTAAAAAGGGAATGGGTTTCATTTTTGTATGAAGTTATTTCAAGTTTTTTAAAGTAAAAGTGTGAATGTGTTTCATTTTTATAAGGAGTTAAATAATAACGAATTTCAAGTTTTAAAAGTAAAAGGATGAATGAATAACTCTTAAAGAAATTTATTGGGGATCTGGTATTGAAGAAGAGATTGCTTATTTTTAAGGGAAAGGCTTAATGTATTTCATTAAGGGCCAGGAATTCAACTGGTCTGAGAGCAATGCTTTACAGTATTGAGTCGAAACCAGGACAAAAGACTAAATTTAGGGGAGTTTGAATTTTTTTCAAACTGACTACACTTCATTCTCTTAGTTTGTAAAGAGAATAAGTGCTCTCACTGACGACCCCTCTAGTTATAAAAAAATAAACAGTCTAGGATTCATAAAAAATTCTTTCCAATTTTCTAGCTAAACTATTTTTACTTCTTTCAGAAACGTACGTTAGGAAAAAACGAAGTGACTCGTTTTGATTTTAGGAAATAATGATCTGTTCAGAAACACACAATGTCTGTTTTCAACTGATTACCTTTTAAAATATTTTACTTGAACGAAAACGTGCTTCTTAAATTTCGTAGTTTCCCATGTTATTCAATGGGAAATTCACTGTATTTTCTATCATAAGAAATCCGAAATCTGTCATCTTAGTAAAATCATCAAAATCGTTTTTTGATCCCCATGCACTTTTATAAGAAATGGTGATAACCAAATCGGTGATCACCATGATGACGAAGCTGAATTAGATCCTTTGTCTTGTATTACATCAGTATCTCTCGGACAGGAAAGAGACTCTTGTTTTCAAGCGAAATGGGTTTAAACCAGTTTCCTTATCTTTGAGATCTGGAACTTTACTACAGATCCTGCCACCAACTAATTCGTATTGGAGTCATGGTCTGCCTCGACAAAAGAATGCTCCAAACATTAGATTGAATTTGACTTTTAGAAAGAAGATAACCGAGTGTTCTTTACCCCATGACTCTGCTCTTTCCCTCTCAAGCAGTAAACAAGTGACGAACTCCAACCTCTTCTCAGTTTTGACTTAGAATAAGAGCTGTTCCTTCAGTTTGTCTTTAGTCTTCAAACGAGTCACTTCTTTTTGTCTGTTGCTTTGAGCGCTACCGATTCCATTTCCACGATGAAGCAAAGTGGTGAAATTTCTGCTACTCTCGCTAAGAAGGTATGTGAGTCCGTTCCTTTAAAGCCCAAATCGTGTGGAGAAGTTATCCTCCCAAGAATTTCTATGAAAAATCTTGCACCTCATCATTTTTATTTAGGTGAAAACACGTTTGCAAAAGTATGCGATTTTAACAACACGGTCCGAGTTCATATTCGAAGTTATAGGAAAGATGGGGAATCTTTCTACCCTTCTAAGAATGGAATAACAATGTCAGCTTCAACGTTCCGAAAATTCATGGGAAAATCACACTGGATTCAAGGCATGAATTGTGACATCTTGATTAATCGTGAACTTATCGTTTCCTGCTGTCCTTCCCTCTTAGATGCTTCTGGCAGTTACACGTTAGAAGTGCTTTCCCAGAATTCATGGTTTTCGTCGATTGAATCCTGTTCCGATAAAGCTGACTTGTCAACAATTTGGAACTCTTATTGATCAATGTGGAAAAATATGGGACAGCATTACTCAACTACTATTTGGACCTGTCTTTAGAAAGGCTGTTTTACACCATCCAAGGATTTCTTCCCCTGTTGCTTCCATCTCAGATGAAGAGTTTTTCATCATGCTTGCTGACATGGTAAGGATCGCCTTCAGGAACATGTCAATAACTTATATTATTGTATGGAGTGCCACCAACCCCCAAATCGCATATTCGCAAACATCACGGCCCACAGCTGTGCATATGCCACCCCCGAATCCAAGTGGCAAAAGTATTTCGATGATGCCGTTGCATTGCTTAACCCCAAGATTCTAGCAGAATCTTTTGTTGCAGTCACTGGAGACCATGTCCCGTCCAAAGCGTTCTTGGAAAGTATAATTGTAAAGAACTTGCTAGAGACTGTGAAGTCAATGTGCTGAGATATCAGCAGGTAAAAAAAAAATTCCTTATACCGATCATGGAGCAGCTGTATGAAGGGGACCCAGAAAACAGTCCTTTTTAGGACTACTTTATTTATTTTTATTCATTTATATTTTTTCTGTATGAACGAGTTTCATTTCTTGTAATGAGTTAAATAATAATGAATTTTAAGTTTTTAAAAGTAAAAGTGGGAATGAATAACTCTTAAAGAAATTTATTGGGGATCTGGTATTGAAGAAGAGATTGCTTATTTTTAAGGGAAAGGTTTAATGTATTTCATTAAGGGCCAGGAATTCAACTGGTCTGAGAGCAATGCTTTACAGTATTGAGTCGAAACCAGGACAAAAGGCTAAATTTAGGGGAGTTTGAATTTTTTTTCAAACTGACTACACTTCATTCTCTTAGTTTGTAAAGAGAATAAGTGCTCTCACTGAAGACCCCTCTAGCTATACGAAAATAACCAGTCTAGGATTCATAAAAATATCTTTCCAATTTTCTAGCTAAACTATTTTTACTTCTTTCAGAAACGCACATTAGGAAAAAAAAAAAAAAAAAAAAAAAGAAAACGAAGTGAATCGTTTTGATCTTGGGAAATAATGAGCTGTTCAGAAACACACCCTGTCTGTTTTCAACTGATTCGAAAAAAGACTTTTAAAATATTTTACTTGAACGAAAACGTACTTCTTAAATTTCGCAGTTTCCCATGTTATTCAATGGGAAATTCACTGTATTTTCTATCATAAGAAATCCGAAATCTGTCATCTTAGTAAAATCATCAAAATCGTTTTTGACCCTATGCACTTTTATAAGATTCCAAAGTGTATCTTAGAAAAAACGAAGTGATTCGTTTTGACACTAGGAAGGAATGTACTTTTCTGAAATGAACTTTGTAAAATTCTTTCAATTTACTCGATCCAAAACAGTCTTTTATGCATGCTAGTTTTCCCATGTTATTCTATGAGATTTTTACAATTACCAGAAAACGAAAATTTCCAAAATCATCCTCTTAGGAAATCAACAAAACCATTTTTCGTCTTACTTAGAACTTTTCAATAAATAATTCTATTCAGTTGTAAAAATATAGAAACAGCTTATTGAAAATAAAAAAAATAAAAAAAAACGTAGATGAAAGGTGTTGAGAGGAAAGTCGATATTCTATATTCTTTAATTTTGGTATCATATTCCCGTATTCCTCTCATAAGAGGAAAAAAAATATTAAAGTGCGTCTCTTATTTTTTGAGTTCGTTTGATTCGGAGGCAAAATATATATATATATATGAAAAATGTTTTCTCGACGAATGATTCAAACTCATTTCTGTTCGAAGTACAAGAAAATGAAATCTGACATCATAGCAATGAATGCGTAAACACTTTCATTGAAACGATAGTAAATCATCTCGATTATGGCTTCTTTCATGAGAGTGAAAATTTTCGTAATGAAAGACTTGAAAGTACTTCGAAAGCCTAAAAGAGTTCTACTCTCTTAATAAATTAAAATTGAATAAGTAAAGAACTGGAGGGACATGGAATCTGTCAATAGAAAGCCTAAAAGAGTTCGAAAGCCTAAAAGAGTTCTACTCTCTTAATAAATTAAAATTGAATAAGTAAAGAACTGAAGGGACATGGAATCTGACAATAGTAAAGTGAGAACGAAGATTTTAAAGCAGTTCATGAAAAAAAAAGGCCATGGTTCATTCAGTAAAGAAATGTCATAGAGTAGAGAGAGTGGGAACAATCTATCCGTCTTTAGGTTGAGCTTTCACTTATAGGGCTTCTTTTTCATATTGAAATATAAAGATGCATTTCCTTTAACTGGAAATGAACTAATATATACATATATTTCCCCAGCTTGGAAGAATATACCTTTACATTAAATATATCTCTTTTTTGGATAGTAAATGTATACAACTCTGAATATCAAATAAATAAAAAAATAATGTTTATGGGAAGAACGGAATTAGTCGCTTTGCCTCTAGAATGAATGTTTTTCGGACGAGACGGAAAAATATTCAGCCCAAAGAATACAAATTTTATTGAAAGAAAAAGGTTTTAGATTGTATGTCTTGACATTCAATGCTTTCCTGTCGAGGCAGTCCACGAAAAGTATGGCTAACTACGAAAGAATAAAAAATGTATATTTGACATACATGCAAGTTTTGAGGAATATTTTTTAAGCAAGTTGGAAAATATGCTATATAAGGAAACCAAAATCTGACGATTTGTTGCATCTAAAATAATCGTTTGCTGAAATGAAATGAAAAAAAGATAGTGTAAATAAAAGGACTCATAAGTTTGTCCAAGAAAAAAAAAAAGAATCCTGACCTATTGAGAAGTTTAATGAAATTTCAAAGATAGAGGAAGAAAAATATCGGAAATTGGGAAGCTATAAGGAAATAAAGACCGAAAATATTGTTTGAGCAGAATTTTAACTGGGAAAGATCTGTAGAGTTCTTGAACATACGAAAAAATTACGAGAAAATATTATTGCAGGGGTGAAAGACTCAGAATTAACATGAAGTCTATGTCCAGTAATTACTGCGAACAAGAACGAAATAATTTCTAAAGAAGCATTTCCTCGTCTCATGGTCTGAAATAAAATTGAATGGAGGAAAAAGAAAAGTTCCCCAGAAAATTCATTACATCTACACGAAAAAACTCCCTCAAAACATACGAAAAATATATAAAAACACATGAAGAAATAACGTAAAAGTAATTTAAAAAAATATATATATAGGGAATACGTAGTACACGAAAACCATTTGACCCCCTGACTATTTTTGGAAACCAAATCATCGTGAGTTAGAACCTCGCTAAGACCTTAGGAGCATTTTTATTCCCTTGGAAAGAAAATTCCCCAGCATCGTTACGTAAAAATTTCCTCCGGGGGAAAAATAGTATTGAAGAGGGGGAGAAATCTTGCTTGCAAACCACAGGAATAAATGCAAAAATTCCCAACGGACCCCACTCAGTCGTTGCCATCCCTCAAAATCAAAGATCCATCGAAATAATAAAGTTCCAAGAAGCATCATCATATATAACACCTACGCAGTGCCCTTTCCCCACTCGGTCGTTGCCATCCCCCAAAATCAAAGATCCATCGAAAGTTCCAAGAAGCATCGCTAGGGGTAGTACATCGAGTTGGCATCCCCTATATCCAACCCCTTTCCCACTCGAGCGTTGCCATCCCTCAAAATCAAAGATCAATCGAAAGTTCCAAGAAGCACCGCTAGGGGGCAGCACATCGAGTTGACATCCCCCTATATCAACCCCTTTCCCACTCGGGCGTTGCCATCCCTCAAAATCAAAGATCAATCGAAAGTTCCAAGAAGCACCGCTAGGGGGCAGCACATCGAGTTGACATCCCCCTATATCCAACCCCTTTCCCACTCGGGCGTTGCCATCCCTCAAAATCAAAGATCAATCGAAAGTTCCAAGAAGCACCGCTAGGAGGGCAACACAACGAGTTGCCATCCCCCTATATCCAACCCCTTTTCCACTCGGGCGTTGCCATCCCTCAAAATCAAAGATCAATCGAAAGTTCCAAGAAGCACCGCTAGAGGGCAACACATTGAGTTGCCATCCCCCTATATCCAACCCCTTTCCCACTCGGGCGTTGCCATCCCTCAAAATCAAACATTTATGAACAAAAATAAGATATCATAATAACATTTCTTGAGATGAGGACATGACCGTATTATTCGAGAAAAAAAAGAGAAATGATTAATTAATACTTAACCTACATAATTTTCATTAGGGAAGACACATGAGGAATTCATGAAAATTAATTGAAAAAAAAACATCAACAAATTACGAGGGAAAAAACGTTTTACATAACAATAACCTAAGGAGATGGGGTCGAGAGAGGGGAAAATAAATAATGAATAAACCTTCATTAAATTTAAAAAAAAGGAATAAACCTTCATTGATTTCCTCCCAAAATTCGACAAAGTCCAATAAATACTACTATCTTCGGAGATAAGCACACACTTCGGTCGAGGGGGAAAAATTGCAGCGGGGAATTGGAGGCTGCTACTGACCACGCCCCCTCCGTTTGCTCGGCTGCAGCTTGCTCCAGCTGGCTCCACCTGCTCCAGAAGGAGCCTAATGTTAAGTCTATGGGCTCCACTTTAAGCTCGGATCGGTCATTTCCCTCTACTATTGATAATGGTTGGTTGGTTGGTTGGTTAGTGGATTTTAATGGCGCAAGGGCCAGGTTTGGCCAAAGAGCGCCAGACAAAGAACTAACAGCCACAGAAACGTAAAAGCGCGGAAAATGAGAAAGAGCAGACAGGCTTGTTAAAAGTTGAAAAAGAGAATGATGAAAGCTGGGAAGACAAGGTATTTAATCAGATTTATAAAAAAATTCACTAATTGAGGGACACGAAATGTCACTCTCCTCCCCCACACTCCTCTGCAACGCTGGCAGAGGGCGGGGACGAACTGTCACTCTCCTCCCCCCCCCCCCCCCATGTTCCTCTGCAATGCTGGTTGAGGCTGGGGACGAACTGTCACTCTCCTCCCCCATGTTCCTCTATAATGTTGGGTGAGGGTGGGGACCTCGCTGAGGCCGAGACAGTTTCAATGTTGGTCACGCGGACCGCGACAGTTGGATGGACACTGCACACCTTTGCGGATTGAGGGCCGGGTCTGCTGCACGTGCAGGCTGTCTGCGGGGAACCGGAAGAGGCTTGCGTCTTCAAAAGAGAAGGCGCAGACTCAGCTGGTCGAATAAGCTGGAGCTCGGTGAAATCCACCTGTGTGGCTTGTTCAACTGTAGATCGCCTGGCAAGTGCGGCGAGAGCTACAGGGCGCGGAACAAAGGGCTGCACGGGTTGTGGCAGAGACTGAACTACCGCGGCAAAAGTACGCTGTCGGGTGGTGGGTATACCCAACTTGGCCTTGGCAGCAGGGTACGAGAGGCCTTCCAGGGTCTTGAGACGCTGGATCGCCATCTCGTCCTTCCATTTCATACAAGTGCGGGAGTAAGCTGCATGGGCCTCACCACAGTTAACACAGGAGGCCGCAGAAGTGCAACCTTCCCCGTCATGTTCACTGGAGCCACAATTTGCGCAACGAGCGGAACTCTTACAAAAACGTTGGGAATGCCCGTACCTCTGGCACCTGAAACAGCGCAGAGGACTGGGAATGTACGGGCGAACGCCACAGACCAAGTAGCCAGCCTTGATTTCGGTCGGAACTTTCGGGGAGTTAAAAGTCAAGATCACATTTTTAGACTTAATGAAAGAACCATCACGCCGGAACATCATACGACGTGCAGCAATAACACCTTGGTCTGCAAGTTCAGTCACTAATTCTTCTTCACTGCATGGCAAGAGATCAAACTCCGAAATAACACCCCGAGAGGTGTTAAGAAACGGGTGAGGTGTCACTTTGACAGGAATGCCTTGAAGACTAGAGAGGCGCAGAAAAGCGTTACTCTGAGAAACACTGCAAGTTTGAACAAGCAGGTCCCCAGAGCGAAGCTTCCTCACAGACTTCAAGGGGCCAACCGCAGCGTCCAAAGCTTTAGAAATGAAAAAGGGAGATCTGGTGGACAGTCTCTCATTCGGATCGATGGATTCTACAAGTAAGTGTGTAGCATGCGTAGTCACAGCAATCGAGGGAGACGACGCTTCGGAGCGACTGGTACAGCTGCCGAAGAAGAGGTTCCACATTCTTGGTCCAGGTCAAGGTCTAAAGACCGTTTAAGGGTATGAGACTTGGTAGGTTGAGAAGACGAAGGAGAGTCGTTTGCAACTATCATTTTCTCAGGTGACTTAAAGTTGGAGTTTTTCTTTTTGTTTTTGCCCATGGAAAAAGGAGGTAGATTCGTCTGCAAACTACTCCACCCACCACCGAGCCCTACAAGGGAGAACTGGAGGTCCGCAAGCCAAGAAAAAGACGCTAGACACAGTTCTGGAGCTTATACGTTGCAGATATAGTCCATTGGCTGTGATCACACGCACTCGGCGGACACTTCGGCCTCCTGGTACCGTCATGCCAACGCCTTTGGCATGATCCCACAGCCCCCGGGCTCACCCTGCCGTGCCATACGACAAAAAAGCCGCTAAAGCCCTGTACACAACTTGGTACAAGACTTCTGACTAGAGGTGGGTTAGTCTCTAGCCTCCCGTTTACAGCGAAGCCGGGGTCGAAGAGGAGTGTTGGTACACAGGAGGCACTTATCCGGTCTCCTGCGACCTCAGCCGCCAGACATCCCATTTCCGCCTCACGGGTCTCCGCACGCGGCAAACATGCAGGTAGGTCTAGCACCCAAACCAGCTAAAAGGAAAAAAATAAATCCAAAAAAGACAAATCCTGGCAGGGAACCTAAACGGAATCTCAGCAACCTACGAACTGAGCGGTTAATATAAATCAGTTAGTGGTGGAGGGTAACAAAACCACAAGACCGGGGTGTTAGTACATAACGTGGTAGCGATTAGGTAGAGAATACAACACGGGCAACTAGCCAGTGGAGAAAATAAATAAAAACGAAAATGCGAGACACAAGACCAGCTCGGGAACGTGGGGACGCGACTCCCCAACAGCTGGATGAACAGCCGTCCCTGCAAACACCAACAGCACCGAAACAAAAAACAAGCGGTGGCATGACATCAGATGTTGACCAGTCACAAGGTCAGCTCGGGCCGTGGGGGCGCCGCTCCCCAAATAACTGGAAAACCAGTTATCCCCGTGCGGGGTGATAATGGTTGACAATGATGATGATGATGATGATGATATGTATACAGAAATGATCAGAGACGTTATAGAGAAAAATCGCAATAATAATAAATTTTATGTGTAAGGTATTGTTAACGGCTGCACCCACGAACGTGGTAACTTAATGTTCCTAACTTTCACTTATTAAACCATTTTGCTTATTTCCACATAAGATTCTTGTTTTGTTTTTTATAACCACACAAGACAAAAATGAAGGTATGTGTAAACTAAGATATGTGTTTATGTTTCTAATTTCTTTCACGAGCGGCACCTTTATTCCCCCACCATTCCAGTGACGGGATAAAGGTGAATCACAACGCCGTGCTTTATTATATGCTAGTACATATAAGGGGCACGTTTTTGTCCATATACGATCACTGCAGAACAAAGTTCCCATAGTTATAGTATTGGGCCTTAAATTAAATTTAATCGGTAAATAATCTACAATTGATGCACATATAACTGGTTCGTAATAATAAATATAACATAGCTGCAATTAACCCATTGTGTTTATAAAATTAACGCATTATATATATCGTTGGTGACGTTGACACGTGCTCCATCGAATAGCATTAACACGTGTTCCATTGTTCATAACATTAGCACGTGTTTCACATAGAATATAACAATGGTGAATTGTTTCATAAAGTATATAAAACATTGATACATTGAATCATTTGTTTATAACACCAAGAAGAAGCGGCAACATACAAAATTGCTTCAAGTGAGAAAGTGAGGTTAAACAAAACCAAACAAACACACCAACACTCTATTTTATCCCTGAGGGGCTAGACAAAGAAACATTTATCGTACTCACGGACAAGAGAGAAACTGTACTTGAAATGCCATAAGACAAAACGAAAAATTGCTGGAAAAGTCACTAACACGTTAAGGATTCATATTTCATTTCGAAATGTTCACAATAACAGAATTTCTCAAGAAATACAGACTACATTTTTATTTACTCTCGTATTTTAGTAAAAAAAAAGTAATGCATTTTGAACTCCAATTTGATTCTGTGTTTTTAACACCCACGAGAATTTTGAAATTTATAACTTATTAAAGAGGGTTTTTTATACGCAGAGTAACTGCAATACCAACACAATATACATAAATGCAAGATGTCATCGCTCTATCCACGTCATTTTTATAAACAACGAATAGCAACTGAAAGATTGCGCATGCGACACCGCTGGGATCGAATCCAAAATCTCTCGATAACTATCCGAGTGCGTTCGCTTTACGCTACGGTGCCAACAATTCATAGCGCTATTCGTGGTTTATCAGTCAGCATCTGACTACACAAATCCATATTGACGGGCTCAACAACTGATGTGTCGCCATCTAGTGGCATTCAACAAAGCAAGCTGTTTAATCCCAGCGGTGTCGGATGCACAATTTTTCAGTTGCTATCGTTGTTTATAAAAATAGCGTGTTTTTACATTATCTCCACGTATTAAAATATATTCACCAGAATATACATAGCTGCCTTCACTTCACCTGTTCTCATTTGCATTTTACCCGACTTTTGAGTAATTATGGCTCTACCTGTGGAAAATGACGCAGCACAGACAGACAGAAAATAAAGAAAAGGCACAGCGATTCATCCTTCGGCTCAACTTTTTACGCAGGGTACGGTATTTTTTTGTTTATCGAATAAATATGACATGTCGAAGAACTTTTCTTAGTGCATCTTGCTGATGAATGATAACAGCGATTATTAATTTTTCAACTGCGGGGGGATAATAAGCAAGAAATATTTTTTCCTTTTTTTTAGTGAATGTCTCACAACTTTGGAAGCGGTCTGAAATTCCGTTTTTTGCTTTCTTAGTTACTTGTTGGAAATAAAATCAAGCCTACATAAAAGATTAAAACAGTGTTTCAGATTTTTGATCCTTACATCACGATTTGTTATCGCTGTTTCAATTTGTCATTTTCAGAAAATGCACGGCCGGAGCAAGCTTCTATCATCTGATGGGGCGAGCCTTGAAATTACTCCCCTTCAAGTTCAAAAGTTCTGTTACAGGGCTTGGTGCTGAGTTCTATTACAACGCCCTGTGTGGAGGGTTCGTTTGATGTTTGCTCTTCAGTAAGTTCTGTATCGGGGGTTTAACCCCTAATTCTCCCGACTGGAGCAGATAAATAAAATACGAGGTATCAAAAATCGACTCTAGTTAAACTCTTTTCGTGCAGTGAGGAAGACTGAAATTTTCGTGCTTTCATTACTTTATTTGTCCTTCTGTGTCCTATCGCCGAATTCTGCTTATCTTTTCCCGGCCGATCTCATTCCTCTTATTTCATCCGTTCCGACAATCCCCGCAAGGCCTTCAGTACCTCGCTAAATATCCTCCTTCCTCGACTTTCTGCCACCTAGTCCTGTGTTCTCTTGCCCGGAGAGCAACCCCCTAAAAAAAAACCTGTCCCCTCGTCCGACCTATTCCTAGAAAGCGCGGCCATGCCTTCACTCTCAAAATTCTATGTTCTTAATTGCTTTGCTGCCCCCTCTTATCGCTTCGTCGTGCTGCATGGGACGGCGGAAAAGCAATAAAGTTCAGTTTCATTCTTCTCACATCGACGAAACTATAAATCTAACACCCCCTCTGCTGCGACGCGTGGGAAAAGAAGTACTTTGCCTGTTCGCTGTCCATTCCATCAAAATGGCGGGAATTAAAAGAAAATGGTTCCAATTATTCGTCCCGCAAAATGGCTGCTGAAATTCACTTCTGATAAATATGGAAGCCCCGGTTACAGTTCCCCACTTCTACTCAAATAGTACGCAATTTTTACATTCTCATACCTCCATTACAGGAACGTGTTATGGTCATTCAAAAATCTCACTTCCAGTTTTTGACATACTTTTACAAAAAAAATGAGAAAACAACGTAAATATCCAAGAGCCAGTAAATATTAAGTAAAACGTAAAAGTTACGTAAACGACGGCAACACAGAACTCCTCAGAAATGCAGAATGAAAAACAAACCAGCAAAATAGGAATGAGTAACAGATAGCAAGATGCTTTCGAGATAGGGCTTGGGAATTTTTTTTTCAAAATTACACGCCAAAGGCACTTTCTGAGACAGCACGTATCACTAATTAAGCTCTTCATCCCTACAACGTATTCGTAAGGTCGCGCAGGGTAGGCAAATTTCTGCACGTTGCTCTATATGTTATCTCCGCAGTTTCGGACAATTTTTTTAATGCATATAAGTGGACTACACCTCTCACAGTATGTCACTGTGCAGCCTGGTTAGCTGCGCGGAATAATGTATGCGGCTAACTGAAATCTATAAATAAAAATAAACTGAAGAGTAAAACCTTCTGGCAGCGGATGGCTTAGTGGTCAGCGAGTCAAACTATTAATGCAAGGTCCTCAGGTTCGAGCCTGGGCTGAACTTTCAGAGATGGTGTGATTTACTAACAATCGCTGAATATCGGACGAGCACGTTAAGTGATGGCCCCCAGGCTGGACCCACTGGTTAAATGGGTATCCTTTCCTATGCCCCCACCCCCCTGAAATTCTCTCACCCCTCTATGTGCAACATCGTACTTGTACGGTGGCGCCATTTACTGTATTGTAATCTCACTACAAAACTGTTCTGTCAAAGTCGCTAGACTTGCTCTCATTCCTTCCGTTTCTGTGTCCTGCCCAAAAGGCGATCTCGCTGGAGGTGGTTGGGACCTAAACTCTACTCACTGTGGACGGAAGTCCTACAAGAAAATGTCAAATATGAATCATCAGTAAAACATTCTTCTTGAACTACAGCTTTCAGTTTATTTTCTCAAGCGTTATGTATTTCTATTTCTACGCCCCGTAAATCATAAATTTGCACCCCGCCCCCCGCCCTCCCGGTAGCTACGGCCCTGAGAAAAGGTGATCTTGATCAACCCTCACCAATGAACTATGCTCATTTTGATGCGATTTTTATAATTATGCGGACGCAGCGTTATTCGCAAAAACAGATCACAGCACGTGCCTTACATTCATTTATTTCCCATCTTTTCTCGAAAGGAAGTCCAGACAACGAAAAAAATAAAAAAATAAAGCAGGCCAAGCAAAAATTCCTTGGCAGCTCCCACCACGCGTGCGTGTTTGATCGGAACAATTGCGCCCTCACGTGTCCTTGATGACATCACAACTTCAGAAAACGTCGCTTTTACCTCAGTACGCCTGTCGCCGTTCAAAGGAGTACACAAGTGTTGGTGGTGGTTCTTCTGATCGCATAATATCGGTAAGTGTAATGCTTTTCAAAAGTTCTGATGAAATGCTGTCAAAAATGTGATTTCCTTCTTGCTTAAATTAAAATTTAGTAGTAGATGATGTAGTAGATTGATTAATTAAGTGCATCGAAGCTGGGTAACCTACCTATTTTTGAGAGGACAGAAGTGTTGAATTACATAACTGAAGGTGCGATATCAGAATTTTTTTACCACGCAGAAGTTTCCGTAACCTTTGCGATTATTTTAAAAAATTAATAATTATTTCATTTTCGCAGAATCTAAAGGAACCTTCAAAGTATTTCATCCAGCTCAAATGTCCTTCAGTACTTACCTTTCTTAAAGAAACGAAATATATTATTTGGTTTACTACAAGTTCTCACAAAAGAATTGCTTTTTTCTAATCAGATATGACACGGATATTAAATTTTGTTTTAATAATCCTATTGTGCAACAGCGTCGATTTTATCTTGAACGGAATGTGGATGTGAGAAATACGGCGATGAAGAAACTGCGTGAAGTAATTAAATACCTAGAATTCCATTTCTTCCAGGAAAATAAATAGATGATTTAATAAGTAAATAAACAAATAGGATAAGTAAAAAAAAATCAGGAAAATATTCCTTTCCTCAGTCTTCTGTGTTTAGCAGTTATAGTTGGAACAATTTTTCTTCCACTCTTGGGAGAACAACCGTTATTTAAATACAATGCAGTTTCATTTAAGTGTGCTTATTCAGGATATTTGTTTCGTGCAAATGTTGTTTCCCTAATTTTGTGTTTTGAATGTGTCTTTTCATAAGTCAAACAAGAAAGGTTGCATAAGTTTTGCCACAATTTTTTCAGAGAAAGATAAAATACTTGAGCGAAACATACAATGTATCTATAGTTTTTGTAGTAACATATAAAACGTACTTTAAGTTTTGTCCACAATTTTTTCGGTAAAATGAAAAAAATATTTGTAGTCAATAAAAAAATTTAAATATTTTCACCCCACTAAAACTGAGCATCTCCGAAGCTTTCAAAAAATGGACGCTAACTGATTTAATATTTCCAAATACTGTATAAACTGCTGCTGGGTTACTTGAGGTAGCCATTATTTCTAACGAGTAAAATTGTGTTGAGATTTTCCTTTGAAGTAAGGATGTCAGATTTTAGCTGTGAATATACAAACAAGTGTGTTTGACAGAGGAAAAGCACATGAGTGCGAATATAAAGTCTGTTGTTCGATATGTGGAGCAGAGATTTGTACATGCTGTGTGTGAATGATATTTGCAGTTCTTAGTCCGAAAATCCTTAAACTAATGTTTTAAAGATACAATTGCGTGAAAGAATGATACCGAAATGTTATTTATACCGTTTCACAGTTTTTCAACTGTGAAACGGTATAAATAACATGACTTTAAATAACGTAAACAAATAAGGAATGTTTTTAAGATACAATTGCGTGAAAGCATGATTGCAAAAGCTATCTGAAAGCGTTAGTTAGAAACCTCAGGTTTGTTTCCTATTCATTATTTGTCTTTCAAGGGACCTCCCTCAGGCTTCAAAGAAGCATTTCAGTTACTGTCTGCAGGAAATCACCAAAGTCCTCAAGTGTTTGACTTTTTTTTTTTTTTTGATCCAGCTGAAAAAAAAATCCCATTTCGAAAACTTTTTTAATTAAGCTGCTTTGTTCTTGAAACTCGATAAATGTCTGTTATTTACTTTTCGTGCTATCAACATATCTTGTCAAATTCAACTTTTCTTGAGTATAGTTTCTTCCGAAAATGTTATTTTTAAAGTCAACTGTTTTCTTGAACCCAACTGGTTTCTCTCTACCAATCATTGTAACTGGGAGGACAGTTTTCTCAGTAAAGTAATATACAATACTATTACAGCTGGGTATTCAAGAAATGTGATTGCACAGAGCATTCATATTCACAGGTATATGCAATGCACATCTGCCCATATTGAGTCCTTACATCGTATTCGCATGCCATATGCATATACAGGGTCCACCAAAATTCGCGGATGTTGCTCCGGTGGCGGAGCGGTTTGAGGCAGGAGCACCTTAGCAGTGACGGGCTCTGGTTCGAGTATTTAGGACCTCGGCGCAAGTCACTTTTATCACTGTTTGTCACTTTTTTTTACATTTGTCGCTTTTTGTCATCTGTTTTTAAATTGTGTCACTATTCTCACCTTTTTCTTAAATGTGCCCGTAATTTTTTTTCAGTTCAGCTAGTTTTGCGTTATTTCTTATATCCAGGGGATTTTTTGTCTGATATAAAAAGAAATTCTGAAACAAAAATAAATTGTTTTGTTAGACAAACCGGATAGGATTGCTCACACTACATCCAGTGCGATGCAGAGACGGTGAACACCCGTTTCCCTAATTCCCGTTTCTCCTAATCGCGTTTACCCCAATGGCGTTTCCCCGAAATCGCTTTTATCCGAATTCCCGTTTCCCCTAATTTCGTTTGCCCTAATCTCGTTTCCCCTAAATCTCGTTTCCCCTAATTCCCGTTTGCCCTAAACACGTTTACCCCAATGGCGTTTCCCCGAAATCGCTTTTACCCGAATTAACATTTCCCCTAATTTCGTTTGCCCTAATCTCGTTTCCCCTAAATCTCGTTTCCCCTAATTCCCGTTTGCTCTAAACACGTTTACCCCAATGGCGTTTCCCCGAAATCGCTTTTACCCGAATTAACATTTCCCCTAATTTCGTTTCCCCTAAATCTCGTTTCCCCTAATTCACGTTTGCCCTAAACACGTTTGTCCGTATCAAAGTTTCCCCTAAAAACGTTTACTGTATCAAGTTTGTTCTAATTCTCCTTTGCCTTGATTCGCGTTTTCCCCAATTCATGTTTGTCCTGATTTTCGTTCAGCGAAATAAAACGTTTCTTTTATCTCCAAAATTCAGGGGAAAAAATCTGATTTATCGTCAAATTCAGATAAAAAATCGTTGTATTTTATTTTTTATCGTCAAATTCAGGAAAATATATGTATATTTAATCATCATCATCAACCATTATCAATCTACTGCTGGATGAATGAAGATCTCACCTAGTTTCTTACACAACGGTCTGTCTTGCCGCAGTCTCCACCATCTCACTCCCACATGCTTTCGAATTTCAACCATCCATCTCCAATGTGGTCTTCTTCTGGATCTTTTCCTGTCCCTTGGAATGCAGTCTGGAATTTCGGTTGTCCGTCGGAGGTCAGTTCTTGTGGCAACATGTCCAGCCGATTGCCATTTCAGGGATTTTACTCTGATCTTTCAAGAGCCTTCCACTCTTGTCATTTTTCGGATCCACGAGTTCCTCTTCTTATCTCTCCTGGTTATACCAAGCATGCGCATCTCCATGCTGCTTTGAGTTGTCTGAAGTCTTTGTATGTCTCTTTTAGTTAAGGTCCACGTCTCTGCACCATACGTAAGCACTGGAAGGATGCATTGATCAAACACTTTTCTTTTAAGACATAATGGCATATTGCTCTTAAAAATTATACTGTTTCTTCCAAAAGCTCTCCATCCAAATTTTATACGCCGATTAATTTCTTCATCAATGTGACCCTCACTTGATATCTGCTGTCCAAGATAAACGTGCATTGGTTATCTCCAGCTTTTCTCCATCAATCGATAAATTTACATTTTTTGTAAAAGCATTGTACATCACTTTTGTCTTCTGAAAGTTCATTTTTTAATCCCACTTCTTTACTCTTGTCAGCAAGTTCCTGGATCATACTCTGCAGCTGTGATGGGGTAGTTGCAAAAATGACTACGTCATCAGCAAAACGAAGGTGAGTTAGATAATCTCCATTAATCTTTATCTTATCCCTTATCATCATCATCATCATCATCATTGTCAACCATTATCAATCCACTGCTGGACGAAGGTCTCCCCAAGTTTCCTCCACAACGGTCTGTCTTGTGCCAGTCTCCTCCATGTCACTCCCGCATACTTTCGAATTTCATCCACCCATCTTCCATGTGGTCTTCTTCTGGGTCTTTTCCTGTCCCTTGGAATCCAATCTAAAATTTCGGCTGTCCATCGATGGTCTGTCCTTCTGGTAGTATGTCCAGCCCATTGCCATTTCAGGGATTTAACTCTGATCATGATGTCTTCCACTCTTGTCATTTTTCGGATCCACGAGTTCCTCTTCTTATCTCTCCTGGTTATACCAAGCATGCACATCTCCATGCTGCTTTGAGTTGTCTGTAGTCTTTGTATGTCTCTTTTAGTTAAGGTCCACGTCTCTGCACCATACGTAAGCACTGGAAGGATGCATTGATCAAACACTTTTCTTTTAAGACATAATGGCATATTGCTCTTGAAAATTATGCTGTTTCTTCCAAAAGCTCTCCATCCAAATTTTATACGCGGATTAATTTCTTCATCAATGTGACCCTCACTTGATATCTGCTGTCCAAGATAAACGTACGTGTCTGTTATCTCCAGCTTTTCTCCATCAATCGATAAATCTTCATTTCTTGTAAAAGCATTGTACATCACTTTTGTCTTCTGAAAGTTCATTTTTAATCCCACTTCTTTACTCTTGTCAGCAAGTTCCTGGATCATACTCTGCAGCTCTGATGGGGTAGTTGCAAAAATGACTACGTCATCAGCAAAACGAAGGTGGGTTAGATAATCTCCATTAATCTTTATCCCTTTGTTTTCCCAGTTCAGTGATTGAAAGACATTTTCCAATGTGGCATTAAAGAGCTTCGGAGATATGGTGTCACCTTGTCTCACTCCCTTTCCAATTTTTATGTGTGTTGTATTTTCAAACAGCCGAATCTTTGCACTTGCATTTTCATAGATGTTATTAATAATGTTAATGTATGCATCTTCAATACCGCAGGATTTCAGAGCCATTGCAACTGCTGATGGTTTCAGCGAATCAAAGGCTTTTTCATAATCGATAAAAGCCATGCACAATGGAAGTTCATATTCCCTCACTCTTTCAATTAGTTCTCTCAGTACGTGGATATGATCTATTGTGCTGCAGCCACTCCTGAATCCAGCTTGTTCTCTCGGTTGAGCCATGTCCAGGGTCACCTTCAAGCGGTGTGAAAGAACTTTAGTGAAGATTTTATAAACCACTGGTAGGAGGCTGATAGGTCTGTAGTTCCTGAGATCCTCAATGTCACCTTTTTTATGCAGCAAGATCATTGTAGCGTTGTTCCAATCCTCAAGAATTTTCCCTTCATTAAGGCATCGAGTGAAAATTTGGGCGAGTACTGTTTCGATTTCTCCACTTGCTTCTTGTATGATGTCTACAGTAATTCCATCTTCTCCTGGAGCTTTTCCCCGCTTCATGTTCTTGATTGCATGTGCAACTTCTGCTGGAAGGACTGGAAGAACTCTGGTACTGGTACCTTTCATGATGTCTGGAGTGCATGTATCATCCCTTTCATATAATTTGGAGTAGAGATCTTTCACTCTTGTCAAAATTTCGCCTCTATTTCTTGTTACAGAACCATCTTCTTTTCTCAGTGCCATAATCTGTTTTTTTTCCTTACTGAGATGTCCCTTTGCTATCTTTAGGCTTTGGTTGTTTTCAATTGCTTTCCTTACTAGTTCACAGTTGAATTTCCTTACGTCTTCAGTGATACTTTTTCGTACTGTCTTGCATAGCTCTATAAATTCCACTTTGGAAGTCACATCTTCTTTAGTTGTCCTCATCACTCTTCTTTTTTGCATCAACATTTTGGTTTTTCCTGATAATTTGTTCACATGCAATTTGTTCTTAGACCCAGCTAATTTTGTTGCTGTTTCCATAAGAGCTTTGGTTACGTTTCTGTCAACTTCAGAAATATCCACTTCTTCCGATGTTAGGCCTTCTAAAGCAGAGAACCTGTTCTTCAGTTCCAATTTGAAGGTATTATGGTGTTTTTTAAGGTTGGTTATGTCAATACATTTTGTTTGTCTTATGAGCTTGCTACGTTCGAGTTTAGTGTTGAGGTGCATCTTACATCTCACCAATCTATGGTCACTGCCTGTGTTGAACTTGTTTAGCACACTGCAGTCTTCTATGACGAATTTTTTGTTACACATAATAAAATCAATTTCACTTGTCGTCCCATTTGGATGTCTCCATGTCCATTTCCTGTGTGGCTTTTTCTTGAAAAAGGAGTTCAAGATGAAAAACCCTTCTGCCTCTGCAAACTCTACGAGAGTATTTCCACGCTGGTTTCTGTTGCCGTGACCGAATTTACCTACTGAAGTTTCATTCTGTTGCCATTGCCCTATTTTTGCATTGAAATCTCCCATAATTATCTTCAAGTGCTGCTTACCTTTATTATTTAGATCACGAATTTCCTCATAAAATTCTTCAATTTCTTCTTCAGCATGACTTGTGGTGGGTGCATAAGTTTGAATAATCTGAGCCTGGTATCTTCTCAAGAGTTGGATAACGAGTCGTGCAGCTCTGTCAGAGGAACTTTCAACTTCTACAACTTTATCCTTCAGTTTCTTGTTTATTATAAATCCAACACCACTAGTTCTGCCAGTATCTGTCCCACGATAGTAGAAGAGATGTCCACTTTTCAGTTCAATGAGATCTTCTCCTTTTCTCCTTACCTCACTTAGCCCGACGATGTCCCACTTGATCCTTTGTAGTTCCTCTTCCAATTCAAGAAGCCTTGAATCAGAAGATAGGGAGCGTCCGTTATATGTAGCCAAGGTCAGCATCAGATGGCAGCCTAGTCCGGTCCTCCGGGGATTCTTAGCACCCTCTGCCTTCATGTCGCACTGGCCGCTGCCTTGGCCAGGTACATTCCAGCTGCCGGAGACTGAGGGCCAAGATTTAAGTTGTGGAGTCATTTTGGAGGTGTTTGGCCATAACTCACCACGCTGGCCAAGCGGGTTGGTGAGTGTGGGATAGCATTTCCTCTAATCCCAATGGTATAGTTATACCGCTATTGGCGGTCGTCAGAGCCCCTTTAGTGGGAACAGGATGTACCACGAGAAGGCGGGGTTGACATTTGTCAAGGAGAGGCTGTGATGTTACGCATCACCTGACCTTACATCTCTTATCCCTTATATACATATATATATATATATATATATATATATATATAATAAAACCAAAAAATATCTTCTATTAATACATATTCAAATAAATTGTATAAAACTAAAAGTAGAATTCGAAATAATTGGTTTTCGTATTAAATGAAATTATGAATGAAATTATTTTTCCTATAAATTAAAAACTAAAGCTTTAAGGAAGCACACGAACAAACGTATAGTTTCAGGTAAAATTAACTTTTGTACCTTTTTTTTTCTTTTTGTTACAAACTTTATACAATGTCCAATTGTCTTAGTCTTTATATTTTATAATTTTGGTGTTACCCCCCCCCCCCCCAAGGTTTCGTGAGGCAGCACATGCCTTCAGATAATTAATTGCAGACTTGCAGTTTGTACATCCTGAAATCTTTTGTTCAGTTGGTAGATCATAAACATTTTTTATAAAGAATTACATTTATAATCGCAATTAAGAAAAGACGAAATTACGGAAACTTGATGCGTTTCAGATAACCAACTTCGGGGAACGTGGCTACGAAGCGGTCGAAAACGCAATTTTTATACGGCCTGTTAAAATTTTTGTGGTCAGTTTACCGATGGCCAGTTCTCCTACACCCAATCAGTGATGGTGCTAATTGGGAAAACATTCAAACTGGACAAACTGACGTCTACTGTTAAGGGGGAACTCAATTTGCAAAAGGCATTTCCACGGCTCATGCTTAGAGTCTCGTACGGTGGGGAAAGGGAGAGGTCTAGTACGCTAAGAACTCTTAAAAAGTGCGCCTTCTGCGTTCACAATTCTAGCGAATTCTTTTCAGTACTATTTCTTGTTTTAATAAAGATTTAATGCGATGTAGTACTTTATCTGTGAGGGAGGGCAGCGGGGGGGGGGTTCGGATACAATGGCTGCGTTAAGGACTAACCGTATAATGGTCCTCACCATGTGCACTTCTTTACACTTTTGTTGGCATGGTTATCTACATCATCAACAAGAAAGGAAAGAGAAATTCTCTTGCGATATCAAGACCTACCGTTTTATTTCGATTAATAAAAATTAGGACAAACTTTATACGAGCAAACGTGAAATAGGGGAAACGAGATTAGGGCAAACGAAATTAGGGGAAACGAGATAAGGGCAAATGAAATGAGGAGAAATGGGAATTCGGGTAAAAGCGATTTCGGGGAAACGCCATTGGGGTAAACGTGTTTAGGGCAAACGTGAATTAGGGGAAATGAGATTTAGGGGAAACGAGATTAGGGCAAACAAAATTAGGGGAAATGGGAATTCGGGTAAAAGCGATTTCGGGGAAACGCCATTGGGGTAAACGTGATTAGGGCAAACGGGAATTAGGAGAAATGGATTAGAGGAAGTGAGGCTACGCGGCAGAGACACCCATCCCTGTCGAACACGTTGGTGGGGTCACGAATTGTAAACGCGACTCACAGGATTCAGGAACGCACACACTGCATCTCGCTCTGTAAACCCGCCCACAGCAGCCAGCGGGTTTTCCCATGGATTGCAGGGGAAAGTCCCTTCACATTTTGATTGCAAGTGGAATAAAAAATACAAAAGTTTGTCTGCGTGGATTTTATATCAACATCTCTGAAATTTTGATCAACGCCATAAATCGCTCATAGGAATGAGCCATCCAAATTTCGCGTAAATCAATTAAAAACTTTTTAAACGAGCCATAATTTTTTTTGATTTGCTCTTTATCATATGGCTGGCATACCCAGAATTCGTAATCAGCGTTTTATAGCTAATTTAAAAACTTTTTTACCAATTCACTTGAAATTTTTAGGGTCGTCATCTCCTAGCCAATTATGGTATATATACAAATTTCCGCCAGTTACGTGAAGAATTCGGGAAAATAGTTTACATAATTTTTTTATCCAGTCCTGCCATGGAGGAAACTAAAACAAGCAGGAACTTCTGTCGTTGCTGGGAGCCAAGGAAATAAGAAAGCCGGTAGCTTTTCGAGTGCTAGTTTTGAGTGGTAGCTAGGCATTTTGTGTGTGCCTTTATTAACACGTCTTTTATAAAACTGATCGTGCTTGTGTTATCGGTTTGTCCGTCCGTCTGTGGACACCATATCTCTGCAAATAAAAAATTGCCCCATTTGAAAAATTCCTTTTGCATTGGGAAGCTTGAAATGTGCGAATGATGATCCATTATTTCGTTGTTGTTTTTTTTTTTCACCAATCACAATTTTGCCGCTAGAGGGCGTAAATGCAGATGATACCAAATTTAAAATAAATTTTATTCCATATATTTGCTTCTAAACGGCCGATTGAAAAAAATATTTTACCTTTCAATTCCATTTATGTCGAAGATTATTTTAGGTATAGTCACTTTTTCAAGTTACGCATAGATTCTCCGCTAAATTGCGTCCACTCGATATCTCTGCTTCTGAAACTCTGATTTGAAAAATTCTTTCTGCGGAAAACACAGCCCCTGATGGGAAATATTTTGCGTATAATTTCTAATTTTTGGTAGAAAATGGTTTGGCCACCAGGGGGCGTAAGTGTTAATTCCTGCTTCTGATGTATTTGCAGCAAAATCAAAGCTTCTAAAATCTCGATTGAAAAATTTCTTTCGTGATTCCATACTACTCACATCGATAAATCCCTTTTCGGAATATTTTCTTTTACAAATATTGCATGGTTTCTCCATCAGGGGGCGTAGATGTATATCTTACTTTTGTCAATATCTCTACTTCTAATGTTCCGATATGAATTTTTTCTTTTGTTGGAAGGAATTTCCGGCGCGACATGTTTTCCATATAATTTCAAAATTTTCAAGTCATTGACTTTCCTCTAGGGGGAGTAAAGGTAAATTGTGCTTTCCCCGATATCTCTGCTTCTAAAACTCCGATTTGAAAAGATCTTCCTTCACCGGATAGAGCTCCTTGTGGGAAAGGTCTTAATTGTAATTTCTAATTTTTTTTATAAAATATGGTTTGTTCACGAAGGGGCGTAACGGTTAATTTCTGCTTCGTAGGTATTTGCAAAAAAATCTGAGCTTCTAAAAGCTCAATTGAAAAAATTCTTTCGTGGACCAATACCGCTCATGTTGATAAACATTTGAGAAAAGTTTCTTAAAATAATGCATGGTTTTCTTATTTTTGTCGATAATTGTCAGGGGGCGTAGATGGTTATCTTATTTTTGTCGATAATTATCAGGAGGCGTAGATGTATATCTTATTTTTGTTGATATCTCTTCTGCTAAGAGTCGGATTTGAAAAATTCATTCTTTGTTAGATAGCGTTTCCAGTATAAAATGTTTCTCATGAAATTTCAAAATTTTCAAGTGATGCATTGACTTTCCGCTAGGGGGCGTAATGGTAAATTGCATTTCTCCCGATATCTCGGCTTCTAAAACTCCGATTTGAAAAATTCTTTCTGCACTGGATACAGCTACTGACGGGAAATACTTTGCATATAATTTCTAATAATTGATATGTTGGGTGTCAGCGTCTTTTGATCGTTTCTTTCTATTTTCATCGAACACCTGCTGCAAGTTTGTTTATGTTTGCGAGTTTCAGTTGCAAGGATGCATAACAGAACAATCAGCGGTGCGGTGCAAAGAATTATGGGATCACGACCCTGGACAATTGTTGAGAAGATGAGTCGTCGCTTCGATGTGTGTGTGTGTGAACATGCTGTGATTGTTGTTCTTACAAAAACTGCTCTAAAAGAGCACATGTTTATCATGACCTAAAAGGACTATCGCTGGAATAAGCTGTGTGTTGTATGAACTCCTAAAAGGAATATTAATCATGGTAAGACTGTTTAAAACAGACGAAATAACCTTAAAGCACGGTGTCATTATTGTTTAATAACTCATTCATTCTATGTTTATTATGTATCCGTGAACCATCATGAGCGTCTCAGTTGTGTGTTTAGTCAAAAATAAATAACGAAAAACTTAAATCAGGAGTCTGTCGATTATGAACATGGTTACCGTTGCAAATCATTTCTTAGTTTTTAACTTACACCATCATTATTTTTGATTATGAGACTGAAAAACTAGTTTCATATCGCAGCTTCGGAAATAAGTGAAAAGAAAAGGCACAAGTATTAAGTACAAAGCAAAACAATCAGCAAAATGGCGATGTCGAAATAATATATTCACATAGAAAAACTGTCAGAAACTAACTATGCAACGTGGAAATTTAGGATGGAAATGTTGTTAATCAGAGAAAACCTAAGTGATGTAGTGTTTGAACCCAAACCACAAACTGTAGATGAAACATGGGTTAAAAAGGAATGGCAATGCAGAGCATTAATTTGTTTGTATATCGGTGATTCGCAATTTTATAACGTGTTACACGAGACCACTACAAATGATACCTGGTACAAACTCAGAGGAGTGCATGAAAGAACCAACTTATTCAGTAAACTGTATTTGTTAAGAAAATTGTACAGTATAAATTACACTGAATCGATTCCAATGCAATCGTTCATTTTCCTCCTTCTCTGAGGAAGGGGGGAAAAAAAAACAACGACATTTTTTAGGGCCGTTCATTTTCCTCCTTCTCTGAGGAAGGGGGTAAAAAAAACAACGGCATATTTAGGAGCCGTTCATTCTCATCTTCCTCCTTCTCTGAGGAAAGGGGGAAAAAAAACAACGGCATTTTTAGGGGCCGTTCATTCTCATTTTCCTCCTTCTCTGAGGAAAGGGGGAAAAAAAACAACGGCATTTTTAGGGGCCGATCATTTTCATTTTCCTCCTTCTCTGAAGAAGAAAAACGCCCTCTTAGTGAAACCTTTCCCTCATTCTCTGAGGAAGAAAGCAAATTTGACCTATTAATTAAAAAAGTTAAAGGAATGTCCACGAGTGAGAAACTTACGGAAAAAAAAAATAAATGGAGAAACCGATAAAAAACAAAAAAATGGTGAATGGACCATCAATCAAATAGCAGAATTAGCTGCCAAACTGGTCAAAAGCAAGGAAGCAATCAATTGTAATTCTGACCAAGTTATCGAAATTAACAGCAATATAAATAAAATTGATACAGTAAAAAATGATGAAAAAAAAACCGAGGATGAATTTCTTTCCTCTGAAACAAATGGACTTAACATATTAATTTGGAATGCGCAAGGCATCAAAAGGCAGCATAGAGAATTCTTAGCCTACCTAAAATACAAAAAAATTGAGATTGCGCTAATTAATGAATCCTGGCTAACGGACAGAATTAAATTCAAAATTCCCAACTACAAGGTTTACAGAAAAGACAAAACCTCCCAAAGTGGGGGAATTTTGATCGCAGTGAAAGATAAACTAGAGCAAAGTGAAGCGATATGCAACACAGAGGATGGCATGGAAGCGCACTCGGTTATTATTCAAACAAAAAATAACCCGATTAAATTTACGGCACTATACAATCATCCCAAACACACTATTACCAGGGAAGCTCTAGATAAGCTTTTCGAGGAAAATATTCCTACGGTCATTGCGGGAGATTTTAATAGTAAACACCGCTATTGGCACTGCCCAAGAGCTAATAAAAGTGGGAACAATATTTTCAGATATCTTTTAAACCAAAACATTGACTTGGGGGCGCCTTCTGAACCCACACGAACGGCGCTCAGAGGAACTAGCAATATACTAGATTTTGCACTCCTGAAGAATAATAAATATTACTTTGAAATTCATACTGAGGCGGCACTCTCCTCTGACCACAATCCAGTTCACCTCCAGCTTTATACTGACAAAACTGTGAAGGTAGCACCCAAAATGGTCACTAACTTCAAGCAATTTGAAGGGAAAATTAAACTAGTGCCACCCCCAGTAATTGGAGACTGTAATAGCAAAGAAGAAACTGACACAGCTATTAAACTCTTTAACCTCTCCATTAAAAAAATTATGGAAGAATGTCAAACTCCTGCTAAAGAGAAAAAAATCCGTACTATTTACCCAAAGAAATTTTGGAACTTATAAAAGAAAAAAATAGGTACCGAAGCAAGTGGCAAAGAACAAGAAATAAAACGTTCTATGACCTTTATTGCTGCATAAATAGACAAATTAAAAGAGAAATCAGAAAATTCGAGAATGGGTCATGGGGTCAAGTATTAGAGGAGGCTCATATTGACTACTCTGAAAATTCGGATAAAAAAAACAAAATGACTCTATGGAATCTTACGTCGAGCTTGCAAAATAAAAATGTCAAATTACTCCCACCCCTTCAAAAAGAAGATGGGACGGTAGTTAGAACTGACGAAGAAAAAGCAGAAATCTTTGCAAACTCACTAGAAAAACAGTTTAAAATAAATGACATCCCTGACACTGATGTAGCCATTAAAATGAAAAAGGCCCTGAATACTTATTTTAGACACGCGGAGGATGTAGAAAATTCTAGAGTCATCGCCCAAAGTGCACAACTCTATGAAGAATTTACTAGTAAAAAAAAACCTGTATTAACATCCCCAATTAAAAGCAAACAGAAAGTCTCTTTTAAAAAAAATAGAAGCACAAGGCAAAGAAAACAACAGCCAAAAGTACAAAATGCTACGGCCTCTTTTACGTCCGATAGACAAGTTAAAGGTGCTACGACCTCTCGCGGGTCCGGAACGCCAGAAACTGAAAAGATAAGAAATAAAAAAAGGCCTTTTAAGGGCCAAAAAAAAATTTTTGTTCCTCCTGACTTTGAAAAACCACTACCCATCAGTGAAAGGGAAGTTAGGTTTCATATTAATAATCTTAAAAATAAAAAGGCACCAGGCAATGATGGCATAAATAATAAAATTATGAAAACATTACCGGAAGAATATGTGCAAACCCTTACTAAAATATACAATTGTGCCATTAAAATAAACTACTTCCCTGATATTTGGAAGACAGCAGAGGTAATACTTTTACCCAAGCCAGGCAAAAACCCGGCAATTCCTGAAAATCACAGACCGATTTCGTTGCTCCCAACCATGGGAAAAATCTTTGAAAAAATCATTCTTATTAGAATGCAACAATTCTGTGAGGAATTCCCAGTAATTCCATTTACTCAAGGAGGTTTTAGAGATAAACACTCCACGGTGCACCAACTCTCTAGAATAACTGAAAAATGTGCTGAAGGAATTATAAAAAAGGAACACACAGCAGCCATATTTCTGGATGTGGCAAAAGCATTCGATAAATGCCCACATGAGGCAATTATCTACAAGCTAATAGCACATGATTTCCCACCCTGGATTATACACATAATCAAATCATACCTCACTAACAGAACATTCTGTGTAAAAATCAATGGGAAAAAATCGTTAAAAAAAAAAAATCGAAGCTGGTGTACCTCAAGGCAGTGTACTCGCACCAACGCTGTATTCTATCTTTACGTCAGACTTTCCCAACTATAATAACAGGAATCTGACTACAGCTCTCTATGCTGATGACACTGCACTCGCTTATACTTCCAAAAATAAAAATCAAGCAACTTTCATGTTGCAACATTATGTTGAAAAACTTGAGAAATATTTCTTAGATTGGAAAATTAAAATCAATACCGAAAAAACTCAAGCAATCCTATTTTCTAGGATTAAATGCAATCACAATCCAGACTTTGAAATAGAAATGTATAAAAAAAAAAAAATACCTTGGGTAAATGATGTTAAATATTTAGGACTTTTTATGGACCACAACCTAAACTGGAACAAGCATATTAAAGAAACTGTGTCCAAATCCCTTAAGATCAGAGGAAGTCTCCAGCCAATAATAAAAAATAAAAGGCTTAGCAGGAAAAACAAAACTTTGATATGGAAAGCCTGTATCAGCCCTGTTATTACTTATGCCTGTCCTATCTGGGGTAACTGCAACAAACAGCAGAAAAATAAGATTACCTCATTTCAAAATAAAACCCTACGATATATGGTTGGACTTGATGGAAGAACTTCAAACCATGCTATCCGAAGCATGCTAAATATTAATTCCATCCATTACACGATGTATGACTTAGCTTACAGATACTATGAAAAAGCTAAGATTCATCCTAATCCTCTGGTCAGAGCGGCCATTAACTATACTGTCAATGAAACTGACAGTTATAAAAGGCCAAAAACTATCTTAAATAAAGTTCCAGAAATGAACCCAATTCACAGCTACCCTAGCAAAAAAAAAATAACAATAATTGGGACTAGGTTTAGAGGTTATTTCTCACCTATGAAGAATTTCTGATAAAAAAAAAAAAAAGGCTCTTTTAAGGGCCGACAAAATGTTGCATACTCTAAACGAGTATCTTAAACCTCGATCGGTGTAATTTTGTGATCACACCACCCCAAGCTATGGTTACTCTGACATGCCTGTCAAGAAGCAACAAAAGTAAACCTGTGAAAAAAATCTGTAAACCAATTCACAGAATTTTTTAACCCAATTCACAGCTACCCTAGCAAAAAAAATAACAATAATTGGGACTAGGTTTAGAGGTTATTTCTCACCTATGAAGAATTTCTGATAAAAAAAAAAAAAAAAAAAGGCTCTTTTAAGGGCCTTACTCTGATTGCAAATATACTTCACACATGTGAATTAATCTCGTTAAATAAAAAAAAAAAAAGGGGGGGGGGGTGGGATCCTCTAAGAGCCGTACTCTGTTTTGAAAACATACTTCACCCATGTGAAGAAACCTAGTTAAATTAAAATGAGAAAAAAAAAAAAAAAAAAAGGGGCATTTTTAAGGGCCGAGCAAAATGTTGCATAAAAGATTTATCTTTTTTGTACTAAATATCTCTGCCCTTAAAAAAAACAAAAAAAAAAACAAGGTATTGTTGGTCTTGCCTTTTATGTTAAAATTTGTTGTTGTTTTTCCTTAATTAAAAAAACAAAGCAAAACAAAAAAAAAAAAGGCCCTTTTAAGAGCCGAGCAAAATGTTGCATCTGAAACCTCGATCGGTGTAACTTTGTGATCACACCACCTCAGCTATGGTTAATCTGACATGCCTGTCAAGAATCAACAAAAGTAAACCAGTGAAAAAATTCTGTAAACCAATGGGGAAAAATCTTTTCTCTCATTGGCTGGCGAGCAACTCTGAGCAAATGGCCCGTTTTGTCTTACCCGGAGTTCAAAGATGATTCTTCTCTGGGAAAGATGTTCTGTGTGTGATGATTTTTTTTCCAGGTTCCCCTCTCCCGTGTCCTTTCCTTCCTTTCCCCCTGTGCTCTTCTGTGGCACAGATGTACCAGGCATTTTTCTGCGGAGAGAAATAGCACTTGAAATGGCTTGTTGTTACAGGTAAGTATGTAGGGCAGCTTACAACTTCACTTCTTAACGGGTAACCGTCTACTCCCTCTCCTCTAATATTTCCATACTTTTCTTTCGTACTATTCTATCAGGGAAATCTGTTCCCAAACATCTAATATTTCTCTTTTTCACCTGACAAAAGGCGCAGAGCGCTGAGGGTTCGGGTCTCTCAACCTCAGATAGGAAATATCTCTCTCTCCAATGCAATCACACATTAAGGAAGTAAGCGAACTGGGAGAAAAGTTGAACAATATTGGGGAACAAATAAAAGAAACCCATATGATAGCAATTTTGTTGTGTAGTATGCCACATAGTTATAGTACATTGATAACAGCTCTAGAAATAAAAAATGAAGAGGAACTATCATTGGATTATGTGAAATCTAAATTAATTGAGGAGTATGAGAGAAGAATACATATTAAGGAGGGGTCAGTTACACACTCTGAAACACAATTTTCAATTTGTGAAACAAAGAACACTTTTACTGTATAATGAATTAGCTTTATTTTGCTTTCCGCTAAGCTAATTATAATGAATAAGCTCTTCCTACCAGCTTAAGTATAATGCTTCTGCTACTGAATGATATACTTGTACTAAGCTTCAAATAGTGAATTCAAATGGTTGTTGTTACTAGTTAATTAAGAACATGAACAAAGTCTTAACGCTGGTTGTTAATGGTAATTAATGATATAAACCTAACAGCCAGACAGAGGTCTGACAAAAACTATGAACTGAGAAAGACTAACTTACGGCAACTTTTTTATTCGGTACGCTTGATCATCCAAAGCAAACACACAACTTGTTTTACAATAATGAAGAATCACTAATCACATACAACAAACGCTCTCCGTAAACAACAACGCTCTCCATAAACAACAACGCTCCCCATAAACAACAACGCTCCCTTAGCTGTCGATGAACGCGCCTATATATACTAGCTACCACCACGTCATGACTTACACTCATTGCCAGATCTCATTCATCGGGTGAAATAATATTTCGTTCAGTAAGAAGATAATTTACATAGAAAAATAAAATAACCAGAGATAGTAAAATCAAAAGGAAAGTGAATATAGAGTATACGTTACATCATCTCCCCCTTAATTTTTCTTTTTTTTTTTTTTTCCTTCTTTTTTTTTTTTCTTTTTTTTTTCCGAAAAACCTATCAATTTTGGAGTGTAAGTCTTACACTTCGTTGAATGACGTTTCTCGATCTCTTTTTTGGATTTGTTGTTTGGTGGCAGCAGTATTTACATTATCAAACTTGGCATGACAAAATTAAGAAATCTGTATTCCTTTGTGAAACTTGTATTGTTGAACAAAACAAACCTGCATCGGCATACCTTCCTTTTATTCTGCCTAGCAGGAATCACTTTTTTAATTTCAAATGACGTTCTCATTATTCGTTGAATACATACCAACTGTATCAGCAGCGAAGATTGCCTGGAGCTGCCTAACAGTAACAATTTTTTTATTTTAATTTCAAATTACGTTCGCATTATTCGTTGAATACATACCAACTGTATCAGCAGCGAAAATTACCTGGAGCTGCCTAACAGTAACAATTTTATTATTTTACCCCTAAGCACATAGATATATAAAAAAAATTGGATTAGTAGATGGACATAGAAGAAATATAAAAAAAACACATATATACACAAAAAAGAATGCATAGGCCCACACGAAAAAAGAAATTCTGACACGCCAACTGGTCGTGCAGGAAAAACAACAAACTGAGAAAAGAACCTGTCCACGAGAACTTACTTATCTCGAGGACGCATAAAAAACTCTAGTGCGATAACGTTTTCCAGGCCTAATCGGACTGGTAAAATCAGGTGGCTTCGATCTTTTCAGGGACTTTAATGGATCTGGAACATCGGTCTGCTGTCGGTCAGGAAATCCCGGCGGCTGACGGGAACGGTCAGGAATGGCGGAAATCCGTCGGTCCGGAACGGCTGAAGTCTGTGGGTCCAGAAATCCCTGCGGCTGAGAAGAACGGTCAAGAACGGCTGAAGTCTGGCGGTCCGGAAATCCCTGCGACTGAGAAGAACGGTCAGAAGTCTGGCGGTCCGGAAATCCCTGCTGCTGAGAAGAACGGTCAGGAACGTCTGAAGTCTGGCGGTCCGGAAATCCTTGCGGCTGATAGGAACGGGCTCCCCAGGCTTTTGATATGAAGTCCCTTTGTGCTGGGGCCCGTTGTGTCCTTCCAGTATTCTCTTGGACGGACGTGGCTCCGGCCACATCGTTTGCTTTCGCTTACGCCCACGTGGCATGAGAGTAGCAGCAGGCATCGGCCCTGTTTGCCCTGAGCGTAGGTTCCAGGGGCGAAACCCGGGCGGATGCAAGGATTTCTGCCTTCGTCGCTGTTGCGGCGAAGCAGATTGGGGAGACAAGTCACGTTTGCGCCCAGCCTTTGGTGGTTCTGGACGGTTTGTAACATTTAATTTAGTGTTCATAACTGATAAATCAGAAATGTCCGAAGCCTCTGAGTCGCTGCTGTAATTCAGTGGTCGTGCAGGGCGATGTTTATATTTGCCTGTAGGAATACTTTCTGACGAGGTATTCAAAGAAGTAGTAGCCCGCGGTGGTGCAGAGTTAACAGGAAACGGCGCAGTAATAGTCTTTGCAATGGTTGGAGGGAAAGGAACGATACTAGTATTCGAAGAACTCGATTCGAGCCTTGGTCTCATGGGAGAATCAGGTTGCGTGTTTGGAAACCCGTCTGGAGGAGGAGAGGGTGAAGAAAAAATCACTGGAGATTCTTCAAAAATGTTTGTTGGTTCGTCCAAAATTTCTGGAGGTTGATCGTGAGATATAGACTCTTGAGTCTGTGGAACAGAAGGTTGAGTAAGGTTGATTATGAAATCGATATTTCGTTCATGATACTTGCGACACTGATCAACGTGTACGTATTGAAATTGATTGTCAGGTTTTTCAAGAACAATATTATTTTCAAACACATTTGCCACCCGATATGGACCTTCGTAGCTGGGTGCAAATTTCTTCACTAAAGTATGCGAAACAGAAGACTGGAAGTGTGTTTCCACGAGAGTGAGATCTCCAACGACAAGATCTGGTTCCCTACGCCTAGTATTATAATATCTTGCTTGAGCCGCTTGTGCTCCTAGCATTGCAACACGAGCTTTTTCTGCCATGATTCGTACTGATTGCGGAGTTGGTCGCTGGTTTAGTTCGTCGATAATCCCCGTTAAATTTTCAAAAGGGGTTTTAATTTTGCGACCCAGAAAAAGTTCTGCAGGAGTAATTTTAGTAGATTCGTGGACAGACGAGCGGAGGGCGAACGCAAAAAGCTCCAAATGGTCATCCCATCTTTCATGATGATCCATTACAAATGTAGCAATCATTTTCACTAGCGTGCGGTTAACGCGTTCCGCAGGATTACTCTGGGGATGATATGGGGAAATGAATTTATGTTTAATGTGTAGTCTCGCACACATTCTTTCAAAAATGTCAGAAATAAATTGAGGACCATTATCCGAAACTACTTTATTAGGTGCACCATATCTAGAGAATACTTCATTAACTAATACATTACAAATAATTTCTGCCGTAGCGGCTTTAATGGGAAAAACTTCAAACCATTTAGAAAAATTATCAGTTAATACTAACACGTAACGAGCTTTGTTTTTAACAGATAAAGGATAAGGTCCCAATAAATCTATGGAAATAATATCAAACACATGAGAACTTGAACTAGATTTCAAGTGACCGGCCGGTCTTACATTACGGTAATTATTAATTTGACACAAGTGACATGATTGAACGTATGCGAGCACACTTTGGTACATGCCAGGCCAATAGGCAACATCCCGCAATTTACAGCGGGTCTTGCGAATACCTAAATGGCCTGCAAGAGGTTTGTCATGAAATTCGTTTAAAAGGGCCATTCGAAGGGTTCGCGGAATACATGGGCGAAATTCTGCCCTAGTAGTCCTAGATTTCGTATAGTAAAGAAGACCCTCTATGACTTCAAAATGCTGTGACCTTCCAGCCAGAGAAGGATCACTTTGTGGGGGCGAACCCGCAAGCAAAAAATTATAGATATTTCCAAAATCTGGATCATTTATTAATTCTGCCATTATCTGCTCTCTGGATGTTATATCAGCTATTAGAAGTAAAGGCTGACATCCAGGAGTAGCTTCAGTGGGGACCCCACTAATCGGAACGCGAGATAATGCGTCCGGTAATTGATTCTTATGACCTGGCTGATACGAAATTTTGATATTGCTCTCTTGTAACTTCAGAGCCCACTTCATAAGTCTTTGAGATAGGTGCTTAGCAGAATTCAAATACTGAAGGGCAGAATGATCCGTAATTATGTTAACTGTCAATTCATTAAGATAACATTGAAATTTATTCAGCGCATACACAACAGCAAGACATTCACGTTCCGTAGCTGAATAATTGCGTTCAGCTTTGGCTAAAGTACGAGACGCAAAAGCTATTGGATGCCCAGCTTGTGACAAAACGCAACCAAGACCAACTCCGGATGCGTCAGTATAAATATCAAATTCCTTAGTATGATCCGGGAAAGCCAACACCGGAGGCTGAGTCAACGCAGAATTCAGTGTTTCGAATGCAGCGTTAGCCTCAGGTGTCCAAACAAACTTCTTGTATTTACGTTTTAAAGCATACAATGGCTCACAGATTGTAGCATAAGCGGGGACGAACTGCTGATACCATCCGGTCATTCCCAGAAAGCGTGATAGTTCTTTTGCTGTTTTAGGCCGAGGAAAGTCAATAATAGGCCTAATTTTTTCATTATCCGTAAATAAGCCGTGGGGAGTGATTTTCAACCCCAGATATACAATCTCGTCCCTCGCTATCTGGCATTTACTAGGTTTTAACGTCAAGCCAGCATTGTATATGAGTTGGAACACCTGTTTGAGCAGAGAAAGGTGCTCGTCAAAAGTCTCGGATGTAATAATAATGTCATCCAAATAGACATGCACATGGGGACCCAGGACAGGTCTGAGAACCGTATCCATAAGTTTTTGGAAAGTAGCAGGTGCAGAAGCTAGTCCAAAGGGCATACGTAAATATTCATAGGCCCCAAAAGGAGTCACAAAGCCAGTTTTATCGACAGAGTCCGGATGTACTGCCACCTGCCAATATCCACTCGCCAAATCCAAGGTTGACATCCATTTGGTTGACGACAGGTCATTTAAAATATGCGACATAACAGGTAGTGGATAATTGATCGTTTTTGTGACTTGGTTGAGCTTGCGGAAATCTGTCACGAAACGAAATTCATTGGGTTGTTTCTTTGGAACCAAAAAGGCAGGAGCAGCCCAGGCGCTTGTTGATTCCCTTATTATGCCCTGTTTAATCATTTCAGCAATTTGACGTTGCATTTCCTGTTTCTTATGTGGAGCACAAGGGTAAGGTTTCGTCGCAATCGGTTTCGAACCATCAGTGTCAATGACATGATAAACCGCCTGTGTGAAACCAGGTTGATCAGAAAATAAACCAGGGCTTTCCTGTAAAAGGAGAGAAAGCTGGTTTCGTTGCCTCTCATTCAATTGGTTACTCAATAACAAACTCGTTATATCTA